>JAPDNY010000005.1:116415867-117008367 GCA_029375565.1 Gekko gecko
ACCCAGCAGCAGAACCCAGTGCCATTGTGGCAAATGCCAGCTCAACAGATGATGTCAAGCACAGAATTACAATCTGAATGGGGGAAGGGGTTGCAAGGACAGCAGAACCAGTGCAACAGTGCCCAGCAGCACAACCCAGTGCCAATGTGGCAGCATTGCAAACAAACCCAACAGAACTAACCAATATCACACCAGATTAGGGGTTTTTTAAGAAGCAAGGGCAGTAAAAGCTCAGCAGAACACTCAAAAGTGCAGGGTGGGCAGGCACTTTTGCTAGCCTAACTGAACCAAGGCCAGACCAATACACCGAAGCCCAGTAATATTTTGTTTTCTTCCAAAGCCAAGGGGAAACCCAGAGAAACCTTATACACGATTACCCCAGGGAAGGCCTCAGAAAGTGAGGGGGAGGGTGTTGTGTCCACCCTGATCCTCCTTTCTCAGCAGGAGCAGTACACACCAACCATCACTGATTCAGTGGAGGAGCTTTAGCCTAGGTGCTGCAGCTGCCCTTCCTTATCACAGGCTCTCCCTCTCCCACCTCCCATCCTTGCAAAAGAAGAATGTTTGCTTCAGTATTTATGGTGTTCCTATGGGTTCTGCTGGTTTCTGTTTGCACAGGTCTCACTATTCTGCTCTCCTCTTTCACCTCCATCAAAATGAAGAACAGTTTTCTGCTGCTGTTGTTTTAATTTCAGCATGCAATTTTGGTTTGGGGTGGCTGGTGACTTGGTGAGTGAACCTTAGCACACCACCTTCAACATTTATTTATTTCTATCCCACCCATCCTGCAAATGAGCTCAGGGTGGGTAACATCATTCTGTCCTTATATATAATCATGTTTTCGCATGGCAACATTCTATGCTTGCCAAAATCAGTTGGCTGCCTGAACCGCCCATCAGAAGGTGTGCCTGAGTCCTGTCCACAGAGCCAGCTCCTGCCAAAACTCCAATCTGAACAGTTTACCTTAGCAGACAAGCAGCCATTTGCCTGACCAGCCTTCTTCAGCCATCAGGAGAAGATCAGTGGAGGAGGAGACATGGACGTTTGCCTGCTGATCATTCTTCAGCCCTTAGGAGAGCCTTGCAACAGGTAAGGCCTGTCTTCCCCCCCAGCTGGCTTCTGAGGCGAGCCGACGAGGCCTGCCTGGGGGAGGGGGAAGCCTGCGGCCAACCACCCTGGGCTGACAGGGTCTGTTGGGGGGGTGGAAGGCCCGCAGCCGGCCTCCCTGGGCCAGCGGGGCCTCCATGGGGGGTGGGAGGCCTGCAGCTGGTCTCGGCCAGCAGGGCCGGCAGGGCCTTGCTGGTTGTCTTCTTTTCCTCCCTCCCTTCCTCACCATCTCTTTGCCCTCCTTGCCTCCCTCTCTCTTTCTCTTCCTTCCTTGCTTCCTTCCTCCCCATCTCTGCCTTCTTTCCCTCTGTTCCTCCCTCCCTCCTTCTTTCTCTTCCTTCCTTCCTCCCTCCCCATCTCTTTCCCTCCTTTCCCTTCCATCCTTCCTTTCTTCCTTCCCATATCTTTGCCTTCTTTTCCTCCCTCTTTCCCTTCCTTCCTTCCATCCATCCATCCATCATTCTATCATTCCTTCTTTCTTGTTACTGATTTTGTGAATTCTGCACACTTTTGCTTCAAAGAAAGTCCCTCTGAGTTCAGTAGGAGGGGTTTGGGATGCTCTGACACCAGCCCACCAAGCCACTGAGGATTCAGCAGCCAGGTCATGGCACTGCTCCTGAGGATTTCTTTCCCCTGTGCGGCTAGGACAGCAGTGGCCAGTCGGTGCAAGTGAGGCCCCTTCCCCCAAGCTGGAGGGGCTTGGGAGACTGTGAGGCCAGCTATGGCCCTGGTTGCCTCAGTCCACTGGTAGCTGCTTCAATGGGCATTGTAGCAGGACAGGGGGGCCCAGGGGCGTGTACACCATCACCCCACTCTCTTTGCCACGCAGAGGACATCAATACGGCTGGAGCATCAGAGCCTGGGGTCTGATTCTGTCTTGGCCAGCTGCGTGTGTTCTCACAAAAAGGGGACTGAGGTCTGATTCAGTATACAGTGGCTCCATGTGTTCTCTCTCTACAGGCCTAGGGGGTCTGGTCACTTGACTGAACTTCTGACCATGCACTCCAATAGCAGAGGCAGTCCTGCAGGACTGTAGATCAAACCCATTTTGCTGTGCAAACCCCAAAAACATTGATACACACTTTGGCCACAGCAGCCAACATCTTTAGACAAAAAAAACCCACTGTCTCATAGATGCAGCATCCATCCTTGGTAGGTACTTTCCACAGACAACACTTCAGATTCTGAGACCCACAAACATCACAAGAGACTGAGACCACTGTGAACGGACACACTGTACACGTTACAGGACCAGGTAAGTGGACCAGACACGGGGACAATGTACCAGTACCAGAATGCTCTCCAACACTTTTCTGTGCATGGTTTTCTGATTAATGGTCCTGTGGCCGCGAGATCTTTAAACCAAAACACCCTATGTGTCAGTGATGCTGCATCCATCCTTAGTGACTAACAACACTTACTTCTTTACTTTCTAGAGACAACACTTCACATTCAGAGAACCACAAAAAAACATGGGAGACTGAGACAACTGTGAAAAGACAACCTGTACATATTACAGGACCAGATAAGTGGACACGGCATACATCCTTGGTGGATGACATCACTTAATGCTTTCCTTTCTACAGACAACACTTCAGACTCAGAGAATCACGACAACCGCACGAAATTCAGACAGCTGTGAACAGACACACCATACATGTTACAGGACCAGGTAAGTGGATACTTACCCTCCTGCACATTTCTATGCATAGTTTAAACGTAAGAACATAAGAGAAGCCAATGTTGAATCAGGCCAATGGCCCATCTAGTCCAACACTCTGTCACACAGCAGCCAAAAATACCACGTGCCATCAGGAGGTCCAGCAGTGCGGCCAGGACACTAGAAGCCCTCCCACTGCTGCCCCCTCCAGCACCAAGAATAGAGTGCATCACCTGCCCCAGACTGACCCTGTGGCCAATAGCCACTGATGGACTTCTGCTCCATATGTTTATGTAATTCTCTCTTGAAACTGTCCATGCTTGTAACTGCCACCACCTCCTGTGGCAGTGAATTCCATCTGTTAATCACACTTCGGGTGAAGAAGTATTTCCTTTTATCTGTTCTAACCCGACTGCTCAGCAATTTCATGGAGTGCCCACGAGTTCTTGTATTGTGATAAAGGGAGAAAAGTACTTCTTTCTCAATCTGCTCAATCCTATTCATAATCTTATAAACCTTGATCATGTCACCCCTCAGCCGTCGTTTCTCCAAGCTGAAGAGCCCCAAGCATTTTAACCTTTCTTCATAGGGAAGGTGTTCCAACCCTTTTATCATTCTACTTGCCCTTCTCTGCACTTTTTCCAATGCTATAATATCCTTTTTGAGATGTGGTGACCAGAACTGTACACAGTATTCCAAATGAGGTCACACCAATGATATATACAGAGGCATTATGATACTGGCTGATTTGTTTTCAATTCCTAATAATCCCCAGCATAGCATTGGCCTTCTTTATTGCAGCTACACACTGTCTAGACATTTTCATTGAGTTATCTACTACTACTCCAAGATCTCTCTCTTGGTCCGTCTCTGCCAGTTCAGACCCCATCAATGTGTATTTATATTTAGGATTTTTGGCTCCAATGTGCATCACTTTGCACTTGGCCACATTGAACCCCATTTGCCACATTGACGCCCACTCACCCATCCTCGACAGATCCCTTTGGAGTGCCTCACACTCCTCCCTGGTTTTCACCACCCTGAACAACTTTGTGTCATCTGCAAATTTAGCCACTTCACTGCTTACTCCCAATTCCAAATCATTAATAAACAAGTTAAAAAGCATCGGACCGAGTACTGATCCCTGTGATACCACACTGCTTACCACCCTCCACTGAGAAAGTTTCCCATTGATACTCACTCTCTGTTTCCTATTTATAAGCCAGTTTTTGATCCACAAGAGGACTTGTCCTTTTATCCCATGACTATTGAGCTTACTTAGGAGCCTTTGATAAGGAACTGTATCAAAAGCTTTCCAGAAGTCAATGTAAATAATATCTATTGGGTTCTCCTTGTCCACATGTTTGTTCACTCCCTCAAAAAACACTAACAGGTTAGTGAGACAAGATCTTCCCTTACAGAACCCATACTGAATCTGCCTCAATAGTTTTTGTTCATCAATGTGCCTACTAATTCTTTCCTTAATAACAGTTTCCACCAACTTACCTGGTATCGATGTCAGACTGACTGGCCTGTAATTTCCCGTTTCTCCCTCTGAGGTGGAGGCCATCTTGTGGGTGATTCCCATCCATCACTCAGGGAGGCAGGATCAAATCTAAGTGTTTCCTCTTTCCTGTGGTGGGAGTCACCCTCAACTCAGTTTCTTTCCTGCCTCAGTAGGAAGAGGAGCTAGGAGTAGGCTTTGCCTAAACCTTTTTTCTCTATTTTGCTCAACTTCTTGGTTTCACTGTTCCTGTTACTATACCTTTTATTCCTTATACTTATTCCTTCTAATCTATCAAAAAAAAACAAACACCCTCCCTACCTCTCCTCCTTTTTCTCCAACTTAGGAGAGTTCTTCTTTCACTTCACTCTCTGTGTTAGGCAATGGCGCTCTGGGGAGAGAGTGATGGTTTTCTCTCTTCTGGAGAGTTAGAAAAACAAGAGCGGAGGAGAGAGCGAGCGGCTTGGAAGAGAGCCGTGAAAGTGCAAGGCTCCAAACCATCTGAATTCAGTGAGGGCACGAAGCGCGCCAAAAGCTCCCTTTCCCGCGCTCAGCTGGAGCCCGTGCAGATGGCGGCCGTTTTAAATGAGGGAATTGGATGGCAGAGCCCTAGCTCAGCCAGGGAGCGACCCGAGACTGTATGTCATAGTGGGTCCGACATTGCAGGCTGCCCAAGGGGACGAAGGGGATGATGACTCAGAGACCGGTAACCTTGACGACTCCAGGTCCACCCCCTTTCCCCCAGAGCAATGTCTTTCTTTAGAAGGGCCATGAGACAGGAAATAGCCCGTTATTGCAAATCGGGAGGTCGCTATACCTGCTCACGTTCCTCCTCCTCCTCCCCCCCTCCTCCTAGGCATAAGAAACAGAAAGGCTGGCCCACTAAGGCTTCCCATAAAAGCTTTCCTGGTGATCACTGCTTCCATGACCTTCACCAGGAGGAACAGGGGGGAGACGCTTCTAATACTCATAGCGAAAAAGAGGAGGGGAAATTTTCCTCACACGATGAGGAAGAGGAAAAGATTCCTATAACCTCTGAACAATCCTGTAGGTTTTTTAAAACTGAGGACCTACATTACCTTCTATCCAAGACAGTTTCTGCTCTCAAGATACAAAATTTACTAAAGTCAAGAAATAAGAGCTCTGATGGACAAGAGCAACAAGGGGGATCAGAGATCACTGATGAATTCTTCCCTCCAGACGAGTTGTCTGAAAGAGCTTTTCCATTTCCTAACTTTTATATGCGCAAGGTTAAGGCAGAGTGGGATAAACCACTGTCTAGTAAACCCATTCCAGGCATTATTAAGAGATTGTATCCCATAACCTCTGCCACTTCAGATCTTTTACAGATTCCAGCTGTAGATGCCCCTGTAGCGGCTTTGCAATCATCTGGTCTTCTACAAGAGGATGGTCATGGCAACCTGAGAAATAGTCTGGATAAGAGATGTGAGTTTGCTCTCAAAATATCACATGAAGCCTCTTCTTTAGCCATCAAGGCGTCTTCAGCTGCATCCACAGTCTCAAGGGCTTCCATAGTATGGATGCGGAAATTAATTCAGATGCTGCCTGAAAATAATTCCAGACTACTTGAGGGAGCTAACCGAGTCCTTAAAGCCATCTCATTTACGGCTGATGCCACCCTAGACACTATGGTGTTATCTTCTAGAGCTATGGCATCATCTGCAGCAGCCAGACGTTTAATATGGCTACGCTCTTGGCCAGCTGATTACCAATCCAAAGCAATAGTTTCAGCGTACCCATTCCAAGGGAACAAATTATTTGGAGAGCCATTAGAGAAGATCTTAGTTGAAACCCGTGATAAAAAGAAGGCACTTCCAAAATACGTGCACTCAGGAGAAAAGAGATCAATGAACTTCCCTACCATTTCTGCTTCTTCTTCTAGACCATACCAGTCCACGCCCAGACCACGACAGGACTACAGGAGACAAGCTTGGAGCAACAGCAACAATAGCAAGCAGTCCTTTCGTAGGGGAGGATTTAACAGCAGGTTCCCAAGATCGTATGGCAACAGACCAGATAGAGCTGAAAGGGAACCCAAGAACCAAAAAACATGACTATCTAACCCCCCGGTGGGAGGACGCCTGCTTCTCTTCAGTCAAGCATGGGTCAACTCACATCCAGATGCCTGGACAAGAGACTTAATCCAGGAAGGCTACAAAATAGAATTCCACTCCATGCCTCCTCTACGCTTCATCATGTCTCCTACACACCAAAACCCCATCAAGAGGGACAGAACCAAAGATGCAATACAACACCTCCTCGACATACAAGCCTGTACCCACAAGTGAAAGGATGACCGGTGTGTACTCCATCTTTTCACTGTACTCAAAAAGAACAGAGACTGGAGGGCCATTCTAGATTTAAAATTCTTGAACAGATATGTAGAGCCAAAACACTTCCGAATGGAGACACTGAGGTCCATAGCAGAAGCATTACAACCTCAGGAATTTCTCTCTTCTATAGATCTAAAGGAAACATATCTACACATCCTGATCTTCCCTCCTCATAGCAGGTTTCTACGTTTTTGTGTGAACGGGGATCACCTACAGTTCAGGACGCTCCCCTTTGGCCTTGCCTCGGCTCCAAGAGTATTTACCAAAGTACTCATTCACGTGATCGTCTGCCTCAGGGAGAAAGGAATTCATATTCATCCGTATCTCGACGACATTCTGGTCTGGTCCCCTTCCAGACAATGATCCAAGAGGGACACGGAAATGACGATCCAATGTCTACAGGACTTCGGATTCATAGTAAATCTACAGAAGAGTTCACTACTTCCCTCTCAAAGATTGGAACATCTAGGTGTAGTCCAGGATAATCGAGCTACAAAACTGTTCCTACCGCACAACAAGGCAAAGAAGATACAGGACATGGCCAGACAAATTATAAAGGCAAGAACTTCATCGCTATCTGCCCTAACCAAGATGATGGGATTGATGGTACCGACATTCGACTCACTCCAATGGGGACGGTTCCACTCAAGACCATTGCAGATGTTCATGCGTCCATTCCAGAATTCTATTGCCCTCAAGATGGACTTCTCGCTGAAGGTACCACTACAATTAAAGGCAAGCCTCAGATGGTGGACAGTTCTCCACAACTTGACACAGGGCAAGACATTCTGGATCCAAGACCGGATACAGATTTTCACGGATGCCAGCTTAGCAGGGTGGGGCGCAACATTAGCTCACAACCCAGTTCAGGGAACGTGGTTCAGAACGGAGTCCAAGCTACCCATCAACCTTCTGGAGCTGCGAGCAATCCAATTGGCTCTTCTGTGTTTTTCCCCTCAGATCAAGGGACGCCACGTTCTGATCAGGACGGACAATATATCTGCAAAGGCATACTTAAACAAACAGGGGGGATCATGATCCCTAGCCCTACACAAGGAGGCAACCCAACTCCTCACATGGGCAGAGAACAACCTGGCCTCAATCAAGGCAGAACACGTACAGGGCATAGTCAACCTTCAAGCAGACTGGCTGAGCCGATGAACGATCAAGGAGGGCCAATGGTCCTTACACAGGAAGATCTTTCAGGTGATAATCTCCAGGATGGGACTTCCACAGGTGGACCTGTTTGCCAATCAAGACAACAGTCAACTGACACGATTCTTCACCAGATACTTTCATCCCCAAGGCGGAAGGCACGGATGCCCTTCTTTCCAGTTGGCCAACCGGTCTTCTTTACGCATTTCCTCCAATTCCAGTCTTACCAAAACTGCTTCGGAAAATAAGACTGCTGAAGGCAGAAGTCATTGTAGTGGCACCATACTGGCCACGTCGTCCGTGGTTCTCCTCATTTCGGGAGATGGCAGTGGCTCCTCCTCTCAAACTACTGGTCTTGGAAGATATGCTAACTCAGGGACCAATCTGGCATCCCAATCCAGGTTGGTTCTGTTTGACCGCGTGGAAATTGAGAGGAACAGGCTTACCAAGCTAGGCTACACAAGTTCTGTTATTGATACTATGATGGGATCAAGAAAGTCATCTACTACAAAAATCTACAACACTACATGGAAAGCATTTGTTCGTTGGGCCCATCAGAAGAAGATTGATCCACTACACCCGAGGATTGACTTGTTGCTAGAATTTCTACAGGATGGCAAGGCTAGTGGTTTCAAAGCAACTACACTTAGAAGACAGGTGGTGGCACTAGCTTCGGTCTTGCCACGTTTTCAAGGTGTCTCCATTTCACAGCACCCTCACATTGTCCGTTTCCTGAGAGGAGCTTCTCTATCTGACCCTCCTCAGGCTCATAGGTTTCCGACATGGAGACTTAACACAGTCCTTACAGCACTTACCAAGCCTCCTTTTGAGCCATTGAGGGAAATCACACTCAGATTTTTGAGGATGAAAACTCTATTCTTAGTAGCCATCACATCAGCAAGAAGAGTCTCCGAGCTGGGAGCTCTATCCGTGCAGAAAGAGCTGTGCATTTTTCACAAGGAAAAAGTGGTACTAAGAACAGATCCTACCTTTTGCCCAAAGGTGGGTTCCAAGTTTCACAGGATGCAGGAAATATGCCTGCCATCGTTCGTGCCTCGTCCTACTCACCCAAAGGAGAAGATGTGGCATACTCTGGATATAAGATGGGCCCTCAAATGCTATATACTCAGAACAGTACCATTCAGAAAAAAAAAATCTCTGTTCATCAACATCTCACCTCCACACACAGGGAGGAAGATGTCAAACTCGGCCATAAGTTCTACCATTCGGTTATGCATTGCTGAAGCCTATAAAAGCTTAAACCAAAGAGTTCCGGATGGCATCACCGCCCATTCCCTACGCAATGCGGCCACTAATGCGGCCTTTGCCAATAGGGCTTCAGTAGAGGAAGTATGCAAGGCTGCTACATGGTCTTCATTAATGACATTTATCAGACACTATAAGATAAACGTGTTTGATTCTGCTGATGCAGCCTTTGGGAGACGGGTTCTTCAATCTGTCCTTTCTCTAGATGACGACCTTCCCTCCCAAAATTAGGGACACTGCTCTGGGAGGTCCCACAAGATGGCCTCCACCTCAGAGGGGCAACGACCATTGGTTACTCACCGTGAAGGGTCCTTCTCCTCTGAGGCTTGGAGGACATCTTGGCCCTCCCGGGTCGTCAATCTTTCCTGATGCTATGTATATAGTTGTTCTTTCTGCTGTGTCTACAAGTACAGTTTTCCTTTTCATAATGTCACTTACTGTTGACTTAAAGAGTTTTTCAGTTCTCTTTCTACCTTTTAGAGAGGTTTTTATTGCTTTCGGAGTCCCAAAACTGAGTTGAGGGTGACTCCCACCACAGGAAACAGGAAACACTTAGATTTGATCCTGCCTCCCTGAGTGATGGACGGGAATCACCCACAAGATATCCTCCAAGCCTCAGAGGAGAAGGACCATTCACGGTGAGTAACCAATGGTCGATCTCCCCTGGAGCCCTTTTTAAAGATGGGAGTGACATTAGCTACCTTCCAGTCCTCAGGAATGGAGGCAGATTTTAAAGAAAGATTACATATTTTTGTCAGGAGATCCACAAGTTCACATTTGAGTTCTTTCAGAACTCTCGGATGAATGCCATCCGGGCCTGTACTACTCCTTTTACCCTATGGTCATCCGAGGGCCCCACTGCCTCCCTGGCTGGCTTCCTACTTCTAATGTATTTGAAGAAAGTTTTATTGTTGGCCTTTATGTTTTTTGCGATATGCTCCTCATATTCCCTTTTTGCTTGCCTGATCACAGACTTGCATTTTATTTGCCATAGTCTGTGTTCCCTTTTATCAACCTCACTAAGACTAGCTTTCCACCGCTTAAAGGAATCCTTCTTACCTTTTACAGCTTCCATTACTTTATTTGTTAACCATGCAGGCTTTTTTTTATACCTATTTGTACCTTTCCTAACCTGCGGTATATATTTTTTCTGAGCTTCTAGGATCGTATTTTTAAATAGTCTCCAAGCTTCCCCAATGGTTTTGACTTTCTCCACTCTTCCTTTCAATTTCTTCCTCACACGTCCCCTCATACCAGAGAAGTTACCCCTTTTAAAGTTAAAAGTGGTTGCGTCAGTCTTTTTGGGCAACTCCCTGTCTGTACAAATGTTAAACTCAATGACATTATGGTCACTGTTCCCAAGTGGTGCAATCACTTTTACATCTCTCACCAGGTCTTGGGTGTTACTTAGGACCAAATCCAGGATCGCCTCTCCCCTGGTAGGATCTGTGACCATCTGTTCCATAGCACAGTCATTGAGAGTGTCTAAAAACTCAATCTCTTTTTCCCGACTAGAACTCATATTGACCCAATCAATGTGTGGGTAGTTAAAGTCGCCTATTATGACAGAGTTATTTCGTCTAGCTGCTATCTTTAATTCATTCATCATTTTATAATCCTCCTCTATCTTTTGATTTGGTGGGTGATAACAAACTCCCACTGTTAAGCCTCCTTTTGGACCCACTATTTCAACCCATAGCATTTCCAGAAGCGAATCCAATTTTCTTACCCTCTCAATCTTACTGGACGGTATACCCTCTCTGACATACAGAGCCACCCCACCTCCGACCCTTCCCCCCTATCCTTCCAATATAATTTATAACCAGGAATCACCGTATCCCACTGATCTTCCTCATCCCACCAAGTTTCTGAAATACCCACAATGTCTATTTCCCCCCCCCAACACCAAGCATTCCAACTCCCCAATTTTACCTCGGAGACTTCTAGCACTTATAGTTTCCCACATTTGTTAAGCCCACAGCCTTCCTCTTGCTGCCTCGAGACCTTGCCAGGCAGTTCCTATCATTAGCCACAGTCTCAGTGGACAATTTTAATCCATTTCCTTGTACAAAAGTAATAGCTACCCCTTCATCTCTTTGAGATGAGCCATCTCCTGTTGGCTTTCCCCCATTATTCAGTTTAAAAACTGCTCTGCCACCTTTTTGATTTTGAGTGCCAGCAGCCTGGTTCCTTCTCGGGACAAGTGGAGACCGTCCCTTTTGTACAGCTCCCTTTTGTCCCAAAAAGCATCCCAGTGCCTAACAAAGTTGAACCCTTCCCCCCTACACCACCGTCTCATCCACGCATTGAGACTCCTAATCTGTGCCTGTCTCTCTGGCCCTGCACGTGGAACAGGTAGCACTTCTGAGGTCCTGGCCTTGAGTTTCCTGCCCAGCAGCCTAAATTTCTCCTCCAGAAATGACGGTCCTGTGGGCACAAGATTCTTAGCCAAAAAACCCTAATGTCTCATAGATGCTGCGGCCATCCTTAATCCTTTACTTTCTTAATCCTTTACTTTCTACAGACAACAATTCACATTCATAGAACCACGAAAAACCAAGAGAGACTGAGACAACTGTGAAAAGACACACTGCACACGTTACAGGACCAGGTAAGTGGACACGACATGGGGAAAGTGTTCCAGTACAAGAATGCCCTCCTGCACATTTCTGCGCATGGTTTGCAGAATTGTGGTCCTGTGGGTATGAGATCCTTAGACAAAGAAAACCAGTGTCTCATGGCTGCAACATCCATCCTTGGTGGCTGACATCACTTAATGCTTTACTTTTTACAGACAACACCATCCAGCCTTAAACTATCTTGCTGGAAAACATTCCTCAGCCACACTTCTCTACCATAAAAGACAACTTTCAAAACTATAGACATTTCACAACACTCATTTCCCAAGACTCCTCATTCCCATGTGACCTACTGAGACTTTCATCACAACCACTCACTTTCAACCCATCTTCCCTTCAGAACAGGGTGGACAGTGCGACCACAACCACATTGAAAGACACGGACATCCAACATAAAATGACTTCGCAGACTGCTCAGTTGTTGACACTACTCCACAGACCCCTGTGTGCAGCATTTTCTGGCCCACATTGTGTGACCTTGGACACCGGCTATTGTGTAACATGAGGTATGTGAGACTTTACTTCCACATTTCTATCTTTCACTTACAGACTGCTAATATTTACTTTACCTCCTTCCAGCCTATGCATCTGTTACACATCACATCTTTCTAAAGCTCGTTGTATTGCTTTCACAATGGGCTTTACTGCTAGTATTATAATAAATTCAATTAAAATTTAAAAACACAGTATCAACATTAAAATCGGTGGTCACAGCACAATAAAAGAGAACAGCTGGCTATGGGAGATTCTGGGCCATTGGTACAGCTGAAATTATGGCCAGTTGTCAATGGGTGGGCGGCAGCAACCTCAGGAAGGACATATAAGGGCATTCGGTGCCTCAGCCAAAGGCCTGGCAAAACAGCTCCATCTTGCTGGCCCTGCACTCCTACCAGGGTACTTTAGAGATATTTTGATGCTGGTGGATTCAGTGAGGAGACTGGGGAGGCATTTCTGTGCCAATCCAGCTGGTTAATGGCCCTGCTACTTCTTTCTGGCCCAGAAGGCGGAAATGGAAGGGAAGGGGGCAGAGAAATAGAGAAGCTTGGCCACCTTCCAGCCTGTGTCTCATCCCAAAGGTAGCAGGCAGTGAGGCGAGATTTATAAACCCCACTCCAACATTGGTGTTGTGTAATACCAGGTCCATAAATGAAAAGTATTGAGACTGATGAGTGATTTCAGCTCTCACATACTTTATTAGAACAGGAACAAGACAACTAAGCCGGCTCGCAGGCTGGCTTTTATTCCCAAGTGAACCCACTCCCCAAACACACACACACCCGTGATTTGCTATTTACAGTTAACTGAGTTACCCCGGGCTCCCCAATTGGACGAATGCAAGGAGCCTACAATCTATTGTCTAAAGGAACGAAGCTCAGGCCCTTTGCCTGACCGTGTGGCGGACCAGTCCGAACTCGTCCGAGCACATGGTTGCCCTGAGCCCATGTTTCTCTGTGGATACACTACACCCCTCCCCCTTTGGTCCGCGAGGCACCCACAGACAAAGTCCTTTAGATACATGGGAGGCTTCCGGACACTTGTCGAGCGCCAGGTAGCCGGGGCAGGTGAAGAGGCCAGCGCTTGGGTGCTGGTTGGGGACCTTACTGGTGCCAGTGACCGTGGAGTGGCCGGCGAGGGATTCCCCATGCTGGTCAGGGCGTCTGGAAATGGGGTGATGGGTGCAGCGGCCGAGCTGTCCGCCTGGCTGGACTCTTGTGGCATTTCTGGAGGCTGTGGTTCTACTACTTCAGGTGGTTCGGGGTCCTCGTAGTCATCCAGCTTCCGTGGTGCCACCTGTCGGTGGAGTTGGTCGATTTGGCGGTGCAGCACGGTGCCATCTTTGCAGGAGACCTCATACAAGCGGGGTCCCCTGACCCTTACCACCCTTGCCGGGATCCATGGCGGGCCCGAGGTGTAGCTCCTGGCGTAGATGGGGTCCTCAGGAAAGAACCATCTGCTTGCTTCCTGGTCCTCTGTGTCCGGCTCACGCTCCGGGGCCCGATCCAGGTGTAGCCTGTCCAAGTGTGAAGTGAGGCGGCGCCCCAGGAGAAGTTCTGCCGGGCTGCGTCCAGTGGTGGCATGCGGGGTTATGTGCTGCCCAAAAAGGACTGAAGCCAGTTTATACTCCCAGTCCAAGGAGTCGATCCGCCGTAGTGCTTCCTTTCCAGTGCAGACCATCCGCTCGGCTTGCCCATTCGTGGCGGGGTGGAACACACGTGCCGGATGCCATAGTATGCAGTGAAGTCCTCGAACTCCCAGGAGGTAAAAGCGGTGCCGTTGTGGGTTACCAGCGTGTACGGGAGGCCCTGAGCGCTGAAGATCCGCCACATGGCCTTGATGGCGGATTTCAAGCAGGAGGACGATACCGGGATGACCTCTAGCCACTTGCTGTAGGCATTGACTAGTATAAAGAAAATCTGCCCCTGGAACAGCCCCGCAAAATCCAGGTGGAGCTGGGACCAGGGATGATGGGAGGACTCCCAGGCTCTCTCCAGAGTGCGCGGTGGGTTGGGGCGTGAGGCCTGGCAGGGCTGGCATCTTTTTACTTTGTCCTCGATGTCCTTGTCGAGGCCCGGCCACCAGACGTAGCTCCGTGCTAACGCCTTCATGCGGACCACCCCCAGGTGGTGTTCGTGTAGCGCCTCTAGAACACGTTGTTGCAGCGGCGCAGGAATCACCACCCGGCCTCCCCCATTAAGCACCCCTTGTAAAGAGACAGTTCATGTTTACGGGTACTGAATGGGGAAAACTTGGGGCCCTCCTCCCCACCCAGTCCAAGACCCGGCAGAGAACAGAATCCCGAGCCGTGTGGCGGGCCACCTCCTGCACATGGACTGGACTGTCGGGAAGCGTCTCCAGGAGGGCGACCAGATTCTCGGGTGCAGGGTCAGGGTCCTTGGACGGCAGGGGCAGGCAGCTAAGGGTGTCTGCGTGCCCCATCGCCTTCCCAGGTCGGTGAGTGAGGGAGTAAGAGTACCCCACCAGGAAAATGGACCATCAGAGGACCCGGGGGATACCATTTGCGGGGTCTGGCGATCCGCAGCGAGGAGTCCCAGCAGCGGTTTGTGATCCATGATGATTTTGAAGGGCCGGCTGTAGAGTTAGTGATGAAACTTCCGAACGCCCGCCACAATAGCCAGCGCCTCTTTATCGATTTGTGCATAGTTGTGCTCTGCCGATGACAGGGTCCGCGAGTAATACGTGACCGGGACTTCCTGTCCGTCCGGCAACCGGTGGCCCAGGACCACCCCGACCCCATAGGGGGAGGCGTCAAGGCGAGGACCACCGGAAGCGACTCCAAGAAGTGGTGAAGAACCGCGTTCAAGACCAGCAAGTCCTTGACACTTTGGAATGCTGCCACGTACTTAGGTCCCCAGTCCCAGGGCGCATCTTTGTCGAGGAGGCGGTGGAGCAGCTCTGCCATGGCCGCCTTGAGGGGCAGGAACGCATGATAAAAATTGAGCAGGCCGAGGAAAGCCTGCAATTCAGCCTTGGAGGAGGGCGGGGGGACGTGCGATGGCTTTCACCTTGTCATCCGTGGAGTGGATCCCTTGCGCGTCCACAGCGAACCCCAGGACTTCAATGCAGGGCACACCCAGGAGGCATTTCGCCTTCTTTACTTTCAGCCCGGTGGCGTCGAATCTCTGTAGGACCTGACGGAGGCGATCCGCGAAGGAGGAGGTGTCTGGCACTGTGACGATGACATCGTCTAGAAAGGGCTGTACTCCGGGGATGCCTTTTAGGAGAGAGTCCATAAAAGATTGAAAAGTCCTGGGAGCTACACAAACCTCGAACTGAAGCCTCGTGATCCGGAAGGCCCCTTTGTGCGTGGCAATTGTCTGGGCCTCTTCTGCAGCGGCATCAACAGGCAGCTGTTGGTAAGCCTGTGCCAGGTCGAGCTTACCAAAGACCTTAGCCCCCTCCAGAGAAGCGAGGACGTGGCTTACCACCAGGACCAGGTATGCATGGTCCTGCAAGGCCTTGTTTATTGTGCACTTGTAGTCGGCACAAATGTGCACGTCCCCGTTAGGTTTGACAGGCGTTACTATGGGGGTCTCCCAGCGTGCGAATGCGACTGGCTCCAGCACACTTTGTGCCACCAGGCTATCGAGCTCTGCTTCAATTTTCGCTCGCATCGCAATGGGGGAACCCGAGCCTTTATCCGAATAGGCCGTACCCCCGGATCCAGATCCAGTGAAATGGGGTCCCCGGTGTATTTTCCTAGAGTCTCATCAAACACCTTGGGGAATTCCCAGCACACCGCTTCCCAGTCCGCCGTTCGGATCTGGTTCAACCCCATTATCTGGAGACCCAGGGGCTTGAACCACGAGAGTCCCAATAGGCTGGAGAGCCATCCCTCCACCACCAACAGGTCCAGGGTGCCCGAGAACCCTTTGAATTGGACTTTGAACTTGCCCCAGCCCTTGACGGCCACAGGGTTCTTATTAAAGTCCTGCAAAACCAGACCCTGTGGCTTGTGTAACTGGGGTCCCCCTTTCAGGCATAGGGCATGGAGGGCCTCCGCCAATATGATTGAAAACAAAGACCCCAAATCAATCTCCCTTTCACAGGGGGACCCTTCAATCTGGACAGTCACATGCACTTTGTCCGGGCTGTTAGGGGGCAAGTTACATACCGTTTGTTGGTGGTGGACTGAAACGGTGTGCAGATCATCAGCTTCGAGGTGCGCTGTGAGGGTTGTCCGTTGGCCCTTGGAGCGGCAGACCTTCTCGATGTGCCCTGTTTTGTTGCACGCCCTGCAGATCGCGGTGCGAAATCGACAGATCCGTCGCTCGTGAGCGTTGCCGCAGCTCGCGCATGCTACGGATGGCTGGGACTTGGCCTCTCGGGTCCACTGAGGTCACTGGGATGGTCGGTGGCATACCTCCTTGTCGATACATCGGACCCATGCGTCGCTTGTGTACGGTGGACAGCCGAGCTGAGGCGGTCTTGGTGAGCCTTTTCGTAAGCCGTGGGCTCCTGGATGGCCTTATCCAAGGTGAGGTCGTTGTTGCTGGCCAGTTTACGCCGCAGTTTGGGCTCGTGGAGGCCCACGAGGAACTGGTTGAGCAGTGTGTCCGAGAGGCTTGGGAACTTGCATCTTGTGGCTGCTCGCCAAAGGCCCACCAGAAAATCTGTGGTGGACTCGCCTGGCCCCTGGCCCCTTGCGAAGAACCCCAGCCGCTCCATGAACTTGGTGGGCTTGGGAGAGAAGTTGTCCATCAGGGCCTTCACTAGCACTGCCTAAGACTCCTCCTTGGTGGTCCTGGGGTTGATGAGATCCCGCAGGAAGAGGAGGGTGCCTATGCCGCAGATGCTGAGGAATTGGGCCTTTTTCTTTGCTGCGTCCACCACATTGTGATAACTGAAATGGTTCTCCAGGGTCTCCAACCAGGCGTCCCATTTCTGAGGCTGGGAGATGTTGAAGGCTTGGAGGTGAACTGGAGGCGCGGCCATCTTACCACGGTTAGGTGAGTTGTAGTGGCCGGGTACGAACATCGAAGCCGGGCGGGAGGTGCGCTGCTCTTGGGGTCAGCGGCGAGGCTCGGGAGCAGTGCAGGGAGCGGATGGCTCGGTGCTAAGCTCGGGAGCATTGGCGGCTTTCGGTGCGTTGAGCGGTGCGTTGCTGCTCTCGGGGTCAGCGGTGGGATGCTCGGGAGCAGTGTGATGAGTGGCAGGGCTCGATGCGATGCTCTTCTTCATGGTTGTTGTTCATGGAGGAGTTGGCATCCCATCCTCATCGCCAGTGAAAAGTACTGAGACTGACGAGTGATTTCAGCTCTCACATACTTTATTAGAACAGGAACAAGACAACTAAGCCTGCTCGCAGGCCGGCTTTTATTCCCAAGTGAACCCACACCCCAAACACACACACACACGTGATTTGCTATTTACGGTTAATTGAGTTACCCCAGGTTCCCCGATTGGAAGAATGCGAGGAGCCTACAATCTATTGTCTAAAGGAACGAAGCTCAGGCCCTTTGCCTGACCGCGTGGCAGACCGAGCCAAACCAGTCCGAGCACATGGTTGCCCTGAGCCCATGTTTCTCCGTGGATACACTACAATAAATAATAAGACCTCAGTCCTTCGTGACTTCCTGTTGGAGCAGGATGCAGATCTGGTGTGCGTGACTGAGACTTGGGAATGAGATGGGAAGACAGTTGCTCTCTCCCAGTTGGCTCCACCTGGATTCTCAGTCCTTCACCAGTCCTGGACTATGGGGCAGGGGGGAGGAGTGGCTCTGTTCATTTGGGAGGCTTACTCCTTCAGGGCGCTCCCAGCGCCAAGGCTTACAGGCATTGAGTGTGCTGGCTTCATGCGGGAAGCCGGGGAGAGTTTGGCTGTTTGGTTGGTGTACCGATCTCCCAACGCACCATCCAACAGCCTGCCATTCCTAGTGGAGGCCGTGTTGGGGTGGGTGCGAGAGCATCCCAGGCTGATAGTCCTGGGTGACTTCAATGTCCATGCTGATGATGTGGCTTCCTCACAGGCGGTGGACCTGGTGTTGTCCATGGCGGTGCTGGGACTCTCCCAATACGTAATGGCCCCCACTCACTGAGCTGGTCACACGCTTAATTTGATCTTCACGGCGGGGGTTACAGTGGACTGGATTACTGCGATGGCAGTTCCATGGTCAGACCACCATGCCCTGAAGGCCCGAGTAAATGTGTCACCCCAACCCTGTTTGGGCGGCAAGCACATTTTAGCTTGCCCATGGAGCCAAATGGACCCAGTGTGGCTTCAGACGGCTCTTCAGGATCCTATGCCCCCTGGCAGTTTACTAGATGAGCTAGTCGAGGACTGGCATGGCCGACTCTCAACAGCCATCGACGAGATCACTCCCAGACGTCCTCTGCGCCCACGTGCTAGGCCAGCTTCTTGGTATACCCAGGAGCTGAGGCTGATGAAGCAATGGCTTAGACAGCTAGAGAGACAGTGGCAGCGTGCTCGTGACAAAGCAACAAAAGCATCTTATAGGATGTTTATGAGATCCTATGAGGTGGCAGTCAAAGCTGTGAAGAGGGAGTTCTACGCAGCCACGATTACGTCTGCAAGTTCGCGCCTGGCATAATGTCAGGGAGCGTGGCATATGCTAATAGTCTAATAGCTCATTAGCATACCATATGCTAATGAGCTCCTGCAGCTGTTTTTCTACGAAAAGACCCCTGTGTATATGTATATGTATATGCATATATGTAAGTATGTATAAAAATTAGAAAATACAGAGAAAGACAAATTCAAGCCGACATGATTTTAACAGTCATACAAGAAAAACAACAAAAGCTACCTTAACTGCCTGCCTTACTATACTCTGTTTTTGTTTTTAACAAGTTTATTTATGATTTTACATTACAAAAAAGAATCACAATATGGTTTCCTCTACAAAAAAGTATAACAATATTTATAATTTTCATTACAAACACTCACATACACAAAACAAAGAAGAAATAAAAACCCACAATGTTTTGTATATGTAGTATAATTATGGAGTTACGTATATTTCCCTAACCATTTATTAACTCTAGACCATCTCTTTTGAAAAGCCTTATCCTCTTTACCTGAAAGAATCATATTCAACTTGTCCATTTCTGCCACATCACAGATTTTTATAATCAACTCCTCTCTAGCAGGTAGGTTTTCAGATTTCCAACATTTAGCAATCAGTATCCTGGCTGCAGTAAGGATATATGACAAAATACATATTTCATCATGCCTGTATCCATCTGGTATTATATTAAGTAAATAGATTTCTAGTACTAACTACAATTCAATGCCCATAATCTCTGTTATTAACTGCTTAATGCCCTTCCAAAATTTATGAATCTTTTCATACCTCCACCACATATGAAAGAAGGTACCCACGTTATTTTTACACCTCCAAAAGTTTCCTGACACTTCTTTATAGCATTTAGCCATTTTATCTGGTAACCAGTGCCACCTATAGAACATTTTTAGTATATTTTCTTTGTAGGGTATTGATCTTAAAAGTTTGACAGCCTTCCATATTTTTGACCAGGCTACGTTCTGTGTCCTGCATCCATGTTATCATTGATGGCTTGATTAATTCCTTCTGCATGACATCATATAACAAAAATTTATACAACGTTTGAATCTATTTGTCAGAGGTTGACAGCCAAATTTTATCAAGATCTGTTTTCCCGTTATAAAACTTTGTTATTTTATCTTTAGCGAACCTAGACTGCAAGTTCTCCCACCATGTAAGTTCTATGTTCATTTCACGGAGAGTCTCAAGTGGTTTTAACTCATTAGACTTGTATAATATGGTTTTGTAAGTAACTTTTTTATTTTCCGACATCAAAGTAGGCTTTGTAAAGGCCTCAAGAGGTGAAACCCATCGTGGTATTTTAGAATAGTGACGTTCTTTTATTTTCCTCCATATTTTTATTAGAGCCCCTTTAATTACATGATTATGAAAGTTTGAGTGAATTTTATCTTTGCCAGCCCATATATAAGTCATGGCCCTCTAAATATAGCAGTCTTTTATCTTCTAACATTATCCAATCTCTGATCCACCCCATAGCTGAGGATTGATAGTAAAGTAACCAGTTTGACATGCCAAAACAACCTCTTTCTTTATCTTGAAGGAGTTTCCATCTAATATGTGCTCTTTTACCATGCCATATAAATGTTCGTATATATTTATCCAATTCTTGGAATAAATTATTTTTTATTATTGATAAGTTTTGTGCCAGAAATAAGAAACGTGGGAGAATATTCATCTTAACAGTAGCAATTCTACCCATAAAAGACAGTTGTAAATCATACCATTTCTGAAGATCTTTTTTAATATTATCTAGCAATTTTTTATACTTATATTCAAATAACATATTATTTTTATTTGAAAGTATAACACCTAAATATTTGATCTTATTGACCACCTCAATACCTGAATGTGTCTGTATCTTAATATTCAAATCTTGTGAGCAGTTTTTTGTCATAATTTTAGTTTTCTCTAAATTTATTTTAAGTTCTGCTACCGAACCATATTCGGATAAAACGTCAAGCAGATGTGAAATAGAGGTTACTGGATCTTCCAGAATAAATACCAGATCATCAGCGAAAGCTTGAAGTTTAAATTCTTTTCCTTTGACTTTAATGTTTGTATTATCTCTTACCAAATCATTTAAGGTTTCCAGAACAAAAATAAATAGCAATGGTGACAATGGGCAACCTTAACGTGTTCCCACATGGGGAAAGGAACACGAACACGACTTACTATACTCTGGATCAGGCGGCACAAAAGTTTAGTTCAGAGGTTCAGGCCTCTGTGTAGCATGGTCTATATCTCTGACAATTCTGAAGCAGCAAGACAGGCCTTCAGTCACATAGAATTTCACATAGCTACTTTATGGTCAGAGGGTCAGGTGAGAACAACAACCAATCAATACCCACTATTTCAAGATAGTTCCAGAACTTTACATCATACACCCTGCTCTTGTGAAGAATAGGTTTAAGGGACTAGATTTGATAGACAGAGTGCCTGAAGAACTATGGACAGAGGTCCGTGACATTGTAAAGGAGGCAGCAATCACCGCCATCCCAAAGAAAAAGAAATGCAAGAAAGCAAAGTGGCTGTCTGATGAGGCTTTGCACATAGCAGAGGAAAGAAGGAAAGCTAAAGGCAACGGTGAAAAGGAAAGATTTGCCCAACTGAATGCAGATTTCCAGAGAACAGCAAGGAGAGATAAGGAGGCTTTCCTGAATGAACAATGCAAAGTAATAGAGGAAAACAATAGATTGGGAAGGACTAGAGATCTGTTCAAGAAAATTGGAGAAATCAAGGGAACGTTCCATGCAAAGCTGGCCATGATAAAGGACAAAAACGGTAGGGACCTAACAGAAGCAGAAGAGATTAGGAAAAGATGGCAAGAATACACAGAAGAACTATACAAGAAGGACCTCAATGTCCTTGACAACCACGATGGTATAACCACTGACCTTGAGCCAGACATCCTAGAAAGCGAAGTTAAATGGGCCTTAGAAGACATTACTAACAACAAAGCTAGTGGAGGTGATGGCATCCCAGCTGAGTTATTCAAAGTCTTAAAAGAAGATGCTGTTAAAGTGCTGCACTCAATTTGCCAACAAATTTGGAAAACACAACAGTGGCCACAGGATTGGAAAAGGTCAGTGTACATTCCAATCCCAAAGAAGGGCAATGTCAAGGAATGTTCAAACTATCGCACAATTGCACTCATTTCACACGCTAGCAAGGTCATGCTCAAAATCCTACAAGCTAGGCTCCAACAGTACGTGGATAGAGAACTGCCAGAAGTACAAGCTGGGTTTCGAAGAGGTAGAGGAACTAGAGATCAAATTGCCAACATTCGCTGGATTATGGAGAAAGCAAGAGAGTACCAGAAAAACATCTACTTCTGCTTCATTGACTATGCTAAAGCCTTTGATTGTGTGGATCACAATAAACTATGGCAGGTTCTTAAAGAGATGGGAGTACCGGACCACCTCACATGTCTCCTGAGAAACCTGTATAAGGGTCAAGAAGCAACAGTTAGAACTGGATATGGAACAACTGACTGGTTTAGCATAGGAAAAGGAGTACGACAAGGATGTATATTGTCACCTTGCTTATTTAACTTATATGCAGAGTACATCATGCGAAATGCTGGCCTGGATGAATCACAAGCTGGAATTAAGATTGCTGGGGAAAAGATCAATAACCTCAGATATGCAGACGATACCACTCTGATGGCAGAAAGTGAAGAGGACCTAAAGAGCCTTTTGCTCAGGGTGAAAGAGGAGAGTGCAAAAGTGGGCTTGAAGCTCAACATCAAAAAAACTAAGATCATGGCATCTGGCCCCATCACTCCTTGGCAAATAGAAGGGGAAGTCGTAGAAGTAGTGACAGACTTCACATTCCTAGGATCCCAGATCACTGCAGATGGTGACTGCAGCCATGAAATTAAAAGACGCCTGCTCCTTGGGAGGAAAGCGATGGCAAACCTAAACAGCATGATAAAAAGCAGAGACATCACCTTGCCAACAAAAGTCCGCATGGTCAAAGCAATGGTATTCCCCGTAGTAATGTATGGCTGTGAGAGTTGGACTATAAGGAAGGCTGAGCGCCGAAGAATAGATTCTTTTGAACTATGGTGCTGGAGAAGACTCTTGAGAGTCCCTTGGACTGCCAGGAGATCAAATCAGTCAATCCTAAAAGAAATCAACCCTGACTGTTCCCTGGAAGGCCAGATCCTGAAGCTGAAGCTCAAATACTTTGGCCACCAAATGAGAAGGGAGCGTTCACTGGAGAAGACCCTGATGCTGGGAAAGATTGAAGGTCAAAGAAGAAGGGGGCGGCAAAGGATGAGATGGTTAGACAGTGTCATCGATGCAACGAACATGAAATTGAGCAAACTTCAGCGGACAGCGGAAGACAGGAGGGCCTGGCGTGATCTGGTCCATGGGGTCGCTAAGAGTCGGACTCGACTGTGCGACTGAACAACAAAAAAAACCCTGCTCTTACTCCTCCCGTCTCAAGGAACTGTTCTCATGTGAAACTAAGTTTCAGTCATGGTGTTATGTCCTCGAGAGATGATAAGGATTAACACCAGTTAACACCACCTGCTAGGGAGACTGTTAGCAGTAACATTAACCCTTAAGTTGTATGATGAAATCTGGCTTCACCTCACACAAACTGCTCAACTGTCCAGGGGAGCAGGCGTGAGTGATGGGAGCTGACAACGTCACCCACATGGGGAAAAAATCCACTTACTCTGCACACTCATTGGAGGGCATGAGAGGAGCCTCTGGGCCACAGCATAGAGGTCCAGCCAAACCACCTCCTTCATGGCCCAATAGCTCATCAGACTGAAGGCCTGCGACTTGTAGAGCTCTGCAAGGTACTCTCTTACCATCACAGCTACTGGGTCCTGTCTCATGTGCCTACCACTCCCAGAGGGACCAAGTATCTGCCTGATGAGTGCCATCTCACATGTCATTGTGGTAGTAGCTGTGGGAGGGACTCTGCCTAGTGGGGAGATGGGAGATGAACAGCAGCAGAGCTGCTTTCACCTTCTCTTCTTCAGCTCATGCCACTGTGCCCCTCTTGGCCTGCATGTGCTCAACTTGTTAGGAGAACTCACCTCTCCAGTGAATGAACTCATCGGCTTGCTTGGCTATCTTGCCCTTGATGTGTGGGTCACACATGGTTGCCAGCATGTAGACCTGCTGTGTGAGAGGCTGAAGGCGGGCCTCAAGTCCATCTTGCAGCCTTTCACCTATGCACGCATTGCTGGAACCATGTCTGCATGTCCTGCAGCTAGCTCCAGAAGAAAGGCCAAGTTCTCCCCCACACAACCACTAGGCCCAAACAGCAAGTAACAAAAAGCTCCAAGCTGCAAAGTACAGACTTTTCTCAGCAATGGAGTCTAGCTCAGCCAGACCCTTGATTTTATGCTCTTTCAAATTTCATAAAGGACTGACTAAAGAGCAGTACTTCCCCCTAACCTGAAATCCTATTTGCCAAATTGCCACTTCTTTCCCCTCCCTCCTGTTTGATGGGAAATGCGTGGGGAAAGCAAGGTAGTTAGCTGGACTTCACGTCTGAAGCCAGGAACAATCTTGCAAGTTGCCAACCTGCAATGCAATGCCATTCGCCATTGGGCTGCAGAGATGTCTCTTCTCCCTCCCTCCTGTTGCCCTGGAAACCAGAGCAAAAGGTGGGAAAGAGCTCTAGAGGAGAGGACTGAAAGTTACTTTATATGTAGCCCTTTAAAGTTTAAAGTAACCTTTCTACCAGCGGTTATTTGGTATAGCCAAGTAAAGCCGAATAAAAGCCAAATAATTTCAGGTTTATTTGGACTCAGCTATATTGGTAGTCGAATCCGATTCTCTAATCTGCATTCGGCTTAAAAATACTCAAAAATACCATATTTTGGGGGTATTTGTTTTAAAACAACTGTTTTTATGGGGCTCCACGCCAAATTTGTGCTTCCTATTATTGTTTTTAAAACTTCCCTACCAATAATAGGTTTGCTTGGAACATCCTTGGTGTCTGAAAATGTGTTGTATAGAATTCATGCTATAGTTGCTAGAAATCCAGTCATTATTTATTAAAACTATATTTTAAAATAATCCTGTGGTCAACCATGCACATTCCATTTGCTATCTAAAGCTGCATACACTTACATTTATAAATACCCCCTCCCGCTACTTTTACTTAAGTGTTTTATTTCTGATTCAGGCATTAGTGGCTTGTATTTCAGGATTGGTGCAGTGGTTTTGTATGCCTAGCAGCAACTAGAAATGGGGTAGCCAACTAATTTTATCTTTTCCTTATCTCGTGCTACATGCTACCCCATAGTAGCCTTGAGAAGTTAATGAATGGAATTCTTATTTTTGCCAGGTAATCAGCATCACTGCTTCATTGAATGCTGTAATGCAATACTTTTAATGTTCAGATTTGTAAGGTTAAAATTTTGTACTTTGTTAAAAATAGGAAGTCTGGGTTTCTGTTAATGTTAGGTTGTCATAAGAGAAGTATTGTATGCCAGGCTTAGGTACATACTATGAAATTCTAGTTGAACTTGTATGACGTGTTTTTCTTACAGTAGTATAGCAAAGATACAAAACAGCCATTAAAATACAAAGGTGATGATAAATGATGGTGTACCAAAATAAGAGCAAGGACATCTCATATCTTCAAAGAAAGAAAAAGCATTTTTCAGCTATATTAGTCCAAGAATGTAGTTTGCACAAAGATGCTTATCTAGCCTATTAAAGAAATGAAAAGTAATATTGGGCCAGGGTTGCAAGAGGCTAGATATTGTGGTGTAGACACCTTGACTAAAACCCACCATATTTTATCAATATGGGGGGAAATGGTGGGGGCCATTGCATTGAACAGTTACATGAAATGTATCTCTCTATGGGTCTCCCACAAATTTCAAACAAGAGATACTCCAAGGTGGACTTTGAAGCATAAAGGTATTTTGTGCAATGAAGCAAATTACAGAATCTCCTTTTCTGAGTATTTTAAAGTGAAGTTCTGGTGAGTGTCTGCTGGGAGGAGAGCTTGCCTGGAATGGAATTGTTCCTGTACTGATATTTGAAAAACTATATAGATACAGTGTTTTGTATTTGTAGTTTCAAACTTACAATTTGAATAAAAAAAATGGTGATATTTGTTAGACCACTGTATTGGAATTCCAGTTTTCCATGTAGCTTTGATTTAAGATGCATTACAAGAAAAATGTTATGTAAAAATTGGTGGTCAAATTTACCAGTTTGTCCAATTGAAGTCAGCTGAGGTAATATCATATTAAAGCCTCTCTTCTGTAATGAAGATGCTCTAAACCCCAAGTGCTTTCTTTCCATAATTAACAATATTTAAATGCATAATGATCATGTTGTACTGGTATAGCTCTTCACTTTTGCATGAAATGATTGACATGAGATTGTATAATTTGTGTGTCCTTTCTACATATAAATTTTCACCAATCTCCGATTGATGGTAAAGCTAGAAAATTTCAGTTTGAGGCAAGCTATATACAACCCGTGAGTTGACGATCTTGTTCCTAGAAGAAGATCAGTACATTTTTCTTAATGCTAGGCAATCTTGTAGTCTGTTACATCCATCGAAGTGTATTAGGAAGAAACCTGCAAAGTGATGCTCCAATCCTTAAAGCCCATGGATGACTCATGGCCCATTAATTTTCTTTGGGATGGTATTGGCACTGCATTTTGAGGACTGGTCTTTTAATGTAAAGTGAATTATGATTAAACAATATGGTTTTGCCATGTACCTATAAAATATAACTCTCAATATGTCTGTTCTGTGATGTGAAGGCAAGACTCCTTGATTACATAATAGCTTTCAAGTGATGGCTCATAATCTACAATAACCTTCAAGGTCATGAGCGCTGTCTGTAGCAGAAGAAACTGGTAACTGGTAACTGAGATCTCTGGTTTTTTGAGGGCAAGGACTTGGATAGGCTTTTGACTATAAGGCAACAATGTATACCTATGATTGAGTATTTATATTGCATTCTGTTACATGAGAGATTAATCAACCAAATTTACACAATCACATTTTGGGAAGCTATTATGCCAATTTAACTGTAACACACATTCGTTTTCTATCTGTCTGTCTGTCTGTCTTTCTATCTTTTGACTCTAAGGCAACAATGTATACCTATGATTATTTATATTGCATTCTGTTACATGAGAGATTAATTAACCAAATTTACACAATTACATTTTGGGAAGCTATTATGCCAATTTAACTGTAACACACATTCGTTTCCTATCTGTCTGTCTGTCTGTCTGTCTGTCTGTCTGTCTGTCTGTCTGTCTGCAATCCAGAAGCAATTCAGCTGCTGAAAAGCATTATTTTGTATGTAATTATTCACAAATTAATGAAGAAAATTAAATTCCAATCACTGGGAAAAAGAATGAAGCAGAGGTGAGAATCAGAAGTACAGATTACTTAAAGCAAAGCTATGAAATGCATAATAGAATTAAAACATTCTTTTATTCAAATTCAATGCTTAAAAAAGAACAAGTCCATCATCTTGAAATTTGACTTGTAGCTTGACATTAAAAATAATATGAGTAGAATTTTCAGTGGGGTAAGCACAAAACTAGTTCAAGTAGTGTCACTCTCAATTAATGTACTCAGGTGGTGTGCCCATTAAAATTCCCACTTGTGGGTTCTGTTCTCTATGCAAATGGGGTCATTACCCGGAGAATTTAATTGGGGGTGACACTGGGACTAGGAATTTTCCTTTTAAAATAAACCTTGCACACATTTTCACTAGGAAATTTGATTGTTACACGTCTTTCTATTGTTTTTGCTCTATAAATATTTGCCAAAAAATCTGGATTGTCTTCCCTTATTTATTTATTTTTAACAGGTGATTCATAATGCATCAAAATGACTTTACATGGTTCCGTGTCTTGCATATGCAAGGCTTGATAGAGGCTTTTGATTCTGAGTGTGTATGTGCTTTGTTTTACAGAATACTGTCATTTTTTGGTCTCATTTCACACCTACCTAAAGTATTTTATTATGAAAATTCCCAGAATGATATTTCTTGAAAACTTCGGAACAAAAGATACATACAAACATATGACACTTATTTAGATTTCTAATTTTCTTTACATTTACTGTGAGCACTGATTGTGAGACTATTATTTGTGAAGCACACTTTTAAAATAACTTATAATTAATTCTCTTTCATATGGAAGCCTAAGAGAAGTGTGTATGTTACACCAAAGATCTAGATAATCAGACTTTATCACCAAGCAGACTACTATTTTATCAATATGCATGTATTAACCTGTGAAGATGCACTGAATGTTGGATTCACACTAATAGTCCCCTCTCCTCTAGTAGCAGGATTTCAGGGGGTATCTTTGGCTGCTGCAGAGGGGGAAAACAGGAAAATTGGGTTCCATGGGCCTTGCTTCAGTCGAATCTGTGGGGCTGGATTCAAGCCTGAATTTCAAAAATTGTGAGTTTCAGAATCATCAAGTCTTTTACTATAAGCTTATTCTCAGTTGCTAGGAGATTCATATGTTTCTTACACATGTCATTTAGGTTAGATGTTGGATTACTGATCCATCTTGATTTATTTTTAAATTTGTACCCAACTTTTAGCCATCTGGGGACTCTTCTCATCAATGCATTAGAAGAGGCTTTGGCGGCTTATCAATACTTGAAATCAATGGTACAGTTTTTTATTTGCTGTAAAGCTTATTTCCTGGCATTCTGTTTGAAGGGACCCTAAAGCATGCTGTGGACAGACCTTCCTCTGCTGATTATATTCAGTTTGTAGAATGAAATCTTTGCTTTGTGACTTGGACAAGTATTTTATTAGATCCAATTTGGACACCATCTGAACAATGGTTTGTATTGTAGGAGGAAAATATGACAATGAATTCTAAGGTAACAAAATGGACTATGCCACTCAGACTGGGAAATCCCTAATAATAAAATAATATTTTTGTAATTTTACCGTTATTGTTTCACTTGTATAATTTTGTAAAATGTCCAAAAATTGTTTAGAAATTCTGCTTTGACGGGTAGTTCATAAGTATTGTGGAGGGTCAAGATTTAATTTAAAAGATTTATATTCCCACTTTTCTCTCAGACATATCAGGATACGAGGCAGACAATAACAATGTAAAAAGAATATTAAAAAGTAATAAAACAGAATTTTTGGTTTCAGCAACTTGATGGTGGGCACGCTCCGGAGCTCCAAGAGGAGCAGCCCATAACGCGGCAGACAGGAGGGGTCCTGGATGATTCCGGGGCCCCCCAAGAGCCTCTGCAGGAGGCTTTCAGCCTGGAGCACAAGAGGTGCCTCTCCTGAGGCTGCAGCCAAGGGATTGAGGCTCCCCTTTGCTCCTTAAGGCCCCACTGCCATGGCACCATTATGGCACCAAGAGGTGCACACCGACTGAGCAAGCAACTGATCTTCTGACTAAAAGCTTCTGAAACTCGTTCCCAGACATGGAGTAAAATGTGAGTGAACTCAACCAACTGTATGGGATTTAAAACCGGAAGCCCTGATCTGCAATGACAGTGTGGGATGGAGTTAGTTATACACCCCCGCAACTATAAGCGGACCTAAAAAATTGATTTATGGGGCTGGGCACAACAACATCTCTGCACTTAATCAAGTAAAATACAGGTTTACTTGAAGCGATTCTCTGAATAAGCCTTTTGTGATTTTTAAAAACTTCCTCTGAACTGTAAACAATGAGTTGGTCAGACAAGATGGAGACGAGAACGAAGCAATCCCCAGTAACTACCAGATCAACACTTCTGGTTGATAAACCGGAAGTATACACTGACTTTCCCAACGTGTTGGCCAGAGCATTGCACCCTCTGCTGGACCAGATGACTAACTTGAACAATAACTTTGAAGAATTACAAAAGCAACTTTAAAAGACTAAGACACAAACAGGGAAGACAGCAAAAGCAGTTTAAAAAGTCGAAACCAAGACAAAGGCAATAGATCAAAGACTGGAAGTGGTGGAGATCAGCTTTTGAGACTACAAATGGAAAAATGAACCTATGTCCTGAGATTTCAAGATGTTCCTAACAAAAAGATGAAATCGCAAGGAAATCTTAAGTGAAGCAATGGCTCCAATGACAGGCTTAAAAGTGGATTTACTGCAGAGCGACATGGACATGGCCTACAGGACATATCCAGAATTTATATAAATAAAAAAACCTGCCTGGAGAGATATTGGTGAGATTTTCAAAAAGATCCACAAGAATGTGGTGCTCAAGGCCACAAATGGAACAACACTGAAAATCAAAAACAAAGACATTAAAGTCTTAAAGGATATACCATTCGAGATAAGGAAGAAGAGGAAGCAATATAAAAGCTTAATTACTTTTTTGCAGAAAAATGCCACCCTCTCCAGATGGATAGTACCTGAGGGATTGGTTTTCAACTTTAAAAAAGAAAAAAGAAAAGATTGACTCTGTTATGAAAGCAAACCGGTTTTTGGAATTGCAGCAAAGTTCAGTGAAGGATAAAGAAACAACAGAGGAGGAAGAAGAAGAAGACAGTTCACATGAACCTGAAAGTTCAGGAACCTCAGCATCCAGTACCCCAGATGAACTATCTGACTCAGAAAAAGGGGCTGCTGCCCTAAAACTTTTGAAAGTTAGTTGGAACTTTTCCAAGAGAAACAAATGAGGAAGAAAATGAAATACATACTGTATTCAGAATTTTAAAACAATTTGAGCTGTATTTATTTGATTTAAGTACTTTTATACCAACATGTAACAAAGGCTTATAAAAAACATGTTTTACTCTATTAGCATTATGCTAGAGGAAACCTTTTACTTAAGCTAATGATTATTATCTTATATGATCCTTGTTTAGCTTTATTTTTAGGTTAGTGTTGTAGTGTTTGCAATGTGTAGTGTTTTGTAGAAGAAAAATAATCAAAATTTATTTTTAAAAAATTAAAAAAGTAATAAAACACTTAAAATAGCACATTAAAAACTAAAACAACTTATGCCCCAACCAGTATTATATTCTCTCTTTGCCCAGGATCAGGCTAACCCAAAAGGTCTCCAGAGCAGCCATTTTGCAGCCTCACTGGAAAGTCATGGTGGTACTTCCTGACCTCTTCCAGGAGGCTGTTCCAGAGGTGTGGGATTGCCACTGAAAAATCCCAAGCCTAGACTGTAGCAGACAGCCGGGGGACTGATAATAGACCTTGCTGGGAAGACTGGAACTGTTGCATGGGAAGAGGAAGGGGGAATCCTTCAAGTTATGTGGCCCCCAGAGGCCATTAAAAGTGAGCTCCAACACCTTGAATAGGAGTGGTAGCTATTTGGCAGCCTGTGAGGGGCCACAGAATAAGAGTAACATGGTACCATCGGCTAGCACAGATAACAAATGAACTGTCACATTTTGCACCGCTGCAGTTCCTGGATCTTCTTCAAGAAACAGCCCCATGTAGAATATATTGCATAATCTAGTTCTAAGGTTACTGAAGCATGGATCAACATGGTCAAATCAGAAATCTGTGAATAAGAGCCCACTTCCTAACTGGATGGAGGTGGGGGACAACTCAGCCAGATTTCCAAGCTCTTAACAGAATTTTTCAGCAAAAGCAGCACACGATCAATGATAGGAAGAACAACGCCCTACCACATGCCCCTTTAACCCGTGTCTGTCGTGGCTAATCAAAGTTGCACTCGAGGGGCTTCGGGGTGCCTTGCGGGAGATTATCAATAAGTCCGTCTTAGAGGGACAGTTCCTGGAGTCTCTTAAGTAGGCAGTGGTGCACCCTCTTCTGAAAAAGCCATCTTCGGATCTGGCCGAATTGACCAACTATTGGCCGGTTTCCAACTTGCCATATCTAGGCAAGATAATGGAGAAGGCAGTGGCAAAGCACTTACAGGGCTTTCTGGATGATGCTTCCATCCTAGACCCTTTCCAGTCCTGCTTTTGTCCAAGTTACAGGACGGAGACAACACTGGTCGCCCTCACAGATGACCTCAGAAGGCCTCTGAATCAAGGTGGATCAGCAGTACTATAGTTGTTAGACTTGTCGGCCGTGTTCGACATGGTTGACCATCAGTTACTGATCCACCGTCTCGCCGACACTGGAATTCAGGAGCTAGCTTTACAGTGGCTTGCTCTCTTTCTCCAAGGTTGGGGATAAAGAGTGGCACTGGGGGATGAGCTGTCCTGAAGGCACCCATTGGATTGTGGAGTGCCCCAAGGGGCAGTGCTGTCCGCAATGCTTTTCAACATCTATATGTGCCCTCTTGCCCAGATTGCCCGGAGGCATGGGCTGGGTTGTCACCAGTATGCGGATGACACCCAGCTTTATCTGTTGTTGGACGGCCAGTCCTGCTCCAAACTGGAAGATCTGGACCGGGCGTTACATGCTGTGGCTGGTTGGCTTAGGCTGTGCCGGTTGAAATTGAATCCAACGAAGACGGAGGTCCTGTGCCTGAGCCACAGCTGTCTGTGGGTAGGGATCCTGCTTTTGACCTTCGATGGGGCGCCATTGGTACCAGCACCGGAGGTTAGGCGTCTGGGAGTGCTCCTGGATGCCTCCTTAACAATGGAGGCCCAGGTAGCAGCCACTGCCAGGTCGGCTTTCTACCATCTTTGGCAGATTAGGCAGTTGGTTAAGAACACAAGACCATGAGAGAAGCCAATGTTGAATCAGGCCAATGGCCCATCTAGTCCAACACTCTGTCACACAGTGGCCAAAAATACAAGGTGCCATCAGGAGGTCCAGCAGTGGGTCAGGACACCAGAAGCCCTCCCACTGCTGCCCCCCCAGCACCAAGAATAGAGTACATCACGTGCCCCAGACTGAGAGTTCCTATCTATACCTTGTTGCTAATAGCCACTGATGGACTTCTGCTCCATATCTTTATCTAATTCCCTCTTGAAACTGTCCATGCTTGTAGCTGCAACCACCTCCTGTGGCAGTAAATTCCATGTGTTAATCACTCTTTGGGTGAAGAAGTACTTCCTTTTATCTGTTCTAACCTGACTGTTCAGCAATTTCATGGATTGCCCACGAGTTCTTGTATTGTGAGAAAGGGAGAAAAGTACTTCTTTCTCAACCTGCTCAATCCCATGCATAACCTTATAAAACCTCGATCATGTCACCCCTCAGCCGTCGTTTCTCCAAGCTGAAGAGCCCCAAGAGTTTTAACCTTTCTTCATAGGGAAGGTGTTCCAACCCTTTTATCATTCCAGTTGCCCTTCTCTGCTCTTTTTCCAATGCTATAATATCCTTTTTGAAGTGTGGCGACCAGAACTGTACACAGTATTCCAAATTAAGTCGCACCAATGATTTATACAGGGGCATTATGATACTGGCTGATTTGTTTTCAATCCCCTTCCTAATAATCCCCAGCATAGCGTTGGCTTTCTTTATTGCAGTTACACACTGTCTAGACATTTTCATTGAGTTCTCTACTACGACTCCAAGATCTCTCTCTTGGTCAGTCTCTGCCAGTTCAGACCCCATCAACGTGTATTTATATTTAGGATTTTTGGCTCCAATGTACATCACTTTGCACTTGGCCACACTGAACCCCATTTGCCACGTTGACGCCCACTCACCCATCCTCGACAGATCCCTTTGGAGTGCCTCACAATCCTCCTTGGTTTTCACCACCCTGAACAACTTTGTGTCATCTGCAAATTTAGTCACTTCACTGCTTTCTCCCAATTCCAAATTGTTAATAAACAAGTTAAAAAGCATCGGACCGAGTACTGATCCCTATGGTACCCCACTGCTTACCACCCTCCATTGAGAAAGTTTCCCATTGATACTCACTCTCTGTTTCTTATTTATAAGCCAGGTTTTGATCCACAAGAGGCCTTTTATCCTATGACTATTGAGCTTACTTAGGAGCCTTTGATGAGGAACTTTATCAAAAGCTTTCTGGAAGTCAAGGTAAACAACATCTATTGGGTCCCCCTTCTCCACATGCTTGTTCACTCCCTCAAAAAACACTAACAGGTTAGTGAGACAAGATCTTCCCTTACAGAACCCATGCTGAGTCTGCCTCAATAGTTTTTGTTCATCAATATGCCTACTAATTCTTTCCTTAATAACAGTTTCCACCAACTTACCCAGTATCGACGTCAGACTGACTGGCCTGTAATTTCCCGGATCTCCCCTGGAGCCCTTTTTAAAGATGGGAGTGACATTAGCTACCTTCCAGTCCTCAGGAACAGAGGCAGATTTTAAAGAAAGATTACATATTTTTGTAAGGAGATCCACAAGTTCACATTTGAGTTCTTTCAGATCTCTCGGATGAATGCCATCCGGGCCTGGTGATTTATTAGTTTTTAAATTGTCCATCAGTTGTAGGACTTCCTCTCTTGTCACCTCTTGGTTCCCTTCCTCGAATGCAGTGACTTGGCAACAGTGATCCATACGATGGTCACCTCGAGACTGGATTACTGTAATGCCCTCTACATGGAAGCTGCAGCTGGTGCAAAATGCCACGGCCAGGCTGTTGATGGGACTCCCAATCTGGGAACACATGCTGCCCATGCTACAGGCACTGCACTGGCTGCCTATAGCATACTGGATTTGCTTCAAGGTGCTGGTTCTTACCTTTAAAGCCCTTTAAGGCAGGGACCTATATACCTGAAGGACCGCCTCTCCTCATATATACCCCAGAGAGCACTGTGATCAGGGACCCAAAACCGGCTGGTCCTCCCAACCATTAAGGAGGCCAGGCTGGTAATAACTAGGGCCAGGGCTTTCTTGGTGGCAGCTCCACTCTGGTGGAATGAGCTCCCAGAGGAGACCAGAGCCCTGTGGGACCTTCTACAGTTCTGCAGAGCCTGTAAAATGGAGCTCTTCCACCAGGCTTTTGGAGCCGCCGCCACCACTACCACCAGCAGCACAACCACCATTGCTATTCCTAACAACAATTGCCATCTTACAGTGGATGAGCCCTTATCCGCTGGACCCTCTAATTACTGCCAGAACCAGTCCCCCCTTAAGACAGCTGAAGCAGACCAATGGAGTTAATGTTTAAAACTGTGGAACTTTGCTAGCACTTTATTATCATGTTGATTTTAACACTATATTTATATTGTTTGTGTTTTATGTATTATTGGAATTGTACTATTGGAAATAATTGTGTTTTATGTATCACTAGAATTTTTATTCTGTTCTGTAAGCCACCCTGAGCCAGCCTAGGCTGGGAGAGTGGGATAATTAATTAAATAAATCAAATCAAAATCAATCAAAGCAGTGGCACTTCCAGTCAGCATCATCTCCATCTTATTTGGATTTAGCTTCAGTTTGCTTTCCCTAGCCACTAGAGTGTCAAATTCAGACATTGGGCCAGAACAGAAAGAGCAGCAGTTAGTGGTTTATGCAGGGTAATATATAGCTGTGTGTCAGTGTATTCCAGAACTGCAGAGGATTTTATTATGGGGCCTTACATACATCTTAAACAAAACTGTAGATAAGGGGTGTCAAACATGCAGCCCGGGGGCCAAATCAGGCCCCCAGAGGGCTTCTACCAGGCCCGCAGTGGAACTGGCTGTCTTCTGCTTCTTCTTCCCGTTCTGCTGCTGCTGTGTCATCGTAGGTTTGCAGCTTATAGATGCAACCTGAACAGCATACTCAAGATTGTGATAGCACAGACATTTTGATGCAATAATTCAGAGCAAGAGGTGTCAGTTACCAGACACTGTTAAATAAACAAATATTGCAAGAGTACTAATGTTTTAAGCATGTTTTTATTTTAAGTAAAAAAAACCCTTTGGGTTTGTGTCCTTTTTAAAGTTTATCTCCACTACCTGGCATTACATTTTATGACACGCATGACCCGCCCCAACAAGGTCTCATTTATGTCAGATCCAGCCCTCATAACAAATGAGCTCTCAGACCTGGCCTAATTCAGTGTCTCTCACTGCAATCTTTTGTGAGTGATTTCATCGAATAGACCAGAATAATCTCAGCACTTGTCTGCCCGTACCAACCTCAGTTTCCAGGTGCCTCAGCAATATTGCATGTTTCACAGTATCAAAGTATTGCATGTTCCATATATCTAGCAACTACAATAAAGAAGCGTTCCCATTGTTCCTCTGAAGACAAGAGATCATCCACCAGTTCCACTATTGGCAACTATCCCTTTTAAGCTCCATTTGATAGGCTATGGATACACAGCAGTTATCACCTTCCCCAAGCACAAAGGTCAGGAGGATGTTACATAAATCAATAGTCTATGGGAATGGATACAGACGAGAGAGTGTCATCAAAGTGGCAGGCTGAAGAATCTATTCTGGCCTAATTATTTGAATATCAGCTAATTTCTACTGCAAAAAGGGTAAAAGCCTTTCAGTGTTAATTTGAAAGCCAAACCTAAATTGAACTCACTGAAAAAATACTTTAAATAGATGAACTACCTAGAAAAATAAACATCATAGATAAAAAGTGAATTTGCTTAATATAAAAAGTTATTAAAAAGTGGGTGGTTTGAACAGCAATGTACTGCTTGTTAAGGTAAATAGTCCACTCATAATGCAATAAAACATTAAAGTTCAAACATACCGCAGGGGCTTATTGAAAGTTTACAAGCCAAGATCCAGTTTGACATAATAAAGGAATACTGGGATCTCAGTCTCTGGAACTATTGTGCCATTGTTCTCCATCTTAAAAAGAAATCAGCATCTCAGAGACTCTCAGACCTACTTTTTATGTGGCATTCTTCTGGTTTCACAATTTGACCTGCTCTAAACATGGTGGAACTGAGGTGATAACCTGCAGGCAGGGTAAACCACATGTTTTAATGCCTGTTTGATTGACAATAGCCTCCATAAGAACAAGAGAAGCCAATGTTGGATCAGGCTAATGGCCCATTCAGTCCAACACTGGCCAAAAATACCAGGTGCCATCAGGAGGTTCACGAGTGGGGCCAGTACATTAAAAGCCCTCCCACTTTTGCCCCCCTCCAGTACCAAGAATACAAACCATCACTCACCCCAGACCGAGAGTTCCTATCTATGCCTTGTGGCTAATAGCCACTGATGGATCTCTGCTCCATATGTTTATCCAATTGCTTCTTGAAACCATCCATGCTTGCAGCTGCCACCACCTCCCTTAGAAGTAGGAAACTAGCACAGCCTGGAACAGGTTCTAGCCCATTTAATTTTGGATTATTTGTTTCTTTACTCCCAGGAAGATTTTTACTTGAGGGAAGATTTACAAATAGACCCTTCTGTGTCAAGATTTTACAACCTCATCCTGCATCACATCAAACCTGTGTGGAACATGGACACAAATCTTTACAATATTTGAGCAATCTATACACATGTTGATACCTCTAAGACGGCACTGTTCATAGCCTTAGGCTGACATCTGACCTTTGGAGAAATCAAAAGGCAAAAAATAATATGCATGTGCCGTGCAAAGACATTGGACTCCGTCACACCCAGGGTTGTACAGTAATCCACATTAATTTAAATGGGGAATTAAGTATGTTAATAGTCTGAATGAATATTGGCTAACAGCAATCAGGATGCAACAAAAACACTTTTCTGTGCAGGGGTTTAAACATCCTTACAATGGAAGTATACATCTTTTTGTGATATTCTGATATCCATTAATTGATTATGTTTCCTGTGTGAAAGCAGTCCCTTTTGTTTTAATTTATCCCTTGTGAGTAATTTGTCACCAGGGATGGGCACAAACTGGCTGACAAACTAAAGTTGTTACAAATTTTGGCCAGTTCGTGAAGCAATGTTCATGAACTGAAGAACCGCTATGAACTTTCATGAATTTTGATGTGGTTTGTGCTGGTTCATGAAGAGCAGTAAGCAGGGGTTTAAATCCCTGCTCCCTGCTCTTCATGAAAAACAGCTGCTTGGTTTAAATGGCTCCCAGCCATTTACACCAAACAGCTGAACATCAGGGAGTTCCCTGCTGCTCAGCAGTTTAATTTGAACGGCCTCCTGCTTTTTGCTCCCTGTGGCTCTATGTGGGGATCAGAAAACAGGGGTTTAAACTTTAAATGGCTTACGGACCAATATCAACCAGGTCAGGTATGAACCAACTTCCCTGTTTGTATAGGTTCGTGGTTCAGTTCATGGTTCAGCCTTATGTGGCTTGTGCCCATCCCAGTTTTTCACTTTTTATGCTTATCCTTAAGAACACAAAGATCTGAGCAGAATTTTAAAGGGAAAGAAATACAGTGAAGGGGCCTTATTGCAGCTTTTCCTCACCAACAGGTCTGCTAGTTTCTGTATACCTGATATGATAGCCTGGGGCCATTTGCTCATCAGCAAATCTTACATTAATGTGCTACATGTTGCAGTTGGTGGCCATTGTCTAAGAAGAAGAATCTATCAGTGCCTATTAGCCAGGATGCCTAAACAAAATCTCCATGTTCAGAGGCAATGGGGGTTATCCAACCATCCTCCAAGGACCCTTCCTCTGTCCTCAAGAACCTTCCTCCAATTTAAGTCTCCCCCCAACAGAAGAAAGCTTCAAACAGAAGAAAGCTTCAAACATTGCTCAGTGGAGTGGTAGGATAGGGTTGGATCCACCCCCATACAACTCTGACTGCCAGATGCTTGGGGGTAACCACAGTGGTAAGCTTTAGCCTCTGAGTGCGGTCAGATGGGAGGTTAGAACTGGCTTTGTTGCTGTTGCACTGAAAATGCAGGTTCGTACAGCAACATCTGCCTCCCATCCTCCAGCTGTTCACACCCTGTACTCACCCATCTTGGAGCTGGAGTATTTAGCCACAGGAAAAATCTAGTCTTAATAGATGTCAGCATTGTTACCCTGTACTTCTAGATGTCTGATCATGCTATTGCACATTCCAGCCAGTTGGGAAGTGAGTCTTCTGGTTTCTGGTCACCATTTTTTTCTTCTATGAAGAGATGTGCGCTTAACTGCATATTTGTCCCTGGTGATTGAGCAGTTCTGCACAAGCACACAGAGACCTTTACAGATGATGAAGCTGTCCAACCCACCCACCCCTGGTGACTGCACAGCCAATGTCTGATTGGTCAACCATGCAGTGAGTTTGGGGTGAGGGTGGGGTGTCTAGTGATATTCACCAGACCAAATAGTTCCTGAGAACTTAGAGGCATGGCCAGACTGTGCCAAGCCTGTAGTCTGACCACAGCCTCTGTGCTGCTGTTGTGGGCCTCTGTGGGAAACAAGATACTGGCAGAAATGGACTATTTGTCTTATCCAGTGGGGCCTTTATTTTGTTTTTGCTGTTCCAAGCAGCAAGTTCTGAGAGGACTGTATTATATATTTACTTATGTTATTTATAGCCTGCCTTTCTCAATACAATCAGCAGCTGGGATACCCAGTAAACAACACATTAGGGTTTGGATTGCATAAATGTGAAAACAAGCAGAAATCTGATACAGAGCTGAAACAAAGCATAAGCTTTTAAACATGATGTGTTAAATGATGCAGAAATTACCTAATAGGTGCGTACTTACAGCAGCAGACTATACATAGTAGTATAGTCTATAGTCCCTATCCCTTTTTCAAAGCATTTTCTGTACCATTTCATTATAGTAGAGACTTATTTCCTGTGTAGAAGGAGGAGGAGGAGGAGAAGGGGGAGGAGGAAAAGAAGAAGAGGAGGAGGAAGAGGAGATTGGATTTATATCCCACCCTACAAATACCTTCCCCTTCCCCTCCCCACAACAGACACTCTGTGAGGTAGGTGGGGCTGAGAAAGCTCTGAGAGAAACTGCTCTTTTTCAAGAACAGCTCTGACAGAACTATGGCTTGCTCAAGGTCATCCAGCAGCTGTGAGTGGAGGAGTGGGGAATCAAACCTGGTTCTCCCAGATTAGAGTCCTCCTGAATAATTCAGTGTCGCATAGTTTGTGGAAAGCCAGGAGAGTGGGAGCTTTCCCAACCTCACCAGGCAGGCCATTTCATAAGGTGGGGGTCACAACAAAGAATGCATATGTATGAGCAGTTGTTGATTTTGCCCACTTGCAGGGTGGTAGGTGCAGAAGGCCATGCTCAGATGAGCAAAGATGACATGACAGAGCATAGGGAGTCAGGCAGGTCGGCAGATATGAGGCACCAAGGCTTTACATAGAGGTTGAATAACATGGGAAATAAGATTGTGCCCTGTGAAATCCTACAAGACAATACTTGTGATTTTTGTCCTCAAATCATGAGAAATAGGATAAGAAAGTATCAAATGATATACTGACAACCAGTGGAGAGTAGGCGTGTGCTGCACCAGAAGTTTCCAGTATGTCATGGTAACATATCCCAGGCATGCTGTGCTGTAGACATACTCTAATTTTGTTTTAGCCCTTATATGTTTTATTTACATTGAAACACTACTTTTGCATGCTCACACTCTGACTTAGCGATAATAGTGTTGTAACTTCCCCAACTGACATAGCACTAGGGTTGTCACATATTACTGTGTGTACAATTTGATCATTGCAGAATAGACATCTACTGGAAATATTTTACTTCAGCAGGATGAATTTGCCTTAACCCTGTCAAGAACAACATTATAATGCCAAAGTACTGATTTAAATACAATGGGAGAGTTGGTGGGGGAGCAAAAATAAATTTGTTGAGGTGGGGTTTCAAATTGCCTCCAAATTCTGTCATTACTGGTGTGGAGGATAGGCACGTATGAGCTCATGGGGATTCACTCCATGGGGGATTCACTCTTGGTCAATCTCACTAACCTAATCTTTATAAGGGAAAGGCAGCCTTAGTGGGAGTCATATGAGTAGACTATATCAGTATCACAGTAAGAATTCACCTTATGCTGTGAGTGGGGTTTTTATATTTGTCACTAGGACATTTTGAATCATTCAACCTTTGAATTATGTATTTGATGATAACCAGTAGATTCTTCATTGCAACAGCAATAAACTTAGTCTTTATTTAATGCTAACTGTTTGTGATTCTGCCTCACAGTCAGTTCTGTTGCGTTCAGTGGGTTTAAGCACATTGTAACTCTCTGTAGGATTGGCCTGAGGACCTTTTAAATTAATATTCCAGATTAAAAGAAGTTCTGAGTTCTAATACACCAGATGCACAAGTGCTTGATCGGAATACATGAACCTGCCTTTTACTGAGTCAGACCTTTGGTCTATCAAGGGTAGCATTGTCTGTGCTTAATGGGTGGTCCAGGGTCTCAGGCAGAGGTCTTTCATATCACCTGTTGCCTGATCCTATTAACTGGAGATGCCAGAAATTGAACCTGTGACCTTCTGTTCTACCACTGTGCCACAGCCCTTGCCAGATCTCTGTATGCAGAGAACCACATTAAAAATTTACACTGAATTTTGTTAAAACTATGTTTATTTCAATGTAAAAATAGTGCTTAGAAGAAGACAACAGTTGTATCTTTAGGGGTCTTTCTTTTGTTTATGGATTTTGTCAGGCCATTTCATAGAAAAAGAGGTGTAGGAGCTCATTAGTATAACTCATTAGCATAACTTATTTGCATATGCCACACACCCTAACATCTCCCTTCCTTTCACCTCCAAGCAGGGTGAAGGGGAGAGAGGGAGAGGATCTCAGGCATTTCTGCATGACAGAGGGGCCCTTGCACCAGCCCCTCTGATAGGCAGAAGCATCTGGGTTCCATTCCTTTCCCCCCCCTCCCTTCCCTTTGCCTCCAAGCGGGGCAAAGGAAAATGGGGGGAAAGGATCTCAGGTGCTTCTGCCTGACAGAAATGGGCCAGGGAAAGCAGGGGGCTCTCCAGGCCTTCCCTGGCTCACTGGCTTTGGTGGGTGGGCCAGGGAAGGCATGGGGAGGCATGTAAATGCCTCCCTGCTCCATACAGGGCCTTCCCTGGCTTGCCCGCCTTGGCGGGCAGGCCAGGGAAGGCCGGGGGTGGGGCTTACTGTATGTGCCCACCCCTTGGGCTTGTTACTGCCAGAACACCATCCTGGGGCATTCTGGCTGGAAATGACCCCTGGATTTTGTGTTATGTGGATTTCTCTGACAGCGTTCTGAGGAGAACAATGTTATGTCTGAATTGGATTTGTGCAGTTAGGGGAACCAATGGCGTTTATGGAAACATATACATGCCCGGGGGCATGGGTTGGGTTGTCACCAGTATGTGGATAACACCCAGCTCTATCTGCTGTTGGGCAGCCAGTCTGACTCCAGCCTGGGAGATCTGGACCTGGCGTTGCAGGCCATAGCTTGCTGGCTTAGACTGCACCCAGTGAAATTTTATCTGACAAAGATGGAGGTCCTGTGCCTGAGTCGGGGGGGCCCAGGGTTAGGGATCTCACTCCTATCCTTTGATGGGGTGCCGCTGGTGCCAGCGTCAGAGGTTAGGAGTTTGGGAGTGCTCCTGGATGACTCCCTAATGATCTTACCATCTTTGGCTGATTAGGCAGTTGGTTCCCTTCCTTGAACGCAACAACTTGGCAACAGTGATCCACGCTATGGTCACTTCAAGACTGTAATGCTCTCTACATGGGGCTGCCCTTGGTCCAAATCTGGAAGCTTCAGCTGGTGCAGAATGTGGCGGCCAGGCTGTTGCTGGGACTCCCCATGCGGGACCACTTCCAGCCTACGCTGAAAGCACTGCACTGGCTACCTATAGCATTCAAGGTGTTGGTGCTTACCTTTAAAGTCCTTTATGGTCAGGGACTTACCTACTTGAGGGACTGCCTTTCCCCCCATGTTCCCCAGAGAGCACTACAGTCAGGGTTTCAAAATTGTTTGGCCCCAAGGATGCCAGGCTAGCATTGACCAGGGCCAGGGCTTTCTCAGTGGCAGCTCCAACCTGGTGTAATGAGCTTCTGGAAGAGATCAGGGCTGTGCGGGACCTTTTACAGTTCCTTGGGGCCTATAAAATTGAGTTCTTCCACTTGGCTTTTAGGTAAGGAGCTGTACTTTACTATCTAAGGCCCTGTGCCAATATCATCATCCAGCCTGAGCATGTTGACAGGGAAATCTACCGCTGACTGTATGTTTACTATGTACTCTGCTACTACCATACCGCCATCACCTGTTTATCGTAACTATATTGTGTTTTATGCTGACACTTATATTGTTGTTTTATCTGTCACTATTTTTATGTAAGCTACCCTGGGCCTGCCTTGGTGGGGAGGGCGGGGTACAAATCAAATAAATAAATAAGTCTTCAGTATTTCCCAAACCTTTGAAACAAAATAATAAACAATATGTTATTGTCTGACATCTCAGGGTTGAAGTACATGGTGCATTTTTCTTCCATGCGCACTGTAAGACTCTTCCCCCGCCCTTTTTTTTGCAAGCAGCAGCTGGGGCTGTTTTTTCAATTCTTTCCCTTCCTGCGATTTTACAATCATGTTTTCCCCCAGAGCAACTCAGGAGTGGCTTTTTATTTCAGTGAAAAAATGGCACGGGATGAAAGGGTTAACCACCCCCCCCCCCAATGCATCATTCGTGAAAAAGCAAACCCTGCAGTTGTATTTGGGGGGGAAATGAAAAATGAATATGGAAGAAAATATTATGCATGGTTTGTTTTACAATGCAGTTCAAAGGGGAAAGTTGAGGTTTATGTTATTTTAGTTAACTGCTGTGTGTGGATGGATTCACACACACACACTAATTTATAAATTGACTTGCATATATTATTCTGCATTTGTGACCAGGTTTCAAGCCAGCTCTTGTATAAGGTCTTCAAGAAGAATGTGTCTAAATCTATATGGAAGTAATTCAAATAGGTTAGAAATATAGGGAAAATATTAAAAAAGGATTATATGAATCCATCCTTAGACTTAATCATAAATGTCATCAGTTCCTGCATGCACAGTGGTCACCTTGTATGGAGCAGGGTTTTCATCCCCTAACCCTATGCAGCTTTCCTGATGTAAAACGGTCCTAGAGAGGACTATTTCGTCCATGAACAAAACCCAAGTGTACTATTGTGCTTTTCCCCAGTGAGCCACTGGACTGTTCCATCAGTGAATGAGGCTGTTTCAGATCAGGGAGTGAGGGTGATAATTCTTCTCCATATGTGCTATAGTTGTGGCCTGATTGGGCATCACATGTGGAGGAATGAGAAGAACCCACAACTCACCTCTGACCATTTGTTCAAGACACATGGTGAGGACCCCAGACTCAGCCTTACTTTGCGACAACTGAATGAGGTGTAAATTGTACCTGAAGTGGAGACATCTTCATTTTCTTGTAATACTTTTCTCTGCATCTATTAGGTAGGACTGTGAAAGCGGTACAGGCTTCTGCTGTCTTGTATAAGGTCCCATCTGTATGTATGATAAACCATGAAGATATCAAGTATTCAGCTGGAGAGAGGTTATAGCAATCCTTATAGATTATTATAGATTTTAGAGGAAATTTCCTCTTTTTTTGGTGTCTATCCTCTTTTGGGCTCTTTTTAAAAAAAACTCATGAAAATGTCCTCTTTTGGGGTTGGAAGGTTAGGAAGATTTCTAGTTAGTAGCAATTATTACAACTTAAATAGTAGTGGTATTTAAAATCAGATTTGTCATAGTAATCACTTGTTTGAAGCAGTCAGTTGAGAAATATGTCCTCTTTTTTGCTTTTCAAAATATGGTAACCCTATTATAGATAGAAGTGCATCAGTCTGTCTATGGGAATTGTCTTGAAAGAGAGTGTTGTTGATTGTAAAGCCTCACATGTCCAAGTATCAAAAACTCAAGTCACTTAAAATAAATATCTTAGTGTGTAGGGTATTCAAAGTTCACATTCACGTCTCATTCGGCAATGCTCCATTGAAAAACCCTATAGACAAAGTCACAATAAGTCACCCTACTTTACGACAACTGAATTTGAACTGATACACATGTTCCATACCATTCAGCTTGACAGGTTAAATCAGCTACTCCAAATGCATTTAACTCTGTTCAAGAGCACTGGAAAAACTAGGGCATTGAGTTGAATTAACACATAAATATCAGAGCTGGCCCTGTAGGTTTTCAACACATAGGGATTCTGTTCAACATTAGAAAATACGTATTTCTGGAGGAGCTCAGCACCAAATATGTCATAACTTGGATTCTGGTTTCCTTAGGAAATCTTTGAAAATGCTGAAAAGGGGACAAGCTGCAAATTAAAGGAAGCAGTACAACTTTGGGTGCCCACTGGGGAGAAAGGCAGAGTATACAAAGTAAATAAACAAACATTAAACTGTGTGTTCTGCTCCACCAAATAATTAATTTAGACTGTTGTCTTTCTACTCTTGGCTTGATATTGAGGAAATTCCTGCAATCCCATATAAATGTTTATGAGTGTACTTTGGTTCACAAAGGACTATTCTATGCCTGAGGATTGTATCTGATACTATTCCTCTGTGACTTTATCAGACCCAAGACCTTCATTATCATCTATTTGCTATCCCAGAATGTGTCCCATCTTCAGATCCACATCTCTAATTGCTTGTTGAACATTGTTGTTCAGATGTCTCATTGCTGTGTTCAGTATATGACTGTCGTATTTTCTCCTAAGCTCTTCTGTTTTCATATTCTCCATATCCATTGGCAGTATTATCTCTTCTCTCTCATTTTGTTCCACATTTTCAGTCTGTTGTTTTCACATCATTCTTCCTTTTACAACATTGCTAACGTTGGGTCCCATTTCGGGAAACCTTGTTTCACATACTGGTCATCTCTTTGGCTTTGCTAAAGAAACCACCTCATTTCCGAGCTTTCATTGTTGTACCGTGTCACACTATCTAGTGCACTGCTTATCTCTATGATGCCCCTCTTTAAGACCTTACACTATCTTTGTGCTAAATCTGAGCTCGTCCTTGCCCTTGCCTTCAACCTTTTCCATGGCCTTGACCCCCTTCTCCTTATGCCTTCATATCCTGATATTTTCTTACTTTGACTTTTGTTTCTTAAACTGTACTACCTTAAGTAATCTGAAAGTCCCATACTCCCTCAAACAACTGCACCTATTTCTGGGAACTGTATTCTACAACATGGTAACACCACCTCTCTCACTTCTTTGAAATAATTTTCCAGAACATAACTTTTTCATAAAGCTTTTGGCACAATCTCTTGGTCCCCATTCCCTATGCAATCTAAATCTCTACATTCAATGAAATTAACATATGTACTAAACAAGGTATAATTCAAGGGTCTCCAACCTTTTTGAGCCTGTAGGTGCCTTTTGGATTTCGAAAGGGGATGGTGAGCATCACCCCAAAACGGCTGCTGCAGGAGGCAAAGCCAGACTTGACACTTCCCTTCTCAGTTTGCAAAGGAATCACAGGAGAATAAAAAGAACTTAGGGAAAACCTGGGGATGGGCAAAAAAAGGGAGACAATGAAGGGAGAATAAAAAGAAGGAAAGCCTGAGTGGAATGGAATCATAAGCCTGATTGCTTACCAGTTCTGATCTTCCAGTGGCTGTGGCTTCTGTTGCAGCTATGGAAAACCCTTTCATTTGAATAAGGGCAGCCAGTAACAAGCTCTGCATTAAATCATCCTGCCCTCTTTCTGAAAAGATTGGTGGATGCCAACTTGGTAAGTACTGGTGGGCATCATGGCATTCACAGGCACCACATTGAAGAACCCTGGTCTAAATGGTCTCTCTTAGAGCCAGAACCACTTTGATAAGCAGCAGATTTCTGTCAGTCTGTGCATGTAGCCAAAATTCACAAAGTGACCATACAGGAAGGCAAAGAGGAATTTAATCCTTCAACCTGCTGTTTTTCTAATAAAAACTGAACTCCCTGCACTTAGTATTTTAAATGGGAAAAGATGTGATTTAACACTAACTAGCATTTCAGGGAACTAAATTTTGACCAGCAACACTAAACACAAAACAACAGAGTAAAATCCTTTTTTGTGTGTGCCCTGATCCAAATTGGGACTGCCCACATGAAAAAGTATCTTTCACAGAGGAGCTGTAGCTCGGTGATAAGAGGAGGCTCAAAAAGGTTGGGGATCCATGGAGCAGACAATACTCACCTTCCTAACTCAAGGATATATTTCCATATAACGCGGCTTCAGGAGGCAGGTTTGTGTCCTGAGTGTTTTCTAGATTCTTTTAGACCTATTATGCACAGGTGTTTCTCCTCGCTTTCATTGTGCATGTCCATTGGGTTTTCTTTGTCATTCTGCATTGATTTTCCTTCCTTCAGCGCTCAGTTCACTTTCTGGTCACTATTTCCTCAGGTTTTCTGAAAGTGCTTTTGTGTCAATTTTCCCCTTGTTTCACTTTCAAGCCAAAGGTAATTCAACAGCATACAGATTATCTCGGATTTTTCCCCTGCCTTTTTGCTGCCCTTAGAAAGTCATTCCCTGCCCACATCAAGGTTGTTCTGCCCACTCTGCACCTTCCACCATCCTCCCTGCTTCATCAGTGTATAGGCTCCATTTCTCCCTCATTTTTAAATTTTTGTTTTACAAGGAGTATGAGTCTAACAATATGAGACTATCACTAGTCTCAGATTGCAGAATTTTTAAAAAAAATTAAATGGGGGGAGTTTAAAAGGAGCTGTGTGAGGTTTAATTCCCTGCTGGTATTGACTTAAAAGGGGGAACAGAGAGAAGGCAAACAACAGTGTCTTCAGCACACAAAAAAAGAATTTCAGTGCTACATGCAAACAAAATAAAGGGGAAGGATTGTCAGTGTGGGATGAAATTGACATGGGATGTAAAAAGAGAGCCTGGGATGGGAAGCCTAAAGCTTTGGGGGGGAAATTCCCTTTAATGCTTTAGTGAACAAAGTTTGGGGAAGGGGACCATTTTGGCAGTCTATAGAAGCCTAATATTAAAATGGTGGCTGAGCCACATGGAACTTCTGTGAATTGCCAAACATAAGTATCGCTTGGGATCGATCCATTTGGAGAAAGCGTGCAATCTGCACAGGACAGGCTTTAAAAAACTGCCAAGATCACGACCAGTGTGCAGGATCAAATTAGAGAATTACAAAGAGAAAACCACACAAATTTGCAAGGGAGGGCAGGAAATTAGCAGTACTATGCAGCTGCACTAGGGCATTGGTGAAAATACCCCCCCCCCAGTTTTTTTCAGTTTAGTGGCAGAAGACAAAAAAGTTCTCCAGAGCTTCTGCCAGAGGACTCCTCCCCCATACAAATTGCAGCCCTGTGCAAAGCACGTTGGAGTTGCAGCCAACTTCACACAGGCATGCATGTGCACATACACACACACGTTGCCAACAGTCACAGCTTGCAGTACCAGTGCCAATGGGTTCTACTGTGCATTCTGTACATACAACATGATCCCCCATATTATGAGACTGTGTGACTCCCATTTTTCACAGTGGCTGATAAGACAACAGAGAATCCCCTAGTACTCAACAATATAGAATCATAGAGATGGAAGTGGCCATACAGACCATCTAGTCCAACCCCCTACCTAGTGCAGGACCAGCTTAAGGCATCTCTGACAAATATTTGTCCAGCCTCTTCTTGAAAGCTGTCAGTGAAGGGGAGCTAACCAACTCCCTAGGCAGCTGATTCCCCACCTTTGAAACACTCTGACTGTGAAAAAGTTTTTCCTAATATCCAGCCAATACCTTTCTGCATGTAATTTAAACCTGTTGCTTCAGGTCCTATCCTCTGCTGCCAACTGGAACAGCTCCTTGCCCTCCTCCAAATGACAGTCTTTCAAATATTTAAAGAGAGCAATCATGTCCCCTCTGAATCTCCTCTTCTCCAAACTAAATATTCCCAAGGCCCTTAGCCTTTCCTCATAGGGCTCAGTCTCCAGACCACTGATCATCCTCATTGCTCTCTTCTGCACCCTCTTGATTTTGTTCACATCCTTTCTGAAGTGAGGCCTGCAGAACTGCACACAGTACTCCAGGTGTAGCCAGGTGCTATGGCCCTTTTAATACAACCCAAGACTGAATATGCCTTTTTTTACCACTGCATCACATTGACTGCTCATATTTAGTTTACAGTCCACCCTTACCCCAAGATCTCTTTCACATACACTACTCCCCGGAACCGTATCCCCCATCCAGTATTTGTGCTTGACATTTTTGTGGCCCAGATGTAATGCTTGCATTTATCTTTGTTGAACTGCATCCTGTTTGCAACTGCCCATTTCTCCAGAGTATTCAGGTCTTGTTGAATTTTAACTCTATCTTCTTGGGTGTTTGCTACTCCTTCCAATTTGGTATCACCAGCAAATTTAATGCGTAGCCCTTCTACCCCTTCATCCATATAATTGATAAAAATATTAAAAGTACCGAGCCCTGTGGCACTCTACTGGACACTTCCCTCCAATCTGACGAAACACCATTGACCACCATTCTTTGGGTGCGGTCCTCTAATCAGTTCCCTATCCACTGAACTGTCCTATAGTCCAGTCCACAGTCTTCCAGTTTGCGCATCAGAATGTCATGGGGAACCTTATCAAAAGCTTTACTGAAATCCAGGTAAATCACATCAACAGAGTTCCCACGATCCAGTAAGCTTGTCACACAATCAAAGAAGGAAACCAGGTTGGTCTGACAAGATCTGTTGGGAACAAAACCATGCTGACTTCCCTGGATCACTAAGTGGCCCTTCAGATGCTTACAGATCGATCCCTTTAAAAATGGCTCTAATATCTTCCCAGCAACAGAAGTCAGACTGACCAGCCTGTAGTTTCCTGGGTCATCCTTCTTCCCTTTCTTAAAGATTGGGATAACATATGCTCTTCTCCAATCTTGTGGCACATCCCCAGTCCTCCAGGAGGCCTTGAAGATGATGGACAGAGGCTCTGCAAGTTCATTAGACAGTTCTTTGAGCACTCTTGGGTGCACACAATCTGGCCCAGGGGATTTGTATTCGTCCAGTGCAGCCATGTGCCTCTCCACAGCCTCCCTGTCAATGTTAACTGGACACTCAGGTGTCCTGTTATGTCCTATACTATCTCTAGATGATGTCGAGTTCTTCTGAGAGAAAACAGAGGCAAAAAAGTCATTAAGCCTGTCTGCTTTTTCTCTGTCCTCCAGAGTTTCTCTTTCTCCCAAAAGCAGTTCAATTGCCTCTCTTACCTTGTGTTTGCTTCTCACATATCTGTAGAAGGTTTTCTTATTGTAGTGAGCCCCTTTGACCAGACCCAACTCATACTGAGCTGTGGTTTCTATGATGGCTGATCTGCAGTACCTAATAATGTTCATATACTCCTCTTTAGAGGTCTGACCCCTCCATTTCTTGAACGTTTCCTTTTTCTCCCTTAGCTTATTCTGAAGCTCTCGGTTCATCCACATCGGTTTCTTGGAGCTCTTACCATGTTTCCATCTTGCTGGAATAGTGAAGGCTTGGGCTCGCAAAAGCTTATGTTTGAGAAGAGCCCACCCTTCACTCGCTTCTTTCCCTTCCGGCACACTCCCCCATGGAATGACTCCCATCAAGCCTCTGAGTTCATTGAAGTTGGCCCTACGAAAATCTAACCTACGAGTCTGGCTACAAACTTCCTTGACCCCCCACAGCAACTGGAATTCAAGGAGGACATGGTCACTTCCCCCTAAGGTCCCCACCACCTTCACCCCATCTACCAATTCTTCCCTGTTGGTTAATATTAAGTATAGTGTGGCCAAGCCCCTTGTAGCTTTCTCCACCATTTGAATAAGGAAGTTGTCGGCCAGACAGGCCAGAAAGTTGTGTGGTTCTTGTCACTTTGTTGAGCCTGTCTCCCAGCATGCATTGCAGAAATTGAAGTCTCCCATAATTATAAGGTCCTGATGTCTGGATACTCTACCAATCTGTTCAAGGATGGCAGCATCCATTTCCTGTCCCTGGTCAGGCAGTCTGTAGCAGACTTCAACAACAATACCCTTTATACTACTTCCCCTTATTTCCACCCATATACTTATTGGGTGTATAAATCAGAAGCGGGAGACTGTCCAGTTGTAGAAGTGCACAGAGAGTTTATATAGGTAATGAGATATATACAACATATATACAGAGAGTTACCTAGTCACACGGACAGCATGGCACACCTTAGTTTTGGAGAGCTGAAGCCCCCCAAATAGCTCACTAAACACACAGCTTGTTGTTGTTGTTGTTCAGTCGCACAGTCGAGTCCGACTCTTCGCGACCCCATGGACCAGATTACGCCAGGCCCTCCTGTCTTCCGCTGTCCGCTGAAGTTTGCTCAATTTCATGTTCATTGCATCGATGACACTGTCTAACATCTCATCCTTTGCCGTCCCCTTCTTCTTTGACCTTCAGTCTTTCCCAGCATCAGGGTCTTCTCCAGTGAATGCTCCCTTCTCATTTGGTGGCCAAAGTATTTGAGCTTCAGCTTCAGGATCTGGCCTTCCAGGGAACAGTCAGGGTTGATTTCTTTTAGGATTGACTGATTTGATCTCCTGGCAGTCCAAGGGACTCTCTCTCTCTTTTTTTTTTTTTGGCTTTTAACTTTTTATTTGGAACTTCAACAAATGCAAAACATCAAGTGAAAACAAAAACATCTAACTAAGACAATATATAAAAACAGGTAAGTAATACAACAGTAATGAAAATAGTAACAGTAAAAATAAGAATGTGCACCACATACTATTACATTTAAATTACAAGAAACCAACAACAAAACTTGCTAGAAAGAGATGTTACAGTTTAGGAGTAGACATTATAAGGTTAGAATAATCTCCATATACCTTTTAGGAATAGTATCTGTAGGTACAGTATTGCTAAAATGAACCGCTTCTAAAAAGGGTGACCATTTAGAATAAAATAGAGACTGTGTCTTGTAGGTGCTAGAGGAAGATAAGGAGTAAGCTATTTTCTCCATTGTAAAGTATTCCCATATGTTTACATACCATTAGTGTAATGTTAGTGAGTTGGTACTCTTCCAATTTCTGGCAATAACAGATTTGGCTGCCATTAGTAACACAGAAATTAACTCTTTATTCGCTCTAGTTATGTCTATGTCTTCCCAGAGGTCAAGGAGCACAAGAGGAGGTGAAAAAGGTAAGTCAACACTGGTAATTGTTTTGATAGCTTGTAAAATAGAGAACCAAAAAGAACTAATTTTATTGCAGGACCACCAACAATGGAAATATGTTGCAGTTTCGCCACACTGTCTCCAGCAAGAAGAAGGGTATAAGGTATTAATGTGATGAAGTTTAGCTGGGGTAAGATACCATCGTGTTATCAATTTAAGGGCTTGAGCTGTAACATTTAAAGATTTGGAGGTCATACTGGGGGACGACCAGATTTTGTGCCACACTGTATCGTCTAAAGGTATTGAACAGTCAATATTCCATGCGGTCTGGTATGATGTTGGTTCCCTAGAGGAATATAAAAGTAATATTTTATAGAAAATAGCAATCATTCCATTACAAGAGGTAACATCTTGTGAAAGGATTTTTTCGAATGCTGTAAATGGTTGGAGTGTTGTATTTTTAAAAATAGATTTCCAAAGATCACTAACTTGAAGGTATTCAAACCATTGGATCTTGCAATCATAGCGCAGTTCTAGAGCAGATTTAGATAAGATAGTAGAGTTGTTGCAGATATCTTTAAACCTTAAAATATTGTTGTTTCTCCAGGTTTTATATGATGTGTTTGCATATCCGGGAGGAAACCAGGATTGACCAACAAAGAAGGTAAGTAAAGAGGGGGAAGAAACAAGGATGGTTTTCCATTTGTCCCAAACTTTCATAGAGTTGTGTAAGAATAGATTTTCATGTAAAGTTGTAGGACGGCGAGTTGGTTTGTCCCAGAGGATCTCCTGAAACGATTTTGAATTCAAAAATGAAAGCTCCAATATCTTCCATTGAGCTTGGTAATTCGTGCTATATTGTTTTATAATGCCTGTTAGTGTTGAAGCTTCATAATACAGGGATAGATCAGGTAAGGATAAGCCACCATTTTTCAGGAGTCTGCGTAGCGTCGAAAAGCTGGTTCTATGCAGGGATTTGTTCCATATGTATTTCAGCATGGCCGCCTGCCATTTCTTTAATATATGCTGAGGAATTAAGATTGGAAGAGCTCTGAATAAATAAAGAAATTTAGGAAATACAAAAGACTTGACGGTTTGTATTTTTTCAATCCAGGTCAACAATGGTGAAGATGTTGAGTTGGGAAGTGATTCCAATGATTTGGTTAACGTAGTATAGTTGCAATTTAAAAGATCAGAAAATTGAAGAGGGATAAAAATACCTAAATATTTCCAATAGTCCTTAACCCAACTGAAGTTATAATTCTTTTTGATGAAGTCTCTGTGTAAGCCATTCAGCAAAATAGGATAAAGAATGGTTTTAGAATGATTTATTTGTAAACCTGCCACTAATCCAAACAAATCCAATAGTTTATTTAATGCAGGTAAGGAACACTCTGGGTTTGACAAAAAAAGAGTTAAATCATCTGCAAAAAGGCTCAATTTAAATTGATGGTTATCCAACAATAAACCATGAATATCTTGGTTGGAACGGATTGCATGCGCTAGCGGCTCAATAGCGATTGCAAACAATAAGGGGGAAATGGGGCAACCTTGACGGGTGCCTCTGGACAAAGTGAAGTCTTCAGAACAAGATCCATTAATTTGAATGCACGCTGAAGGAGACCGATAAATTGTATTAATTACTGATAAAAATTTTGGTCCGAAATTCATGTTCTGTAATAGAGAGTTTAAGTATTGAGTTTCTACCCTGTCAAAGGCCTTTTCAAAATCGACTGATAAGATAAAGGAAGGTTGAATATTATGTTTCCTGCAGTATTGGATTACATTTAACACTTTTCGTGTATTGTCAGTGATTTCCCTATGTGGGATAAAGCCAGACTGGTCGATATTGATGTAGTGCTCAATGATGTGGTTGAGTCGAAACGTCATTGCTGCCGTGCAAATCTTGTAGTCCTGGTTCAATAAAGAGATAGGTCTATAAGAACTTGTCAAAGTCAGGTCTTTGTCAGGTTTAGGTAGGAGTATAATTTTAGCTTGGTTCCAAGACGGAGGCATAATTCCTTCTTCCAGGACCTGGTTACATGTGAGTGCTAAGGGATCAGCCAAAATATTGCTAAATTTTTTATAAAATTCGGCTGTGAAGCCATCTCTCCCTGGGGATTTATTAGGTTTAAGTGATTTGATAACTGCTTGTATCTCTTGTGGTGAAATTGGTTCTTCCAGCCATTGTTTGTGTTCGGGCGATATATTTGTGGGGAGAGGAAATTGGGATAAGAAATCGTCAATTTTAGATTGTGGTGGCAGGTCAGAAGTATATAGAGATTTACAATATTGAAGGAAGACTTCAGAAATATCTTTATTGCTGTGTTTCAGTAAGCCAGACTTGGTTCTGATGGTATGGATTGTGTTTACAGCTTGTTTTTTCTTGAATTTCCAAGATAAAAGTTTAAGTGAGTGAGGAGTTTTAAACCAGTACTTTTGTTTAATATATGCTATTCTTTTTTGAATTTGGGAGACTTCTATGGATTCAAGTTTTTTCCTTTCCAGTAATAATTTCTTGTATGTGCGTTTTCTACCGTGAAGTTTAAATTCGTCTTCTAACGCTTTGATTGTCGTTGTCAGTTCCTGAATTAGTTTGTTTTTCTCTTTCCTATAGGTTGAGGATATTGCGATAAGTTTGCCGCGTACAACAGCCTTCAGGGCATCCCACACGAGGTGTTGAGACACCCCACAAGATGTATTGAATTGCAAATATTCCTTAATTTCAGTTTCAATAGAATCAGTGACTGATTTTAAAAATAAAAGTTTTGAATCAAGTCTCCAAGTGTAAGAGTTTTTTGTGTTTTCACCAAGTTCTAGAATGGAGTCAATCCAGGAATGGTCGGACCATATTCTAGCTCCAATTGAGGCTTCAGAAAAGGAATTAGAAAGGACTGAGGATGCCAAAATAAAATCAATTCTCAAGTGAGACTGAAATCTGGGCGAAAAATAAGTGAAATCTTTTACAAAAGGGTTTCTCAAGCGCCAAATATCAACAAGGCCAAAATGATTTAATATTGGTGCCAATTCAGATTGGGCTGAGGAAGTATTTCCTATGGCCTTATAACGTTTGTTCAGTGACTTCAAATTAGTTTTGTCAAGATTGTAATTGATAATATAATTGAAATCACCACCTATTACATATGGGTTTGTGCTGAAAGCTTCTAACTTGCAAAAGGTGGTTTTAATAAAGCTGATCTGGTCATTATTAGGCGCATAAAGTAAGGTAAAGGTTCCCTTGCTCGAAAGCCAGTCGAATCCGACTCTAGGGTTGCGGTGCTCATCTCCGTTTCAAAGCCGAAGAGCCAGCGCTGTCCGAAGACGTTTCCGTGGTCATGTGGCCGGCATGACTAAACACCAAGGCGCATGGAACGCTGTTACCTTCCCACCGAAGTGGTACCTATTTATCTACTTGCAATTTCTTGCTTTCAAACTGCTAGGTTGGCAGGAGCTGGAACTAGAGACAGGAGCTCACCTCGTCATGCGGCACCCGGGTCTCGAACTGCTGAACTACTGACCTTCCACAGCCTGCAGTTCAGCATCTTAACCACTTGAGCCACCGCAGCTCCATTAGGCGCATAGATGGAAGCAAAAGTGATAGGAGAGCCATTAAGAGAGCCACTCACAAAAATATATCTGCCATTGGGGTCAATTTCAGTTTTATCAGAATAAAATCTCACATTCTTGTTGACCAAAACTGCTACTCCACGTGATTTAGAGGTTCCTGGAGCCTGGAATTGTTGGGAAAGCTTATGAGTAGGTAAAACTAAATTGTTATTGCCTTTGAGATGGGTTTCTTGCAAGAAAACTACTGCAGGATTTTGCTTTAAAATAGCTGTCATAACCCTGTGTCTCTTTATAGGCGAGTTCAAGCCTCTGCAATTAAATGAAAGGAATCTTAACCGGTCATTGGAAGTCATGGTGAAACAAAAATCAAATGCTTATTGAATACGAAAATATACATTTTAAACAGTAGTGGTGTTACGAATAAAACCTGGACTGCTATACTAGGTTCCGGAGGTATCCAGTAAACAGGGTGAGAGCTAAATATCAGTAATAGAATTAGGTGTATGAAAAATTTCTTTATAACAGTATAAACATTAACTAGTAACAAAAAACACAAACAAGCCAGAGCCGGCTCATGGGCTCTGAGGTCCTTTTCCTGTAAGGACAGTATCATTAGAAGACAAATAAAAAAAACATTAGCACTAAGGAGAGCTAGGCTATTGCTCCCTCTTTCTTCCTTCCCCCTTGCAAGGTCAATAGAAAAAAAAAACTAAAAATTATTTAAGATACATTCTTATATGAAAAATTCCTAAACCAACCTAAGGATCTATAATGACATATAATGCAATTCTGATTATTTTGTATAATAGGAATGAACCAAACCTGTAACGGGAGATAGAAAATGCTTTTAGTAAAAGCAAGTGCATAAACAGTTGCATCTCCAAGTAATACGGAACCTCAAGTGGCGACGGATAGCCAAGATGAATTAGCAAAGTATTCCGTGTCCCAAACATTCAGGTCTGAAGAGTCCGGTTTAGTGTTCATTCCGACGAACTTTTCGATGATAACAAAGTCATAAAGATTTTCAGATCAGTGACTCGATTTCTCCGATTCAAAAATATTTGATTTTACGTTCCCGCTTTGAGCGAGCCGTCTGCCATCGGGTGGTTGTAGAGTCATGCTGCTGGGGTACGTCGTCCTGAAGGAGATCTGGTGGAATCTGGAGCCCTAGGTCTTGAAGGAGTTTGGTTCCCGATTCTTGATCCGACGCTTGAAGAATGGAGCCATTATGTAGGACTTGAAGTTTGTAGTAAGCAAACCATTTATATCGAATTTTAGCGTTGATAAGAGCTGTAGTTATTGGCTTCAAGGATTTACGTCGTTGCAACGTTTCTGCAGACAAATCTTGTAGGATTTGAATTTTAGAGTCTTCAAATCGCAGATAGCCTGCTGGTCTGGCCATAGTTAACACTTTGGTTTTGGTTCGAGAGTCCATAAACTTAACAATGACATCCCTAGGAACATTATTCTGGCGGGTACGTTGGGAGCCTGCCCTGTAAGCAAAGTCAATCATGGGGGCTACACCCGCTTCAAGTTGTAAGATTCCCGCTAACCAAGACGCGATAAAGATTTTTAATTCAGTTGTTTTTTCTGCGTCCTCCGGGATCCCTCTGAATTTAAGATTATTCGCTTTCAGTTGATTTTCAAGGGAAATAATTTTGTCTGTGGACCATTCATCTTTTTTATAAAAATAGCATGCGTCATCTTGAAGCACCAAACTGTGATCCATAGCAAGATCAGCGGTTTGTGCTATTTGTTCCACAGTTTATTTAAAATCATTTAGCTGTGTTGTTAAAGGTTTCAAAAGTTCAGTAAGTGTGACAGACATGCTTTTTTCCAGTGAATGTAGGGAGTCGTGGAACTCTTGTTTAGAGGCCATTAGGCCTTCTTGTTGTTGATTGTCGCAACCCTCCGCCATTTTAGGAGAAGTAGGATCGGTTTTCCCCGTGGGCCCAGGTTTATCGGGAGGACGAAAAAAGGAGGAAACTCCGTTACTTACAGTCGTGGCGTTTCTAGTTTTTGGCCCGTAGTTTTCCCCCATAACAGGCAATCGTTTTCGGGAATCAAGAAGAAGGTTAAAGGTTGGTTTGGATGCAGAATAGGTGGAAGGTTTCAGGGAGCAAAATACTCAGGCGTCCATTGCCGTTCGCGTCGACGCCACGCCCCCAAGGGACTCTCAAGAGTCTTCTCCAGCACCATAGTTCAAAAGAATCTATTCTTCGGCGCTCGGCCTTCCTTATAGTCCAACTCTCACAGCCATACATTACTACGGGGAATACCATTGCTTTGACCATGCGGACTTTTGTTGGCAAGGTGATGTCTCTGCTTTTTATCATGCTGTTTAGGTTTGCCATCGCTTTCCTCCCAAGGAGCAGGCGTCTTTTAATTTCATGGCTGCAGTCACCATCTGCAGTGATCTGGGATCCTAGGAACGTGAAGTCTGTCACTACTTCTACGACTTCCCCTTCTATTTGCCAAGGAGTGATGGGGCCAGATGCCATGATCTTAGTTTTTTTGATGTTGAGCTTCAAGCCCACTTTTGCACTCTCCTCTTTCACCCTGAGCAAGAGGCTCTTTAGGTCCTCTTCACTTTCTGCCATCAGAGTGGTATCGTCTGCATATCTGAGGTTATTGATCTTTTCCCCAGCAATCTTAACTCCAGCTTGTGATTCATCCAGGCCAGCATTTCGCATGATGTACTCTGCATATAAATTAAATAAGCAAGGTGACAATATACATCCTTGTCGTACTCCTTTTCCTATGCTAAACCAATCAGTTGTTCCATATCCGGTTCTAACTGTTGCTTCTTGACCCTTATACAGGTTTTTCAGGAGACATATGAGGTGGTCTGGTACTCCCATCTCTTTAAGAACCTGCCATAATTTATTGTGATCCACACAATCAAAGGCTTTAGCATAGTCAACGAAGCAGAAGTAGATGTTTTTCTGGTACTCTCTTGCTTTCTCCATAATCCAGCGAATGTTGGCAATTTGATCTCTAGTTCCTCTACCTCTTTGAAACCCAGCTTGTACTTCTGGCAGTTCTCTATCCACGTACTGTTGGAGCCTAGCTTGTAGGATTTTGAGCATGACCTTGCTAGCGTGTGAAATGAGTGCAATTGTGCGATAGTTTGAACATTCCTTGACATTGCCCTTCTTTGGGATTGGAATGTAAACTGACCTTTTCCAATCCTGTGGCCACTGTTGTGTTTTCCAAATTTGTTGGCAAATTGAGTGCAGCACTTTAACAGCATCTTCTTTTAAGACTTTGAATAACTCAGCTGGGATACCATCACCTCCACTAGCTTTGTTGTTAGTAATGCTTTCTAAGGCCCATTTAACTTCGCTTTCCAGGATGTCTGGCTCGAGGTCAGTGATTATACCATCGTGGTTGTCAAGGACATTGAGGTCCTTCTTGTATAGTTCTTCTGTGTATTCTTGCCATCTTTTCCTAATCTCTTCTGCTTCTGTTAGGTCCCTACCATTTTTGTCCTTTATCATGGCCAGCTTTGCATGGAACGTTCCCTTGATTTCTCCAATTTTCTTGAAGAGATCTCTCGTCCTTCCCAATCTATTGTTTTCCTCTATTACTCTGCATTGTTCATTCAGGAAAGCCTCCTTATCTCTCCTTGCTGTTCTCTGGAAATCTGCATTCAGTTGGGCAAATCTTTCCTTCTCCCCATTGCCTTTAGCTTTCCTTCTTTCCTCTGCTATGTGTAAAGCCTCATCAGACAGCCACTTTGCTTTTTTGCATTTCTTTTTCTTTGGGATGGCGGTGAGTGCTGCCTCCTTTACAATGTCACGGACCTCTGTCCATAGTTCTTCAGGCACTCTGTCTATCAAATCTAGTCCCTTAAACCTATTCTTCACCTCTACTGTATATTCATTGGGGATGCGATCTAGGTCAAATCTGAATGGCCTTGTGTTTTTCCCAACTTTCTTCAATTTAAGTCTGAATTTTGCAATGAGTAGCTCATGATCTGAGCCACAGTCAGCTCCAGGTCTTGTTTTTACTGACTGGATAGAGCTTCTCCATATTTGACTGCAAATTATATAGTCAATCTGATTTCGGTGTTGCCCATCTGGTGATGTCCATGTGTAGAGACGCCTCTTAGGTTGTTGGAAAAGGGTGTTCGTTATGACCAGCGTGTTCTCTTGACAAAACTCTGTTAGCCTTTGCCCTGCTTCATTTTGTTCTCCAAGGCCAAACTTGTCTGTTATTCCAGTTACCTTTTGATTTCCTACTTTAGCATTCCAGTCCCCTATGATGATGAGGACATCATTTTTTGGTGTTAGTTCTACGAGCTGTTGTAGGTCTTCGTAGAACTGGTCCACTTCAGCCTCTTCTGCAGCAGTGGTTGGGGCATAGACTTGGATTACTGTGATATTGAATGGTTTGCCTTGGATTCGGACCGAGATCATTCTGTCATTTTTGAGATTGTATCCCAATACTGCCTTTCTCACTCTCTTGTTGACTATAAAGGCCACACCATTTTTTCTACAGGCTTCCTGGCCACAGTAGTAGATATAATGGTCTTCTGAGTTAAATTCACCCATTCCTGTCCACTTTAGTTCACTGATTCCCAAGATGTCAATGTTCATTCTTGCCATCTCATTTTTGACCACGTCAAGCTTACCTTGATTCATAGATCTTACATTCCAGGGTCCTATGCAGTATTGTTCTTTGCAGCATCGAACTTTCCTTTCACCGTCAGACACATCCACAACTGAGCGTCCTTTCGGCTTTGGCCCAGCCGCTTCACTCTTTCTGGGGTTACTCGTACTTGCCCTCTACTCTTCCTCAGTAGCATATTGGACACCTTCCGACCTGAGGGGCTCATCTTCCGGCGTCATATCTTTTAGCCTTTTGTTACTGTCCATGGGGTTTTCTTGGCAAAGATACTGGAGTGGGTTGCCATTTCCTTCTCCAGGGGATCACGCTTGGTCTGAGTTCTCTGCTGTGGCCTGTCCGTCCTGGGTGGCCCTCCACGGCATAGCCCACAGCCTCATCGAACCACGCAAGCCCCCTCGCCATGACAAGGCAGTGATCCATGAGGGAGAACACACAGCTATTATGCTACAATTCAGCCAATCACTAGCAAGGTGATGCGATCCCTGACCTGAATGAACAACACCTGGAGGAAGCACCTGTGAGTAGTTACATAGCTGCTAATCTGACAGCTAGGTTTGACAGCTAGATCAAATTCATCTACAGTAACTGCTTGCTACCTTATACATTCAGATCTATATCTCAATATGCCTCCTAGGGAGCAAGAGTTATACCTAAACCTACTCTAAAGTAATTCAACTGATCAGAGTACAGACATTTCATTAATACATCAGCCAGATTACAATCAGAAGCACATTTAACAATTTGTAGAAAACCATTAGCAACATGGGTTTTAACAGTTTGATAACGAATCAAGATGTGCTTGCTTCTGGCTCTTGCACCACAATCTTCAGACAAACTCAAGGCAGCAGAGTTGTCACAAGAGATCTGGACTGGAAGATTACAAGTTAAATTCAAATCTTTCAACAACTGATAAATCCATTCAAGTTGTATAATTGTATCATGAATAGAAGCATATTCCGCTTCACACATACTGGTAACAATGATAGCCTGCTTCAAAGACTTATGCATTACTACAGCGTCATTTAACATAATTACCATCCCTGCAGTGGACTTTGCTCCGGTGCGATCAGCCCAGCTAGAATCACGCATGTAGAGTAAGTTAAATTATAATTTACAGTACCTTTAAGATACCTGAGGACTCTCTTTGCAGCTGTCCAGTCACGTTGGTAAGGACAGTGCATCCTCTGACATAACAAGTGAACAGCGTAACAGATGTCAGGTCTGGTCCATGTAGCTAAATACAAAAGTGAACCCACTAAAGACTGGTACCTGGTAACATCATACCATAACTCATCATCAGGTTCTTTCAGATAACTTGTACTCATGGGAGTAGAAACCACCTTTGCATCTGTCATTCCAAACTCAAGCAATAGCTTTGCAATCTTATCCTTTTGATTTAATTGCTAACAACCATCAGAATCCTGTGTCACAGTTACACCCTGATAATTGCTTATTGGGCCAAGATACTTTATCTTGCAGATGCTTTGAGCTACACTCTTAAACCATTGTAACTGCGCAGCAGTATCATGTATAACCAAGATATCATCAACAAAAACAAGAATTGTTATATCAGATGTCAATACACGTCTGGTAAATATACAAAGATCCGCTATACTTTGCTTGAAGCCGTATTTTTTGAATGCAGACGATATACAAAGAAACCATTGTCAGCTTGATTGCTTCAACCCATACAAAGCTTTATGCAACTTAAGTACCAAACCTTTATCAGTGTGTTCAAAAGCTGGTACTTGCTTCATATAAATGGTTTCCTCTAGAGTAGCATGTAGAAAAGCAGTGCTAACATCAAAATGTTGAACCAATTGTTTTTTTAACTCCTGCTTGACATAGTGCCACCTTAAAAGATTCACTACGTACCGTAGGTGAAAATACTGAATCATAGTCTAAACCATAGACCTGTGAATAGCCTTGTGCCACAAGATGCGCTTTATATTGTAAAGACCCATCCTGTAATGTTTTCAATTTGAATAACCATCTACAGCCAACCACATTTGAGTCAGAAGGCTTTTGTACCCAAGTAAAAACCTTGTTATTTGTTAAGGCATTGTATTCAGTTTGCATAGCCTCTAACCAAGGCTTCCTTTCTTCCTCTGGTAGGGACAACACCTCCTTGTAAGAACAAGGCTCCTTAACAGTAACACAATTGATTACAGATTGAGTAAACCCATACCGTCGAGGTGCAACACCTTTTGTAGAACGACTTGACACACGAACAGGTACTGGCTCTGTTTTAGATTCTGCCTGAGGAACTTGTTTCTGAGGAGAAACACTTTCACTTTTAACCTCTGGCTCTGAGCCAATGTTAACCGTGTCACTACTGGTTTCTGTAAAAGGTAACAATACTTGTGGAGATTCCTCATAACCATGCAGCCTCTGCCAATTACCATTTTCACACACACTGGCAGATCTGCTGTAACTCATTTTTTGATGTTCATCACAAAACCTGTAGGATTTCATGTTAGGTTGATAACCCAGAAAAGTAAGTTGCTTGGTTCTGGCACCACCTTTTCTCCTTAACTTACGAGGAATGTGTACCCAAGCTTTCATACCAAAGGTCCTGAGAAAACTTAGACTTGGATCTCTGTTATAGAGGACTCTATAGGGAATGTCATCAATGGATCTGGTCCACAACCTATTAGACAAATAGCATGCAGCACACATAGCCTCTGCCCAAAACCTCATTGCTAGATTAGCACCAGCTAGCATAGCAAACATCATGGTTTGGAGAGCAGAATTCTTTCTTTCAGCTAAACCGTGCTCTTGAGGAGAAGCTGTATTTGTCACTCTCTTGACCACACCATTTGACTCTAACCACCAGTCAAATTGCTCTGACATGAATTCCCCACCTTGGTCCACCTGTATAGCTTTCAGTGGAGTTGCCAACTGCTTCTGAACACGCTTAGCCCAACCCTTGAACATGGTAAACGTTTCAGATTTGTGTTTCATAGGAAAACCCCCAAGAAAATCTACTTTTGTCATCTGTTATAACTAAACAAAACCTGTTATTAGAACAACTCTTGGGGATACTTTGACACACGACTGCTCTCCTTAGCAGCAGGATAAGCATGTGTCTTCACCTGTTTACACACAGTACAATCAAGGTACTCTGAACATGGTAACACTTTCTCTTTGGACAAAAGCATTAAAGTTTTACATAACCTTTCAAAGGAAGGGTGTCCCATTCTTCTATGAAGAAAATGTATACATTTATCGTGCTTACATTTGTTGGTTACCTTGTCAGCCTGTAAGGAACGGTTATGCACAACATAAACATTGTCCTTCAGCACACCAGATAAAAGCTGCTTGTCTCCTTTTGCCACAGAGTAGCCTTGCTGGGTAAAAGAAATGGTAAATCCAGTGTTAGCCAACACACTCACGCTTAATAAATTGTTCTCCAAAGCAGGAACACAAAGTACACCTGTGAAAACAAAATTTAAAGCTGGAAAACATAAGTTACCCTGTGAGTGAACCACTGCTAAACTACCATCAGCCAAAGAAACATGGGAAAGATCAGAGGCTTTGATATCTGTAACACCTCAGATTTGCAAAAATGCTGACTTGCTCCAGAGTCTACGAGCCACTCTGAGCTAGTAACACCTGTAGTAACAAGCTTGGCATGTTGGCATCCTTTCTGCTGCTTCTCCGTCTGTGCCTGGCCACACCCTTGCTTCTGGGTTTGCTGACGCCTCCTCAGCTGTGGACAGTTTTTCCTGATGTGAGAACTTTCACCACATAAGTAGCACCGACGAACCCTGGAAGCTGCAGGAACATTAGCTTGCCTGGAACATGCTGTGGATGACAAACAGTCATTCCTCAGAACATCCTCTGATAGGGCCCCTTCTCGTCTCTCCAGCTTGGCACGCTGCCTAGCACGTAGCTGTGAGGAATGCAGCCGCACCTCCTCATCCAACAAACGAGACACCACATACGTATGTGTTAAACTGGCAGTGTCCAGTGTTTCCAACGATGAAATCAAAGGATTAAACTCAGGGGGAAGAGATGAAAGCAAAATAAACACTCTGTCCAGGTCTTCAATATTTTTGCCTCTAGAATCAAGCTGAAAATAACAGTTAGCCAAGGCATTTACATGCTCTTGAACAGAATTTCCTGGCTGCATTTGAAGCTGGTACAGATGCCTCATTAAGGCGATTAGCGTTCCAGCTGACTCCCTCACATAGACCCCTCGCAGAGCATCCCATGCACCTTTTGCAGACTGCTGGGACTGGACAAACACCAGCTGTGAGTCAGACAGGCTAAGTATAATATGTGCCAAAGCCTTTTCGTCTGATGCTGCATCTGCTGCAGATAAAGGGCTGGAAGGAGGGTTATGCACAAACCGCCAAGAGCTTCCCTCTTCAGGAACCACTCCATTTTTAGACTCCATGAGGAGTAATTAGAGTCAGTAAGTTTGTCTACGAGAGCCAGGGTTGATTGTGCCATAGTGCTATCACCATCTGCTACAGGGACTGCTAGAATTACCTCCACAGGTCTCCCGTCATCCTCAGTCTCCAACAAACTGCTATCAGCCGATGAGTCAGGAGCGGCACCTCTCACTGCAGTTGGAGGAGTACTGCCAAACAAACAGGCTAGAAGGCTGTCCTCAAACCTCTCCCAGTCGGTTGCACTCATTCACCTCTGCTCACCGCTCTCAGCAACAACACTCTGTGTAGAGCTTCCACCAGCCAGTGCAGTCTACCACTCTGGGCCCATAACCCTATTGGGTGTGTATAAATCAGAAGTGGGAGACTGTCCAGTTGTAGAAGTGCACAGAGAGTCTATATAGGTGATGAGATATATACAACATATACAACATATATACAGAGAGTTACCTAGTCACACGGACAGCATGGCACACTTTGGTTTCGGAGAGCTCACTAAACAAACAGCTATTATGCTACAATTCAGCCAATCACTAGCAAGGTGATGCAATCCCTGACCTGAATGAACAACACCTGGAGGAAGCACCTGTGAGTAGTTACATAGCTGCTAATCTGACAGCTAGGTTTGACAGCTAGATCAAACTCATCTACAGTAACTGCTTGCTACCTCATACATTCAGATCTATATCTCAATAATACTTTCCACAGGGCTGTCAACCACATTCTCCAGTACTTCCTGACAATCTAGCCCTCTCTTCACATATAGCACCACTCTGTCTTCTGGGTTTTGTTGAACCCATCCTGAACTCATACCCATCCACTACCACATCCCAGTCATGAGAATCATCTCACTAAGTCTCAGTGATTCCTATTATATCATAGCCCTCTGTTTGCAAGAGAATCTCAAGCTCTTCTGTCTTATTACCCATACTACGGCCATTCATATATAGGCACTTGTAGCCTTGCACCTTTATTTGACCTGTCCAACCAGGTGGGACCCTGCTGTTTTCTCTTCTTCATTGCAGTCCCCATATTGATCGTCCCCTTCCCCTTGCAGCTTCAGTTTAAAGCTTTTCTGATTAAGCTTTCCAGGTTCTTTCCAAACATTTTCTTCCCTGACCTTTGGAGGTGAAGCCCATCATGTGCTAGAAGGCCTTCTCTAAGAAAACTTATCCCATGGCCCCAGAACCCAAAGCGCTCCTGCCAGCACCACCATCTCAGCCAATGATTCACCTCAAGTGTGGCCTGTTCTCTTCACACTCCTCTTCCTTTGACTGGAAGGATAGAAGAGAATGCCACCTGTGCCACCAGTGCCTTCAACTGCCTTCCAAGAGCTTCATAGTCCTCTTATTTTGTGGTGGTATTCGCGGCTGTGTCATTTGTCCCCATATGAACCAGCACAAACGGGTACTGAACAGTAGATCTTATCAGTTTTGGCAGTTGGTCACCATGCCCTCCTCTGCATCCTCACGCTTTGAATCCATTTGGTTCCAGTTAATTCAGTATATAACAGATAAGAATGGTACTTCCAGCTAACACTTCTTACCTTTCTTGGATACATTTCTGATCTAAATCTGGTTCATAGGGTTGTTTGGGTCTCTTATAGTGAACAGGTTTCATTGCAGTTATAAATATTTCCTTATTGTGCTTAGTATATTTACATGATTGTGGTGCATAGGAAACTCCTGAGTGTTTAGGATGGCTGTACATTCTTATGTAATCAAAAAATGTTCTTTAAGGTTTTTGTTGTTTTTTACTCTTTCTGTGGCTCAAATGTTGATTTGTTATTGTTATTTGTTGAAGCTTCATAATAAAAAAAATATTCTTGAGCTCCAGTGGATCAGAGTGTCATCTTAGTTGATGTCTTTGGGTTTGTACTGTAGAACTGAGGGGAGGCTCAGAAGGGAGATTGACTCTTCCTTCTTCTCCTTGACTTCCTTCTTCACATTTTTACAGAGTTCCCAGGCCCTTGCCAATAAAATCCTCCCCTTCCTTGATTTTCTGAAGGGTGGTGATCTGAATGTTCTCCTCCAAAAGCCTGACCAGCTTACACTTCTGACAAGTGAAGTCTGTGTTCTCTCCTGGAGGAAAACAAACATGGCACACTCCATGCAGGTGACTAGAAAGGGGCCTTCAGTTGACATCATTGCCATCCAAGTATATTGTAAGAGTACAGTGCCATCCAAGTATATTGTAAGAGAGTTTTGGGGCCCTCAGACAGATCCTCAGGCTAAGAGCCACAAGCCAAGAGTCATTTCGCTCTCACCCTTTGGCTTGTGCCTCTGGTGAGGAGGAGCCTTTTGTTTCAAAAGGTCACTTCCTGCCAAGTACAGCAGAGCTCAGCACTGTAGGGGGCAGGGCTTGTAATCAACAGCAATCAACAGCAACTCACTCAGTGCTCAGCAGCCCCCAAAACACAATTAGCCCCAAACAGAACTTAAACAGAACCACTCTCTAGCAGGCTCCAAATATGGAAAACAGGGCTTTGTAGCTGCTTGTCAGCTTCAGAAATAGTCTGGTCTGTTTCAACAGAGGGTTCCCCTCTTTGCCTGTGTTCCTTTCCATTCCCTTTCATTCAACTAACGCATGCTAAAATGCACAGGCAAAACCTGAACCACAAGGTTTTAAATGGAAGGCACTTGCTGGATGCATAAATTGCATAATTAAAAAAAAAAACCTTTGGACACCACACCCCAAACATCACAAGTGACATTCCATCCAGATTTAGAAAAGTTCATTTTTTAATTGTAGCTGCAGAATAAATATACTGGAGGAAAAAGAATTGTGTGTAATGTGAGCTCAGAATCTGAAGTCAAGATTAAAGGCTTACTGCTCTGAAAATCTGCAGTAAAATGTGCATGTGTAAGGGGCCTTAATTTCTAGATTAGTTTTCCCCCCGCCATGAATCTTTCCTTGGAAGAAAGGAAGGCAGAGTAAAACAGTTATAAATATTTTTGGTGTTTTCTTATACAGTAATGCCTGTTTATTTTAAAATGCATTAAATGAATGTATATATATGCAGATATTTGTGTGTACATAATATAATATAATGTAATATAGTCTTTCCTTGCACTTTGTGTCCTAGTAATTTTGCTCTTTACTTGTACAACTGCATAGGAGAACCTCATTTTCATGTTTATTTTAGGGGCTGTTCAATGACATGCATCTGGAGTCATTGGAATAAATCTCTTTTTATTTAAATCAAAAGCTTTCTTATAATCAATGACCTTCTTACACAGTGGTAGATTGCTTCTGCATATTTATTAGCATTGTTCATCATATATGGAGATGGTCTATTATACAAAATCATTACTCAAGGACAGAATTATTCCCCTGATTGGATTTGAAATCTGTTATTTTTGTTGTCTGGTGGCAAATTGTCATGATAAATATTTGTGCAAATTATATCAGTGGCTCACAGGTTCACACCTTCCCTGCTTCCCTTTGTCACTCATATCAGGCTTCTTGTTTTGAAAAATGACAATAGTTTTGGTGTTTAAGTTTTCTGGGAATTTCTTCACAGTGGTACATGCTGTGAACAGTTTTTCTAGTTCTGCTGCTGATCTTGCCTCTGGTATCCCTAGGAGCTCATGCTTTCTTAACTAGGAATGGGCATGAACCAGGAAAATGCAGTCTGGTTTGTGATTTGCCCCATTCACAAACTATGGACCATCATGAATTTTTAGCCACCTCTTGAACCATTTTGGTTCAGGTTCAGGGGGCTCAGGAGTGTATAGAAAGGATCCTGTGCAAGCTGGAGACACCAAACTCACAGCAGACCTCCCCCAGATGCTCCTCTACATGTCCTCCAAGTTTGGTATCTCTAGCTTGCACAGGATCTGTTCCATACACCCAGAAATCTCCTGAACCTGCGCCTCTCAAAATGACCACCTGTCAGCTCTCATTTTGACAGGCGCAGGTTCAGCAGGTTCAGGAGTGTATAGAAAGGATCCTCTGCAACCAAGAGACACCAAACTTGGAAGGCATGTAAAGGACCATCCAGGTGATGTCTGTTGTGAGTTTTTTATTTCTAGGTTGCATGGGATCCTTTCCCAAAGAGTGATCCCAAAGAGTGATTAACACATGGAATTCACTGCCACAGGACATGGTGGCTACAAGCATGGATGGATTAGGGAATTAGATGAACATATGGAGCAGAGGTCCATCAGTGGCTATTAGACACAAGGTATAGATAGAAACTCTCAGTCTGGGGCAAGTGATGCACTGTATTCTTGGTGCTTGGGGGGGGCAACATTGGGAGGGCTTCTAGTGTCCTGGCCCCACTGCTGGACCTCCTGATGGCACCTGGTATTTTTGGCCACTGTGTGACAGTGTTGGACTGGATGGGCCATTGGTTTGATCCAACTTGGCTTCTCTTATGTTCTTAGGATCTGTTTTATACACTCCTGAACCTACACCTGTCAAAATGACCGAGAGTACAGAATGGATTGTGTGCCAGCAGGAGACATCAAAGTTGCAGGGGACCTCCCCTGGATGCTTCTGTACATGTTCTCTGTATAATTATAAGTATTGTCTGGACCTATGGCAAAGAAGCCCTCAAGAGATTTCACCAGGCTTTCTACAACTTCCACCCCACCATCAATCTATCTATGAATTACTCTACACAAGAAATAAACTTCCTGGACACCACAGTATGGCTACACGACAGACACTTAAGTATCACATTCTACCGGAAACCAACAGATTGGCAAATATATCTCCATGCCTCCAGCTACCACCCCAACCACATCAAGTAATCTATTGTCAATGTACCCAAGCCCTACACTATAATTGCATCTGCTCCAATCCCTCAGACAGAGATACTCATTTGAAGGATCTGCAACAGGCATTTTTGCAACTGCATTATCCTCCTGGTATGGTGAGCAAGATGACCGGAAAGGCCAGAATGATACCCAGGGACTGCTTGCTACAAGAGAAGCCCAAAGAAAATGATAGCAGAACACCACTGGTGGTCACCTATAGCTCACAACAAAAGCCAGTTCAACGTATTATTAATGGCCTACAACCAATGCTGGATAGTGACACCTCCTTCACACAGGCACTGCCCCCCAACCTTTTCTTGCTTACAGACAGCCTGCTAACCTAAAACAGCCTCTCACCCACAATGATAGACTACTTAACAGTAACATGGACTCTGGTACCAAGGCCTGCAACAAAACAAGGTGCCAACTTTGCTCTCATATGGATCCTAGCAACACCATCAGTGGACCTAGCAACATCAGCTATACCATGTCAGGTTCATATTCCTGCTCATCCTCTAATGTGATTTATGCCATCACATGTCAGCAATGCCCTTTCATTCTCTATGTTGGACAAACTGGCCATTCCATTCAACAAAGAATTAATGGACATAAGTCTGACATCAGAAACCACAACATTCAAAAACCAGTGGGGGGACATTTTAACCCTCAGGGACATTCAGTTGCTGACCTAAAAGTAGGTCTTACAAAGGAATTTCAAAATGAGATTAGAAAGAGAAACTGCTGATAGCTGATAACTGATAACGAAGCTCAATACAATGCATTCACCTGGATTGAATCGAGACCTAGGTTTCCCGTCTCATTACCAATGCTGATTTCTCCTACCACTCTGCATATCACACCTAATCCAATCACACCTGCTGTGGGGAGAAGCCTTGTAGCAACAACATTTACCAGTGCACAGCTTGAATCAATGGCAGATGCACTTTTCTCTCATTTAGAAGGTGAAGCTCTTCCTTCCTTCAACAGCCTGACTTCCTCTGGAGTTGTGTTTCCATTCAACACTACACATCTCTGCTAAGTTTACCTTCCTATACAGAGCAGTCTGGATTCTGTAAGTCTTCCAGTAATATGGTTTGTCAAATGGATGAGAGTCTTGTTTTTAAAAGCCTCCCAGTTTAATGTTTGCTTTCTGAGTTGCTCTTGTGGGAAAAAGCACTATTATCTGAAGTCCTTATTTGAAAATTCTATGAGCCTCTCATTTCCCCCCTTTCCTGACTTGCATTTCAAAGCCATCAGCTTCTTTTTATCATCTTGTCTACTTTCCCATTACAGTTTTACATTATGATATTGAAGCAGCCTTTGATCGTTTTGTAGTTTGCTTAGGTCCTTGTGTAATATGCTCACTTGCTTGTCGAGGAGCATGTTCAGTTGGTTTTTGAGAAGACTGAATGTCAGTGGAAGCAGCCTAATCTCATTTGTCTCATTTTTTCATCATTTGACATGTTTTGTCTGCTGTACCATATCAGCTTATACTCAGCTAAACTGCAGAGATGTTGTTGATAATTAATATATCTACTCTGGGGACAATAATTAATGTACTTCCTCCACTCTTTTATACCCTCTTTTCTTTGATAGTGCAAAATAAAAATCATTATTTTTGAAGCCCCTTTATCTGCCCCCCTTTGTGTATTCCTGAAGTGATCCAAAAATCAATTCAATTTTGTTCCTATTTAGCTAATAGGAAGCAGGTATATCAGTAAGTTCCATAGTTATTGGTGTTTATCCTGTATTTCAGCAAACACAAAACCCTTTTATGCAACATTCAGTTCCAAGTTCTGTAGATCATTCATGATGGTGGAACTAGGAGTGGGTAGGATTCCACCTAACATTTCCAGGGATGGAAACGTTTCTTTCAGTGGAAGAGCCACTCCCCCCCCTTCTGCTGCAGCCTGAAATGCCCAGCCCCCCCATTTTTGTTTCTGGGGTCAGAAAACTCCCAGGAATAGCTTGGGAGTGTCAGAGGTCTTTCCATGGAAGGAGGAAGAAGTGAAAATCCCCACTCCTTGTGGGCATGGAAATTTATGGGGGTACCAACCCAGGGTCAGATTTGGGTTCCTTCTCCCTTTATCCAGTGTGTAATATAACGTTTTGCAAGTGGAATACTGGAAGAAGAACGGCCTGTGGGTGAAGTGGAAGACAATGATTGTCATGCTGGTAAATGGCTGATGATCTAATGTCCACCATGTATCCATAGGACCAAAAAAGAATTTGGTTCCACTATTTAAAAGCTTGTTTAGTGCTAGTTATGTAACATGATGTAGGATATTTTCAAGTATACAAGTGCCAAAAGCCCTTATTAACACAAGATAGATGAAGATGGAGAAGAATGCAGCAGTGCAGTACATCTTCAGGATCTAACCCATAACCTTTTTTCCTGTGCTTCTGGTGGTCTAATAATGCTCTGATTGCAATGCAGTTGCACTGAGATTGTATGATGTAACGCAGGAGACTGGAATGTGCTGTTGCTGAAGCACTGAATGCCATGAAAAATGTGCATCTCAAGAGTAACAACATTCTGAAAATAATGTGAGATACTTCTGTGCCAGCTTATGGAGCACCTGCTGAGAATTCTTTGGATGCTGCTATTTCTGATGCTGCATTTACAACAACAAACCTAGCAGGACCCTGTTTAATTTAATATAAAAAGTGAGTTTAAAAAGTGTGCTGTTGCATCTCTTAAATTATCTTAACCTGATGGGTCTGTCTTAAAATTATGCAATTTGTTATTTCCTAAAGAGTGGTTATGGGAATAGTTTAATGTGTGTAAGTGATGTAATTAACAGCACAGGGTAGCAACAATATTGTGTGATTATAGTTTAAAAATTAGGGCTGGAATATCCCAGTACAGTTTAAGTGATTAATATCAGATGTAGTTGCCTCATTTTTATCACAGTCTTGGGTAATTTTAATGGTGAGTAAACCAATGAGTAACTATTCCTGCAAATCCTGTTTTTACATGTAGGTTGCACCTTCATCACCAACCTTGTTGTCAGTGGAAATACTCCTTTGAACTGATAATTGTGAAAGCTAGTCACTGACTCCACTACCCTCAATCACACCAAGGCTTCCTCCTTCAAGAAATTCTGCCTTGCTGCCCCTTATTCCTGGAACTGTTACTAAATACCTGCATGATGCCACCTTTCTAACTTCAAATTGCTCCTCAAAATCCAGGCCTGTGGCACCATCCCTTTGTCCTCCTTTCCAACTGAAATGAAGAATAAGCATTTTTAATATGGGACAAATTCTTATCCCTTTCCTGATTAGCAACACCTTCCTCTCCTGGTTAGCCATCCCTCCCTGTGTTGCCTCTGTTCTATTGGGTTAAGCCATGTTGGATCAGGCCAGTGGTCCATCCTGTCCAACAAACTGTGTCGTACAGTGGCCAAAACCCAGGTGCCATCAGGAGGTCCACCAGTGGGGCCAGAACTCCAGAAGCCCTCCCACTGTTGCCCCCCACCAAGAATACAGAGCATCACTGCCCCAGACATAGTGTTCCATCTATACCTTGTGTCTAATAGCTACTGATGGAGCTTTTCTCCATATGTTTATCTAATCCCCTGTTGAAACTATCTATGCTTATAACTGCCAACATTTTCTGTGGCAGTGAATTCCATGTGTTAATTACTCTTTGGGTGAAGAAGTATTTCCTTTTATGTATTCTAAGCCCACTGCTCATTAATTTCATTGAATGCATGTGTTCTTGTATTGTGAGAAAGGGAGAAAAGTACTTCTTATTCTACATTCTCTGTCCCATGCATAATTTTGTAAACCTCTATCATGTTACCCCTCAACCACTGTTTTACCAAGCTAAAGAGCCCTCACCTCTTTAACCTTTCTTCATAGGGAAGGTTTTCCATCCCCTTAATCATTTTAGTTGTCCTTGTCAGCATCTTTTCCAATGCTATAATATCTCTTTTTGAGGTGCGGTGACCAGAACTGTACACAGTATTCCAAATGAGGCAGCACCATAGATTTATACAAGGGCATTATGATACTGGTTGATTTGTTTTCAGTCCCCTTCCTAAAAATCTCCAGCATAGCATTTGCCTTTTTTATTGTGGTTGCACACTGAGTCGACATCTTCAGTGACTTATCTACCATGGCTCCAAGATCGCTCTCTTGGTCAGTTACCACCAGTTCGGGTCCTGTCAATGTATATTTATAGATTTTTTTTTGGCTCCAGTGTGCCTTATTTTGCACTTGCCCACATTGAACCTCATTTACCATGTTGACACCCACTCACCCAGCCTCAACAGATCCCTTTGGAGCTCCTTCCAGTCCTCTGTGGTTCTCACTGCCAGAACAACTTAGTATCATCCACAAACTTAACCATTTCACTGCTCACTCACAACTCCAAATTATTAATGAACAAAAAACACTAGACCTAGTACTGAGTCCTGTGGTACCCCATTGCTTACCACCTTCCATTGTGAAAACTGCCCATTTATGCTTTTTCTTTCCTGTTAATTAACCTGTTTTTGATCGACAAGAGGACTTATCCTCTTATCCCATGACTGCTGAGTTTAGGAACCTCTGAGGAGAAACTTTATCAAAAGCTTTCTGGAAGTCTAGGTAAACAACATCTACTGGATCACCCTTGTTGGCATGTTTGTTCATCCCCTCAAAGAACTCTAAAAGGTTAGTGAGATGAGCTTCCTTTACAGAATCTTTGTTGATTCTTCCTCAATAGGTTTTGTTCATCAATGTGCCTACTAATTCTATCTTTAATAATGGATTCCACAAGCATACCTGGTATCAATGTTAGACTGACTGGCCTGTAATTTCCTGGATCTCCTCTGGAACCTTTTTTAAAGATGGAGTTTACATTACCTACCTTCCAATCCTTGGGAATGGAGGCAGATTTTATTGATAGATTGCATATTTTTGTCAGGAGATCCGAAAGTTCACATTGATTTCTTTCAGGAGTCTTCAATGTATGCCATCTGGGCCTGGTGATTTGTCAGTTTTTAATTGGTCCATCAGTCGTAGAACCTCCTCTTTCATCACATCAATCTGACTTTTGGCACCCCTCCTGAAATTAGTGATTCTGGAGTGGGCAAGCACCTCATCTTCCACAGTGAAGACAGAGGCAAAAAAAATGCATTCAGCTTCTCTGCTATTTCCCTAGCCAATTTGATGTAATGGTTAAGAGTGAAGGACTCTAAACTGGAGAACCAAGTTTCCTCACTCTTCCACATGTCAGTCATAGTCCTCTCAGAGCTGTTCTCTCAAGAGCAGTTCTTTTCAGAGCTCTCTCAGCCCCGCCAACTCACAGGGTGTCTGTTGTGGGAAAAGAAAAGGAAGGAGAGTGTAAGCCACTCTGAGACTCTGACTTCTATCGCCCTTTAATAATCCTTTTACCCCTTGGTCATCCAAAGGACCCACTGCCTCCTAGGCTGGTTTTCTGCTTCTAATTTATTTGAAGAAATTTTTATTGTTGATCTTTGTGTTGTTTGCAATATATGACTCATAGTCCCTTTTTGCCTTTCTGATCACTGACTTGCATTTGATTTGCCAAAGCTTGTTTTCCCTTTTATTTACCTCACTCGGTCTAGCCTTTCACTACTTGAAGTAATCCTTCTTACCTTTTACTGCTTCCATTACTTTGTTTGTTAACCATGCAGGCCTTTTTAAAATACCTATTTGTACCTTTCCTAACCTGCGGTATATATTTTATCTGAGCTTCCAGAATTGTAGTTTTAAAAAGTCTCCAAGTTTCCCAAATGGATTTGACCCTCCTTACCTTTTCCTTTCAGTTTCTTCTTTACAAGCCCTCTCATTTGAGAGAGGTTACCCCTTCTAAAGATAATGTGGTTTTGTTGGTCTTTTTGGGCAACTCCCTATAAACATAAATGCTAAACTTAATAGCATTATAGTCACTGCTCCCAACTGGTGCCATCATGTCTATATCCATAAGAACATAAGAGAAGCCAATGTTGAATCAGGCCAATGGCCCATCTAGTCTAACACTCTGTCACACAGTGGCCAAAAATACTAGGTGCCATCGAGGTCCAGCAGTGGGGCCGGGACACTAGAAGCCCTCCCACTGCTGCCCCTCCCCGAGCACCAAGAATAGAGTGCATCACATGCCCCAGACTGAGAGTTCCTATCTATACCTTGTGGCTAATAGCCACTGATGGACTTCTGCTCCATATCTTTATCTAATTCCCTCTTGAAACTGTCCATGCTTGTAGCTGCAACCACCTCCTGTGGCAGTGAATTCCATGTGTTAATCACTCTTTGGGTGAAGAAGTACTTCCTTTTATCTGTTCTAACCCGACTGCTCAGCAATTTCATGGAGTGCCCACGAGTTCTTGTATTGTGAGAAAGGGAGAAAAGTACTTCTTTCTCAACCTGCTCAATCGCATGCATAATCTTATAAACCTCAATCATGTCACCCCTCAGCCATCATTTCTCCAAGCTAAAGAGCCCCAAGCGTTTTAACCTTTCTTCATAGGGAAAGTGTTCCAACCCTTTTATCATTCCAGTTGCCCTTCTCTGTACTTTTTCTAATGCTATAATATCCTTTTTGAGGTGTGGCGACCAGAACTGTACACAGTATTCCAAATGAAGTCACACCAATGATTTATACAGGGGCATTATGATACTGGCTGATTTGTTTTCAATTTTCTTCCTAATAATCCCCAGCATAGCATTGGCCTTCTTTATTGCAGTTACACACTGTCTCTCACCAGGTATTGAGCATTACTTAGGACCAAATCCAGGATTGCCTCCCCGCCCCCCAGTAGGTTCTATGATCATCTACTCTGTGGCGCAATTATTGAGAGTGTTTATTTATTTATTTAACTTCAACATTTAGGCTGCTGTCCCCTGAAAAACAGGGTTCAGGGCAGCATACAACAATGGTAAACTTACAAATCTTACAAGGTTTCAAAATTAAAAATACATAAAATGCAATTTCATCAGCCTGAGCCAATCTGATGGTGATGTTCCTGGCACGTCATTGCCTCGTAGAAGAGGGAGGTGGGGGGAAAAGAAGAAAAGAAGTGCCAGACTAGATGGAGGACCATTGCTATCCTCAACCAAACACCTGGCACAACATCTCTGCCTTACATGCCCTGTGGAATGGTAATAAGTCCCTCAGGGCATCAATATTATTCAGTAGAGAATTCCACCAGGTGGGAGCCAGGGCAGAAAAATCCCTGGCCCTAGTTGAGGCAAGCCGGATTTGTCTCAGGCTGGGGACCACCAAAAAGTTCTTGTCTCCTGAGTATTGAGCTCTTCTGGTGGGTATACCAGGAGAGGCGGTCCCGAATGTGCATGGGTCCCAGGCTGTTAAGGGCTCCAGAAGTTAACACAAGAATCTTGGTATCTAGAAACCTGATCTCTTTCCCCTGACTTGAACACATTTTGATCAAATTAATGTATGGTTAGTTAAAATCACCTACTATGGCACAGTTATTTCAGCTAGTTGCTTTCCTTAATTCTTTGCAAACCAGAAATTCTTAATTCTTTGGCTGTTTTTTAAACATCCTCTAACATTTGATCTGGTGAGCAATAACATCCTTTCAGAGTTAAGCTTCCTTTTGAGCCCACTATTTTCACCCATAACGTTTCTGTAAGTGAATCTATTTCTCTTAGATTCTCAATTTTACTGGAATGTATACCATCTCTGACATACTGAGCCATTCCACCTCTGACCCTCCTCTCCCTATCCTTCTGATATCCAGAAATCATTGCATCCCACTGATTATCCTCATCCCACCAAGTTTCTGAAATGCCAACAATGTATTCTCCTCTGACACTAAACATTTCAACTCCACAATTTTACCTCAGAAACTTCTAGTATTTGCATATAAATATCTATAATTCCCTAGATATGTTAGGCCTGCACCTTCCTCCTGTGGCCTCTAGACCTTGCCAGGAAGTCAATATTATTTGTCACCCTCTCAGTGGCCAGTCCTAATCCACTTCCCTCTAAAACAGTAACAGCTATCTCTTCATCTCTTAGAGATAAACCATCCCTAACCAGAGACGTTTCATCTCCTGTTGACTTTCCCCAAGGATTTAGCTTAAAAACTGCTCTGCCACCTTTTTTATTTTAAGCGCCAGCAACCTGGTTCCTTCTCGGGACAAGTGGAGGCCATCTCTTTTGTACAAGTCCTGCTTCATTTTTTATTTTATTTTATTTTTGAGACTTCTATCCCACCCTACCCTGCAAGTGGGCTCAGGGCAACTTACAACATATCTCTCCTTATAATAATTATATTTGGTTTTGTAAGATTCCATGTGCTCCCATTGGCTGTAAAATGCCCTCCCTCAGCCATTGGCCCATCAGCCACCACTCAAGAGTACTCGCGTGCCATTGGCCGGGTGCTGGGTCTGCTCCCCTTCCCCACCCACTCCCCCTAGCAGACAGCGCTCTCTCCTGAGGAAGACAGTTCTCTTGACTCCTGTGAGGGACTGTCCCCTCAGTGGCTGTTGGTAGGCAACCAAGCTTGGTTCTGTGAGTAAAAAAACAAAGGACTTTCAGCATAACCTCTTCCCCCGCCCATAACCCCCTCCCCAATGGCCACTTTCCTGTCAGAATAAATGGAAAAAGGCACTTTCTCCTGCTTAGCTTCAGCATGGCTGGCTGGCTAACGAGGTGGGCCAGCAACCATCAAACCATTTTCTTCAACTCCCCACTGTGCGGCTGACTTTTCCCCAGGGTTGCCAATCTCCAGGTGAGACCTGGAGATCTCCCACTGTTACAATTGACCTCCAGATGACAGAGATCAGTTCCCCGGGAGAAAATGGTTGCTTTGGAGGGTAGATTCTATGCTGAGTCCTTCCGCACACACCCCAAATGCTGCCCGCCACAGGATCCACTCCCCCAAATCTCCAGGTATTTCCCTAATCACAGTTGGCACCTGTACTTTCTCCTCTGTCAGTAAAAGGCCCTTTCCACACCTATGTTGGCCTTTGGGAGAAAACTCATTGGGCCCAGTCCTGATCAGGTTGCCAACTGCAGGTGGGCAATTCCTGGAGATTTGAGGGATGGAGCCTGGAGAGGGTGAGGTTTGAGGAGGGGTGGCACCTCAGACAGGTACGATGCCATAGACTCCACCCTCCAAATGAGCCACTCCCTCCTGGGGAACCATTGTTGCCAATCTCCAGGTGGGGGCTGGAGATCACTCAAAATTACAACTGCTCTCTAGGAGGGAGGGGGGAGGAGATGGAAAACTAAAGGTAGGTTGATGGTTGGCTGGGAGGGAGATAGGGTTATCAACTCCAGGTTGGGAAATTCCTGGAGATTTGAGGGGTCGAACCTGGAGAGGGTGAATGTTGAGGAGGGGTGGGACCTCAGACAGGTATAATGCCATAGACTCCACCCTCCAAACCAGCCGCTCCCGCCTGAGGAACCAGTGTTACCAATCTTGGGGGTGGGCTGGAGATCACTCAAAATTACTACTGCTCTTCAGGTAGCAAAGATCAGTTCCTCTGGAGAAAAAGGTGGACTCTGTCATTATACCCTGCTGAGATTGCCACAGCAAATTGTCACTGAGTGCCCAAAGCCGGGGCACTCTCCCAGAGCCTCTTTCTAGAGCCCATTGTATTTATTTCCACAACGGGCCTTATTCCTAGTAATTGAATAAAACCATACAATCATTCCTAAAACAATTCACTAAAACAGCAATAAAGATGACCAAGATTTAGTCCACTAATTTCACTAAATAGCACAGTGGGTAATCTCTTCTTCATTGTCTGCTGGAATCAGGCCAGGGATAAGTCCATATAGCGCAGATGTAACTAGAGCTATGGTCACGTAAGCTGGGGAGGCCACCTCAACCAAAAGCCTGCTGGAACAGCTTCATTTTGCAGGCCCTGTGGAATTGCTATAAATCCTGCAGAACCTTGATCTCAGTCAGGAGCATGTTCCACTAGGCTGCGGCCAGAGCTGGTTGAGGTAAGGTGAATGTCTTTCAAACCAGGATTTGCCAGACGGTCTGAAGAGCACAAGGCTCTTTGGGGGCTTAAAGGTTAATACCAAAATCTTAAACCGGACTTGGTATTCAACTGGCGACCAGTGCAGTACAATGTATTCCAAAAAACATCCCTATGCCTAATCGACTTAAACCCTTCATCCCTACACCATCGACTGTGCCCTGTTTCCCTTTCACAGTGGTGAGGCCACCATTCTCAGAGTGGGACACATTGAACAAGTTCCTGAGAGTCTTATCTATGTTCCTAACTGACCATCACTGTTGCTCCAGTTCATCCACCTTGGCCTCAAGGGTGTAAGCTAATTCCTTGAGAATCAGGAGCTCCTTGCACCAAGCACACACTCATAACATCTGTCCATTTGGCAGACAGTCATACATGTTGTACTCATTGCAATATACTGGATAGCCCCCATCCTTCTGTTGGCATTTTACCTTCATAATTGATTTTTTTAAAAATCCCTTTTTTATACATTTTCCTATTTATGTAGATCTGTTTGTGGAAAGTGTGCTTATCCTTTTAGAGATGTGGAGAGACTGGTGCCCTGGCTTCTTCACCCTACTGCTGAACTCACACAGGAGATATCTAACTGTTTGTTTTCTTATAGGGGGAAAAGCCCCTTCTTTAAAGAATGTGAGAATTATATGTTGTCGAAGGCTTTCATGGCCAGAGTTCATTAGTTGCTGTAGATTTTCTGGGTTGTGTGGCTGTGGTCTTGGCATTGTAGGACCTGACGTTTCACCAGTAGCTGTGACTGGCATCCTCAGACGTATAACACAGAAAGATGGAGTACTCTCTGTGTCAAGGATTATCTGTGAGATTTAATTTAAAATTGGTCCCCCTGTTTTTAAAGCTCTAGCTGTATTTAAACCCTAGCTGCAGTTTGTTTTATTTCTTTTTGTTTCTATTCTTTTTCTATTACAAAAGCCTGCATAAGGTTTACCCTTATCTATGAACTCACTATCCCTAGTGTCTGGTGTTAGTACTTTAATCTATAGGTATAATAAAGTTTAAAAGTGGTTGTTGTGTCTGCAGAGAGTCACTAGCCTGAGTCCAAGCTTAGTCTGGGAGAACAAAAGGAGACAGGATCCTAGGTCCACCAATAGGATCCCTGGAGGGAATTCAAACCCACCAGTAGTAGAAGGAAGGCAGACTAGGAAGGGGTTTTGGGGATCCATAAATTCAGGACCTCGTGGGCTAGTAGTTGTTGTGTGTGTGCCAATAAATGGAGCTGATCACTATGCTGCTTTACTGAGTCTTCATGCAATGAACCCAGTATACAACAATGGCTATGAGGATGGGATCCCACTGAGCTAGCCAGGCTGCCAGAGCCCCGAGGAGGTAGCCGACCTCCACCGCTCCCCCATGGATGAGCACTGACAGCGCCCAAGCTGCAACTGCGTCCTCACCTCCATCACTGCTGCGCAGCACGATGGCTGTTGCTCCAGGATTGGGACTAGTTCCCCCCTTTCAATCCAGGCCGCCTGCAGCAGTGGGGAGCCTGGGTCACTGAACTCAAGTTTCTACTGATATTCTACCAGGTAACTGAAGAGGAGAGGAAGAAAGGGCTCCTCACAGGCTCCTGTGGTCCCGCCATGGTCTGCCTGGCCCAGAACCTCCTCTCCCCCACCATGCTGGACGATGCTACATTTGACTAGATTGTCAAGTCCCTGCAAGACCACTTCATCCGTAGCCCATCAGAGATGTCACGCCACATGGCTTTCCACTACAGGAACCAGCAACAGCAGGAATCAGCCACTGAGTATCTGGTCAAGCTACGCCACCTCACATCCAAATGTGCGTTTGGAACCCATTTGGAGACAGCCCTCCGGGACCGGTTCATGTGCGGCCTAAGGGAAGAGAAGTTAAGGAGAAGGATCACCAAAGCAGAGAAATGCACCCTAGCGTCCATCCTCTCCACAGCCACCGCATGCCAGTGCGGGGCAAGGGTCCGTTCTGGGTCCATTACCGGGAGTTCGATGGGGACTTAAACTTGATTGTGGTTGAGGGAAATTTGGTCAGCTTGCTGGGCCATGCCTGGTTTGTCCCCCTAGGAATCACCATTGATGGAGTGAAGCAATGCGACCGGTCAGACTTTAACATAGTTTCTAAAGAATTTCCATCCATTTTCAATGGCTTGTTGGGGCGCTACACTGGCCCTCTGGTCTCTCAGCAGCTCGATCCCAAGATAGCGCCCATCCGCATATGAGCCAGGTGGGTCCCCTTCACTCTAAGACTTAAAATTGACAACGAGCTGGATCCATGGTTGTGCATGGGGTCCTAAAACCAGTCTCTCACATGGCATGGGAGACCCCGATAATGACACCCATGAAGCCCAATGGCGACATCTGCATCTGTGTGGACTACAAGTGTACCCTAAACAAAGCCCTACAGGACCATGCCTACCCTGTTCCTGTAGTGATCCATGTGTTAGCCACCTTGGTGGGGGCCAAGGTCTTCGGGAAGCTGGACCTCACCCAAGCCTACCAGCAGCTGCCAGTGGACAAGGTCATGGTCAAGGCCCAAACAATTGTCACGCACCAGGGGGCATTCAGGGTGAAGCGACTCCTGTTTGGTGGGAGCATAGCCCCAGGGATCTTCCAACACTTAATGGACTCTCTCTTGAAAGTGATACCCAGGGTCACCCCATTCTTTGATGATGTGATGATCGCCATGGCTACCAGGGAGGAGTTCGCGACCCGTCTCCCACCATCCTCCACCATTTCCATAAGGCTGGGCTCAAGGTGAAGTGTGAAAATGCTTTCTGGGAGTCAACTGGGTTGACTTCTTGGGCTTCACCATAGATGCGAATGGCCTCCACCCTACCCAGGACAAGATCAAGGCCATCATAGAGGCCCTGTTCCCCAAATCCAAAGCGGAACTCCAGGCATTCCTAGGCCTCCTAAATTTCTACCATGCCTTCCTCCCCCACAAGGTGGCTGTGGCAGAGCCCTTGCACCGGCTGTTGGACAAGAAAGCTCCTTGGGTATGGGGCCCCCACCAGGCAGCTGCGTTCAGGGCTGTCAAGGCTCTGTTAATCTCAAACTTGGTGCTGGCCCACTTCAGTGAATTCCTGCCTGTGATCCTTGCATGCGATGCTTCTCCCTGTGGCATGAGCACCGTGCTTGGGCACCTGCTTCCTGATGGCTGTGAAGTCCCAGTGGCCTACTACTCCTGGACCATTGGCGGCAGAGTGGAACTACGCCCAAATCGATCGCGAGGGCCTGGCGATCATCGCAGGCTTGAAAAAATGTCCTGACTTCTTATATGGTAGGCCCTTCACCATCATGACAGACCATCATCCCCTCCTTGGCCTCTTCACATCAACAGATGCCGCAGGTGCTGTCCCCATGTGTCCTCAGGTGGTCCATTTTCCTGGCTGGCTACAGAAGTGATGTCAGAAGAGGAAGCAAAAGGGGGGGGAGGCATCTTCGAAAGCCTCCCCTTCCCTTCCCCAGCTGGCCTGGGTGGGGGAGTGAAGAGAGAAGGAGTTTAAAGTTTAAACCCCTTCTCACTAGAGTTGGGCCACAGAAGGAGGAAAGAGGGAAGGAAAGAGAGAGAGTAGAGAGAAGGAAAGAGGGAAAGAAAGAGAAGGAAAGAAGGAGGGAAAGAAAGAGAGAGAAGGGAAGAAGGAGGGAAACAGGGAAAGGAGGAAAAAAGAGAAGAGGGCGGGAAAGAGGAAAAGGAGAGAATAAAAGGAGGGAATGAAAGAAATTCGGCGGCAATTCGGCCCCATTATATCCTATGGGCCATTGAAGTCAATAGTAAAAACATAGGGTATACTCCGGGGACTGGAGGGGAGGGGGTTTGAGGAAGAGGCTCCAAACTCACAGGGTAGCTGTTGGAGCCTCTCCCCAAGATACCCACCATGTTTCAAGAACATTGGACCAGGGGGTCCAATTCTATGGGCCTCCAAACAGGTTGCCCCCATTCCCTCCATTGTTCTCCATGGTGAGGAAAAAAGTTACTTTTTTCCCATGGTGCTTTTAGTAGCTCTGGGGGGGAGGGGGTTTGAGGGAGAGGCTCCAAATTTTCAGGGTAGCTTCAGGAGCCTCTCCCCACATACACCTCCACACCTTAAAGCAATTGGACCAGTGGGCCTTATTCTGTGGGCACCCAAACAGGTTACCCCCATTACCTCCATTGTTTCCAATGGTGAAACCCAGCCAGCAGCACTTAAGGCAGGCAAGCAGGCAGCCACCCATCAGTCAGACTCTCCCAGAGAATCTCACAGAAAGTGAATTGTCTTGGGAGGTGCTTGTTTGCCATGAGAACAAGTGGCACACTCCAGAACAAGTGGCACTGTGGCAGTGCAAGCATGCCACGGTGCCACACAGAAACCCCAAAACACTAAAAGGAACAACAGTTATACATGTATAAATTGATGGTGCAACCTCATTTCTCATGGCAAACAAGCACCTCCCAAGACAATTCACTTTCTGTGAGATTCTCTGGGAGAGTCTGACTGCTGGGTGGCTGCCTGCTTGCCTGCCTTAAGTGCTGCTGGCTGGGTTTCCCCATTGGAAACAATGGAGGTAATGGGGGTAACCTGTTTGGGTGCCCACAGAATTAGGCCCATTGGTCCAATTGCTTTGAGACTTGGGGGTGTACGTGGGGAGAGGCTCCCAAAGCTACCTTGAAAATTTGGAGCCTCTCCCTCAAAACCCCTCCCCCAAAAGCTACTAAAACACCATGGGAAAAAAGTAACTTTTTTCCTCACCATGGAGAACAATGGAGGGAATGGGGGCAACCTGTTTGGAGGCCCATAGAATTGGACCCCCCCCATCCAATGTTCTTGAAACATGGTGGGTATCTTTGGGAGAGGCTCCAACAGCTACCCGGTGAGTTTGGAGCCTCTCCCTCAAACCCCCTTCTCTCCAGCCCCCAGAATATACCCTATGTTTTTGCCATTGACTTCAATGGCCCATAGGATATAATGGGGCTGAAATTGACATTCGGCTGGCGGAAAGACTCCCGAATTGGCTTGTACAGCCAAAACTGACATGTGGGAGCCTTTCTGGCCTCCGAAGTTGCTGGAGCTGCCCGGTGCACTCCCCCCCCCAAAAGACCTCTGGTTGTTGTTGTATGTGTGCCAATAAACGGAACTGATCACTATGCTGCTTTACTGAGTCTTCATGCAATGAACCCAGTATACAACAGTGATATTAAATGGTAAGTTCCTTGGGACAGGGACCTTGTGCTGTAAAGCTCCATATAGATTAGTGGTGCTATATATGCAAAATATAACCTTGGTATATTGTGGGGTTCAGTTATAATGCACCTTTCCTTACTTTTTTGCTATGTGCAGATACCAAGCTTTCAATATGAAAAATATATGACAACTATCCCAAACAATTGTTTAATATCATCAGGATATTCTTCTTGTTTCCATATTTTGAATCGCGTTAGAATAACCTGTTGTGAAGGCAGAATTCTTACTACGGGTTATATTATGATTTCAGCCACATCCTTAATTGCCTGTTATTATACTGTGCTACATTTTGCTAAGTTTCATTTATTTGCTTTATTTATTTATAGTCCTTTTTTGCAGAGACTAGGTGGATTACAAATTTAGAAAACTGTAATAAAAAACTCAGTACCAAACCATAAACAATGTGAAAACAAGACTACAAGCTATAGAAGGCAATGCAGCAAAATCAAGGTAATGCTTACAACAAAGAGGCGATCAGTTGCAAACCTGTTACCTTTATAAAAATGTCCTTATAAATAATTCCATGTTACACATTCTGAGGAATGACAGAAGTCAACCTGTATCTGTAATGTTTTCTCAGTCACATTTTTCTCCATAATGATTGTGGTTCTTTATTAATTTTATGTAGTATCATTTTTTCAAAGTAGTAGGAGCCTGACCAGAGGATTTTCTGATCTAAATGCTGAAAGATAGGAGACAGTAAAGGGAGGGGGAAAGGGTAGCAGTGGATGATTGTAGGCAAAGGCATTCCATACTTAAGGTCTTTATCACTTCCATCAGTGCTATTGGTATCAGAATATAATAAAATATATCTACCTTTACAATTGCCTGCCAAGTCCCATAGCCAGGAATTTTTTCAGGAGGGGGCACTGGGGCAGGGCCAATTAAATTAAATTTAAATTTAATTTGATTGTAGAGCCAAAACCAACTCCTGGTGCGTGCACTCTAGGAGAAAAGCATGGAGAGCTGTGCCTGGTGAAGGTGGGGCAGGAGTCACCAATCTGTTGCTGGGACCTTTGCTCACTGAAAAACCTGGAGAAGCCAGCAGATGCCTGCCCTGGGTCAATGGTGGGCGGAGGCATTTTGCCACCAGCCAGGAGGGGAGAGGCAGGCTGAGTGGGAGCCAGGCACACCGACTCACAGGTGGCCACACTGGACAGACCAAAAGAAGGGAGGCAGAACCTGGACTGCCATGTGCCCCAGGCTCCCCCTGCAATGGAAGGGCTGGTGTGGCAGCAGCCCGAGATGGTGTGGCTTAACAAGCCCTGAAAGGCCAGGTAGTTCTCTGGTGGACATGTGAAATTGCACGCAAGTTCTGGATTATGGTTCATACATTTATATAGACCTGCAGATTTCGATACCTTTTCGACCAGAATCATTTTTACTGAATTGTATACCAGATGATTTTGACAAAAATCAAAGATACTTTATAACCCATGTAGTAACAGCAGCTAGAATCTTATTTGCAACCCTTTGGAAACTTCCAACAATACCTTCAGAACAAGACTAAATAGGAAGATTATGGAAAGTGTGGGATAAATTGACTTTGATGCTAAGGGCAAATGGAAGATTTTTTTTTTTACTATGGTTTCCTTTTTATGACTGGATAAAAAAGAAACATAAAGATACAAATATTTTGATAATAAGATATGAAGAAGCCTTTATGAACTCTTAAAATTTCACAGTCTGTCTTTTGGTAATGTGAAATGATAAATGGAGAAGAATTGTATGCAGAAGACTTCTTATTTTTGTTTCCTTTCTCTTTCCTACCCCTGTATAACCTTCAAAATCTAATAAAGTGTATTAAAAAAAGCCAGGTAGTTCTCTGGGGGAGGAGGGAGGGAGGCAGTGTTGGGGTGGGGGGGTTAGGGAATGCTGCCCCCAATGCTCCACTGTTGGCTATTGCCCTGTGCCTGCCAGATGTTATAAAACCTATTGATATGCTGTGGATATGACAGGAAAACCTAACATTAAAGAAGAGTTAGTTTGTATTATCAAGTTGGCTTGTGACTATACATGTGGTTTGAGAGCAGCTAGCCTGAGCTTTGCTTGTAGTAAAGTAGTTGCTTGATTGGCAGGGTGTGCAGTTGCTCAGTCGACCAACACATTCAGCAGCTTTGTAGAGGAAGGGCACATGTGATCTGAATTGCAGGTTGTGTTATCCTCACATTGTTACCTCAGCAATTAGAGAATGTAACAACTGGTTTTTGTGTAATTTCCACTATAGCTGAGTAGTTTTGGCTACTTGAGTACCTACCTTTGAAAGTTGGGAAAAAATCAAAAGAGGTAAGTAGCAAAAATTAGTCTTTCCTGCCCTAAGCTGATGTATTTTATCTATTTTTCCTTTAGAATTAGGTATCTTATTACTGAACATACGATTAGATTGCCAACAACTGATTCTTGTAACCAATATTGTTGACAAGGAAATAAAAAGTTGGCCTTCCACTAGTACTGTTAATTAATTATTGTATGACATTGTGTGTAGAACAGCCAAGAGATCCTAAGATTGTCTGACATCCAGAAGTCCTAGCTCTTTTAGCATTATGCACCACTAGAAGAAGAAGAAGAGATGGGATTTATACCCTGCCCTTCACTACCCAGAGTGGTTTACAATCTCCTTTCCTTCCCCACAACAGACATCCTGTGAGGTAGGTGGAGTCGAGAGAGCTCTTTCGAGAACTGCCCTTGAGAGAACATCTCTGAAAGAACTTATGACTGACCCAGGGTCACACCAGCAGCTGCATTTGGAGGAGTGGGGAATCAAATCCAGTTCTCCCAGATTAGAGTCTGTGCTCCTAACCACTACACCAAACTGGCAAACTAGACTTATTTTTAAGGCAAGAGACTACACCAAACTGATGAGCTAGACTTGTTTTTAAGGCAAGAGACATTTAAGGCAAGAGTTTGCCATTGCCTGCGTCTGCATCATGACTCTGGCATTCCTTGGAGGTTACCATTCCAAATACTAGCCAAGGCCAGCCCTGCTTAGCTTCCGAGATCTGATGGGATTGGGCTAGCCTGGGCTATACAGGTCAGGATCCACTAGTACTGTAATGTAGCACAACTGAAGCAAAAAAGCCCTCAGCAGTACCTGAAGCACAGTGGTGGTATGCTAAGTCATTGGGCAGCATCATAAAATAGTAGGAATTGCCCATTCCCCACCACCTGCAGAACATCTGAACCAACTCCTTTTTCCATTATAATCATCTTAAAGGATGAGTAGAGGGCACAGAAAATTTAATGTGTTCTGGTTCTCAGATCCAGGAAGCCAACAGGATCTTGAGTCACAAAAGGAGATATAACAAGTCCACTCATCACCTGCTATCAACTTACAGGTAGTCTTGCGGCTTTTGTTATTTATTCATTTGTTTAGATACTTATACCTTGCTTGGCTCCCCAATGGATACTCAAAGTGGCTTACAATATAGTTCTCCTCTCCTTATTACCACAATAATAACCTTGTGAGGTATGTTAGATTGAGAGAGAGAGTGACTGACCCAAGGTCATCCAGCAAACTTCTATGGTGAAGTGAGGATTCAAACCTGGGTCTCCAAATGCTGTAACCACTTATATGACACTGCCTTTTTCTTTTCTTTATTTCAACAGAGCTCTTTTTATGGCTGCTCATCCAGAAACTATTCACAGTTAGTACAGCATTTTGAAGCTTTCTTCTCTTATCCTGGCCACTCACTTTTATCCAACTCTTCCACAAGGAACTTAGGCTGGAATCCATTGTTCTCCCTTCATTTTATCTTGGCATCAAACCTATGATGTCAGTAAGGCTGAGAATTTGTAACTGGACCAGTAACCTTCATGGAAAAGTTGAGACTCGAATATGTTGTTGTTCAGTCGCACAGTCGAGTCTGACTCTTCGCGACCCCATGGACCACATCATGGACCACATATAGATCACTCCTAATAGACATTTTAAGCACTACACCACACTGGCACTCCACGTAAAACAATGAATTTTCAAGAATGGGGGGAGGAGTACTTTTCTAGTCCCCAACCTTTGATGCAGCGCCTTTTGTGATAACTGTGTTGTAAAGACCGTACATCATTGAAGTTAGATTTATCCATATATTAGTATGCATTATAATTACACACAGTACACCAAAGGTTCAATTAACATTAAAGTTTTTAATACAGATGATAACATTTCATAAGGCAGGGCCATAGCTTTTCACTTTCAGTGTTTCTAGGCAAAGCTATCTCAATACCAATCTTAGGAGTGTTGCTCTTTTTGCATTATTCAGGGCAATTCAGAATAGGGTGCTTTGAACCAGTGCTTCTCTTCCCCTCTTCCTCTAATAAAAAAATTACTGAATTTCCATTTTCCTTATTTTTGAATGCCTTACATTTTTGCACAGCTTCCTTATTAATGCCTTTGTTTTAAAAAATGGGGCAGCGAGACTCATGATCTCAGCAAATATCTTAGTGAGTATACTTTTGCTTTGGGGCAAGCACAACTTAATATTCATAGATCTTTGGATGCAGAGGCAGAATGTGAAGAGAATCAACATGGATTCTCAAGCATTAGGTACTGGGGCTAAATATCAGATGTGAACAACTTATCAGAGGATTGGCAACATTATTAAAGTCTCATGTTGGAGCCAAGATATCTCTAAATTTCAAAAATCCATGGGAAAGAGGCTGCTGGTGCTAGTTGACATTTCAATAAAATATGGCTAAGAAGAAAATACCTCGTATAAAGAGATCTCAACAGGCAACCATTGAATGAAACAATAAAATTGGGCATGGAACAATAACGTTACAATAGATCCCACACCTGGTGTGTTAAATCTGGGGGGCAATTAAAAGAAATTTCAAATCCAAGGCTTGTAGCTGACTGGTAACAGGCTACAAATTGTAGTTATTGTTACATGAAAACAACTGGTGTGGGGTTTTTTTTACATAGTGGAGAAAGGAGGATCATGATGGACAGAACATTCTGCTTGAATGAAACAGATCTTTATTGGAGCTATGTTTCACCTGGGCTTAGAATTAGAACTAAGTTTTAATCTTAGGGCTCAGGAATTAAAAAATATCTTTCCTTCATCATGTCTTGGTTTGAAGGCACAGCTTTCAGTTAGAAAGTGTGATGTCAAGTTGGTGTGAACCCCAGCACTTCTCCATTTAAGAATTAAGCCCAGAAAAGAACTGTCAAATATTAGGGTACCAATGTATTCTGCAAAAGGAATCACATTTTTATCCCATTCCTTCTCCAAGAAACTCAGGGTAACATTTATTAACAGTATATTTATATGAAGAAATTAGGACAGTCTCAGACATTTGGTTACTCTTCTTCCCATGATCCCTGGAGGCAGGAAGTAGGTTGCTGTTTTCTGTCTCTAGTGCCTGCCTCCTTGACACTTCTGCAGCTCAATCCATTGACTGTTAGATGTGTCTCTCAGAGACCAGAACCTGGCCTTCAATCCAGAAAAAAAACATTATTTCACTGACAAATATGGGAACAAGCTAGGTCTGAACCACAAACAAAGAACCACAGAAGAGAAAACACTGAAAAGGAATGAAGCATTTCAGCATCAAAGCTGGTCTGGCAGCCCCCCTCCCCACATAGACTCATAGACATCCAAAGAACAGACCTCTGAAGTACAGTGGCTCCAGAGTGTCCTCCTCTACTTCAAGTAAAAGGAAGACTTCATGGTAAGTCCAGTGTTCCATTTTCACTTCTAGAGCAGGACACTGTAAGGTGTTTGGAATCTTACCAAGCAGAGCATCCAAACAGGGAACCGTCAGCCAACCTTACCCTTTAAGATCCCATAACAGATGCAGTGGAGTCCATTTTATAATGCCTAACAAACATTAGGTAAGTCTAATGTTCTGTTCTTCTTCCACAATTTTATTTGCATGACAATCCACATGAGGTAAGTTAGGCTGAAAGAAGGTGGCTGGCCTGTGCACATGTGCAATATGACTAGGGATTTGAATCTGGATCTTTCCAGGATTCATCTGATGCTCCATGTACTCTGTCACACTGTGCTAATGTAAAACATTCAGTTCTGTGAAAGAAAAATAGTGTTTTAGAGTAACAGACCAAGTTGTTTTAATTGTTACAAGTATCTGTATTGCCATTGTCTTCGTTCTTATTGTATTTTATTACTAGAACATCTGTAATCATAGCAAGTCTTACAATATCATTACCAAAACATGGAGATGTGAGAACAGCAAACATTTATACAATTTTGACAAAACTGCAAATATCAGATAGCAATCATGCATTAAATGTTTTTATCCTCTGTACTAAGAAAAGCAACTGACATTTTGACATTCAAAACATTAAATACATAAGAAGGCATGTACAGCCAAGATCTTGGCAGAAAAGAAAGTAAACAAATGTAAGAAGAACTGTTCTGGGTCACGGCAAGAGTCTGTATAGACCAGCATCTTCAACCCAGATGCTCCAAGGAAGCTCCACAATACGTTTTAAAGGCAATAGCCTTCCTCCATTAGGAATGGGGCTGTGATTCAGCAGCAGAGCAACTGTTTGCATGCCAGCTCCAACGTCTGACATTTCCACTGAAATGGATCGGGTGGTAGGTAACATGGAAGACCCTCTCCCCAAGATCCTGGAAAGCTGCTGCCAATAAGGGTGGCCACTGCTGACTTTGATACACCAATGGCCTGACTCAGTATAAGGCAGCTTCTTGTGTTCCCCAACACCAGATGTTCAGATGTATGCTGCCTCTGGATCTGGAGGTTCCATTTGGTGATCGTGTCTGTTAGCCATCAATGGACCTATAGACCATGAATTTGTTTTGAATCCCCTCTTAAAGCAATTTGAACCTATCACATATTCTGTAACTCCATTCCAGAGGAACCCCCAGATGTATTACAGCTCTTAAAGTAGATTCTAGAAGTGAGAAAAATAAGTTGAAACCATAGGTTTGATCCAACCAGCTTTTTTGCTTTGGAAAACAGGAGGAGTGAATCTTCCATGACGACCAAAAGAAGCTATGCTGAAGATCTTGGGACCTTTAAGGGCAAAACCTGCATCAAATGGAGGCTGTAGTAAGGAGGAGGATTAGGTAAGGATGAGTGAAAAAAGATGTCTGGATCCACTCAAATGTCTGTCGTTGCTCCTCGACTAGTGTTGATACTAATTCCTATGTTGGTTTTTTTGGTGTGTGCATCATCACAAAAAATCTAGATGTTCTTTGTCTGATTTTTCCCACTTAGCCACCAGCTTCCCAGATGTTGGTATTATTAAGGGTGATAAACTGTAATTACTCCAGTGGAGGCTGATGATAGCTGGAAATAGGTAGGCGAAACAGGGCATGTAAATGTGTGTGCACAGAGCCATTTTATGGCCCTGGAAAAGATTGTACAGTATATGATTCGCAACAAGGTAGGCAACACCCTGCCCTCCTGCATTCTTTTAATCAATGACATTCTGCTGTGCAGTGGTTTTCTGGAGTGCTGCAAAATGCAAAGTAGCCTGCATTTCACGTCTGTTCTTTATAAAATGAATATAGTGTTCCTTTAAGAACAGTACTTGGAGTTGCTAATATATGCAGTAAAGTTTTGTATGCACAATACAAGGGTGTTGTATTAGCAAAGTTATTATCAGTCAGTTTTCAGCTGAAAGTGAAGTGAACTTGTGTGTATTCTCCACACCCTTGTATAAAAATTCTTTATCATTCATATAAACTATGATTTTCAAAAAGTTACTCTGACAGGGAACGATCTTTTCAAATATTTGCATTTTTCATTATTTTGGAGAAGACTTTGGGTGACAGGGATAAGGAAGGTGGAGAAGAAGTAAACACCATGAAGAAATACAGCAAGGCATACAATAGATCAGTATTAAAATATAAGTTTAATTAAAGTTTGTTTAATTAAAAACACAATAGAAGATTTCTTTCAAAAGCCCCAGTACATACACACACACACGCTCACATACACACACATATGGTATGTATGTGCATGAATGTACACACACACACACACACATAATATTCAGAAAAAGCCTTATAAGTCAATAGTACCAGCAGTCAGCAGTCAGGGGAATGCCCTTTAGAAAGGGATGGTCTTAAAGGCCCTCCTAAAGACCATGAAGGAGGAAGCTTGGCAGACATCCACAGTCAATCTTTTCCCATAGTATCTGGCCAATAACTGATTTCTACCTGGGAATGAACAAAATAATCATGACCAGAGGACTGTCAGAAGAAAATCTTTGGTGATCTGACTGGGTGTATCATTCTGTGCCACTAAAAGTAGTCCTTCAGAATTTATCCACCCCCCCCATTTGTTAATAATATATTTATGTTATTTTCTAAAAACGTATAACCTGCCTTTCATAAGGCTCAAAATGAGTTGCAAATGCAAACATTTAAGAGCGCAAAACTGCTTCCTTCCATCCAGATCCTCAAGTAAGTCTGGGAGTGCCAGGACTACCCCAGGACAGAGCTTGACACTGTGCTGCATGTTGCAGAGTTGGAATAACGGCAACGAGTATCCCTATGCATTCCTCTCCAGTAGGAACCAGGTTTTGGCCAAGATTCCAGATAAGGCATATATGGTGCCTATTGCGAGCCCAAACTCCCGCCAAGCTTGTGCTAGTGGGAGGGGGCTTAATTGCCTCTTCAAGAGGAAGAGATTGCACTGGTGCTGTGCTTTGAGCAGCGCCAGGCAGGGGACAGAGCCAGCCTATTTAGGCTTGGCTCCCACCCTCTGCCTTAGCAGTTCTTTGACATGCTAGGAGAGTGGTGAGCATGAGGACTGGGCTGCCTGCTTCAGGAGGCTGTGGGCCTGAGAAGTGGCGGCAGCACAGCAGTGAGACTCCGGAGGCATCCTTGGTTGGGTGGTGGCAGTGGCAGTGCGAGCCTGTTGCAGTGACGGCGTAGAGGCGGGCTAGGTGCTAGGGCAGCAGCTCTGGAGAGGCAGCGGCTGCATCGGATTGGTGGTGGCAATTTTGGTGCGGTAGCGACTTAATGGTTGCCGTGGTCTCTGGGGTGTGCTGCAGTGTCATGTGTCAGCTGCAGGCAGCCTGTGTGAGCAGTGAAAGCTTTGGTGGCATGGGGGTGGCCACATAAACAGCAGTTTGCGGGCTGATTGGGGGGGGAGAGGATTTTCCCACCCTTTTGTAACGGCCCACTTTAGCTGGTAGCCATTTTGTAGGGTGCCTACAGCAGCATGGCAAGGCTGTTTGTATTAGCTGGTCTACTATTGCAGCTCCTTATTCAGTTGCCACATAAGGCTGACTTTATAGGCATTTTTTGTAAAGAGGCCAGTTTGCCTTAGAGGGATAGAAGCAGTGGCCGTTTCAGGGATTGCAGCAGTGGCCATTTTAGGCATTGCTTTTGGGAGGTGGCCATTTTAAGGATTGCAATAGCAGCCATTTTGAACATTTCTTTTTGGGGACCATCTTAGGTAATTTTTTTGGGTGGCAAATTTTCTTGCTGGGCAACATGGCTCCGAAAAAAGGCACAAGGGCTTCAAAAGGCAAACAGCCTGCCCCTAAGCGGGTTGGCGGGGATCTCGCAAAAGGGAAGCAGGCCCCGCATAAGCGGCCTAATGCAGGGGCTGCACCTTTCACTCCTAGCGGGATGACACCTTTGGCACTCACATCGGGTGCTAGGGGGTATACTGTGCCTATGGGGGCTGCTTCAACGTTGGGCTCTGCAGGGCCTCTTTCAACGGTGAGCACTGTTCCTGCACAGGTGATTTCAATGCCTTTAGCACCCTTGGGCCCCGCACATTCAGACCCGGCATCTACCTATTTGGCGCCTGTAGGTTCTTTTTTACCTGCACCCCTGGCTGCTCCTTGGGATAACCCTGTGTACAGGGCCATATTAGAATGGTTGACTGCAATTGAACAGTGCTTGGGTGGGCCTTCATCCATGTTAGTTGGGGGGGGGCAACCTGCGATGTCACACACAGAGATTTTTCAAGCTCAAGTGTTGAATCGTCTCTCCGCTACTGAAAATAGGTATGTGGGTGCTGACCACAGTGTGGTTCTTGAGGATGAAGAGGTGCGACCGGTGGAGATGTGGGAAGGTCCAGCTGAACAGGCGGGCGAGGAGCAGTAGGTTGTGCCTTTTGGGGGTCCTTTGCAGGGTCCAGGTAGGCCAGTCTCTACACAAACAACTGACATCATCTGGCCGTGGAGCCCTGTGAGCCTAGAGGCATCGGCTGAGTCATCTGTGCCTATTGCTGATTCTCAGACATGTTGAATGCTAATAATTTAATCTTGAGTATCACAATATTTTAGGTATTGCACATATAAAAACTCTTTGGGTACAGGTAGGGAATCATGGCAAAGTGTAGCTGGAATACTTCTGTGTTATTATCACCTGTCAATGGCAGCTCCTTGCCAGCTGATTGTATAGCATTTGGTTTTGCAGTTCTCCAAGCCAGAGGATACTCATTTCTGTCCAAAAAACTGGGAAGAAAATATATGGATCCAGAGGACTGCAGCAGCCTTTATCTCCAAGTCACTGAAATCAGTGAAGGTATCAGATCCCAATTCAACAGACTGTGGCTCAGTTTAGTGGAACAAGATTCTATTCACCTTCAACAGCTGCATAAGGGCTTATTTTACAAATCTGTAGTTACAGTCAGGGCCTATGCTTGTGCCAAATCTCACGTCTGTATCCCAGCACTTATTAGACCACTTTGATCTACTTTGAAATGTCATAAGATGTCTGGAGAAGAATATATTACCATTGTTTGGAGCTGAAATTATTTTTCTCAGATGCATGAATGACCTCTTATCTCATAATTAAGTTCACAATATGTACACCTATTTCTGAGATGGCAATGTATTCCATTTATTCAGGGTACATAAAGATGTGTGCTAACATAGGGAACTGGGGCGGGGGGATATCCCAAATGTTCATTAAACAAAAATCTAGTCAGGATTACAATATGATTCCATCAGAATCAGGTGGTAAAGTTCCAATTTATATTCTGTTCCAATTTATATTCTTTCCATGTGCACAAAATACTCTCCGGACAAATTAATTTGCATGTGAAATAGAAATAATAAAAAAGGTTTTGTTGTATTTAATGGAAATCTTCTATTAAAAAAACTCCAGCTCTTTCTATACTTTCTATGTTGCACTTCATTTAGTGCTATTCTATGTGACATTTCATACACTGTCTTTTAAGCATCTTCTAAAAAAATCAGTGTGGCAATTGGAGAGACCAGGACCTGTTGTTATGGTAACTGAAGTTGTAACACATATAAATATCACATTCTACATATAAGAAGAGAACATGGCTTTTTGGAACACTCCTGTGAAGGGATGAAATTTCCACTTTGAAATACTTCTATATAAGTAAATATCTCCTTCTACGATACTTTTAGGCCCCGTTGTGTTCTGGTAGTACACAAACCAGTAATATCCCTGAGCCACTCAAGTAATACTTCAGACACCTGGTTCACTGTCTTGAGTGATCTTGGTCCTGTGAGGGTTCATTACATTTAGAATTTTGGAAAAACTTTATTAATTGTAATCCCACTACTACTATTATTAAGATTATTAACATTTGTGTGCTTATTTTAAGCCACTGATTTGTGAAGTAATGGCATAGAAAGTGTGTGGGTAGTACTCATATGGTTTTCATGTTCCATGGAAAACCATGTATAAGATATCACTTTTGTGCTATTTGTAAACACACTTTTCAGTTTTCTTCCGTATTCCTTCTCTAGTGAGCCAGCATGGTATAGTGTTAGACTGTAGGACTTAGATCTAGGTCACCAAGGTTCTAATCCCCACTCTGACAGGGAAAGTCACTGAGTAACCATGGGCCAGTCATAGTCTCAGCCTACCCCACCTCATTGGGTGATTGTTGGGAGGATAAAATGAGAGATGTGGGAATGATGTTTTAAGCCAGATCATGCAGTGATGTTTTTCACAAACTCTTTTGCTCTACAGGGAGAGTAGGTATTTCCCTCCACTCAAAGTTCATTGAATCCAATTTTGATATATATGGAAAGCTCCTGTCTAACTTAAGTACATTGTTTCCTGGGGTAGCCCTCTCTGACTCCAGAAGTCAGCTTTATGAACTACTAGCCTGATACCCGTGCTTCACTACAGTATTTAAGTTCTCTTTATATAATAATCCTGTTTTGGAGTGGCAACATTCCATGCACTCCCTCAGCCAGTGGCCTGTCAGCCGCCACTCAAGAGTACTCATGTGCCATTGGCCAGGTGCTGGGTCTGCTCCTCTTCTCCGCCCACTTCCCCTTCAGCCCCCTGTGCCCTGTCAGAATTACTGACAAATGGCTTTCTCTCTTGACAAAGATGCTTTTCCTGCTTGCTTCCAGTGTCCCCTCAGTGGCTGTTGGTAGGTGGCACGAAATGGCAGTTACCTGTGTTTGTATGATGGCTGTGGTTCTTTGTTTAAAATGTTTCCCCATAAGGTTTAATTGAGCTGTAGTTCCAGAGAGGTGCCTGCAGGGGTATTACTCACTGGGTTGAATGGGGCTTCATCATCTGCTGGCTTACACTTCCCAGCATCCCCAAGGCCAAAAAGTGTGGGAAAACACTGTCCCAAGGCAGTCTTCATCCCTGGGAGGCAGCAGAAATTCAGCCACTCCACACTTGGCTGGACTGGAGAATGAATGGAAGTTTCCCTGCTCTCTTGGGCGAGAGAGAGAGGCTGAAGTACAGCCAGAGGCCAGTCCAAGGAGAAATCCTATCCTTAGGTAGAGAGTATTGTGTGTAGGGAAAGAGGATTGCGTTTAACCCCTGTTGATTTATGCCCTGTTGGTTCATAGTGTGTGCCTCCTCCTACAGTGTGTGTGTGCTCATGTCAAGTAACCTGCCATTGCTGAGGATGGGGGGGAAGAGACATTTCCTAACATCTTTCACTGTTCTGGAATGCGGGAGTAACACACTGTCTCCAGACGCCCTAAATTATTGTGTCTGTGCAGCTTCTTATCTACCCAGCTGACCCTGGGTCCCAAGCCATTCTGGCTTTGTGGATATTTCTGGTGAACTGTTAATTTTATGCTTTGCTGCACACACGCTGTGTAACCATTGGCTTGTAGTATGGGGAGGCATTTCAAATGGGCTATAATTGATGCTGTTCTGTATCACCCAGTATCACTGACAAAGTACATGTTCATGCAGCTCTATGCTAGTCTCAATAAACACTATCTTCTTATGAAGCCTGGTGTTTGACTGACTATCTGGGGAGCTTGACAGATTGTCAGTGATCCTTTTCTTATCGGGCCTCTACACCCCACTGAGATGAGTGGCGAAGAAGATGACCCGATAGGGGTGACTACGTCGCAAGACACAGTCCCCACTTCTACGACACCAACCACCATGGTGCCAACTTCGGGAGAAAACCCGGTATCCACGGTGCCTACACCATGGGGTCCTGAAGACGAGTTTGGAGGTTTCTGTGGGAAGAAGGGGTTGTAAATTTCATCTCCTCATGATGCAAGCTACATGTGTGGAGTGACTCTTGGGCAAAACCCCTGTTGGTATACCAGGTGTCGGTTGGGTTAGTGGATGCCGAGTTAAACCGCATTCCCCATGAATACTGGGACTTGGCGGCCGTGTTTGGAGAGGAAGAGGCAGATGAGTTGCCACCACACAGGAACTCTGACTGTGCTATTGAACTGCTACCTGACCAGAAATTGCCCAAAGGGAAATTGTATTCAATGAGCCCGGCTGAAAAGGCAGAGTTGCGGCAGATCATTGATAAGAACTTAGAAAGGGGATTCATGCATCCTGCTTCCTCCCCCTGCACAGCTCCAGTGTTGTTCCAGAAGAAGGATGGCGGGTTACGCTTGTACACAGACTATAGGGGGCTTAACGCAGTGTCGGCCATGAACGCTTACCCCCTGCCTCTGATCAAAGATCTCCTGGCTGCAGTGGCTGGGGGGGAAATCTTCTCTAAATTGGACTTATGTGATGCTTACTTCAGGGTGCACATCAGGGAGGGGGATGAGTATAAAACGGCATTCAATACTCCTCTGGGGCAATTCAAGTATCTGGTCATGCCGTTTGGGCTTCAGGGAGCTCTGGGGGTCTTCATGAACCTTATTAACAAAGTGTTGCACAAGCACCTGTTCAAAGGGGTCCTTGTTTACTTGGATGACATTTTACTGTACTCCCCAGACAAAGAATCCCATGTTAAATTGGTGCGGGAGGTCCTGCAAACGTTGCACAAGCACAAGTTGTTTGCCAAACTGTCCAAGTGTGAATTCCATTGTTCTGAGATTTCATTCCTGGGGTACCAGATATCTCAACGGGGAATAGAGATGAACCCAGCCAAGGTGCAGGATGTAGTAGGGTGGGAGGCACCAAGAACTCGCAGGCAATTACAAGCATTCCTCGGATTCGCCAATTTTTACAGATAATTTTTGGTGAACTTTGCAGAGGTATCCCTTCCCCTCATGGACTTACTCAAAATGAATGGGAAGGGAGCAGACAGTGCTCGTCCAGGGGCTGTTAGACTGGACCACAGAATGCCAGCACGCCTTTGAGCAGCTTAAGGTGCTTTTTACGTCCCAGCCGGTATTAGCGCACCCAAATGAACTGAGAAAATTCATAGTCCAAGTCAATGCCTTGGATGTTGCTATGGACGGTGCCATTTTGTAAGATGGGGTGGATGGGAAACTCCACCCGCTGGCTTATGTCTCTAAAAAATTCAACGAAATGGAGTGGAACTGGTCGGTTTGGGATAAAGAAGCAGGGGCGATTAAATTAGCTCTATCTACTTGGTGGCACTGGTTGGAGGGGGCAAGGGTCCCATTTGAGGTTTGGACTGATCACAAAAACTTTGCGCTCCTCCAGACCCCACAAAATCTTAATGCCAAACAACTCAGGTGGGCAGACTTCTTCTCGAAGTATAACTTCACCCTCCACCACTTCCCAGGAAAGGCAAGCTCATTGGCCGATGCTTTATCCCACCTTCCGCAACATGACAGCAAGAGGGAGGAGGTTCGGGACTCCATGTTCACACCCACCCAACTCGGAGGGGTGGTTATGACTCGTAGTCAATCCAAAGCCCCTCCCCCTCCCCCTGGGGACTCTTGGCACACTTGGTTTGCCTCTGCCCTGTCGGAGACTGATTGCCAGGAAATGGAGAAGGAGGGGGTTGGAGCAGAGGGGAAATGGCTGCTGGTTTAAGGGTGAGAAAATGTTTGTACCTGGGGTGCTATGGGGGGAAATCATGGGTACAGCTCACAGGTCTAAGCTTGCGGGACATTTCGGGTTCATAAAATTGTTGCAGCTGCTTCAGAGACAGTTTTGGTGGCCCGGCATGCGAAAGGATTTGTCTATGTTCGTACAATTGTGCCAGGTCTGCCTCATGAGTTAACCCCGGCCGGGGAAACCTCCCAGGTTACTTCAACCTCTCCCGATGCCGTCTCAGCCATGGGAGGTCATTTCAATAGATTTTATCATGGACCTCCCCCTTAGCAATGGGAAAACAGTGATTTGGGTGGTGGTAGACTTGTTTTCTAAGCAAGCGCATTTCGTGCTGTTCAAGACTATCCCCACCACAAAACGGCTCACCAAGACATTCCTCCACCACGTCTTTAAATTACACACGTTACCCCGGAAGGTAATTTCTGACAGAGGATCCCAATTTTTTTCACACTTTTGGGGGAGCTTATGAAGCTCCTGGGGGTGGAACAGGGGCTGAGCAGCACCTATCACCCTCAGACTGATGGCCAGACTGAACGAGTTAACCAGACTTTGGAACAATATTTGAGATGTTTTAGCAATTTCCAACAGGACCATTGGGAAGAATTGTTACCCCTGGCCGAATTCTGCTGCAATAACTCGTGTCATTCCTCCACAGGGGTTTCACCTTTCATGGCGGTTCACAGTTACGAGGCCCCCCCCTCTCCAGTTCCCTGGTGGCTTGTTGGATGAGCTTGTAGAGGACTGGCATAGCTGACTCTCGACAGCCATCAATGAGATCACTCCCGGCGCCCTCTGTGCCTACGGCCGAAGCTCACTCCTTGGTTTTCCCAGGAGCTGAGGCTAATGAAGTGGGAGCTAAGACGGCTAGAGACGCAGTGGCAGTGCACTCATGGTGAAGCCACAAGAGCATCCTATAGGACGTTTATGAGATTCTATAAGATGGCAGTCAAGGCTGCTAAAAGACAGTACTATACGGCATTACGTCCGCAAGCTCACACCCAGCCCAATTGTTTAGAACGATTTGGTCCCTTACTGCTCTGACTCAAAACAGATTAAATTGTAGGGAATTGAATATTGGCTGTGAGGCATTTGCAAGCTATTTTGCGGATAAAGTCCTGTTGCTCCGCCATGACCTCCCCACTACAGTTGATACAGCGAATGAACTCAAGGCTCCATGCACATCTCCTTGTCATATTATGGATTATTTCAGCCCACTAAGCCTTGAGGAAGTTGACAGATTGCCCTTAACTGTACGCACTACCGTGTGCTCCCTTGATCCATGCCCTTTGTGGCTAATTAAAGCTGACCACGAGGGGTTTCGAGGTGCACTATGGGAGATAATCAACAAGTCCCTCATTGAGGGGCTGTTCCTGGAGGCACTTAATGAAGCAGTGGTGTGCCCTCTCTTGAAAAAACCACCAATGGATCCGGCTGAATTGGCCAACTATCGGCCGGTTTCCAACTTGCCATATTTGGGAAAATAATAGAGAGGGCAGTGGCAATTCAGTTACAGGGCTTTCTGGATGACACTTCTGTATTAGATCCCTTCCAGTCTGGTCTCTGACCAGGTCATGGGATGGAGACGGTACTGGTTGCCTTCATGGATGGCCTCCGGAGGCACCTAAATCGAGGTGGAACGGCAGTGCTGTTGTTGTTAGACCTGTCAGCAGCATTCAATATGGTCGACCATCAGCAACTGATCCACCGCCTTGCTGACATTGGAGTTCAGGAACTTGCCTTGCAGTGGCTTGTTTCCTTCCTCCAAGGTCGGGGACAAAGTGTGGCGCTAGGAGATCAGCTGTCCCAAAGGCACCCACTCAAATGTGGAGTGTCCCAAGGGGCAGTGTCATCCCCAATGCTCTTCAACATCTACATGCGTCCTCTTGCCCAGATTGTCTGGAGGCATGGGCTGGGTTGTCACTAGTATGCGGATGACACCCAGCTCTATCTGTTGTTGGGTGGTCGGTCTGACTCCAACCTGGAAGATCTTGACTGGGCATTGCAAGCTGTGGATGGTTGGCTTAGGCTGAGCCAGCTGAAATTGAATCCAATGAAGACAGAGGTCCTGTGCCTGAGCCAGGGTGGCCCGGGGGTAGGGATCCCACTCCCAGCCTTCGATGGGGTGCCATTGGTGCCAGCGCTGAAGGTCAGGAGTTTGGGAGTGTTCCTAGACATCTCCTTAACAATGGAGGCCCAGGTAGCAGCCACTGCCAAGTCGGCCTTTTACCATCTTCGTCAGTTGGTTCCCTTCCTTGAATGCAACGACTTAGCAACAGTGATCCATGCAATGGTCACCTCGAGTTTGGATTACTGTAATGCCCTCTACATGGGGCTGCCCTTGTCCCAAATCCGGAAGCTGCAGCTAGTGCAGAATGCAGCGGCGAGGCTGTTGTTGTGTTGTCCTGTGTGGGAACACATCCAACCTGCCCTAAAAGAACTGCACTGCCTCCCTATAGCATACCAGATTCGGTTCAAGGTGCTGATTATTACCTTTAAAGCCCTTTATGGCCAGGGACCTGCATACCTGAGGGACCGCCTTCCCCACATGTTCCCCAGAGGGTGCTGCGATCGGGGACCCAGAATCAGCTGGTCCTCCCAAACATCAAGGAGGCTAGGCTAGCGACAACGAGGGCTAGGGCTTTCTCAGTGGCAGCTCCATTCTGGTGGAATGAGCTCCCAGAGGAGATCAGGGCCCTGCAGGATCTGCTACAGTTCTGCAGGGCCTGTAAAATGGAGCTGTTCTGCCAGACCTTTGGAACCGCCACCACCACTGCCACCACCGACATTTGACAGTCTATGGAGAGCAAGCCTGACCCCTGGGTCCACCAAGTATAGCTGACCCAAGTGCCTGGGACATTTGAAAGAGACGTAGAGACTGACTGTTACACTGAGGAATCGAATGCTAGCACTTTAATAGTTGTATAGTTTTAAATATGTTTTGAGCGGATTTCATTGTTATATTGTATTGTTTTGTATTGTTTGTAAGCCGCCCTGAGCTGGCCTTGCTGGGAGGACAGGGTAAAAATCTAATAAAATAAAATAAATAAAAATAAATAGAAGCTGAGTGGGTGATTTTGGACTGGTCACAGACTTTCAGCCTAACCTATCTCACAGGGTTGTTGTGCAAGTCAAAAGGGGGAGAGGAGAATGATGTAAGCTGTTTTGATCCTCATTGCAGAGAAAGACTACTTTTCCTCCTGGGAAACCATTGTTGCCAATCTCCAGGTAAGGGCTGAAGATCACTCAGAATTACAACTGCTCTCCAAATGGCAGAGATCAGTTCCCCTGGAGAAAATGGTGGGCTTTGTGGCAGTCAGGGCTTCAGAGCACGGAAAATAGTGGACTCTGGCAGTCAGGGCTTCAGAGCACGAGAGAGGCTGCAGGTTTGTGTGGGGGAAATGGAATGCTGAAGAGAGAGGGGGAAATAAAGGTAGGTTGCTTGTGGGCTTGGAAGGAGATAGAGTTGCCAACTCCAGGTGGGAAATTCCTGGAGATTTGAGGGATGGAACCTGGAGAGGGTGAGGTTTGAGGAGGGGTGGGACCTCAGACAGGCACAATGCCATAGACACCACCAATGCTCCCTCTAAGCTGTGGAGTCTTGTGAGCAAAAATTCTTCTTTGTGAGCAACTGGCAGTAAAGTTGTGAGTGAGTGATTTGTCTGCTGCATCAATTAGTTTGCTCTGGAACCATCCATTCTGAGCTATGACAAAAATGTGTGAGCCGGAAGCTAAAAAATGAAGTGAGATGTAAAGTACTGGGTTCCGTGCCTCATGACTCGAACTACGACATAAGAGAAGACGCGTTTATTCGTACTTCACACAACAAAGACAAACAGCAACAGCTGGAGGCCAACTATATACATTCCTATTGGCGGGTTTGAATCTCGCGCCAATGTTTCCATTGGCTCCCTTTTGGCAAGTTCAGGAGCCTAGTCCCTATTGTTCTCAGGAACAGAGCTCGGCTGTTTTCCTGCCTGCTCTTGTTCCTGGTCTTAGGACATAACACCCTTCCCCCCATAGTTTGTCCCCTCTCAGGTAACATAGTCTTTCAAGTATGCCAGAGCCTTCTGTACTCTTAGCGATCATCGGGGCGCCGGCATTGGACTGGCGGCGGGCCCTTCTGGTTGTGCTCCTGGGCCATCGGCGGTGGTGATTGTGGTGGAGGCTCGTCCGCTTGTTCGGCTTCCGGGTTGGCGACCTCTGCTGGGCTCGGCTCTCGTTCGGCTGTCGGCAGTTGCGGTGTTTCAGGAGCCGGGGGTGGCTTCTCAGTCCGCCGGTTGTGGTGCCATGATCCTCGTATCTGGGTCTTGCCTCCTCTGCAACTGGTCTACGTGTTTCCATAGGACCCTGTCCCCGTCTGCCAGGACCTCATAGAAAACTGGCCCAGTTGGTCTCAGGATGCGGCCGGCCAGCCATTGGGGCCCTGACCTGAAGTTCCTGAAATAGACGGGTTCTCCCGGCCGGAAAACCCTCGGGGCCTCCCTGGTTTTGCTCAGTGTCCGCAACTCTGGGGCCCGGTCAGGGTGGAGACAGTCTAGTAGGGTTGTGGGGCGGCGGCCCATCAGCAGCTCCACGGGGCACCACCCAGAGACTGGGTTTGGGGTTGTGTGTTGCATGAGGAGGAACCGGGCCAGTCAGAGCTCCCAGTCCCCATCTGTTATTCGGCTTAGGGCTTCCTTGGCCAAGCGGACTGCTCTCCCTGCCATGCCATTGGTTGCCAGGTGGAATGGCACCGAGCGAATGTGCTGGATTAGGTTCCTCTAGAGAAACGATTGGAACTCAGCGGAGGTAAAAGCGGCCCCATTACCTGACACGATTGTGTCCGGCAGGCCATGAGTGGCAAATATTTTACGGAGGGCCCTGACCACCACTTTGGTTGAGGTGGTGGACACCGGGCTGATCTTGACCCATTTCGAGTATGAGTCCACTGTTATTAGGAACAGGAGACCCTGGAACAGCCCAGCGAAGTCCATGTGTAGGCGAGACCAGGGCTTGTGTGTGGACTCCCAGCTCTGTGTAGGCATGCTTGGGGGATTGGGGCATACCTCCTGGCATTGTTGGCATCCCTGGACCCAGGTTTCTATCTCTGCATCTATCCCAGGCCACCACACATAGCTCCTGGCCAGAGCTTTCATTCGTACTATGCCTGGGTGGGCCTCGTGTAGTGAGTGAAGGACCCCTTGTCTCAATGCTCCCGGGATTACCACCCTGTCCCCCCATAATAAACAGCCCTTCAGAGCAGAGAGCTCATCCTTGTGGGACTTGTATGCTCAGGGCCGGCCCCAGGTGTCTGGGCGCCCTAGGCAGGACAGCCTGGGGCGCCCACCCCACCGGGGATGCCAACCTCCCAGTGGGGCCTGGAGATGGCCCAGTGCCCAGGAGAGCCGAGGAAGGGGCGGGCTTAGAAGCCCCCCTTCCCTCCCAGTGGCGGCGGCGTGGCTCTCCCCGGTGCCTCGCAGCCGTGAGGCACCCGGGAGAGCCGGGGAAGGGGCGGGCTTAGAAGCCCCCCCCTTCCCTCCCAGGGGTGGCGGCGCAGCTCTCCCGGGTGCCTCGCAGCCACAAGGCACCCAGGAAAGCTGGGGATGCCAGCGTTGGGCGGCCCAGGGGGCTTTTCACGGGGGGGTGGGGGGCATTTTGGTGCCCCTGCAGGGCCGGCGCCCTGTGTATGCTGTGAACTCAGGCCTCGCTGGCTTCGCCGGCCACCCCCTCACCACCCTGTTTAGGACCCGGGAGAGGATGGGATCCCAAGACGAGCAGGCAGCCACGTCTGCAGCCTGAAGGGGGGGTTAGCAAGCCCTTCTAGCAGCAGGACAGCAGGTGTGGGAACCAGGTCCTCCTCTGTCTGTGGCAGCAGCAGGTGACTCAGGGTGTCGGCATGCCCCAACACCTTGCCCAGCCGATGCTCCAGCCCGTACTGATAGCCCGCTAAGAACAGGGACCAATGTAAAACCCGGGGGGACAGAACCTGCAGTGTTTGCTTGTCGGCTGCGAACAACCCCAGGAGCGTCTTATGATCTGTGACCAGCATGAAGGGCCGACCATACACAAAATTGTGAAATTTCTTAACGCCTGCCACCAGCACCAGCCCCTCCTGATCAATCTGCACGTAGTTGCGCTCCGCCAGAGATAGCACTGCATTTGAAATCAACAGAGTCTTAACACCGTGAAACGCCGCCTCCTCCCTCAACCCCCATGCCCAAGGGGTCGATTTGTCCAGCAGTCTGTGGAGGGGCTCTGCCACGGCAGCCTTGTGTGGGAGAAAGGTGTGATAGAAGTTGATGAGGCCTAAGAATGCCTGGAGCTCCACCTTGGACTTCGGAGCAGGAGCTTCCACGATGGCCTTCACCTTGTCCCGCGCTGGGTGGAGTCCTGTTGCATTGGCCTGGTAGCCCAAGAAGTCCACCTCTGGAACCCCGAGAAGGCACTTTTCCCTTTTTACCTTCAGTCCCGCGGATTGGAAGCGTCTCAAGACAGTGTGGAGGCGGCCGGTGAAGCTCTCCAGAATGGCCGTGGTGATGAGGACGTCATCAAAGAATGGCGTCACGCCAGGGATCCCTTTTAACAAATCGTCCATTAGGTTCTGGAAGATCCCTGGGGCCACACTGACCCCGAACTGTAGCCACTTAACCTTGAAGGCCCCCCGGTGCATCACAATGGTTTGCACCTCAGCTGTGGCCTCGTCCACAGGCAGTTGCTGGTACGCTTGTGCGAGATCCAGCTTCCCGAAAATTCGCGCCCCTGCTAGCATGGCTAATACATGACTCACCACTGGCATGGGGTACGAATGCACCTGTAGTGCCTGGTTAATGGGGCACTTGTAATCCGCGCAGATGCGGATGTCCCCTTTCGGTTTCACAATTGGGGTTTCCCACCATGCATTTGGGACAGACTTGAGGACCCCCTGGGCCACCAGCTGGTCTAGTTCCGCTTCGATTTTTGGGCAGAGGGCCAGGGGCGCTGTGCGGAAGTGACGCCGGATCGGCATCACGGTAGGGTCTAAGTGTAGGGACACCGGGGGGCCCTTGTAGCAACCCAGCTCCCTGTCAAAGACCTCGGGGAACTCCCGACAGATCTTGCCCCAGTCGCGCAGCCCACATTTATTCACTCCCCCAATCGTGATGCCCAAGACCTCGAACCACGCCCGCCCCAGGAGGCTCACAAGGTTTCCTTCAACCGCCACCAAGTCCAGGTTTCCCTCAAAGTGTCTATATTGCACCCGGAAGGTGCGAACTTCCCGGATGGGAACGGGTTTTTTCTGGAAATCCACTAAGCTTAGCGGTGAGGGACGCAGAAAGGGTCCCCCCAACGGGCAAAGCTTCTTAAGGGTGTCCATGAAGATAATGGACGCCACAGACCCCGAGTCCACTTCCATGCAGCAGGGGGACCCCTCTATCCACACGTGCACTTGGATCTTCGGGGTGGCGGAGAGGTTGGGGTTGGGAAGGCGCAGTACCTGCAGTGTCTGGTCTGTGAGATGATAGAGATCGGTGACCTCCTCTGCCATCTTGTGTGCAGTGGTTTGTGTATGGTGAGTCGGAGCAGATGATCTCGCACTCTGGGGGGCCCTTGACCTGCAGACCTTGGCGAGGTGCCCCTGTTTCCCGCAGCCATGGCAGATCACGTCCCGGAACTGACATGTCTTCCTCCTGTGGCCTTCTCCGCAGCTGGTGCAGGGGGCCCGTGTGACAAGGGGCTTTGCCGCGTTGGACCTGGTCTGCTGTCCCGGTGCCTGCTGGTGGTGTTGCGGCCAGATGGCACAGACATCCTCCATATCGGAGTCCCCCGGGCTGGGACCCGCTCCGACCAAATGGGCCACCGAGGCTGGACGCTCCCGCATTGAGGCCTCATGTGCGGTCACAATCTGCATGGCCTTGTCCAGGTTTAGCTGCCGGTTGCCAATCAACTTGCGCCTCAGCTTGTTGTCCACTAGTCCCCACATGAACTGGGTCAACAAGTTGTCTGCCACCTTCAGGAACAAGCAGTCCACAGCGAGCGCTCTCAGCGTGGCCATAAAGGCGGCGGCGGATTTCCCTTGACACATAGGCCCCCTGCGCCAGCTGTGGAGAAGGCCACGGGAGGAAGACCAGGAATGAGAGCAGGCAGGAAAACAGCCGAGGAATGCCATGGCTGCTCCAGAGGTGCGTGGCGGGCCAGATGCTTCGGTTGTGGCGAGCAGTGCAGTGCTGCTCTCAGGGTCAGCGAAGCGATGCTCGGCAAGCGGTGCGGTGCTGCTCTTGAGGTCAGTGATGCAATGCTCGTGAGCGGCCTCGTTGTCCTCGTCATCTCTCATGGAAGGCGGTTGAATCCCACCTTCGTTGCCACTGTAAAGTACTGGGTTCCGTGCCTCATGACTCGAACGACGACATAAGAGAAGATGCATTTATTCGTATTTCACACAACAAAAACAAACAGCAATGGCCGGAGGCCAACTATATACAGTTGGGGGGGACGCCCCACATTCCTATTGGCGGGTGTGAATCTCGCGCCAATGTTTCCATTGGCTCCCTTTTGGCAAGTTCAGGAGCCTAATCCCTATTGTTCTCAGGAACAGAGCTTGGCTGTTTTCCTGCCTGCTCTCATTCCTGGTGTTTGAGATATACGTTCTTTTTTTTCTCTGTGTGGAAGGACCTCTCTATAGACCACACTGGTGGTTCTGCACTCAGGTGCTAGGATCACCAGGCTGCTTGATGAGTTCACTCTGGAGCAGGCCACATTGAACTGTCCATTTAAGAAGCAGTCGTCTGTTAAGTCAATTCCTACCACCTTCCACAAAGGTGATGGCCTCTCCACTTGTGTTCCTGGATTGTTTTGCTCTTATGGAGATTGTGTTGTTCTGAGCACCTCAGGGTGATCTTGCTGGTACTTGGCCTGTGCAACTCAGTGCTCCAGAAGAGTACTATGTGCAAATGTCCTTGCCACATTCCTAAGTTGCCTCCTCCTTGTAGCTTTGGTGTATCTGGCTTGATGTTTGCTAGGAGCTTTCTTGGGGGCAGTAAGAGGTGAGAGGTGTGAGGAGTTGGTGTGAGGGAGTGGTGATGTGGTGGACATTTCTTCAGGTTCACGAGGGAGGCACGCATCAAAATGGCTCCTAGAAGTGTCCTTTACTATCTCCCCATAAACATTCATACCCTGGCTCTGCTCCTACACCTGACAGACATCGGTCTGTCTGGTGTTGGAGGGGAATGTATCGTCTGGTGTTGGGGGGGAATGCATCAGGGAGACTGGGCCAGCAGCAGTACTAAGGCAATCCTGCTGAGCAAACCTCCCTGGTGGCTGTAAGCATCCCACCTCCTCTCCTACACCTGACAGGCAGCTGCCTGTCCAGTGTAGGATGGGGAGGGGGAAGAAGTATCAGAAGGGACTGTGGAGGCAGGGCTGGCAGGATCACTAAGGCGTTACTGCTGGGGCAGGCTCCCTCGTGGCTTTAAGCACCCTGCAACCACTGCTGCACCTGACAGACAACCACTTGTTAGGTGTAGGAGGTGGGGGGAGTGTGTTGGAAGCCATCAGAGAGGCTGGGCCAGCAGCTTTGCTTCACCTCACAGGTGTTTCTTGGCCATCCCTGATTTCCTGAACTGTCAACAGTCCCCTGTAACTGTTGTGTTTTTTTTTTAACTCAGAATACTGAGTTCTGCAGCTGACCAATCAGAGTGGGGGGGTGCAGAGAGGCAGCTGCCTGTCAGCCACATAGGAATCAATGGGGGAGCACATTTTCCTCCTTTTGACCCACTTAAGGGTCAAATTTCTAAAAATCCCTTCTTAGGGAGCACCTATGTCATGGTGGGAGCACTCTCCCCAAATATGGTGTCTCTAGGTCCAGCGGTTTGGCCTGGGCATTGATTTTACGGTGAGGGGACTTTCTTTTATATAGAGAGATAGATGTAGCTTTCAGTGGTGTACATTTAACATGTAAATTCACAAAGACCACCACTCTAGACAGAAACTTCAGTGCAGCTAAAGGCCAGATGTGCTTTGCATATCCATAGCCCCCTTCTGAGTTCTTGCAGTTCAAGGTGCATTTGGAAGATCCATAGAGGAAAGAGTAGGCAGCGCCGGCTCGCCCGCTAGGCTAACTAGGCGCTCGCCTAGGGTGCGCTGGCCCTCAGGGGTGCCAAACGGCACCCCACACCCCTGAAAAGATCCCCTCACTACCCTAACCGGGCACCCGCTGCCACCACCGCCACCTCCCTGCTGCCAGTGCATGGTGGCCACCGCTGCCAGTGCAGAGCACCCGGCCGGGGTGCAGGAGGCAGTGGCATGGCTCGTCTGCCCTTCCCCTCCCCTCCTGAGGGAGAGGAGGTGCATGCAGCATGGTGGCTGCTGCCGCCAGTGCAGAGTGCCCAGCCAAGGCACAGGAGGTGGCGGCGGGGCTCGTCCACCCTCACCCTCCCCTCTCAGAGGGGAGGAGGCAGGGGCAGCATGGTGGCCACCACTGCCAGTGCAGAGTGCCCGGCCAGGGTGCAGGAAGTGGGGGTGGGGCTCGTCCACCCTCCCCCTCCCCTCTCAGGGGGGAGGAAGTGGCGGGGGCGGCATGGTGCAGAGCACCCTGCCGGGGCACAGGAGGTGGCGGCATGGCTTATCCGCCCTCCCCCTCCCCTCTCGGGGGGGAGGAGGTGGGGTGGCATGGCAGTGGCCAGCAGGGACTCACCGCCACCACCTCCAGGCCCCACCGGGAGGTTGGCATCTGCGCCCCGCCTAGGGTGCAGAAACACCTCCAGCCGGCCCTGAGAGTAGGAGATGAGCTTATTCTGCTCAGTAGGCTACTTGAAAACATGGTATCTTCTTATTGAAAGGCAGTTTGAACAAAACCGATCTGGCATTTGATGGAGATTAAGTGATTCCCTAGGTCCTGCTGATAACAGGCCTGGTTTATTCACTTGCGTATGTGCATATGCAATTCTATGTATATCTGCAGTGATAGATTTTTCCTAGTGCTCTTTGTTTACACTGTTAACATTCCTTTAAGATAATACTCCTGATACATAACCTTTCTAAAAGCAATGTCTGTACAAGACTTATCCCCCCATGTTCTGTCAACTTTTAGCATTTCCCAGGTACTTTGTGTTGAGATTTATTTGATGCCCAAATTATCAGTACTTTTAAACAGAGCAAGATCAGTAGATGGTACCATTTTAATTTTTCAATATAATTTAATATGAAAACTTAAGGAGACTGCCAAGTTGTTAGTGTTACTTTCTATTTAAAAAGTGTCTTTAAAAATGACATGTCCACACTAATATATCCCCAAAACAAAGTTCTTTACATTGTTCCCTCTTGAAAGAAAGGTTCACTGACTTCAGAATGTGCAGGATGGTCGAATATGCCATTCTTTCCTGCCAAAATGTGACAGAGGCACAGCAGGGTGGGAAGGAGGCTTAGCCTTTGAGTAATTCACTAGTTCTGCTCTTGATGTCCTCAGTTTTCATATAGCAACTGATAACTAAGATAACCTTTTCATACTTGGTCACAGAATGGTTACCAAGCCACATGCCCTTGATTGCTGTACAAAGCTAGTGAAAGCTTAATGCAGCCAACATGGATGTAAACTAATACAGGACAAAACTTAAAAAGCTGAGGATAGACCACATTAGTTTCTGCCCTGCATTTTGGAGAGTTTGGAGAAAATGCAAGCAACTCTCTACTTTGGGTGGGGTTTCTCTGAGTTCTCTGTCTAATGTAGATTAAAGACTGGAAAGAATCATGCTTCAGCTTCCTCTGATTCCATTTTATTTTATAGACTTTGTATACACACCCACAACCATTCCACAATTGCTTCATGGAAGGGGCGGGGGGAGCGAGGAATTATAAATTCATTCACACCAAGTAGACAGGATTTGGAAAATGGTTTTCTTTTCTATCAGAATTTTTTCTATGCCATTTACATTAGAAGACCCAACCTCCTGAGTCATTTGAGAATTACTATTGTAACCTTTGAACTGTTGTGTGAAGATAGATAAGACATTACACAGAAACCTTCATGAGGGTCTTCACCCCTCAGTTTGAGCTAGCATCACAGTTTACACAACAGATGTACAACGAACAAAACAGTGGTTCAGCAAGGAAACATAGAGCTGGAAGGTTCATGTAGTTATTGAACATCTACATGTGCCCTCTCATCCAGCTGATACAGAGCTTTGGGCTGGGATGTCACCAGTATGCTGATGACACCCAGCTATATCTGTTGATGGACGGCCAACAGAATGCCTCCCCAGAGAGTCTGGCCAGGGGTCTAGATGCTGTGGATGGCTGGTTGAAGCAGTTGGCTGAAACTACATCCACCAAAGATGGAGGTCCTGTGGGAGATCCCAGGTTAGGATGCCAACTTCCAGCCCTTGACGGTGAGCCACTCCTGAAGAGCTTAGGAGTGATTCTGGATACCTCCCTTTCAGTGGAGGTCCAGATCACAAATGTTGCCAGACTGCTATTTTTCCATCTACACCAACCTCCCACTCCTCAAGAAATTCACCTCTCTTCTTCTTTAAATATGTGATCTCTCCTTTTCATTATACTGTTACTTTACCTTAGAGTTAAGGGAGCCAACTGATAAGGGGCAGTGGAACCCTCAGTCTGCATTATAATAATAATTGTTAAAAAATTGTTAGTTATCAGCTGTTTTTAGACTGACATTGTGAGCATTGATGTGCTACTTTAACAAAGGCAGACTAATAAAGGTAAAGTGTGCCATTGGGTGCGTTCAGACGGTGTGGTGGGAGCGGTTTAAATTGCTCCGTTTTTTGACCGGATTATATTTGATCTGGACAATCACAATCATACTTACCTCCTTTATCCCGCTTTGCTGCGCTTCCCGGCGTTTACACTACCGGCGCGCGGGAAGTGTGCCTCGCCGTTTTTTTTTTAATCTCGACCTGCGCATGCGCATAGGCGCCCATGCATGGAATAGGGAGTGAGTGTGAGCAAGCACACCCGGTTTTTTGCCTCTGGCTCAGGAAGAATGGCCCCAAGGGTGAGGCAATTTTTGCAGTAGACACATCGCTCGCTCAAAACTTTAATGCCATTAGCTCACCAAGTTGCATTTTTGCTCACAAGATGCTACAGCATAGAGGGAAAACTGGCTGTGTCATCTGTGTGTCAAGCAATGCCATAAGTCACAACTATGCCACAATGTACGCATCTTGCTTGCAAGCATTCCACTTTGTAACTGTCATCAGGTAACCTCATATGCGACTGTGGGCACTGTTGTCTAGATTAAAAAGACTGTATTGGGCCTGAAAGTAAAAATGATAACTGTCCCACCAGGGTAAGGTCTTGGGAGTTTAGAACATGGACAAACCAGTAGTTATGCTGTAATTATAAAGTACTGTAGATAATAAGTATGACTGTCACTGATAAATCTAGGTAGAGCAAGGTAACCTGGGCCATGAACACTGATGTTATCCTTTACCTTTGCCAGGTCATGCTGGGGTTCGAGGAGCTTGGGTTTCCACACTGTGTGTGAGCCCTGGATGCCTGTCATATCCCAATCTGGGCACCACCAGGGCAAGCCACAGACTTCTACAACAGGAAGCACTTCTACTCAGTCCTCCTGCAGGGGACTGTGGACCACCGAGGACGCTTCATTGACGTTACAGTGGGTGAACCCGGCAGGAGCCATGATGCTCACCTACTCAGGTGCTCCAGACTCATTCAGGCAATGGACCACAGAGTATTTGTGCCCGGAAACCCCACAGTGACAATTGAGGGGGTTCAGATCCCTCCCCTGGTGATAGCTGATGCCGCGTACCCCATGCGCCGCTGGCTGATTACTCCCTACATGGGAGTGCTGACACCACAGCAGGCGGTGTTCAACAAGGCACACAGGAGGGCCAGGTGTGTGGTGGAGCGGGCCTTTGGTTGACTAAAGGCTCGCTGGAGGTGCCTGGGGGTCACGCTGCAGGTGGAACAGCAGAACCTCAATGCAGTGCTGTGCTCCTGTGCAGTGCTGCACAATATCTGCGAGGAGCGTGGCCACCCGGTCATTGTGGAGGCCACGGTGCAACACAGCACTTCTCTCGCACAGCAACCCCAGCCAGGAGGGAATGAGGGACACCGTGAGGAGGGGAGGGCAGTGCGTGCCGCAGTCATCCAGTGGTTGTAGAGGTGATGCAGGCACTGAGAACTCTGACTTTCCCCAGCATGCCATGTCCCCACATTTATAAAACCTGCTTTCTGTAAATATGTTATGAATTCTTGTTGATGCTGTTGCTGTTTGTTAAAAAAAATACTTTGTCTTAGATGTTGTTGTTCAGTAAAACCTTTACTCAACAGAAAGGCTGAGCTGTGTTTTCCTGGACTCTCCACTCTCAGCTGGGGCTGAGAGAGCTCTTTCGAGAACTGCTCTTTCAGGAACAGCTCTGAAATAACTTGTGACTGACCCAGGATCACACCAGCAGCTGCATGTGAAAGAGCAATGGGGAATAAAACCCGGTTCTCCAAGACTAGAGTCCATGCTCCTAACTACTACACCTCGGGAAATGGTATCAGGGATAGGTTTGCCAACCTCCAGGTGTGGGCTGGAGCTCTGATACCTTCACATAGGAATCAACAGGGATAGACCTGCACTATCAGTTTCCCCATGAGGAGTAGACCTGCCCTCCATTGTCCCCTTTCAGTAGAGACCTGCTCGGTGGTGGACAGGAAGGCTCCTTTGGATTACCAAAGAAATTAATTGATACATAAGCCTCTAAAGAACAAATAACAAATTTATTTTAACTTTTTAACAACATCTAAAACTTCAAAAAAACTATAACATTTACACTAGTCTTCCTCCCTCGCAGGCGCCAGCTCCGGATTGGCAGCTTGAGATGCATGCTCCATGTATGCAACGTTAGTGCGCAGACGCCGCACAACCTGCCTCAAGGTGTTAATCAGGTTGAGCACCTGATGGACTGTGGAGTGAAAGAAGGGGGGGGAATTAGACATGGCCTTGTTGTGGAATCCACCTTGGGATTACAGTTGGCTGTGGCAGTCAGATCATCACATATCAGTAACAGTGGCCCATATGCTGAGGACTGGTTTTTCAGAAAGGGAAACCATGTTATCCAAGGCACACGCCCCGCTAGCCCATGTGTTCACTTGCCCACATTGCCTCATAGGGCTATTTCCCTCATTACTTGCTGCCAACACTCACTGGATTGATATTGCCTTCCTAGAAAGACAGCGAGACCCCTCTGGCTGATCCCCCAACCTTGGGAAGTTGGTACCACAATCTTTGGGCACCCCCTGGAGAATTGGCAACCCCCCAATTTGGGCCCATTTTGCTTCTCTAGCCTCCCTTTTGCCCCTGGTAATGTCCTAAGCTGGGAAGAACTAAGTGGCCAAGGCACACCAGGCCCTGAACTATGGATAATTTAGGCAAGGGGAATAATCCCAGGCACTTAACACAACCGGGCACAAAAACCAACAGGAGTTAAAACACAGGTCCTCTGTCCCCACATCCCCATCACCTTATCTCTGGAGATGCTGGGGCTCAAGATGGGGTTAGCTTTTGGAGTTGCAGGCTGGCGGCATGGCAAGACACACATGCTTGAGCATGGCGGCGATCTTTTGATCTTTAAAGGGGTCCTTTGATCATCAAAAGGACCCCCTGCTGTCCTGGGAAGGGACTGGCAGCCGCAAGGGGCTTTGATCTGAAACCCTGTGTGAGTTGCAACTCATGGGGTGGGCTGGATCGCCCCCGACGCAGGATCAAAGTTTGGGCTCAGTTTGTCTGAGCAAAGCCAATGCTCCTGCATCAGATGGGGGGGAAGAGAAACCTTACCGACAGAGCGCTTCTGTGAGTATCCATGACAGAAACTGTACGGTTTGAAAGGGCGATTTCAAATAATTAGCCATAAGAAGTAGCACAGTGGGGAGGGCTCTCCCCCCTGAAGAACAAACAGCTAAAAAGCGAAAGGGAGCGTGGCGAGGTTGGAGTGGAAAGGGTGAGAGGGAAAGAGAATGCCATCTGAAAGCTACGGAGTGGAGGAGGCTGAGAGGGAAGCGATTTGGCTTTAGAATGGTTTAACCTGGCTCTCAGTGGGTTTTGAGAAGGAACTTGGGTCTTCTTTTAAGCCTCTTTTAAAAACTGAAAATCGGGACAGGAAGCAGCTTGTGGGCAGTGAGAACTGGAGGGGAATCCGTCTGGTGAGAGAGAGGCTTGGTGAAAATAAGAAGCTTTAAGGTGAAGACAGCTGGTGGGAGACCCCTTTGCATTGCGCTCAAATCTTAACCCTAATAGGGGTAGGGTAAAAGAATCAGAGAAATGGAGAAGAGGAGGCCCATTTCATCGCACACTAATTTTTAACCCTTGAGGGCCAGGGTGGAAGAGTAAGAGAGTGAGGGAAGAGAGAGTGTTTGCTATGTCCTCAATTTTTGCTGCAATTGTTATTGGTAAATGAGGTGTGAGAGAAGGATGGACTCTGTTTAAAGCCCGCTGGATGAAGGAGCTTGGTTTGACAATAAGGAATTTGATTGTTGATTGACAGTGTGTCTGCTTGTTACTTCATTTGGTTTTAGTTGACTATAGGGGGAGAATAAAGGAGGGGGAAGGCGGGTAAGACAGTTTTCCTGGGAAAATTGCCAACAGGAGGTCTGTTTTGGTAAATAGATGGGAGGATAGTGAAAATAACTTCTGGGGATTTTGCCAACAAATAAGATAGCCTAAACATCAGTATCTGTTTTAATTTCTCTGAGATAGAAGTTCTGGGAATGGGGCCAGAAGGCCTGCGCTGTTCCCAAACATTGGATAAGGGTAAAGAGTAAATAAAAAATTGTGAATATTCTCTGTGCACGTTAAGAGTGTGATTTGGAAGTGGTGAAAAAGACAAATATGGCCAGTGGAGGACCAAGAAAACGGTCTCTGGTTTCTCCAGGGGCTACTAGCTCTGCAAGAGGGAAGTTGGGGGATGCAGGCCAGAAAGAGCCCCAAAAGGAAATGCAAGCGGTGAGGCAAGCCACTATCCTGAGCACAATTAATGATGTCATAGAACTGATCAAAGTCAGCATGGAAGAAATCCAGAATTCTGTTCTACAAGCTATTGTCCCCGTCAATCAAGCTATCCAGGAAGTAAGAGATATGATCCCCCAAGCGGCGGTCCTGATACAGAATGCGATGAAGGACATTACGGAACAGTTTACCAAGAGCCTACAGCTGTTGCAGAAACAAATAGCTGATAATACTACAAAAATTGTGACATTAAGTAATACAGTAGAGGAAGAGGAGACAAAAATGAGACAAGTGGAAAGGAAGGTTCAAGAAAATGAAGAAAAACAGTTGTTACCAGAGCAAGATGTGATGAGACTGCAGGTGGAGAGGGCAGCGTTTGTTCTGAGGTTCCAAAGCATTCCGGAGGAAAAAGAGGAAGACCTGAATTTGAAGATGTTGGAACTTCTGGCAAATCATTTACAGTTCGAGGATATAAATGAAGTAGCAAAAGAGATTGATGTGGCTTTTAAAATGAATTCGGCCTATGCAAGAAGATTTAAAGTGCCCAGGGAGGTACAGGTGCGGTTCCATAAACAGGCGGTCAGAGACAAGATACTGAAAGAAGTAAACACTGTACCATTGAGGATGGGACAAGAAGAAATTAAAGTTTTAAAAGAGATACCCTGGAGAGTGAAGGAGAAGAGAAGGGCGTACTCAGACTTAACGGCACTGTTGAGAGCCAATAACATCACCTACAGGTGGATTTTGCCAGAGGGGGTCTTTTTTAACTTTGAGGGAAAGAGATTCAGAATCACTTCTGTTTTTAAGGCTAAAGATTTCTTAGAGATGTATGGCGTGGAGATGTCGGATGACCAAGAAGAAAAAGAGGAGAGAGAAGAGGGAGAGGTGGAAAGGGAAGGGGAATCCCAACCCCAGGGAGCAACAGCATCAGTTCCCTCTGCCAAACCTCAAAGACCAAAAAGATTTAGACTGAGATCTCCAATTGTGACAAGGCAAAAAACAAAAGGTGAAAAGGAACATAGACAGACACAGAACCTAGATGGATAAAAAGAAGTTGAAAATAATTTTGGTGAACGTCAATGGTTTAAATGGACCCCAGAAAAGAAGAAGGATATTTCATCAATTGCAGAAACATAAGGTGGATATAACATGTATTCAAGAAATCCATATTAAGAGGAATGATGAAAAACATCTGAATTATAAAGGGCTAGGCAAAGTATTTGTGGCAACGGATAAAGAAAAGAAGAAACGTGGAGTGGCTACCTACATTAAGGAGCACCTACAACCAGAGTTAATTTTCGCTTCAGAGGATGGGAGAATAGTGATGGTGGCAGTTCAAAGACAAAATAAAAAGGTTTTAATTGTGAATATTTATGCCCCGAATCAAAATCAGGAAAAATTCTACGGCAAGCTTCTGACTTTGATAGCTAAACAGGACTTTCAAGAGTTTTGTTTGATTGGTGATTTTAACGCGGTTTTTGATAATAAATGGGATCGGAAGGCGAATAGCCAGAAGAAGAAGCTAAAGGTAATGAATTTACTAATTCACTTTTGCAGATTATAGAGGAGTGGCGTTTAGTGGATGTCTGGAGAATAAGAAATCCTAAAAAGCAGCAATACACGTTCTATTCGGCAAGGCATGATTCCTAGTCTAGATTGGATATGTGTTGGATGTCATCTTCAATGGCAAGGGATTTACAGGAGGCGGAAATTGAAGCAGGCATATTTGCTGATCATAATCTGATAACGGTGGAACTACAAGGAATAAATTGCAGAAGCAGATGGACATTGAATCCCTTCTTACTTAAGGATAGTAAGGTGGTAAGAAGTTTGCAAACAGAATTCACATTCTTCTTTAAGGAGAATATCACCCCAGGCATTGCGAGGCGGACAGTATGGGATGCATTTAAGGCCTTTGCCAGAGGACTTTTAATGAAGGAAGTGGCAAGGAAGAACAGGGAAAGAAATGAAGAATATTTTAACCTGAAGAGAGAAATACTGGAACAAGAGAAGCAGGAAATGGAGAGTGGAGGAGATTTGGATAGGAAAGAGAAAATTAAGCTTCTCATGCACAGGATGAATTGCTTATTGACAGCAGACCTGGCAAAGAAGGTAAGATATGCTAAATAAAACTATTTTGAGAATGCTAATAAACCTACTAGATGGCTGGCCTATCAAGTGAGAAAGCAGTCGGAAAGGACACTGATAAAATCATTGAGAGACAAAAATGGGGTGGAACAAAATGGAATCAAAAATTTGAAGAAGATTGTGGAGGATTTTTATAAGAAACTTTATGCAAGTGAGAAAATAACTAGAGAAAAAATATCCCTGTATTTGCAAGAGTGTACGATGCAAAGGTTTTCGGAGGGAGACCAGAAGATTTTAAATCAATCTATTACTATGATGGAGATGGTGGAGGCCCTGAAAAGGCAGAATAAAGGGAAATCACCAGGGACGGATGGTCTACCGGTGGAGTTTTACATAACTTTTTTTTAAAAAAAAACACAATTTATTAATGGATATATTTCACATGTTCCATATTATATGAAAAACAAAATAAAATACATATCCTTTTCGTTATACCCCTCCCTCCCCATACAAGGCTTCCCACAATGCTCTTACCCCCCTTATAATCTTTGTTAAACATTTACTTAACTAATCCTTTTTAACCTTCATTATCATCTAACGGTAACACTCTAACAATAAAGTCATTTTAAAATTTCTTCTTAATAACTGTCAAAACAAATCAAGTTATTCTTCACATCCCAGTTTCTCCCCAAATAGTCTTGAAAGTCTTTCCATTCTTCAAAAATTTTTTCATCTCCTTCGTTGTTAAGCTTCCTTGTCAGTTTATCCATTTCAACCATAAACAACATCTTCTTGATCCATTCCCATGTTTCAGGTATCTTTTCTTGCTTCCAAAATTGTGCATAGGTCATTCTGGCTCTTGTAACCAAATACCATAACAATGTCCTTTTGGTTACATTTACTTCTTCATATTTAAGACCTAACAATAACATTTGTGGGTCTTTCTTGAAAGTACATTTCAAAATTTTCTGTATCTCACTGTGTATCTGAGTCCAGTAGCTTATAGCTTTATCACAAGTCCACCACATGTGGTAAAATGACCCTTCTTCCTTTTTCCATTTCCAACATTTGTTAGACATGCTTTCATTTATAATAGCAATCTTTTTCGGAGTCATATACCATTTGTACATCATTTTATAACAATTTTCTCTGACATTAACACAGGTTGAAATTTTCATTGATTTTTTCCACAAATACTCCCATGATGACATAGTTATTTCACTATTTATATTAACAGCCCACTTTATCATTTGTTCTTTTACTGTTTCTTCCTCAGTATACCATTTCAACAAAACCTTATACATTTTTGAAATCATTTTTTTACCTTTTTCAACCCATATTTTTTCAATTTCATTATTTTTCTCCCTAAAACCATATTTTTTCTTATCAGTCTTAAATAAATCAAAAATCTGTCTATAGTTCAACCAGTCATAATCAAATTCAACATCATCTCTATTTTTTATCACATAGTTTCTCCCTTCCACTTTCAAAAGACTCTTATAAGGTAACCAGTCTAAACCTTGATGTCTGGAAAACGGTTTGATCACTTCTGCCGGCACTATCCAGAGTGGTCTTTCTTCTGGGAAGAATTTTTTATATTTCATCCAGGTTTCGAACAGTGATCGTCTTATATAGTGGTGTTTGAAGAATTTGTCTATTTTTGACTTTTCATACCACATATATGCATGCCATCCACATTTATTATCATGACCTTCTAATGCTAGCAATTTCATATTATCAAGATTAGCCCATTGTTCTAGCCACGTTAAACAGACGGCATCATAATAAAGTCTTAAATTTGGTAGTTGAAGTCCTCCTCTTTCCTTTGCGTCACATAATATTTTCATTTTGATTCTCGGTTTTCTTCCTGCCCACACAAATTTTGATAGTTCTCTCTGCCAAGTATCCAATATCTTACATTGTCGTAGTATTGGGATCGTTTGAAATAGGAACATTAAACGAGGCAAAATATTCATTTTTACTGTTGCAATTCTTCCCATTAACGATAAATTCAGGGTGTCCCATTTTTTCATATTCTGCTGAATTTTATACCAAACTTTTTCATAATTATTTTTAAATAAATCAATATTTTTCATAGCCAATTCAATTTCTAAATATTTAGTTTTTGACACTACTTCACATTGAATCTTTTCCTGAAGCTCTATTTGCCTTTGTTTCATCATATTTTTGCACATTACCTTCGTTTTATTTTTGTTGACATAAAAACCAGCTATCTCCCCAAATTCTTCAATTTTCTGCATCAAATGTGGTATGTTCTCAATTGGGTCTTGCATCATAAACATTACATCGTCTGCAAACACCCTGTATTTATATGAAAAACCTTTCACTGTAAGTCCTTTAATATTATTGTCCTTTCTTATGTCTCCCAATAATACTTCCAATATCCAAATAAACAGTAATGGTGATAACGGGCAGCCTTGCCGTGTTCCTTTCTGAATTTTGAAATATTCCGTTCTTTCTCTGTTTATGTTCAAAGCCGCTTTTTGATCTGAGTAGATTGCCACAATCATATTTAAAAAGGATTGGGCTATATTCATTTTTTCTACCACCTGTAGCATGAAGTCCCAATTCAAATTATCGAAAGCTTTTTCTGCATCCAAAAAGAGGAATCCAACTTCTTTCTCTGGATGTTTATCACAATACTCAATTGCATCAATCACCACTCTTATATTATCTCTTATTTGTCTGGTAAAAAAACAGCTTGCTCTTCTGCTATAACCTCTGTCAAATATTTTTTCAGTCTTTCAGAGATTACTTTCGCAAATAATTTATAGTCATTATTCAACAGAGAAATTGGTCTGTAGTTCTTTACACTAGTTGAATCTAAACCTTCTTTGGGTATGAGTGAAATGTTAGCGTCTTTCCATGACTCTGGGATTCGTTTGGTCACTCTTATATCATTCGACAAAAGTACCAAAATTGGGGTTAGCTCTTCCTTAAATTTTTTATAAAATTTTGCTGTAAAACCATCCGGACCTGGAGCTTTGCCCAACTTTGCATCTTCTATCACACTAATTATTTCTTCTTTCTTAATTGGACCACTAAGCATTTCTTTAATTTGTTGTCCCAGCTCTGGTACTGCAATGTTATCCAAATAATTCCTGAGCCTCTGTGGGTCAATACCTTTCCTTCTAAACAACTTTGCATAGTAGTTAAAAAAACTCTTTTTAGGCCATTCAAGTCTATGATGTCTTTTCCATCTTGCGTTATCTTATTTATAAAGTTTCTTTCTTTTCGATTTTTCAACTGCCATGCTAAGAATTTTCCTGGTTTATTCGCACCTTCAAAAGATTTTTGTTGTAATTTCTTCAGGTTCCAATATAGTTCTCAATTTGACAAAACATTAAGTTGATCCTGTAGAAGATGTATCTCTTTAATAATTTTCTTCTTCCCTGTTTTTTTCTTTAATTCCTTTTCCTTTTGTCGAATCTTTTCGTAAAGGTCATTTTGTTGCTGCATCCTTTGCTTTCTGTCTTTAGAATTTAGTGAAATAAATAACCCTCTTATTACTGCCTTATATGCATCCCACACGATCTGTATGTCAGTACCTTTATTCAAATTTGTTTCAAAGAAATTCTGCGTTTCCTTTTTTAGAGTCTCATTAATCAGTTTTCTATCCAATAAGTCTTCATTAATTCTCCAATATATTTGTCTTGGTTTCTCTTTTGATATCCAAAGTAAGGGATTATGATCCGAATTAATTTTTGGCAAAATTTCAACTTTCTGGGTATTTAAAGCCATCTCTTCTGACATCCAAATCATATCAATTCTGGAAAAAGAATTATGTCTGTTAGAGTAAAAAGTATAATCCTTAACCTTAGGATTCCATTTTCTCCAAACATCTTCCAATTTCTCTTGCTTCATCAATTCAAAAAAGTTTTTCGGTAATTTCCCAGTCCCTTCTCCTACTGTTTTGGATTTTCTATCCAGTATATTGTTCACCGTGCCATTAAAGTCTCCTGCAAAAATTACTTGCTCATAATTTAAGCTGTCCAGTTCTTTTGTCAAATCTTTAAAGAAAAGCTCTTTTGCTCCGTTGGGTGCATACAAGTTCACTAGCAAAGTCTTTTTTCTGTACATCGTTATTTCCACTCCAATATATCGTCCCTCCTTGTCCACAAAGATTTGTTTTGGTTCTAATTCTTTAGGAATATAAATCACTGTTCCTTTCTTCTTTTTAGTTGCTAATGAATAAAATTCTTCTCCCAATTTTTTATTAATCAAATATTTACTGTCTTGTTTTCTAATATGAGTTTCCTGTAAACAAGTTATGTTGCTCTTTTGTTTTTCTAGCCAATGATTTACTAATTTTCTTTTATTTGGTGAATTAAGTCCATTAACATTCCAAGATAGCAGTTTGTATTCCATGGTGTTCTAATTTAAATATCTTTAAAATCATCATAATTGTTTTCTTTGAATCTGCACAAGTCTCCTTCTGTTTTAATTGTAAATCTCACTGAGTTGTATGAAAATGAGAGCCCTTGTGGTATCTCCCATCTAAACCTGATCCCCATTTCTTTCAGTTTGTGAACCAGTTTCTTGAATTTTTTCCTGTCTTGCAAAATCACTCTCGGGATTTCTCTTAAAATTATTATCTTTTTACCATCAATTTCCAACGGTTGTGTAAACTGCTTCTTGAAGATATCCTCTTTCAATTTTCTTGTCACAAACTGTACAATTACATCTCTAGGTAGTTTCTTTCTCTGAGCATACGTTGAATTTACTCTGTAAATTAAGTCAAAGTCTGAATCTAAATCACCTTGATCTTCTCCAATGTATGCTGTCAGCGCATTTGTCACTACCATTCGTATATCTTGCCCTTCTTCTTCCTTTATTCCTCTCAATCTCAGATGGTTTTGAGTTGCTCTATATTCCATCATAGATTCCAACCGTGCATTCTCTTGAAGATTTCTTTTAACTTTTTGTTCCATCTCATTTGATTTTGTTGCCAGACTTTGAATTTCCTTCTTGACTTCTTCTGTATCTTTTTAATTCCTGCCACTTCTGTTAGCACCAATTCTTTCATTGCAGCCATGTTTCTCTCCTGTATTTGAACTTGCACTTGCTCTATTTGCTCCAACTGTATCTGCATCTGTTGTTGCAACTGTGATTCCATTTGCTTTCCCAGATTAGTCACCGCCTCCATCATCCTCTTCTCCATCGCCTCCATTGCAGCCTGCCACTCTTTTTTTCCCTTTGCAGTCATTCTTGGACTTGGTGATGAGGCGGCTCTTGGTCTTGACCTCAGATCCATTTTGAAATCTATAATACTACTAACAAGTCCTTATATTTCCAGTACAACAGCCAAATCGCCACCTTTAAAATTTTACTCCACTTATTTTCTTCTTAAAAATAACTTTTTAAAATTTAGTCCTCCTCAAAATGGCGGGCGCAATTTCTCTATGGTTTTCTGGCTAGAGTAGGCTATTTCGAGACTTCCTGTTTTGATGTCCGTCCCAATATTCCAACTTCCAGTGTAACACTCTAAAACGTCCGTCTCCTTCCGGTTACTCAGTTCCTTTCCAAAGCCACTCTAGCCCCAAACTTGTCTTTTTCAGTCAGCACTTATTTTCAGTAACACAGAATCACATCAGTTCCGTTTTTACTACGCAGAGTTTAGTCTTAGCTGACCACAGGAATGCAAAACAAAGTTATTTTTCTGCCATTTTTTTCGGTTTAAAAGACTTCTTTTTAGTTTGAAACCAAGCGGATTATTTCAATAAAGCTTTGCTCGCTGTTCCGTTCGTTTTAACTTTCACTACGTCTTCAATCCGGTGAGCAAAAGTTCATTGTTACCTTACTTATAGTCCCGGGGCTTCGCATTGCTTCTTTTTGCAATCATTGATGATCTTGATGTTAAAGAGGCCGGTAGATGACGGGTTTATGCTGAATTCTCAGCCCGGCTGGTATCTGTAGTGCTGTTCTGCAAACTGCCCGCTTCACGAGAGGGGATCAAAGTGTAAACAAGCTTCCTCTGAAGCTTATCCACACCAATCTCAACTCTCATTTGGGTTATGCTGCTTGCTGGTCACTCCCCCGCCTGGGGAGTGCTGCGTTGGGCCAGATAAAGCCCAAACTGTCAGCAGATACCGCCGTACACCCTGCACAGATCACAAGGTGCGTTAACTCACCATTTTAACTCCGACCGGAAGCCGAGTTTTACATAACTTTTGAAGAAATACTGCTTCCACAGTTGCATGAAGTCTATAAGAAAACTTGGGAAAGAGAAGAAGTTCCAGACATGTGGAGGGAAGCCCTAATCTCTCTGATACACAAACAAGATACAGAAGGGAATGATGTTAAAAACTATAGACTGATCTCCCTGTTAAATGTGGATTATAAAATATTTGCTTCTATCATGGCAGATAGATTGAATCGTATTTTGGCAAAAGTAATTCATAAAGATCAGTCTGGATTTCTGCCGAAAAGACAGATAAAACACAATGTAAGGCGGCTACTGAACGTGTTGGAATATTATGAAGCTCATCCAGAAAAAGAGATGGCAGTGATTTTTGTAGATGCGGAGAAGGCCTTTGACAACTTGGATTGGACATTTATAATAGAGACACTTAAAAAGGCCAGAGCGGGAGAACGATTCATTCAAGCGATTCAAGCAATTTATTCAAAGCAAAAAGCAGCTGTTATGGTAAATGGGGAATGGAATGAACAATTTCAGATACAAAAGGGCACGAGGCAGAGCTGCCCACTCTCACCATTGCTTTACATATTTGTTTTGGAAGTAGTGACAGAGGAGATAAGACAAAATCTAGAAGTGAAGGGTCTAAAGGTGCATGGAGAACAATTTAAATTACTGGCTTATGTGGACGACCTGCCATTCATTTTGGAGGAACCCAGATCCTCAATTGTGGAGCTAAATAAGCTTTTGAAAGACTATGGGCAAGTGGCAGGTTTGAAAATTAACTTAGCTAAAACCAAAATCTTAACTAAAAATATGACACTAGAGCAAAGAGAGTGCTTGCAAGAAGAATCGGGATATAAACTCTGTGTGAAGGCAAAATATTTAGGAATCCAACTGAAGAACAGATGCAGTTCACTGCAAGAAGATAATTATAGGGAACTATTAAGGGCAATGAAGCAAGACTTGGAAAAATGGATGAATTTAAATCTATCCCTGATTGGAAGAATTGCTCTGATAAAGATGAACATTTTACCAAGATGGATCTTCTTGTTTCAAACGATTCCTGTGTTGAAAAACCTGGCAATATTGAAGGAGTTGGAGCAAATTACCACCAAGTTTGTGTGGCAAGGGAAGAGAGCAAGAATTAGGCTTAAAGTATTACAAGATTCGTAAGAAAGAGGCAGACTTGCCCTGCCTAATTGGACATTGTATTATAGAGCCGGGGCGTTGGCCTGGATTAAGGAATGGGTGATGTTGGAAGACAGAAGGTTATTGAAACTGGAAGGCCACAATCTTCTGGAAGGTTGGCACGCTTTTCTGTGAGACAAGAAAGTGGCAGCATGCAAATACTTTATACAGCACTGGATACGAGATGCAGTTGGAAGAGTATGGGAGACCATCCGAAGGAGGTGGTTTACCAAAACTTCAAGGTTGGTGGCTCCAGTAGAAGCAGTGACTTTGCCTAGGCTATACTGTGAAGACCCCCCCACAAAGGTATCTGGACATTGGAATGATGATATCAGTTGGTGGCACAGAGTGCAGATTCAGTCAAGATATAAAAAAGATAAAAAAAGTAGGGTTTGAGAAATCTTTAACAGATATGGAGAAAATTTTGTATGAACCAGAAGAGAAATTTATTAAAAAAATGTATGCACTGTTGTTGGCTGATTATACGGCAGATGAAATGGTGAAAAATAACATGATTCAATGGGCAATGAACTTTGGTTATAATATTGAGCTGGAACAATGGGACCAAATATGGAAAATAAATGTAAAAATAACCAGGGTGGTCCCATATAGAGAAAACATGTATAAAATGCTGTATAGGTGGTATATCACACCAGATAAGCTGGCGAAGTTTGATGAAAAATGTTCTAATAAGTGTTGGAAATGTAATGCTAAAGTTGGGTCCTTTTATCATATGTGGTGGACATGTGAAGTTACAAAAAATATTGGATATAGATGCATAGAATGATGCAGAGAATTATAAAAGGTACTCTTGGGTTTAAGCCAGAGGTGTTATTGCTGGGTATACTGCCAAAGGAGGTGCAGAGAGAGGAGAGATATTTGTTAATATATATTGCAACTGCGGCTAGGATTCTGTATGTGAAGTATTGGCAGTCTACGGTGGTTCCAACAAAACAAGAACTGATTGAGAAGATTATGGAAGCAGCAGAAATGGACAAACTGACTTTGATGTTGAAAAGACATGATGAATCAGCTTTTATAAACACATGGCAACGCTTTTATAACTGGTATGACCAGAGAGAGAAGGATGGAGAGAAACAATAATGGTTTGAATATTGAATATTATTAGTTTTGTGTTAAATTAGAAGTGGATAAGATAGAATGATAGAATTGGTGGATACAGAAGTAAAAGAAGGTAACACTTATGTCGGTAAGGGGGAGGGAATCTAACTGGGTGATTGCTTTGGGCAGTTTATCCCCCGTGAATGTTGAATGTTGTATTTTGTGGGTGTTGTGTAGTGTTAAGGTTTTGTATTGTGTATTGTATTGTATTGTATTGTATTGTCTGTGATTGTATTTTGTATTTGTTTTGTTTCGTTGTTATGTCATTGTTTTAAAAATAATAAAAATGCCTCTCTTAGGGGCGCTTAAAAAAAAATGATGGGGTTAGCTTTCAGCCCTCCTTCTTGTTGTGGAAAAACCCCAGCCCTTCCCTGGGACTGTTCACCTGGACTGCCACCCTCCTGCCACCACAATTCACAGTGGCCTGGATGTCTCACAGGGTCCAGATTACTCCTAGATAGGTTGTGCCCAGCAAGACCTAACAGAGTGGACTTACATCTGGTGTCCACCCTGTCCTTGAATTCACGGAGCCGGCATCCAAGGCAGGACCTCACTCCCTCCGCAGCCACGGCAGCCTGGGGTGACACTGCTTGACCGGGCAATAGGGTACAGCTCATCATCAGAGCAAGAAGTGCATTCCCCATAGGGCAGCCTGAGGATAATCTTACCAGCAGCCGAATCTGCAGAGGAAACAACCCGGATGGGTCCTCTGCCACCCAGCCCCTGTTCCTGCTCCTCAGTCGTCAGATCTGAAATGCATACAGTTTTTTTGAGTCTGTAGTCCAACGAGCTTTCTCCAAACAGCAGTAGACCTGTGTGAGTTCTTACAGAGGTACAGTAAATGTGGCACTGTGGCCTCTCAAGCTGCTGTTTCCATCTGCACTGCAACTCCATACGCACCGTAACCTCCCACTTCCAAACAACAACAGCTGCTGTGGTCGCTCAACACAAATTATTCCCCATGCACAACATGTGGACAGACAGCTGTCTGCAATGTGTGCCCTCTACAATAGCAGATGCTGGGCATTTTGGTCTGCTTCGAATTTGCAGAAATATCTCCAAATCAAGGGGGGGTGGGAAACCCAGCAGCCATTCAAGAACAACTGGAGTGACGCTCTCCACTCACCCTCTCTGGTGTCCCCCAAAGGCACCACCACCACCACACCTCCAGGCGGTTGCACAGCCTGCTGTGGCTCACCTTCCATTGATAGAAGAGGAGAGGTGGTCCCTGCAGGGGGCAACATTTAACTTCAGCTCAACGTCAGATTTGGGATTTGCAGTCAGTGCGTTATTCATATCGTCCCCTCACCTGCTCCAGTGTCCCCAGAGGAAAGGGTCACTTTCTCCATCAGTGGCTGGGAGGGTCTGGCTACAGGAAAAGGAGGGGAGATTTCTTCAGGTCACGGTTTACCAGTGGTCGGGGGGGGGGTTGGAGAAGGGATTAGTTGTCACTTCAGTAGTCACATAAATGAATGGGTGTGTGTGTGAAGGATGTAATCACAAAAGGCTCACTCACCTGCAGATGGTCCTTGCCCCAGATCCTCTATGGCTGCATCCTCAGAGGAGGAGGAGGGCATGAGTACCCGGGCTCTCTGGGACCATCCCCTTCTCCGTACTCGAGGTGTGTCTAAAGAGAGAAAAGTGTATTGGTAAGATGAGGATGGCAGTTATTGCTGGACCAATCAGACATGCATTTCTTTTCCTTGTACATGTGAAGATGTTACAAGCAACTGAATAAGGTACACTAAATCAAAACCTGGTTTTTGGGGGAATTAATGACAGTCAAGTAAGGCTTACTGTACCTAACATATCTCATCAAAGGAGGTAAACATTACCCCCTATATGCCACTGGCCAAATCCCTTAGAGAAAGTTATTTCCCCACAGCTGCAGTGTCTGGCAGCAGACCTGGTTTTGGGATACATTTCCTCCTAGGTAGGGAAAACATACCCTCCTTGCACTGAGGTTGTCAAGGGTGCACTGGAAAAGGGGGAGTAGAAGAGGTAGAAGAAACTTTAAGACTTACATGGGGTCCTTCTTTCAGCCCAACTCGGTCTTCCTGCCTGCGTCCACAGATGTGCCATGGAATGGAAGTGGGGAGGCCGGTGACTCCTGGGGGGGAAGCCCTCCCAGTCTTCGAGCGCATCGAAAAATGCCCCCTTCACCCTTCTGAATTTTGCCCGGCATTGTGAGCCGGACCTGGGGTAGCCTTGCATACTGAGTCACCTGGCTACCCTTTTGAAAATGGCCATTGTGGGCATGTGGGTGCTGGGCATAACCATCGGCCCAGCATCCATGTCATGCAGGAGTTCCAGGAGACTCTCCACTTCCTCCTCCTGCCAAAAAATGCCCAAACGCCTCGCTGTCACCATCATAAAAAGTTTTGGGCGTGGACTTTTGGTTTCGATGGAGCGAATGGCAGCCACCTCTCGGGACGCTCCCGGAGGCGGTTAGCCCACACGCAGTTGGGGGGTCTTCGCATATGCGAAAGACCCTAGTGAGCCTTAGGCAAAGGCTCTGAACCGGGGGTGCTTGGGGAGTAGCCTCTTTGCCGGCAAACAGCCGGGAAATTGAGGCTTTCTCCCCACCCCAGTCAGCCCCGCTGCATTGTGCCCATATGGGAAGTAGCAACGCCACCGACTTCCAGGAGTGGAGAAGCAGTGGAATGAATTAAAATAAAAAGAAGAATCGGCAGCGAATCGTGAGTTGGAGATCTGTTTTGAAGTGGCTCCCCCCCGTAAACGTATAAGCGCATGAGAGGAGGGAGGAATCCCCACCCCCTTTGAAAAACGGGACTGTTAAAGAAAGAGTGAAGGGGGGTGAAGCAAAAAAGCGGCTTGGTGAAAGTACCTTTGGGGTTTTACTGAAGATTAAGAAGCTAGCTTGTCTCCTGGGTGACGCGGCACAAACTTTGTTAAAGTAAACAAACAAACAAAATGTCGGGGCAGAAAAGGGTCCCTGAGAAGCCGGTAAAGAAGGGGGGAGGGACTTCCGGTCCTGACAGCCTCCCCCTAGAGGCAGCTGTCAATCAACAGAAAAGCGAGCCACTGCGCCCTCTGCTGGATCAAATGCAGAAAATCAGCGAAACCCTCTGCAACATAGAAAGTGCTCTCAACAGTCAACAGAAACAACTAGCAGAAACAGCAAAGAAGATGGAGGAGATCGCACAGAAGTGTCTGGTCTCAATGGAAGACACCAAGAAGATTAAGATAAGGGTCAACAAATTAGAAAAACATCAAGATACGCAAGAAAAGAATTTTAATGCTTCAGATGGAGAAATCAAATCTGACTCTCCGCTTTCAGGGCATAAAGGAAGAAGAGAAAGAAGATCTCAGAGCTATACTGGTGAATGCCTTGGCACCCCTAACTGGCAGAGAAGCGCAAGAATTAAAGGATGAGATGGATATGGCCTATAGAGCCTATTCCAGCTTTACAAAGAAAAATAATCTGCCAGCAGAAGTGGTTGTCAAGTTTATCAAGCAGCGTACTAGAGATCAAATTTTGCGTGCAGTTTCAGCGGTGCCCTTGAAGATTGGAGAGCAGACTATCAGAACTTTAAAAGATATTCCATATGAAATTTGTATGAAAAGGAAAGCATACAAGGGATTGACCACGTTCTTACAAAGACATCAAACCATTTACAGATGGTGCTTTCCCGAAGGACTAACGTTCAAATTCAAGGAAAAAAGAGAGAAGATTGACTCCGTCTTCAAAGCTCAAGAATTTCTGAAGAGACACGCCAGCTCAGAGGAAGATGCAGAACTCGCCAATTGGACAGAGTTAAGCAGCGAAGAGGACAGCAGCCCAGAGGAGGGAGGTGCCGGAGCGGGAGACGAGAAGGCAAAAGAGGGCCCATCATACAATCTGAGAGACTTAAAAAGAAGACATCCCAAGATATAGCAACTGTTCGTGAGGAGGCAGAAGGGAGCTGATCAACAATTAACCCCAAAGGACTTTACTAATTTAACTAACAGAGTTATTTTGGACTTTCGGTAGATGAAAAGAAGATCTTCCAACCACGGTGGATGCCAAAAACTGTATTTGTACTAACTAAAACTAATACTCTAACAGAAATTTCACTCCAATCTTTTTCTTAGTCCATCTATATACCCTACCCTTTTCTTATTTTAAAAAAGCAATAAAATTCTCTCCTTTTTAGGAGAGGTTTTTACAAAAAAAAAAAAGTTTTGGGGATGGGCCGTAAGTGCGCATGAAAAAGGAACTCTTGAAATTTAGACCTCGGTAATCAACATGCTGGGGAGGGTGTTTTTTTTTATAGTAATCGACCAAAGGGTGGACACTTCTGTGGAGGAGTACAGTGGTCTACCACTGTGGCCACTATCCCAGGGACAATGGGGGACACTCCTGGAAGTTTTGCAAAGTCAGCCCATAAACTGTTATTACTAATCTGTGCCTCCAAACACTTCTCCCTGATCTCTCCAAAAACTTCCACCACCACCCCCCCACAGGACAGTTCGAGTTCCAGAGTCCCAAAGTAGCCAATTGGCTCCAGGGAAACGTCAAAAAAATCTTCGAAATCCACCCACCCAATCCCTGGCATTAATTCAGAAGATGCACACGATTGATTGGGCATTCGCGCACTTCTCTAACCCAAGTGTACATGCGCACCAACACTCTTGCTGGAACTTTGTGGAGGGATGGCTGCTTCACCCCAAAAGGGTGTGTTTTGGCAAGAGGATGAGCTAGAGCTCATGTTGATTTTCCTGTGGGAGAAGGGCTATGGTGACCGGGTGATGACGAGCACCCACATGGAAACTTACAGCTTATTTGAGGAGGTGGCCACCGCACTGACTGAGGCAGGCCACCCCAGAAGCACGGCTCAATGTCACACCAAGTTCAAAAGAGACAAAGCCACATTTTTTGATGCGCTAGAGGGCTATGGGGGGATACCCCTGTCAGCAGCCGGCCAACCAGATTTAATTTGCTCCTCAGACTCTGGGATCAGGCGGGCAACCCCAGCTTAGAGAAGCGGAGACCGGCCAGTGAGTACACTGCCCCCCCCCATACTGGAGTGCACCATTAGTTGTCACTTACATGCCCCACCAACTTTTCCCTTCCCCTTTCCCATAGAATCCTACCGGCCAAAATGGAGCTGTAGACAGGCAGCACTACAGGACTCCCCGGGATCCTCTCCTGAAAGGGGGCATGCATCTGGTAAGCAAATATAGCTCACATTGCACAGGTAGGGGGAGTGACTGTAGCATCACTCCCTTTTTTCCTCCGTGTAAAAGGAACCAACTTTCTAAGAAAATAATCACAAGCAGAAAAGGAAGGGAAAATTTCTGGGGGGGGGGTGCGCTAGTGTACTCTGGCAATGCACACCTTTTGACAGATCACTGCAGATCTGGGAGGTTGTTGCCTGTGGATATCTGTCTTCTCCATACCAGTTGCAGCCAGTGTTCCCTCTAAACTAAACTGCTGTTAGCAGGATTGCAGTTCTGTGGCCTCCAGCTCAGAGACTCCTCTTCTGAGAGGGAGCAATGGTTACAGGTAAGGTTGAATTGGAATCCCTACCACAAGGTCAGAGTAGCGTGGTCTTCTGAGGTTTTCCATGACCCACATAACAGAACCATGGAGTTTGATGGATATCTGGCTCTAGATTGGGAAAGCACAGTTGGCTTAGCCTTGCACCCTTGAAGAAGTGGTATTTGGCTTAGTCTTGCACCCTAGGAGAGGTGTAAGTGGGTCCTCAGGAAATTAGAGCACCATACAGTGAGTAAAAGGGGGGACCTGGCCGAGAGAACACAGCAAAACATATAATAAGTATATTTCCTCCTGTGTCATTTTCAACAGGACTATGTGTGAGCGTGGTGGTGCAGACTGCAGGATCCCCTGTGGTGAGCGATAGAGGTAAATTTAGATGTATTATTGGGAAGTCATCTGTCCATGCACAAGGATCAGTGTCTGGAGTGGTAACTATATCGGGATGTAAACCTGAGTGCCTGACTGAGGAAGTGTGTACGTTTGCCTGCCCCTATTAACCTTTGATTCTCAACCACTCATTTTAGGGTCAGTTGACACAGAAGATATGACATCCACGCAGTCAGGGGGGCAGGAAGCAGGACCAGAGGCCACCTCCAGGTGGTAAGAGCAAGGGCCCTTGCTTGTCTTGCCAGGGAATAACTTTGCACATGCTAAGGGCTACCCATTCTCTCGCAGCAGTTGGTGAGCCGAGCTACAGGAACCAGGCTAGGGAAGACCAGCAGCTGGACCTGATGCAGGCCACCCTAGAGAAGCTCCAGGACACCCTTGAGCAGCTCCAGACCAGCATGGAGCTGCTCAGGGCAAGTGTGGATATGACTCGGCGGACCCGTGAGTATCCTTTCAGGCCTGGTCCTGTGATCAACAGTAGGAATATGAGAGACATCCAGGGCACACAGGCAGGTAGCAGCACATATTTTATTGAACAGCTACCACTGCTGTGGTGATCCTAAAAAACCAACAACTGAAATAACAACAACCATAACAACACAACACTGCGGTTTACTGAGAAGGTCAGAGCCCCCCTGCCCCTGCCTTTGGAATCCTGTAAGTTTGTGTTAAGTGGCTTCCCATGTAGTGAGAACCAGCACCAGTGTTGGACATCACTTCTCCCCTGGTGAGCACTCTGTGGGAAATGTCAGGAGTTCAGACCTGGCTCTTTGGATGGTCCGGCTGCAGTGCAAAGGAGGCTGCTTCTCGCCCACAGTTTGTTTGAAATGCCATTGTCCTCAAGAGGCCTCAGTGACAACTGAGTGTGTGTATTTTGTTGGAGGGAGGGAAGCAATATTGTTGTGGGTCAATGGGGGAGCACTGGAAGGAGCAGCCCAAAAATGGTGTTGGCTAGGGAAGAGGCAGTGCCAGTGTCTAGAATAGTGCACTGGGAAGGTTGCTCAGGTGAGGAGCAGGATCCATCCTGGTCATTGTGCAATCAGGGTATGTCCTGGGTCAGGTAAACTGGCCACTGAGTACCTAGGCCAGGGAGAACACACTGTAAGGTGGCTTTCAGATGTCCCTTTGATCATCCTACCAAGTTCACAGTCATAGTGGATAGGGGGTCATGCGGGTGTCTAGGACTCCCTTGTGCATAACGGTGTTAATGCTGAGCACGTACTTGCCATTTCAGAGGATGGACATACACGCCGTATTGAAGTTGTGGAGCGGGCAATGGTGAGACTCCGCAAGGAGTTTCAAGACATCAGGCTCACTGCAACAGTGGCAGCGCAGGCAGAGGAGCAGGAGTCCGAGGAGAGTGAGGAGGAAGCTGGGGAAGAGGGGGAGTAGTCTGTTTGTTTGTGTTGTTGTTGTGTTCCTGTTGTGTTTGCACTGTTTGAGGGTTTGTTAATATTTCACTTGTTTAATTGTTTACTGTTTTACAAAGTTCTTTATAAAGTTTCATTTTTCCAAACAGTGACGCTGTTATGCCTGGATTGCGTCTGGCACTGAGTAGGGGATGCAGCTCTAAGGGCAGAGGCAAGCTTGATAAAGCAGGCAGACAACACGGCAAAAAAGGAAAAAACAGCAACACACTTGGAAGGGTCCAATACTGGGTTTTTATACACAGCAATACTTACATGTGTGAAGATAAACTTAAATACATGTAATTTTTACACTGGAATACCAGAACTATTTAAAGTTAACTACTGACAGCCGCACAGTGGGAAGAATCTTCTGAGCACTGATCCCATGTGGATGCGACCGGTTTCCTTGGGGTTTACACAGAGAGCCACACAAGCCCTGTCAAAGGGACCAGAAGCTGCACAACAGCAGCATAGCTTTGTAGACTGTGCATTGCATCAACCTACACCTTTTTTAACAGTACAGTAACTACCATCTGCCTCACACTCACAGAGGGCACTGATCTCAGGTATTTATGTTATCTCTGCTGAGACATTGCCCCCTGTAACACAAGTGGACAAGTTTATGCCAGTGTCTTGCAGTACATTGAGCTTGGTTTTAGTAATCATTATGGTTAGGGCATTTTCCCCCTACCTCTCTGTGCATTAGTTAGTGATTATCCAGAGTACACCACCGTATCTCGCATTACGCGGAACACTAAGGGGAATACGGTTCTCTGGGTCTCTTGTCCCGCTTCTTCCTGAATCCATGGCCAGTGTCAGGAGTGGATGAGTTGCCACCTGGATGATTGGCCTCCCTCTCTCTGCATGCATTCCCCCTATCCCCAGTCCCTTGGCTGGCTTGAACATTTGCTGCAGCAGAGTCTGTTTGAACACTGGCCATTGGTGTGGTGGCACTTGCACTCTCTCCACTGATGGTCCTAGTGAGGTGAGTGAGTGCAGCCAGTGCACCCTGTAGGATCCCACACAGGGCATCGCTGGACTGCCTCTCCTGCTCAAGGTAGGCGGTCATCAGAGCCATGAAATCCTCATGTTCTCATCTGCCTGCCTCCAGCAGCGCCTCTCAGTGCTGTCTGGAGTGCTGGAGCATCTCCTCCCCTATCTTTTGCACCACTGAAACCCTTTTGGTCCTTGCCCTTATAAAGGCCAGACGGGATTTTGGCGAGAGTTCACCCAGGATGACTCCAGGTGGAAAATCTGTGGTTGGGAGGAAAAAAGGAAAAGATATGCTGGGGAGTGGTTGACCTACAGCAGCTGTAGTCTCCATTCACCACCTTCTCATGCCCTGCTATGCCGCACCACCTGGGGTTCAAGGGTTCAGGCTTACCTGTTGGGTTACTGTGGGTTTGGCTCCCACGTGCCTCTGGCTGGGAGGATGCAGATGTGATGTACAGGTGAGAAAAGGAGTGTTACGCAAAAGACACTAATGGCTGTGTGACTCATGGTCTGGGGCAAGTGATGCTCTGTATTCTTGGTGCTCGGGGGAGGGAGCAACAGTGGGAGGGCTTCTAGTGTCCTGGCCCCACTGCTAGACCTCCTGATGGCACCTGGTAATTTTTGGCCACTGTGTAACACAGAGTGTTGGACTGGATGGGCCATTGGCCTGATCCAACATTGGCTTCTCTTATGTTCTACTGTTCTTAAATGCAAATGTGCTAGTAAATGCTCAGGGGGAAGTGGCAGGGTGAGATCTTTGGGTGGTGGAGGGGGTTGATTATGTGAAGTGGTATGGACAGGAATAAACCATGTAGTCATCCCCTGAGAGCTGGTCTCACCATACCCACCTTCCTGAGGTGGGAAAGCATCCATATTCACCTCACCATCATCTTTGGCCCCTTCCTCTGCCTGTGACAGGGGGCTGTCTCCTTCTGGAATGGAAAGAAAATGGAGCCTAATGTCAATTGACTAAGTTGAGTGAACTGCACGCTGTGCTATGCAGGAATCACAGTTATTACAGGCAACCACACAGCCATTCCTGAGATACAGGTGGCTGGAGAAATAGGAAGAATGAGGAAGGATGAGGAGTCAAATCATGAGCAATCCCACCACACCGTCTGAATGCACCCGTGGTAATATTTCGGGGGGGGGTACCATGGCATACTGCCAGGTTGAGGTATTTCAAAATTTCCACAGGCCTGATTGTACTTGGAGAATAGCTACATGTTCTGGTAGCCAAAATGCCCCTATTGTAGTATTATGAAAACAGTCCACATCACTGACTATAGGGAGAGATTACCTCAGTCACCAGAGGGCAAGGACTGGAGAGTGTGGGGTGGGCTGCTTTGTGACTTGGTGGTGGATCCTTCCCACAATTGTATATGGACCCAGATATATACTTGCATAGCCGGCTCACCCACTAGGCGAGCTAGGCACTTGCCTAGAGCGTGGTGGCCGTAGGGGTGCCAAAAGGTGCCCCCCTGCGTCTTCCCAGGCTTGCTTGGGCGCCCCGCAGAGTGCCCAAGCAAGCTGGCGCTGGGAGGGAGGGGGTGGCGGTTTAAACCACTGCCCCCTTCCCGGCTTCCCTGGGGGTCAGCGGGGCCGGTGGGGAGCAAAGAGGTGCCTTCCAGGCTGACCCCCCCCCGGGGACTCCCGGTGCAAAGGCCCGGGAAGAGGTGGTGGCGAAAAGGCACCGGGGGGGGAGGGAGTGACTGAGTAAGGGGGGGACTGCTGGGGGTGAGTGGGGGGCTCAGCCGAAGGAAGGAAGGGGACCGCCGCGCCGCGCCACCCCCTCCCCCCTCCATCGGGGACCGCAGCCGCCCTGCCCACCACCCCGGAATGTGGGGGTTGTGTGTGTGTGCCTTGGGTGTTGTTCCCTGGGCCTGGGGAGGCGGCGAGGCACTGCAGGGGGGCTCCTTCCCGGGCGGGGCGGGGTGGGGCAACCGCGCCGTCGAGCCCACTGAGGGAGTGAGACCGGCCAGCCGGCAGGCCACTGCACCACGCGTTTCCCCTCCTCTGCCCCCCCGCCAGCCTGCCTGCTTGCTCCTTTCTGCGGGGCTCCCTCCGCCCGGTGGCCTTCCTTGCAGGGTGTGGGGCTCCGGCAGCAGGTGAGTGGGGGAGGGCGGCTCCTCCTCCTGAGGCCGGGCGGGTGTGGCAGGGGTCAGGAGGACCCCGACGGCTCTGGGAGGGTGGCAGGTCGTTAGGCCTGGAGCGGGGCGGGGGTGGTGGCGGCGGTTTAAACCTCCGCCCCTTCCTGGCTTCCCTGGGGGTCCTGCAGCCACGGAGCCCCCAGGAAAGCCAGTGCTGGGAGGGAGGGGGCGGCAGCTACATCCCCACCCCCTTCCCTGGCTTTCCTGGGGCCCCGCAGCTGTGGAGCCCCCAGGAAAGCCAGCACTCCGCCACTGCCTCCAGTCTCTAGGCCCCACTGGGAGGTTGGCATCCCCGGTGGGGGCGCCCCAGGCTGTCCTGCCTAGGGCGCCCAGACACCTGGAGCCGGCCCTGTATACTTGCCACATGAGCTGCCTGCTCCCTGTTGGTCCAGGGGGAAAAGATCAAGGGTGGCTTCAGGGGAGGGAGGGATGCCCTGATGGCTGGTGCTAGGAGCTGTCTCCTCTTGGAAGCTGTGTGACAGCCTCCTCCCTGTCACGCTGACACTCCCCTGTAAGATGCGACTCAGCTCCTCGTAGAAGGGGCAGGTGTGTGTTGAGGCACCGGGTTGTTGGTTATTGGCCACCACCTGCTTGAATTTCAGACGAAGGCTTTTGGTCTTTGTGCGGCACTCCTGAGCACTTCGCCTGAACCCCTTTGCAGCCATCCCTTTTGCAATCTACCTGAAAATCTCAATGTTCCTAGAGGAACATTTAAGCTCCTCCTGGACTTTAGCCTCCCCCCAGTGAGCTAGGAGCTCCAAGGTCTCCCCACACCACCAGGAGGTCCCTCTCAAACCAGACATTTTTGAGGAGTGTCGCTTTCCCTCCAAAAGCATGCCCTGCAGTGAACATGGGAAATGAGTTCCGGCACAAGATAGATACCTGTGTTACTATGGCACTATTTCCACTTCAATTGAACCCCTCCAACAAAACACTTCCCTTTCAACTTTTGACCCAAAAATGGCCTCTTTGAGATCCCAAACTCATCTAAACACTAAAACCAGGCACCGTTTAAATGCTGGTTTTATTAACATAGGAGCGGAGCTCCGCTCGTGTGCATACCGCCAAGGCATTTAAAAAAAATGGCGGAAGAAAAGCGGAAGCCTGAGGCTTCCACAGCAGCTTTCCGGAGGGAAGGGGGGTAGAGGCTCCTGGAAGTGGCTCGACCGTGACAAGCGATCAGACAGCGGAAAGTGCAGCTCGAAACGAAGAATCAGGAAAACACCACTTGGTAAGTGGTGTCAAAATACTCTGTTTCAAAGGGGGTTTGCTCTGGAAAGCGACAGCTGGGGACGGTGCACAGATGTTGGGCATGTGAACGCGCACGTAAAAGCCGTTTCTGAGGCGTGCCGAAAGCGGCTCAAATGGCGCGTCTGAATGCACCCATTGAGTCACAGCCAACTCATGGCAGCCCCATAAAGTTCCACTTCTTAGGGTGTTCAAAACAAGATATGAGCAGAGGTGGGAGGGAACTGCTATTAATGCATGATTTATTTATTTTTTACTTTGCAGTAGGAAATACTTTTTTCCCTGTACACCCCTTCCCGGCCTAATTATTTTGAAATCACACATCTTTTGTGAAGAGATAACTTGTGTGCTGGGTTCTGCCTCTGGACCTGGTTGCTGCTTTCCAGCCAATCAACAAAACACCATGGTTCCAGCACCAGACCCACTCTGAGCTTCCCAGGCCACAACCAGGTCTAAAATACTTTGTTTTGAGAGGCAGTAACCCTAGCAGGAGTAATCAAAGGCTTTGTTGACCAAAGAGTCCATAGTACCATAAGAATTTCCTAATACATTAAAACTCATATTTACATGGGAATTGAAGACAGAGTAAGATTCTGGACTTGTCTGTTTCCCATTGCTCAGTACAATTATAGCAGTGAACTGTGTCCTGTCTATTCCAGTCTAAGGTCCATTACCTGAGCAGGATTAGAGCTGATTCTCAGCAGATTCTCTTTCTTTCCAGAGAAGCATTTGTAAACAGGCACCACTCATGACAGCCATGGTTTTCTGGAAACATTTGAATCTGGCTTTTCAGACTAGAACTTGAATGAAATGAACTTTATAGATTTGCCAAAAGGAGAGTTTGATCTGTTGTGACAAACTGAGAAACTTTTACCAGAGTTTACAGAATACATTATATATCATAATGTGCAGGGCTCTTTTTGTAGCAGGAACTCCTTTGCATGCTAGGCGACACAACTCTAATGTAGCCAGTCCTCCAAGAGCTTACAGAGCTCTTCTTACAGGGAGGATTGGCTACATTAGGGGTGTGTCACCTAATATGTAAAGGAGTTCCTGCTACAAAAGAGCCCTGAATGTGCTTTAAAAGTAACAGATGCTCCAAATGGGTAAGACAAGTTAGTCTGTAGCAGAAAAACAAAACCGGGATCCAGTGGCATTTAACGACTAATAAAGTTGATTCCAGCATGAGCTGGCATGAGTCACAGCACACTTCATCAGTTGCATGTAGTGTACATCCATTCAGCTACTATGTGTAAATTTGCAACAGAAAAGGAGGGATGGGGCCAGTTTTGTATGTTGTTTTAAACCAGACTTCCTTTGTAACATCTTTCTACTCCCTCCCCAGGCTCAGGGTGGGTCACATCATCTCAAATAATACAATAAACTTTAAAACGCAATAAAACATTACATTATAAACATTTAAAATCAATAGTTATAGCTGCTGGTGCGAAGTCCGGCCCATTTATTATATTATGTATTATATTATATATAATGAAGTGGACACTGACTTGTGAGTTGTGAATGCTGATGCTGACATAAACATTGTTAGTCTTTAAAGTTTCACTAGACTCCTATTTTATTTTGATTCCCCAGAAAACAACATGTCTCACAGTCACACAATTCATTGTCAGCATATTTCCTGTGTGACAGGAGACACTTTGGCTGGAAGTTTTGCTTTTGCATAAATGGATGAAGAATTGCAAGCTGTATGAAGCTGTCCTAAAAGATAAGCTAGAAGTTCCAGATGTTTTGGACTGAAGCTACATCAAGAGTTAGTTTCCAATATCACATGCAGAATTAGCCACACCAAAGGCGCAAATGCCAGGCGGATTTTAAGGGCATGATCATACGAGAACATCTGCCAAGGTTCCTGCACCTGTTGGCAACCCATTTTGCTCCGCCGTAGAAGCAGGGTAAAATGACACTAGGGAAAGTCCAGTAGCAAACGGGTTGGACTTTCCCCTGTGTGATCAGTCCAGCACACTCCCATGGTGTCAGGATGGTCTTATCCAGCTATCCCGACTCCATGCCATTGTTGTTTTTCCCCTTTCAGTATGTGCATCATCGCACACTGCATAGGGAGCACTCAGTGCAGAGATGCGAATCATTGATCCCTTGTTGAAGCGCACTGGAAACATGGCAAAAAAACCCCTGATTCACCCGTGGTTGTGTCTGATCATGCAATGGTGGGCTGCCCCCGCAGCTCCCAGGGACTGTGTGATCGCACAAATGCGGGTCAAATTCCTACGGAGCAAATAGCCTCGCTCCCCCCCCAAGTGTTATCTAGCATGTGTGACTGCAATCTATATTAGGTATGTGCTACAGTACCTGTTCTGGATATATCAAGGTGTTGATTTTATAATATAAAGCCTGAAACTATAGCAACTTGCCATTACCCCCTTAGTACAGCCTTCTGTTCAGCAAGTATCAGCATGGATGGTATACGTAAAAGGAGATTTGTTCCATGATGTGAAATGCCTTTTACAATAGGTCTAACAAACCCTGAACATTTTTTTAGGTAAATCAAAACAATTTTTAGTCAGGTTTGCATCACTTATCAGAAATGACTGTGTGACAGAATGGGCCTATCCTAGTGCCACGGGACAGAATGAGCTCCTGTCTCTGGCCCCAGCTCCTGCCAACCTAGCAGTTCGAAAGCAAGAAATTGCCAATAGATAAATAGGTACCACTTTGGTGGAAAGGTAACAGCATTCTGTATGACCATGACCATGGAGAAGTCTTCAGATAGTGCTGGCTCTTTGGCTTGGAAATGGAAATGAGCACGGCACCCTAGAGTTGGATTCGACTGGCTTTCAAGCAAGGAAAACCTTTACCTTTACTATTTATATATATGCAGGGGTCTTTTCGTAGAAAAACAGCTGCAGGAGCTCATTAGCATATGGTATGCTAATGAGCTATTAGGCTATTAGCATATGCCACGCCCCCTGAAATCACTGGAAGTGATGTCAGAAGGGGAAGCAAAAGGGGGGGAGGCATCTTCAAAATCCTCCCCTTCCCTTCCCCAGCTGGCCTGGGTGGGGGAGCTAAGAGAGAAGGAGTTTAAAGTTTAAACTCCTTCTCATGAGAGTTGGGCCATAGAAGGAGAAAAGATGGAAGGAAAGAGAGAGAGTAGAGAGAAGGAAAGAGGGAAAGAAAGAGAAGGAAAGGAGGAGGGAAAGAAAGAGAGGAGAGAAGGAGGGAAACAGGGAAAGGAGGAAAAAAGAGAAGAGAAGAAGGTGGGAAAGAAAGAAAGAGAGAAGAGAAGAAGGAGGGAAAGAGGAAAAAGAGAGAAGGAAAGGAGGGACTGAAAGAAATTCAGCGGCAATTCAGCCCCATTGTATCCTATGGGCCACTGAAGTCAATGATGAAAACATAGGGTATATTCTGGGGGCTGGAGTAACTTTTCCCCACCATAGAGAACAATGGAGGGAATAGGGGCAATCTGTTTGGGGGCCCATAGAATTGGACCCCCTGGTCCAATGTTCTTGAAACTTGGTGGGTATCTTGGGGAGAGGCTCCATCAGCTACCCTGTGAGTTTGGAGCCTCTCCCTCAAACCCCCTCCCCTCCAGCCCCCAGAATATGCTCTATGTTTTCACCATTGACTTCAATGGCCCATAGGATATAATGGAGCTGAAATTGACATTCGGCTGCTTGAAAGACTCCCCAGGACGCTGGCTGGGGGCGGGGCTTGGCTCCTGAGCTCCCAGAGCTGCGCTCTGGTGCGCTCCCCCCAAAAAAACCCCTGTATATATGGCGTTATAATGTTACCACATGTGATCCCTTTCATGTGTATTGACAAGTGTGAACTCTGTAACTTGAGTTTGGGATGCTTGCCCAGAACTGATTTTGGGGAATTAAGCTCAGTGTCCAGGGAAACCTCTTCTTGCTTCTAGCTTGGAAAACTGACACACTCATCAATTAATGGGGAGCAGAACATGTGATTTAGGGATCTTTATCTAAATAGTGGGCAAGCAAGCTCAAAGTGCCTCTAATAGGCAACTAACCATAAAACATTTTGCTGTAGCCACAACACAAATTCTTTGGGGGGAGGGGAGAGGGTTTTATTGGCACCAAACATCCAGCACAATGAAGAGTTCTTCTGAACTGAAAAACTTGCACTGTGCTTCATTCTTTTAAATGGTCTGCTTTCAGAATGTTTGAGACACCTTTTAGCTGCACCATGCTTTATGTGTTTTTTTTAGTGCCATTGCTGGGTTTTAATAACTTTTATGATGCTTTCTGTTTTTATAGTGTTTCATTTTCTATGCCAACCTCAGACAGGTTACCTGAAGAGGCAGCATAGGAAGTTTCTAATTTTTTTTTTTAAATAGGGTTTTTGTTTTTAAAAATATATTGCACACATTTTGTCTTTAGATTTTTCTCTGTGTACTGACACAGCTCCTCTTACCTTTGGAGGTGGCCACAGTAGCAAGGGAGTGCATATGGGTCTTTCACCGCTCCATCACCAGTTTGCCCATGATCTCCAAGTAGGTATCTGTCTGATCGAAGCCTGCAGATGCCTCTTTCCAGGACGACTTGCAGTTTTCTCCTTCCAGAAAGATGGGGTGCCCAACCATGGAGGAAATCATGGCTAGTTTGGCACAGCAAAGACAGGAGGTGCCTTAAGTGGGAAAGCAAGTGATCAGTAAAGGAATGGCCACCCTGGTCTCTGAACTGACTTTAAATATGCAAGTTGGAAAAAGCTGAGTGCACAGAGGGGGGTGGGTGGGAGCTGATTCTGAGTGCAAAAAACTCTGAAGGATGTCTAGTTGGAAATGGAGAACGACTTGGGACAACATCTCCTTCCCCGCACCATTTCCTCTTTCCCTTCTTCTGGCAGTCCCCATTTCTTCACCTTGCCCTACTTCTTTCTCTTCTTCTCACCAGTGATTCAAACCTTAATCTGCCCCACCAATCTTTTTTTTTTAATTAAGGAATTTTATTAATTTCATAGATAAAGATTAAAAAGACAGAAATAAGAGTAGGAACAGAATAGAGATTACAGAAGAGTGGAATCTATACTCTTATAATAATTTGATTTACATGCATCAGTAGAATCAGATTCTTTTGAGCTGTCTGTACAGATTGTAATTTATAGCTTAAGTCCTCCTAAGTAAACCTATAACCATTTATAAAATCTCTCCCATTTTCTTTCAAAGTCACTTTCAGGTTTTTCATGCAATTGTAAGGTAAATTTATTCTTTTCTGCTGCATCCAAAAGTTTAAAACTTAGTTCTTTTATTTATTATTTATTTACTACATTCATGTTCCATCCTTCTCCAAAGTAGCTTACATCATTCTCCTTCACCTCCATTTTATCCTCAAAAAATCCCCATTAGTTGTTAGGCTGAGAGTGTATACCTGGGCCAAGGTCACTAGGTGTGCTTCCAAGCCAGACTAGGGATTCAAACCTGGATCTCACAAATCCTAGTCTGAAACTCTAACCACTACACCACACTGGCTTTTGTGGGATGGCTGCTGTTGAACAGTAGGAAGCAGCTGGGCCTGGGTGAGTCATGCAAATTAGGTGGTAGTAATTCACTTGGTGGTTGCTTCCAGGCCTGGACCTTATGAGTCCTCCCTCAGATGCCATCACAGGCCTAGAAAGGGCCCTCACTCCTTCTCCCACCTTTTACTGAGAAAAAAACCAAGGTAGAAAGGCTGGCAATACTGTTGAGGTTGCCTAACATTGGCCACTGAGGGCATTAATTTCTTAAAGTTACAGGTGTGGCTTCAACCTTTTACAGAAAACACCAAGATCTTATGTTGTGAGATTTCAGCTGCTGTTTTGGAAAAAGGAGGAGTTACTATGTGTGCCAGGCAAGAGAAGAGGAGCAGGAGCCCCTGTGCAAATCAGCCACATGGGCAGGAAGGCCACTCTGCATTTGTTCAAGTTAGCAGAAATGCATAGGTATTGTTTCTTATCTTAATTTGAAGAATGAAAAAAAAACCCAAACTATTGGGTAGCTTAGATCAGAGTCATCACTGTATGTGCCTTAGCATTTTTTTAGTTGCAAGTGGTAATGGATATGAGCATGTGGTCTAATTAGTTCTTTGCTTAGTACATCCAACGAGGAGATCTTAGCAACTGTCAGCTTTGCTGGGAGAACTTGGGCTAGTCTGCCTAACCTACCTCACTGGGTTGTTGTAAGAATAAACAAATGCTGCTTTTATTGCTTTTTCTTCTAGCCTGGGAGGTTGTTACCAGGGAACAAACAAGGATTAAACCAGGGGTTCCCAGTGTGGTGCCTGTGGGTGCCATAGTATCCACGGACACCTTTCTTGTTACCAACCAAATGTTTTTAGAAAGTAGGTGGAGCCAGGTGGGGCTTTTGCCCAGCAAGGCTTCTGACTGGCCACTGGAGATTTGATTGGCTATGTGGGTTTTTGAAATAAATGTTGTGTTGGCAGCTGTTGCCCCCACAGCACAAGAATTATCACTGAAAGTAAGCTGTGGTGGCCATTTTGTGGCAGCTTCACATCCTGCAGGAACCATTTTATGTTTTTGTGGCTGAAGAATAGATGCTTTCAAATTATGGTGCTGGAGAAGACTCTTGAGAGTCCCTTGGACTGCAAGGAGATCAAATCAGTCAATCCTAAAAGAAATCAACCCTGACTGCTCCCTGGAAGGCCAGATACTGAAGCTGAAGCTCAAATATTTTGGCCACCAAATGGGAAGGGAGCACTCACTGGAGAAGATCCTGATGCTGGGAAAGATTGTAGGTAAAAGAAGAAGGGGACGGCAAAGGATGAGATGGTTAGACAGCGTTATCAATGCAACGAACATGAAATTAAGCAAACTCCAGAGGACAGCAGAAGACAGGAGGGCGTGGAGTGACATGATCCATCAGGTCACAAAGAGTCAGACTCAACTGTGTGACTAAACAACGACAACCCATCACACTGTGCCAGAATTCCAAAGATACCACAGGCTTAAAAGGGATGGGGCCCCTAGGTTAAACCAAGATTAAGCCAAGATGCCTATATCTGTAACTCATGCAAAAACATAGTTAAACTCACTGTTAAAAAATGAACTTCAGACCATTTCTCAGATTCTGATCTGATGGACTCTAACTAATAGTTTTACTTGTTGTTGTGTTGGCCTACATTTGGACAGTGACACAAATAGAGGTTAGTTTAATCTGTGGCTTTGGGTGATATCTGAGCAGAACCACCATGTTGATAGACACATAGCAATTAACTAAAAATATCATTGGCATTTCTGGTGTGTATATGAATTTCTTCCCTGTCCTGATCTTTGGGGAGGGGGAATCCCAATTCTCAGTTCCCTTTCGGTTTCTATTATTTGAAGATAACTTTAGTGAACTGGAAAGTGTTTGTTAAAAGGAAATAGTTCATCTGAAACAAATTATCTTGCTTTTGTCTCCAAGTGAACTGCACTGTGAAAGGACATGAACATAACCAGCCTGAAAGGTTTTGCAATAAGAGCTAAGACACAAGCTGATGGGTAACTAGACACTTCTCTTTAGAACAGCAAATATTCACAATATGAAAAGGCTGTTGGCTAAGAAACAACAAGTAAAACAAGTATTTGAGTTGAAAAAAGGATTCTCTGTAGATCACTAAATTTTTCATGCAAGTTGTCTCTCTTAAGAGATGCTATAGAAAGTGAATTTTGATGTGTGGAGACTGATGGATACTCAGCTGACTGAAATGCTTGCATGTGGGATGGAAAGAAAAAAGTCTAGTTGTATGGAATATATGGGGAACCACAGTTGAAAACACTGTTTCCCTCCCTCATTTGTATTTTACACCATGCTGAAGGGTGCATGAAAATGAAGTCAAGTTTCAGTTAAATACTGAGCTTTCACAATGATAGTGATAATTGGGCTTGATCATAGCTTGCTTCCTGTACATGTGTTACTCCCCTTTCTCTTTGCACTTCCCTCTGCCTCTCATGTGTGGCACTTGATGGGAAGGGTTAAATCAAGTTCTGAGTGGGACAGAACATTCCAGGTTCAATCTCTGGCCTCCTGAGTTTTTAAAAAATCCTATTGTTGGTGATGTGAAAGACCTGTAACTTTCCCCAGCAAGAGCAGGAGCAGGTAAGAGTGGCAATGAAGGGCAAGATTATCAAAGGTATACTTTGCAAATTTGACTGGTAAGAAGAACTTGGAGTACTATGAGTACACTGTGTGCTAGGGTTGCCAACTTCAGGCTGGGGAATAGCTGGATATTTTGGGGTGGAGCCTGGGAATGGCAGGGTTGAGAAGCAGTGGTACTTCAGTGGGGTATATTGCCATGAAGTTCATCCTCCAGAGCAGCCATTTCCTCCAGGTGAACTGATCTCTGTCTCCTGGGGATCAGTTGTAATCCCAGGAGATCTCCAGTCATCACAGGAGTTGGTCTGCTGAACTTTAAGAATATAAAGGATGCTTTGTATGATTCTACAGTATTGTAATTGGGCAGTTTTGGTGTTCCACTTTTGAGGAAGCAATGCAATATGGCAGCTGGAAGCTGGCAGGGCCATCAAGTGGATACACAAGTGGCAAGATGAGTTTTGTAAAGAGGAATTATAAATATTGATGTTTGGTCTTTTCACTGTTTGAGAAATTTGACTTGGACTATTTCTGTTTCTGAATGTTGTTTATGTATTTGGCAAAAAGAAAAAAGGGGGGGGGGACTCAACCCAAGATATAACTGTGAGCCAAAAGGGGCTGAGCTAACACTGTATATTATAAAAGTACAAATATTTATTAAGGTGTACACATGTTAAAACATATTATGATTAAAAGAAAGAGTCTAAATATCAGACTTATAAAAACTTTTTAAGTACAAATAGATATGACGGGTAAACAATTTCAAACTTTAGGACCAAATGCGTTTCGGCCCCTTTGGGCCTTCCTCAGTGGTCACTATTCTCTATATTGCACTGACACACATCCAAATACATGTATAAAATATTTTTAGTTTACATATATATCTAACCAGATGTTGTTTCCTAAAATTATAAAAAGGAAAAAGTGAAAGGGGGGAAGAAATCTCATTATAATATGCCAAATGTATATAAAATCATTAATAATGAAAAAACCCTGAAATTACCTTGTATGTTTATAATTATGCTACTGATATATATGTTGGGCCATAAATATAGCCAGGGGTTTTTTCGTAGAAAAACAGCTGCAGGAGCTCATTAGCATATGGTATGCTAATGAGCTATTATGCTATTAGCATATGCCATGCCCCCTGACATCACCGGGAGTGATGTCAGAAGGGGAAGCAAAAGGTGGGGAGGCATCTTCAAAATCCTCCCCTTCCCTTCCCCAGCTGGCCTGGGTGGGGGAACTAAGAGAGAAGGGGTTTAAAGTTTAAACTCCTTCTCACTAGAGTTGGGCCACAGAAGGAGGAAAGAGGGAAGGAAAGCGAGAGTAGAAAGAAGGAAAGAGGGAAAGGAAAAGAAGGAAAGGAGGAGGGAAAGAAAGAGAGGGAAGAAGGAGGGAAACCGGGAAAGGAGGAAAAAAGTGAAGAGAAGAAGGTGGGAAAGAAAGAGAGAAAAGAAGAAGGAGGGAAAGAGGAAAAGGAGAGAAGGAAAGGAGGGAATGAAAGAAATTCGGTGGCAATTCGGCCTCATTATATCCTATGGGCCATTGAAGTCAATGGTGAAAACATAGGGTATATTCTGGGGGCTGGAGGGGAGGGGTTTGAGGAGAGGCTCCAAACTCACAGGGTAGCTGATGGAGCCTCTCCCCAAGATACCCACCAAGTTTCAAGAACATTGGATTAGGGGTTCAATTCTATGGTCCCCCAAACAGGTTGCCCCCATTCCCTCCATTGTTCTCTATGGTAGGAAAAAAGTAATGGAGAAAACTTGTTTGGAGGCCCATAGAATTGGACCCCCTGGCCCAATGTTCTTGAAACTTGGTGGATATCATGGGGAGAGGCTCCATCAGCTACCCTGTAAGTTTGGAGCCTCTCCCTCAAACCCCCATCCCTCCAGCCCCCAGAATATACCCTATGTTTTCACCATTGACTTCAATGGCCCATAGGATATAATGGAGCTGAAATTGACATTCGGCTGCCTGAAAGACTCCGGGGATGCCCGGCTGGGGGCAGGGCTTGGCTCCTGAGCTGCTGGTGTGCTCCCCCCCAAAAGACCCCTGAATATAGCCATGCCAATTCTTCAAATTATTCTGAATAAATAAAAAGAGTACAATTATAGAAATTTTATAAATAGTCTAATTTTAGAATAATTTTAGCCTAAAATGAAATTAAATTGGCCAACAAACTTGGTATCAGAGATTTCATTGGTCTGGATGTGTGTCACCTCCATCAGTGTAAAAGATCAAGTCACAAGCTTTTGCAGTGGCCTCATTATATAGTGAACCTGGGATGATGCAATCACCCACATATATTGCACTGTGCTTGCCAAGAAAGAGATAATAGGTGGGAGGGGTAATAAGGAGAGGGAGGGAAAAAGAGAGAGAGAAAAGGAGCAGCTGGGGGAGGGATGCACAGTCAGCATACAAAACTTCCAGAAATCAAGTATAGATTTTTTTTTAAAGACAGCAAGTCCAATCCACTTCTTAATTCAATCCTAACAGAGCCAACGTCTGTAGGTGGTGAATCAAAAACAGCTCTCTTCTCTGGAGCACTCTGCACACGAAGAAGCACTTTTGAGGAAGCAAGGCGATATGGCAGCTGGAAGCTGGCAGGGCCGTCAAGTGAATACACAAGCGGCAAGATGAGTTTCGTAAAGAGGAATTATAAATATTGATGTTTGGACTTTTCACTGTTTGAGAAATTTGACTTGGACTATTTCTGAATGTTGTTTATGTATTTGGACCATGTATTTTGTATTTTTGAGTTACTGATTTGCATAGTATACATTATATTTTTGATCACCTACATCACTTATATAAGTACATATCATTATATTGTCTGTTAAATGTTTTTCATTATTTCACGAGTTTCATTTTTTGTTTAATTTACTCCCTTCTGTGCTTCTCTGCTGTTTGGGGATCACCTGGAGGCTGGCAACTCTACTGTATGCCCCCTTTATATATTGTCTCCCTCTTGTTTGCTGTGCAGTATGCTAGCAGTAGAATGCAAGCAATATTAGATAGTACTGTGGTTCAACAGTCTATTTGTAATCTTCCACTTAATGAATGATCTGAGAAAAGCTGCTATATAGTTTATAAAAACTGGAATAATGATTTTCTTTCTGTTTCTTTTTGTAGTTCTCTACAACGGCAGTGTGATATAGTCAGATCTCCTCAGATCTTGGAAGCAAAGCAGGGTTAGTACTTGGAAGGGAGACCGCCAAGGAAGACTCTGCATAGAAGTTGGCAAACCACCTCTGCTTCTCACTTGCCTTGAAAATGCCTTGCTGGGGTTGGCATAAGTTGGCTGCAACTTGATGGCACTATACACTTTACACACACACACAAACATTCAAATGAGTGCAGCATACTAAAGAAACCAGTGCAAAGTAACCAAAACAAATCTTACAGAAATGTGGAACTATTTTAATTAACTACACCATTAAAAAATTGATTCAAGTAGTTTAATTTTTCAGATGGGGCCATTAAAATTCAGCCACAAGCTGGGCCACATCCTGTAATATTTTCCATTTTAGGTAGAACGTTTCCTGTTACCTGTAAGCATCTTAGGGCTGCCAACCCCCAGGTGGTGGCTGGAGATCTCCTGGGATTAGAACTGATCTCCAGGCCATAGAGATCAGTTCACCTGGAGAAAATGGTCACTTTGGAAGGACTCTACGGCATTATACCCCATTGAAGGCCCTTCCCTCCCCACAGCCTGCTCTCTCCAGGTTCCACCCCCAAAATGTCCAAAAATTTCCCAACCTGGAATGGCAGTTCTAAAGCATCTACATGCATGCAGATTCCTAAACAAATTGGCTATTGACTTCGAAACACAGCTCTCTAAAGAAATCCTCCAGATTTTTTTTAAAAGATCATCCTCAAGTTAAAAGCTGTTCTGAGATCAATATGATGAGCTGCTATGAGCAAACAGGTCCCCCATTCCTCTGTATGAACATGTGATTTTTCTGAGGTTCATGTTAATCATCTTGCTGTCATGTGGCAATTGACACTGTTAGTTGCATATTATCTCAGTGTGATTAGCTGCTGTGTAAGAATTAAATACTGCATCTCAAACTAAGGCCTCATTTGTAACAAATAGCAATTGAGGTGATAAGCGTAGCTATGGACTGTACCACTGCTCAGATATAGATGTATGGTTTTACACAAAAAGCCAGCATGAAGACATTTGGACTAGAACCTTCTTTCCCAAAATCTAGTTTTCTATTTTTAGGAATATCATTCAGTCATCTGAAGGTAGTGTCCACATACAGGTTTATAACCCCATCTGCTGTTTGTGATAATAAAGACATCCTTTCGCATCTAGAAAATTGTATCATGAATCCAAGGATCCAGATTCTAGCTTTACAGAAAAATCAATACTGGACAGTCAGCTGGATGACATTATTAAAGAGCAAAATATCTTGCAGGGAGCTCCAAGGTCTGCTTCCAAGGGCTAGGTTATACTTTACCTCACAGCAAGTTTAGTGTTTATTTACTGAGTGGTCCATGATATCAGTAGGGTAAATCCATGCCTGTTAACAGATTGGCTGTAAGCCCCTAGCATATGTCGAATTGCAATGTCCTGTTGTATGACTCAGTTGTTCATACAGTGGGAAAACAGCTATCATATAAAGTGTAAAGATGTTAAGGGTTCTCTTTGAATCCTTATGGATAAATAATTCTTGAGGTAAGGGACTCACCTGAAAAGGCCCATGGCTTCTTAGTGATAGTGATCTTCAATAAGTGGGTTGTGGTCCACAGCTAAGCTGCATCCTAACTACAATAATTATGAGGAAGATAGTGTGTCATATAATCAAAATTTAAAGACACTCAATGAAAGGACAAATATCAGTGGTCTCCATCTTTTCACACCAGAGACTCACTTTGTCATGAGGTTAACAGTGGGGTCACAGGTACAAAAAGGCTGAAGACCACTGATACTAGGCATTTCACCAGTTGTATGTTTGGAAGGCTGCTTGGTCCTGTGTATTCCAGCTTTTTGCCCTGTTGGAAACTCAAGGTCCCTTGTTATATGTAGTTAGGTCACAGACTCGTCCAAATGTGCATTTATGATTTAGAGACTGACGAAGAGCCTGAAAGAGAGGCTGTTCTTATTGCTTAAGAGCTATTGGATTATGCTCAAGGTTTCTACATCAAAAAAGGAACACAATTGTGCAGAAAGGCTTTGAATAACAATGCTAGGGACAGTGCTTTAAATTTTTTAATAGATTTTTCCCTGTGATATATCTATTCTTTTTGATGTTAGCTATAACATACATTATATTGATCTGTCTCCCCCGTGACCCGCTGAAGTTTATGAGGACATGTTGGTGGTGTATCTATTAAAATGTTGCTTACATTTCATCTAACTTACTTTTGCTCTATTAATTCATCCTTGTACAAAAAATTAGTCCTTGTTGTGGGGGTACGGTATGAGAGCAACCTAGTAAGTGAACAATATTTTCCACTGTTCTTGCCAAGCCTGTTAAGAAATGTTCCAGTTATTTTTTCCAGTGTTAATATATACCTTTTCTAATACTTGTAATGTTTTCCCCTTTCAATCAATGCCTTTTCAAAATTGTTGCTGATGACTTTGGATAATCCTGTGCAAATGTTGTGTGTGATTATTACTTGCACTGAGGTAAAACAGCAACACCATGCACACTGATACTAAGGCAAGGAAAATGGTAAGATTCCTTATGACTGAAATAATAAATGTAGACCTTTGAAAAACTATTACAGATTGTGTACAGTGGTCCTGCCTTCATTGTTGTGTTTTGTGTGGTACCACTGGGAAAAAAAAATTATCAGGTTGGGAAGAAAAGGAGCAGAGTCATGAGGTCCTCCATTGTCACAATCCAGTTAAGGAGATAGATCCATGCCTGAAATCAGCCTTCCATGCATAGCATCACAGGAAAATCTATATTGTATCTGGAGGGGGCTCCATTTGGATGCTGATCCTTTTGAAAACCATGATCCTTCTCCTTGAGCATTTAGTCCTCAGCTGTTCCCGCTCAGCTATGAAACCATCCATCAGCACATGCTGAGAGGATGTGGCTCAGTGTTAGAGCCTCTGCTTGGCATGCAAAAGGTTCCCAGGTTCAGTCCCCAGCATCTCCAGTTGGAAGGAGCAGAACAGGTGATTTGAAAGACCTACCCTTGAGACCCTGGAAAGCTGCTGCCAGTCTGAGTAGACAGTACTGATTTGTATGAACCAATGGTCTGATTCAATGGGCAGCTTCATGTGTGCATGTGCACAGTCTGATCATTTTTCTGGTTTGGGCTTTTCAAAGAATATATTGCCCGCATCTATGCTTTTGCTGCATTCCATAAGAGGCAGCCCCAGATTTACCTGTGGCTGCTTTTGCTGATGCAGGACAAGGACAAGGAGTGGTGACTGGAAAAGGAGCCTCATGGTGGCTGGGAGCCTCCTGGGTGAGTGCACTGGCAGCCCCGGTGGGTCAATAGCTGGCTGCCCTGGCTGGCCTGATGTGGTGGGGCTTGGGAGGATTTGGGAAGTAAAATCCCCCCTCCTTTTTACAGGCCAGTGCTACCACTGGGCCCACATTCATTCGGCTTCAGCTTCCCACCCTCCCTCCCTTAGCTGTGCATGGTGTACCATGGGTTATTCTGATTTTCTGCTGTTTTTCTGTTCTTATTACAGCTTTAGGGCAGTTTGGGGCATTAGGCTGGATCCATTTGGGGGGAGGCCATCCCTGTGTGCCTGCCTTCCCCATTTTGGGGACTTCTCCTGGGAAAGCCAGTTTGGTGTAGTGGTTAAGTATGTGGACTCTAATCTGGGAGAACCAGGTTTGATTCCCTACTCCTCCACTTGCACCTGGCTGGATGACCTTGGGAAAGCCATAGCTCTGGCACAGCTGTTCTTGAAAAAAGAGCAGTTTCTGTCAAGAGCTCTCTCAGCCCCACCTACCTCACAGGGTGTCTGTTGTGAGGAGGGGAAGGGAAAGGAGTTTGTAAGCCACTCTGAGACAGCTTTGGGTAGTGAAGAGCGGGGTCTAAATCTAATCTCTTCTCTTCTCTTCTCTTCTCTTCTCTTCTCTTCTCTTCTCTTCTCTTCTCTTCTCTTCTCTTCTCTTCTCTTCTCTTCTCTTCTCTTCTCTTCTCTTCTCTTCTCTTCTCTTCTCTTCTCTTCTCTTCTCTTCTCTTCTCTTCTCTTCTCTTCTTCTTCTCAAGGGGTCTTGGGGAGGGAACCATACAGTGTTGAGGGCTGTCACCCTGCTCCACTCTGAGGTGGCAGGGAAACTACACAGAGGCTTGGGCCCATGGACCACAGGACTTGCCCTTTCATGTTTACCCAGTAAGTGGGCTGGGGAGGGGCTCCAGTGGTCAACAGGCGGGTCACCGGATGCCTGGATCCATGCCCTATTCCATGCCAATGCTCTGCTGGCTGTAATCAAGCTGTGGCCTGTTTTACTCCAACTTGGTTTCTGTGTGTGTCTGTTCCCCCACCTCTTCTCCCAGCCATAGGACCACAACAGTCTACTTGCCTTCGCTTCTTTTGCTTATGCTTGTTTTGAGCACCTGGTCTTACATGTTGTTGCCTTACTAGGCACCTAGTGTGCTCTCATGAACTCATACATTATGAAAACCTGGACTTTGCTAGCTATGTGCAATAGGGACTGAAATGCAAGGTTATTTCAAGTGATGCCAGTTACAGCACACATCCAGGAGAAGAAAGCCTTCCTGTGAAAGAGTGTGCCTATGATTCCTGCATGTCACCATTCCACTTTCCTGTAACGAGGTAGACCAGATCCCTAGCCATGTATAGCATAAAGAAGTCAGGCAGTGGCCATGCCAGGCCAAAAGACGGGGCTCAAACTCCATCCAGAGTCTCCATTCTTACATGTAGGCAACAGGTTCTCTCCCAACCTAATACATCACCTAGTCGAAACTGCAACCAGAAAACTGCAAGGGAACAATAGGCTCTGGCCAGCACAAGACATAATCCCATCAGGTGCCATTGTCCAACCTAGTTTGCTATTAGGTCTAACATTGCCCACTCCCCAGACCTTTGACCCCAGCACCAATCAGCATATTTTTTGGGGACGGACAAACCAGAGAGGTGGCCCAGCTGACCCCACCCCTCAGCTTCTGAATAAAAGAGAAGATTCAATACCAGCTCTCTCTCTCTCTCTCTTACTTGCACTCTTGCTCTTTTACCTGACCCCCTCACCAGCATCCCACAGTTCCTGAGATTCACTCCTCCCAACTACAGACAGGTAAAGTATTGCCAATCAACAAACACCCTGCTAATGCAAATGTGCTATTTTCTTCTATTTATATTTCCTAGGTACTGTACAATTGTGTGTGTGCTTGTGTTATTGTATGCTTGAAATACATGCAGTAAACAAAATCTTCTTATACTGACGTCAGTCTCAGCGTCTATTTGGTGGGTCTGGAGGGAACTGCAGCCCTGTATACATAGATGCTTGCCTCCACATTGCTTATTGCCTGATTTAAGATCATAACTCCCCAGATTAAATAACAATTTAAGGCAATTTGGCTAACAATGTGGCACTAATGTTGTCACTAGGGCCAGAGATTTCCCAGGTCTCTCTACTCTTCCTAATGGAGCCTGCTTTATGTTTTCTACCTTTTCATGGGATAGTTACAGAAAATTAGAAGGAGGAAAGATAGAAGAGGGCAGATGGAATACCGGATGTGTGGAATAACAAGTGTGTCTTGTAGTATTAGTAGAGTAGGATAGGATTAATGATGAAATAAGCAAGTTTGAAATTATGACTTGTCCTAATCATAGGCCAACAGCCATTGACAAATGCTTCCTTGGGACATGACTTCCTTGGACATAGCTGCCCTTGACACTTGAAGGAGCTTCAATAGTAGAAGATATCAGAGTGGAAAAAGTAAGAAACTCTGATGCACTCCCAAGGCTCTTGCATTCAACAAAATGACTGCCTGGATTGTGCCCCAAATATGTTACCATTTTAGAAAGCTGTCTACAAGCAAGACATTGACAGTATTTCTATATTGGGCAAGGTGACATGAAAGTCAGCATAAGGATTTCTGCTAGACCTAGCAGAAGAAAACATATCAGTTTAACAAGGAAGTAAACATGGACACTTTAAAACACTGCATTCAGCCAGGGATTCTAAATCTTGTTTTAAGTTTTTAAGGTTATTTCTTATTCTGTACAGCAGTACCCTGTTGACTTTACAATGCAAGCCTTCCATAATTCATTCTGCTTGATTAGTGTCTTTGATGACTTGGAGTGTCAGCTCATGCAGGATTTGCAGCACGAGAAAAGGATACTGAGAGCTTTTTGTGTATTTTCTGGTCACATGAGTTGTACAACTATAGAGGTTAACTGCATAGTTTTCCTCCTAATACTTGAAGGAATCTTTTCTTTTGGAACCCTTCTTCCCATGATCCACTGCTGGAAACCAAATGCATGGCATTTCCTCCTGTCTGTTAGCATGTGTATGTTTAGTGCTGTTGTTACCCATGCTACTCAAATTCTGCAAGGATCTTAGGCTAGATTTGCAGTACATAACAAACCAGTTGCCTTCATTATTTTAATAGTGAAGGGAAGCTTGGCTCCTGCAAAGAGGTGGGATGCAGGCTGGAGGCGAAAACTAGAGTTCTTGATGGGAGATATAGACAGGACATAGCCACAAGCAGTTATATTCAGTTCTAGAAGCAACAAAGGACTGATGATGTCTTATAAAGTACTGGAATGTTATAAAAGTTTCATAGTTATAAAATTGGGGGACCCACAAGGACTTACAATCAGTGTTCCCTCTAAGCTGAGTTGGTGTGAGCTAGCTCACAGTTTTTTAGCCTCTGGCTCACACAATTTGTCTCAGGAAGGATGGCTCCAGAGCAAATTGATTTATGCAGTAGCCAAATCGCTCGCTCACAACTTCAATGCCAGTAGCTCACAAAGTAGAATTTTTGCTCACAAGACTCCACAGCTTAGAGGGAGCATTGCTTACAATGGTCATTTCTTTTTCTCCTTCCCCACTATGGCACCCACATTTTGGAATGGCCTGCCTGAGGACGTCAGGAAGGTTCTCACTCTCCTGGCTTTCCTCAAAGTATGCAAAACTGAATTATTCAAGAGGGCTTTTCTACACAGGTAATAGAGTCACACTGTATTAACTGTTTCACAAAGTTACTTGGATAAATCATTAGGGACACTGGTCTATATCACTGTGTATAGACTGCTGAAACTAGGATCTTACTATGTAATTTTTGCATCATTTAATGTGTCATGTTAATATTTATACTTTGCTTCAGTTCTGCTTTTAGACTTCTGGTTGGTTCTACAACCCTAATTCCTATTATATTGTTCACTGAATGTCCCAAGGGCAAGAAAGACAGAGTGAGGAGGTCAAGGAAATGACATTGGAAGGAAAAGGAAAGTGCTGGTATTGGTGACTCTCTGCTGAGGGGTATAGAACATCATATGCCCAGACCTGACCCCCTAGCCCAAGAGCTGTGTTGCTTGCCGGGGCAAAGATTAAAAATATTGCTGATTGGATGCCAAAACTGATCAAACCAATGCATCATTACCCATTTGTGATGGTCCATGTGGGAATGAATGACATGGCCGTGAACACCATCACAAGCATTAGGGCTGACTATGAAGCTCTTGGTAGAAAACTGAAGGGAATTGGGGCACAGGTGGTATTCTCTTTGATCCTTCCTGTCACACAAAGAGGAATGCAACAGGAACAGAAGACAATGAAAGTGAACCACTGGCTGCAATGGTGGTGTTGACAGGAGTGATTTTGATCTGGGACCATAGGCTAGGTTTTCTGGAAGATGGCCTACCAGCATGCGATGGACTTCACCTATCAAGGTCAGAGAAGAATGTGTTTGGCAGGAACCTGGGGAGATTCATCACGAAGTCTTTAAACTGACACCATAAGGGGAATGAGATGACCAACATACGGGTTTCAATGAAGGAGAGCAAACAGCAGAGGCCCACCTGGGAAGGCCAAGTCAAATGGAACTGAAGTGCAGGGCTTCAGGTCCCTATGTACCAATGCCCAAAGCCTGGGCAATACAAAGAAAAAGTGTGAGCTTCTAATGCACAAAAAGGGACATGATTTAGTAGGCATTACAGAGACTTGGTGGGATGATTCCCATGACTGGAATATAGGAGTGGATGCATATGAGTTGCTCAAGAAAAACTGAAAGGGTTAAAGAGGAGGCAGAGCGGCACTATATGTGAGGAGAGGGTTTGCTTGTCAAAAAATCCTGGAGGGGTGGGTGACAGACCAAAGGAAAATATCTAGGTGAGGATAAGGGAATGAAGGACAAAGAGTATTGTGGTTGGAGTCTGCTACAGACCACCTAACCAGGGTGAAGAGGTGGATGCTGCCCTCCTTGAGCAGCTTGACCATGTATCCAAGCAACATGACCTGATGTGTGCTAGAAGTCAAACTCTGCTAAGCCTCCAGAGTCACACAATTTCCTGAACTATCTGGCCAACAACTTTCTTTTTCAAATGGTGGAGGAAGCTACAAGGGGCTTGGCCATACTCGACTTAATATTAACCAACAGGCAAGAGTTGGTGGATGGGAGACTTTAATGAACTCAAAAGCATAATGAGAGTCATTCCATGGGCAAGAATGCTGGAAGGGAAAGGAGCAAGTGAAGGATGGCCTCTCCTAAAACTAGAGCTCTTGCAAACTAAAGCCATCACTATTCCAACAAGATGGAAATATAGTAGGGGATCCAAGAAGCCAATGTGACTGAACAGACAACTCTATGATGAACTAAGGAAAAAAAGAAAATGTTCGAGAAATGGTGGACATACAGAAGAAGAAGAGGAAGAGGAGGAGGAGATTGGATTTATATCCCATCCTTCACTTGGAGTCTCAGAGTGGCTTACAAACTCCTTTCCCTTCCCCTCCCCACAACAGACACCCTGTGAGGTAGGTGGGGCTGAGTGAGAGAAACTGCTCTTTTTCAAGAACCGCTCTGACAGGGTTTCGGTTTCGGCGTTGCGAATGGCGGCCGCGTCTCGGGATGCTCCCGGAGGCGGCTAGCCCACGCGCAGATTGGGGGGGGTCTTCGCATGTGCGTAAGACCCTAGTGAGCCTTAGGTTAAGGCTCCGAACCGGGGGCGCTTGGAGAGTGACCTCTTTGCCGGCAGACAGCCAGGAAATTGAGGCTTTCTCCCTGCCCCAATTGGCCCCGCTGCGTCGTGCCCCATCATGGGACTTAGCAGCGCCACCGATTTCCAGGAGTGAAGACAGCGATATGATTTAATATAAAAAGAAGAAGTGGCATCGAATCGTGAGTGGAAGGTCTATTTTGAAGCGTGAATTTGAATCCCCCGCAAGCGTTTAAGCGTATGGGAGGAGGGAGGAGTCCCCACCCCTTTTGAGAAGCAAGATTTACAAAGGGAGCGCGGAGGGGGAAGAGAGAAAGAACTGTTGGTGAAAGTACCGTTGGGGTTGCATAGAAGACTACGACCTTATTAGCTTCCTGGGGGAGGCGGCACGAACTTTTTAAAAGTAAACAAGAAAACAAAATGTCGACAACGGGGAAAGTCCTGCAGAAACCGGAAGAGAAGGGAGGAGGGACTTCCGGTCCGAGTAGCCCCCCCCCAGAGCTTGCTGTCAATCAACAGGAAAATGAGATTCTGCGCCCTCTGCTGGAGCAAATGCAGAAAATCAATGAAACCCTGCTTAAAGTGGAAAGTGTTCTCATCAGTCGACAAGAACTGATATTGGAAACAACAAGGAAGATGACGGAAATTGAACAGAAAGCGTGGATCTAAGTTCTCAGGGCGTAAAAGAAGAAGAGAAAGAGGATCTCGGATTTACTTTGGCGAATGTATTGGTTCCCCCAACTGGCAGTGAAGCGAAAGAATTAAAAGAAGAGGTGGATATGGCTCCCAAAGCCAATTCCGCTTTTATAAAAGAAATTACTCTGCCAGTAGAAGGGGGGGTCAAGCATAGCAAGCAAGACATCGGAGATCTAATTTTTTGCGAAGTGGTTATGGCGCCCTGGAAATCTGAAAGCTACAAAAGAAAGAACAAAGACTACATCCTTGAAATGCAAAAACTTCTGAAGAGACACGCCGGCGTGAGGGAAGACGCAGCACTTGAAACTATGATAAGCAGTGAAGAAGACAGCAGCCCAGGGGTAAGAGGTGAAGGAAAGGAAGCCATCAAGGTTAAAAAGGACTTAGCCCATAATTGGAAGAGACTTAAAAAGAAGACATCTTAAGGATTGTTTGTGTTGCATCTGTAAGGAGCTGTTTAATTACTAACCCCAATGGACTTTACTAACTGTATTAACAGAGTGTCTTTGGACTTTGCAAAGTTAAAAAGAAGATCTTCTAACCATGATCGATGCCGAAAAACGATATTAAACACTAACTAAAACTAACCCATTTTAACAGAGAAAACTTCACTCCATCCTTTTTCTTTCTCCATCTGTCTACCCCTTCCTTTTCTTATAAAAAGAATAAAATTCTCTCCTTTTTAGGAGAGTTTTGCTAAAAAAAAGAACCGCTCTGACAGAACTATGGCTTGCCCAAGGTCATCCAGCAGCTGCAAGTGGAGGAGTGGGGAATCAAACCTGGTTCTCCCAGATTAGAGTCCACGCACTTAACCACTACATCAAACTGGCTCTGAGTTTGCTAGGCCTCTAGGTCAGCTGTCAGAGAGGCCAAAGCTCAGAGTGAGGTAAGTTTGGCCAGGGAAGCTTGCTAAAAGAGGTGACAGGCCCACTGTTGGGGTGAAAACTGAGAAAGTGACAGAGAACAGAGAAAAAGCAGAAAGGCTCAATGCCTATTTTGCCTCAGTTTTTTCTCTGGAAAGAAGAACATCTTGAGATGGTAGCAGGCAAGTGTCTGGGCTGCCGGTTGACATGAACAGAGAGGTTGCTGAGAGGCACCTGGCTGCATTTGATGAGTACAAATCCCCCGGGCCAGATGGTGTGTCCCTGAGGGTGCTCAAATAACTTTCTAGAGTGCTTGAAGATCCTTTGTCCATCATCTCCAAGACCTCTTGGAGGACACGAGTTGTGCCACAAGACTGTAGGAGGGCAAATGTTATCCCAGTCTTCAGAAAAGGTAGGAAGGATGACCCAGAAAACTACAGGCTAGTCAGTCTGACCTCTGTCCCAGAGATGATACTGGAGCTGATTTTAAAGGGTCCTCTGAACTTCTGAAGGGTGATTTGGTGGTCCAGGGAAGTCAGCACAGATTTGTCCCCAACAGGTCCAACCTTGTTTCCTTTGATTGAGTGAAAAGCTTACTGGATCGCAGGAACACCATCAACATTGTTTGCTTGGATTTCAGTAAAGCTTTTAATAGGCTTCCATGTTCCATAAACTGGAGGACTGTGGACTGAACTCTAGGATAGTTAGGTGGATAGGGAACTGGTTGGATAACCACACCCAAAGAGTCGTCAATGGCATTTCATCTGATTGGAGGGAGGTATCCAGTGGGGTGCCACAGGGCTCGATTCTGGGCCTGGTACTTTTCAATATTTTTATAAATGATCTGGATGAGGCAATGGAGGGACTACTCATTAAATCTGCAGATGATATTAAATTGGGAGGAGTAGCGAACACCACAGAAGAGACAGGTAAATTCAACAAGATCTGGACACACTGGAAAAACGGGCAAATGTGAATAAGATGCAATTCAACAAGGATAAGTACAGAGTTCTACATCTAGGTAACAAAATTAGCAAGCATCTATATTGGGTGGGGTACACACATCTGGGTAGCAGTATCTCTGAAGAAGATCTTGGGGTACGGGTGGACTGTAAGCTAAACATGAGCAGTCAGTGTGGCAATAAAGGTTAATGCAGTCTTGAGGTGTATCAACAGAGGCATAACATCCAAATCACAACATGTCATAGCCCTGCGGTACACTGCATTGGTCAGGCTGCACCTAGAGTACTGTGTGCAGTTCTGGAGGCCTCACTTCAAAAAGAATGTGGACAGAATGGAGCAGGTGCAGAAGAGACTGATGAGGATCTTCAGGAGCCTGGCAGCCAAGCCCTACAAAAAAAAGCTGAGGGACTTGGGAATGTTCAGTCTGGAGAACAGAAAGTTGAGGGGGGGCATGATTGTTCACTTTAAGTATTTGAAAGGCTGTCACTTAGACAAGGGCAAGGAACTGTTCCCGTTGGCAGCAGAGGTTAGGACTCACAATGATGGGTTTAAATCAGGGGTTTTTTTGTAGAAAAAGCCCAGCAGGAATTCATTAGCATAAAAGGCCACACCCAACAGCAGAAATCATTAGCATATTAGACCACACACCCATGTTGCCAGAAGTGTGGTCATCCAGCCACATCCACCTTTTGCTTCTTATTCTGTTTACCTTGTTTGTTGTCAAAACCCAGGGCTTTTTTTGTAACAGGAACTCCTTTGCATGTTAGGCCACACACCCCTAATGTAGCCAATCCTAATGGGTTTCTGCTGCTGGGTGTGGCCTATTATGCTAATGAGTTCCTGCTGGGCGTGGTCAACTCAGGAGCCAGCTGGAACTCCATACCTGTGTGTTCCTGCCCCCAAATAGCCCTGGTTTAAATTATGGGTGGAAAGATACTGGCTGGATGTTAGGAATTTTTTTTTACAGTTAGAGTAGTTTAGCAGTGGAATTGGCTGCCTAGGGAGATAGTGAACTCCCTGTCATTGTTAGTCGTCAAGCAGCAGCTGGACAAACACTTGTCAGGGATGCTTTAGACTGATCCTGCATTGAGCAGGGGGTTGGACTAGATGGCCTGTATGGTCCCTTCTAACTCTATGATTCTATGACTCTTCTACCTCTGTTGAAACGAATGGGAATGAATGTATGCATGTGATCTTTGCATACATCTAACTACACATACATCTCTGGATCACAACTATTGCTTGAATATATTTTAAGACAAACTCAGTTCAAGCTGAGAACGAATTGTGCACGCATATGTTTTGTTTCCATTGCTGGGGCTTAGTCCTTTCCTGAACAGCCTCTCCCCCACTTGAATAATTGACATAAGAGGCAATGCAAGGGGGGGGATCACTTAAATAAAAGTTAAATATTTGCCAAAAGCAAGATAAATCTTTCCAAGCTTTAGGAACATTCTGAGAAATTGAAAATATGAAAAAGTACCCAAAACTAAGAAATATTTGACAGTTTCTTTTCAAATGAGACTGTGCTAGCTATTGCAAGTATAAAGTACTATATCGCTTGCAGTCATTTGCTGAACTTTCAAGTATTCATTTTGCTCAAGGCAAACACCCATCACTGCCAAATGACTGAAAAATTGTAAGGATGTGTATGTGTGTGATAGACACACACATACAACACACACACACACATATACTGAGGAGCCAATTTCTTATTCTTAAATCTGTCTCTTTATATTTATGACACACATGGTCATGTGCATCATATTAAGTCAAGTTTCATCATAGGATTTTCTGTAGCTTGCTGGTACCATCACTTTGCATTATAGATTTTAAGGAATTCTGCTTCTTTTCAAGTTCAGTTCGAAGGTGCTGATCACCTGACAAGTCTTCTGCGATCTTGCAGAAAGTAGCAGAATATTCTCACTGAATTCTCCTTCTTCCCCCCAACCCTTCAACCAATAACTTTCTGTAAGTGTTGGAGCATCATCTACCTTGCAAATTGCAGGGTACTTCACAGATGGTGAATCTTGTATTGCATCAGCTCCGATGTCTTCATGTTATCACTTGGTGCAAATTATTTAGCATCTGCTACTTTGTTTGGAGACATGAATTGCACAAATTAATCTTGTAAATAATTCATTCTCCTTGCCCCACCTTTTGCTTTTGCTTAGAATCAAAACGCTGCCATGCTTAAGAATCTTTTTTTTTTTTGAAAAACTGTTATTGATTGTTGCTTTTCAGTTTTGCAAATCTAATAAAATGCCAAGACCTGTATGCAAGTAATGGAGGAAACAGTTTGGATTAAAACCCAACGAAGGAGAGTCTTCAGTTGTGCGTAATTCATTCTTTGCAAGATTCCTTTCACGTAGGCCCTGAAAATTACCCATCAGTTTTTTTGATGAGCTTTCTAGGTTAGATATCAACCATGTTCTGCAATATGAATTCAATTTTATACAGGCATATCACAGGAAGTAATTAGATGAGAAGGAAAAACTTTGGGTTTTACCCTATTGTCATGGTGGTATGTTATTGCTACACAACTCAATTGCAAACAGATGGTAGTTTTGGTGGATGATGATTTACTTTTTACAATTTAAGCTAGAAAAAGGAATTGTTCTTTCCCTACCCATAATAAGACATACAGATGTCACTATGGACCAAATGGAAAGACGTTTGTAAGTTTATTTGCTAGTAGATTCCTAGGGAGCTGAACACAAAAATCCAATAAATAATTAGCTCTCCTGTGACAGGCTTCTGAATTACTGTGATACATTAATTGGACAAAATTAGCATGAATTAAGGCAAATAAGTATAACATGTAATTTATTACTTACTAAGCATGGTGCTGCAGTGGAAGCCTCAGATTTCCCTTAAGATTGCTTTAACAGCTATAATGCATTCCTTAATTTACTCTGTGGAAAATCAATTTTTTCAGAGTTCATTAAGCACCAATATGTTACAATGCAAATCCCCAGAGCATGGAGCCACAATACATTATGCAAATTCATGCCAGCATGGAACCAATATGTAAATAGCAATAATGCTATTGTCAGCTTTCTATTGATAACTATACTGTAAAAGCACAATACTTGAACTTCAAATATGTTGATGTGTTCTCACATGCTTTTCTTTTAAATGGCATTTCTTTGGAGAGCTGTAATCGTCTAAAGGTTCCCATTCGCAAAGAGATGGCATTTTGTGCTTTTTGACACTTTCAGGATTGTCAGTCATCTCTCAACGGACACACAATATTTCATATTTTAGTCAAAGACTATGAATATAGCTCATGTTCTGCTATATAGTACATAGATATGAATGTATCCATTGGCCATACAGGTCCACCCTCAGTATTGTCACCGTACACAGAATGAATACCAATTTGTATTTATTTCTAGACATAGAGGGCAGTGTTTCAGCAGTACGTAGGTTCTGATATGGACTGCCCTTCCATTGGTAGAATAGGTCCAGGATGTAGTTGAAGACAAAATTGGTTATAAGAGCAATTAGCGGTTGGGAGTGTGAGAGTTACACAAAGAATGGGACTTGACATATGGTTGAAAGGAGGCACCCACTATTTTAAAAATAATATAAATGAATTTTACTTGATTTCCTTACCGAAATTTAGATTGAACCACATTTCTTGATAGTTTACAAAAGGAGCCTAAAAACACAAACAAATGCATAGAGATGAATAGCCTCAATGGGGGAGGGGTCAATCTATATGATCCACCTGAAAAGACAATATAAATAGTCAGAATACAGTTATTTCCTTCCCACCAATCCAATCCAATGTGTGCAATGGAGGAAGTGAACAACCCATGGGTATGCTGATGGTAATTATCTGACTTCCCACAGCTGGAAGTTGGGTTAATTTCATTTACTTTTCCCAAAGAAAATTAAGACCACAAGTTTTACTAAAGACACCAAGTAATTAAAACTCCCCAGCTTTGAAGTCTATCACAGTCTATTACACAATCTGCTTTATTTTATATATATATATATGTGTGTGTGTAATCTAGTAATTCAAAAGTAACTTCAGTTTCACTGTGACAAGAATACCTTCTTGGAAGATTCAGATTGTATGAATAGGAAAAGGCCACTCTTCACAAATGTGAAATAAATACTACATTTCTTTTGTTGTTGTTGAGATGTATATTCTTATTTCCTGTAACATTGCAGAAAGTGTTTTTAATCTATGAGTGTGAGAGATATATTAAGCATCTATAATGTGCCTTCAGCTTCCTTCGTTAAGAGACGATTGGAATGGAGACTTCCAGAAAATCAAGGTACATATACTAAGAAGAAACTTGATGGAATTGCCCCTTTCCTCACTGATGATAGTGGCAGTATTTCCAGTCTGAAATATTGACTGCAAATGCAAGATATTAACTAGATAATAAACCTGTTTTATTTTGCAATCATTTTAACAATGCCTGTTGTATCACTGGTTTTAGGTACTTTTACTTAGGTATATTATATTTATGAATTTATTATTTAATTTGAACTAACAATATCGGCTGCTCACCCTAGCTGGGTTATATTTACCAGTGTTTATCCATACTCAAAACTAGAGGTATGAAGATCCTCCCCTCATTTTTTCCAATAGCTTTTGCGAGGTGTGAGTGGCAAAACGGGCCTGCTCTGGCCTGCCCTGCCCTGCCCTGCCCTCCAAAGTTTTTCCAACTGCTGGAGAGGCTTTTCTCTCTCTTCAGTAACCCGCCACCACCCACCTTTATAGGAATTGCCCATGTTGAGGATCAGGAATACCAGCTTCCCTTACAAGTTCAGAGGTCTTGCCTCTGTGTCTCCCACTGCTTAGTTCCTGGTCACCATGGGGACAGTTTACTGCCTTGTGAGACCCTGGAGGAATAGCCACTTGCCAACTGCCTGCCTTCCCCCAGCCCTCCTTTTAAAATAGTGTATCCAAGATGGTGGAGGTTTATGTGGTATAGAGAACCACTACCAGGATCAAAAGTTATTTATTAAAAAGAAAAGGTTTACAAGCATACTCTTAGCACAGCACTGGATTGACCAAGGGATTCAAAAGAAAAGGGTAAAACACAATTTCTCTGTCCCTCCCTCTACATATGCCCTATCTGTTGTTAAACATAGGACAGACTCCTTAACTTAGAATGTTCTAGATCTCTACAGAGTTACCATTACCTTGCAGCTTCCTTCAGCTATCCAGGCTAGCACATGGCAATGGCCACCTCCTCTTCCAGATCTCAGTTGAGAGTTCTGTCTGCTTTGATGCATTCAGTGCAAAAGAGAGCTTCCTCCTTGCTTCCAGGAGTTTTATCTTCTCTCTTTTCCCCACCCACTGACCAGGTCAGACTGGGTGAAAGAAGCCTTTCTTGAAGTCTCCAGGGGTTTCTTCCTGGAGTCCTTCTAGTCTTAATTCCTTAAAATCTCTGTTCCCTGCTGGGGGGATGGGGGAGACTGGACCATCCTATTGTCTTTCGCTGGACCTATTAGCATTTCTTAAGAGGTAGCTGTGTTAAAGCTAGAAAGCCATTGAACTGACTTCCCTCTTCCTGCCCAGAAAGAGAAACTTTTAAAACCTACTGGTAAAGGTTTTACTCAAGTCAGACCTCTACCCCAAAAATGCATTTCTTCACAGGGGAAAATACTGAAAAAAAGCACCAATTAAATATTTTCTCTTTTTGAATGAGTGAAATGCTTTTAAGGAGAAGGTGAGCATTCTGTAGACATATGCAAGCATTTCTGCACCTTGAATCTGGTATCTGCTGAAGGGTGCTTTGACTCTTAAAAGCTTATGTCTCAAAAATCTTGTCTCTAAGGTATGACTGGACTGGAATCTATCTGTTCTACAGCAGACCAACATGGAAGTTATCTGCATTTAGAAGGATAAAGTTAAAGGAACTGCACAAGACAGCCCAAAACATCTGAGTGATAGGGAGCAGGTGCTCACTGCCGCTCAGCTGTTTATTAGGCTTTCTTGTGCACTCCCTTTAAAGGGACTGCACAAGACAGCCTATAACAGCTGACCAGCGGGGAGTAGGCTGCCCCCCATCACTCAGCTGTTTTTGCAGCTTTCACAGAGAACAGAAAGCAGGGGTTAAAGGAACTTGGAGTCCCTTTAAACCCCTGCTTTCTGCTCTAACCATGAAGTGCCACAAACTCTGTCATAAACTTCAGTTCACAAACCATGAATGGCAAAACTCGTCACAAATTTTGCTTCGTGGTTCGGTTCATGCCCAACCCTAGCAATTACATGAGCAAAGAACATGACTCAGGTCTTTCACTATATTTCTCAGGGGGGTGTTATGTACTGAATGTGAATTGCTGCTATCTATTCACATGTTAAGCTTGAGTCAGAATGTGGTTCTTCAGATGTTGCATTGCTATTGGTTGGTTTCTGCGAAACCTTTGTAAATACCCAATCACTATGTGAGAATGTATCAGAGAGGGAACGGTCCTGATTGGCCTTTATCCCTGCATTGTTATTGGTTCTTATCTGACAATGGGTGTGGCTTTGACAGCCCGGGACAGTTTAAAAGAAGGAGCTGTGCTCCACTGTTTTGTGGGTGTTTGTTGATGTGTTCTGAGTTGGAGTTGCTGTTACCAATAAAGCTGAATCACTTGCTGAAATCACTTTGTGTTAAGTTGTCCATACTTAACAGGGGGGGTTCACTGAGAGAGCCAGTTTGGTGTAGTGCTTAGGAGCACAGACTTTAATCTGGGAGAACTGGGTTTGATTCCCCACTCCTCCACATGCTGCTGCTGGTTTGACCTTGGGTCAGTCACAAGTCATTTCAGAGCTCTTATCTCAAAAGCAGCTCTCAAAGAGCTCTCTCAGAGCCACCTACCTCACAGGGTGTCTGTTGTGGGGAGGGGAAGGGAAAGGAGATTGCAAGCTGCTCTGAGACTCTTTCAGGTAGTAAAGGGTTGGGTATAAATCCAATATCTTCTTATATGGAAATGAAAAATAAAAAACACAAAGACTGGAGTAACAGAGAACAATTTCCGTAATGCCAGAGGTTACTGAGAATACATGGCTAGCCCAGTAGAGAAAACAGTGGAGGTTGAATCTTCTGTGAGGCACTGGTGTATGAAAATGATGTTTGACCTTGAGATCAGAGTTCACAGCTCATGAGACAGCAGTCATGAAGGCACAGACTTTTACACAATGCTGCGGTCAGGGGATGTCCTTGGGAAATCATTCCTTGTTTGCAGAGCACATTGGTTGCTGTCAGATGAAAGCCTCTTTAAAGTATTGTAGCAAACAGGATCATGATTCCAAATATTATTACCACGTATGAAATTGTTACGGACGTATGATGCCCTGTGTGATCCAACATATCAAATGAGTGTACAAAGCTGTGGAACGAGATCCCTATAATTGAGGGTCTTCCAGTAACACAATATACATCATCAGATTCAGGGCAGGGTATGGTAGACTTAAAATCATAAAACTGATGAGAAAAACTAGAATTATTTATGAAGAGCTAATAGATCAGATGGAGGGTTCTTAAGTCAGTTACTACAGTCAAATAACACACTGGCTGAATACACAAGCAAGATTGTACTTAATGTTTCAGTAATTTAAGCCTGCCTGGCTGATTTCAGATATGAACAGGAGGGCAAAAAGTGATGCTGGTCCAGACAATGAGATTTCCCAATTGATGAGAGATCTTTGTAATCATAAGCAAGGCTGACCAAAGTGCACAGATATGCTGTTTGTTCTGTGCACTGTATATTTTTCAACAAGGATTATGTTTGAATCTCATCTACATCCCAGTGCCCCTGGTATCCAGTGCCATTTTGGACTACTCTTTGTGAGAGGCATGGAGAGAAATTCTTGAGACAGGATTAGTTTCTCAGGCTCACACCCCTCTTTCTTATGTGTCTTGTATTATTGTGGTGAAATAACATCTGACCTTACACCATCCTCAGAGGAGGCAAACACTGAAACTTTTACAGTTACTTCTCAGATCAAGCTACTAGTCAGAAGTGGGGAACACTTAACGCTTAGGTGGTAGTTGCCTTTTAAGGTGGCAATTTGTTTCTGCTTCTGAAACCCAAAGGTAGAGACTCAGATATTGTACCTGTGTAAAAGGGGGTCATGGCTTTTTCATCCATTCTTTTCTTTTCCTTTTAATTCCCTATCACCTGTAATCCAGCAATGCATTATGTAGCACAGAACAGGAAGGAGGTCTGTAGTAAATGCTGCTTTATGGAGCAAGCAGTAGGAAGTGCTACACTCTTTTCCCTAGAGGCTGAAAGCTTTTACATCAATCAGCATGCTGACAATGACAGCCTTGAATTTGCTTCTGAACTTAATCTGTACCGTTAGCTGCATGGCAAATCATTATATGGTGTTCATTTTAAAAAAAAAATAGAGAAATACACATAATCTGAACACTGAGGGCCCCATACGGCCATTTTGCCCGACTCTCACTCAGAGCACATTTTTGACTGATCTGCTCTTTCTCTAAAAACAAGGCAGAGGCAGGGTGTGCTTTTTCTTAAGTAGAGTTCCTGAACAATGACTCTTCCTGTAAAAATGAAGTGCAGTTATTTTATATGACAGAAATAAGAGACTTGAGTGTAAATTTTGGAATGTAAATGTTATATGGTCAAAATGATCTGATGTGGCACCATAACTGTGAGTAAAAGTACAGTTGGGTAAATATATATATATATATATATATATATATATATTTGTTTTACTTATAAATCCATACATTTCTGCAACAATGATCTTTAGTTTTCCAGTCAACCCCTTCTCTACTTTCAATACATCATAACCAAGATAGTGTACTCATATGAGGTATAGAGGATGAGGTATAGTTTTGTGTTTCAGTTGTCCTATATTTAGGAAATCGTCAGTCCTCCATTTTCAGAGGAAGAGAACAGATTTGTGCAGTTCCTTTAAAGGGCTTGTGTCTGAAATGACAAAAAAGAACCATTAGCAACTGGCCACCAAAACAGATTACAAAGGCTGTCTGCAAGGGGCCTTAGTGATTGTCACAATTGGACTGAAGCTCATGGTAAGCTCACAGCCATCCACATGAAAAGCCATCATACAAAAGCATTGGGTAGTTTTGTTGTAGATGGTGTAATATAGGAACCAGTCCTCAGAAGTGGAGTACACAGGTAAACAGCAGGATGCAGTCAAATTCGGGAGTAGGGAGCAATTACTTCTCTATAACTTTCTCATTCATATTATGCCATTCATCCAAGGATCTCAGGATGGTATCCATTGGATTATTTCATTTTCTCTTCATAATAATCTCATCAAATTGGCTTGGTTTAGAGGTAGTTATCTGCGTATGGCCACATGGCTGAACAGAGATTTCTTGCCAAGTACAAGGCTCTATCCCAATTACACTATGGCTGTCTTCCAGTCATAACTACTGCAGCAGCACAAATTTTGCAGCAGTCAGATTATTGTTTCATCATCTTCTACACTCCATGATAGATGTCCTTGAAATAGGAAAGACATATTTGGAGTACTGAAGGAAGAAACTAGTCAATAGTGGTAAATTGGTTATAATTAGAGTGTAGGACTATAACTTCTGTGTCTTCTTGCTTTGATACCGGACAAAATGTCAGCCTCTTCCCTCCTTGTTTTGGAAATTGTCAATCCTCAATTCAATTCTAAGTATGTAGGATCCATTTCTTTCAATGGATCTAATTTCCAAATATGGCCTCCTCTGCTGTGACTTTCAAATTCTCTCATTAGGGAGATTTTCCTGCCCTGTCTTTGAAGCATACTGCAGTACACTGTTTATAAGGGCTTTTGCTGGCAGGGGTGTTGCTTTGCATTTCATTTAATTTTTTTAAAATACCAAAGTTCATCTTTAATGAAGCCAGTAAGAGGAGGAACTAGATACTATCTTGTTGGCTGATGGCTTTGTTTTTTTTGTAGTATATGTGACAGGGCTTTTAGAAGAAGAAGGGAAGAAGAGATTGGATTTATACCCCACCCTTCATTTGGAGTCTCAGAGTGACTTACAAACTCCTTTCCCTTCCCCTTCCCACAACAGACACCCTGTGAGGTAGGTGGGGCTGAGAGAGCTCTTGACAGAAACTGTCCTTAAGAGAACAGCTGTGCCAGAGCTTGTGACTGACCCAAGGTCACATCAGCAGGTGCAAGTGGAGAAGTGGGGAAACAAACCTGGTTCTCCCAGATTAGAGTCCGTACACTTAACCACTACACCAAACTGGCTCTCATCTTTTAACATTATAACTTGCCTCAAGGGTTCATTAATGTTTCTTACAAGCAAATAAATTACTTCTTCACACAATGCACAATTAACTTGCAGAACTTGGTTTCGAGGGATGTAGTGGTGACCACAAGTGTTACTGGCTTTAACAAGAAATTATGCATCAGAAGGTCTATCAGAAGTAATTAGTCATGATGGCTAGGTAAGACCTCCATGTTCAGAAGAAGAGTACCTCTGAATGCTAGTTTCTTGGGGGGAAGGACCAGCGGAAGGTTTTGACCTCTGAGCCCCTTCTTGTGGCTTTCCAGTGTATGGTCCAGGCCACTGTGAGAGACAGGATCCTAGACAGGGCAAACTGCTGGTATGATTCAGCTGAGCTCTTCCTACATTCTTATGTTCAAATCAATAGTAGGACTGCTTCCTCAGTACAACCTTCATTTGTATGGCAATTTCTCTCTGCTTTCCTTACCTCTTGAATAACAGAGTCCTAAGCATACTGTTCTGTGGAGTTTACTGCAAAGCACATAAGATGGCAGACTAATTAGGAAAAAAGAACAAGGAGTAGAAATTGGAACAAAAGTGTTGGAAAGTGCCAACAAGTTACAGCTGACCTATGGTGACCCTGCAAGGTTTCCAAGTCACAGTTTATTTATGATGACCCCCCACTGGTTTTCAAGGCAAGAGATGCTCAAGAGGTGCTTTGCCATTGCCTGCCTTTGTGTAGCAACCCTGGACTTCTTTGGTGATCTCCCATCCAAGTACTAATGAGGGTTGACCTTCTGAGGCTAGCCTTTGCTACTCAGGCCAGTAGAAATTATAGGGTGTAGGAGTTGGCCTTCACTGATACAATCATTTTCCATCTTTCCTAAATGTGTCTTCTGTCCAGCTGGAGCTGTAGAGCCAATCATCAGTTAGGGCACTTAATTTCTCTTAGACACAAGAAGGGGTAATTTAGTCCTTCTGAAACAGAAATAGATAGAGGAAGGAAAGGAAGCTCTACAAATCCTGTAATATTCTAAGTGCTTTTTGGCTTCAGCATTCAGTCCCTCATCTTTCTGAGCACAGTGATGGTAACCACATCTGCAGGGTCAGAGTGATGGCTATAGCAGAAGCTAGCCCTTTGTCAACTGTAGGCAAGTGTACCCCAGATCTTGCCTGCTGAGTTTCATCAAGAAACATAGACTATGAATGAATATTTACTCAAAAGGAAGATTATTCTAAATGTAAGACTTTTAAAAAGTGATATGCAGAAAACTGTTACACATATTAAAAATTATTACTGGACATAAATATAACTTGTATGTGAACCTAAGATTAACCCTTCTGTTTTTCATGTCATACTTGGGGGGAAAACTTTATTCTTGCTTTTTAGAAAATATGTAAAGTACAGGACGCTTCAGTGATTTATCCTTTTTAGATACTTCTGAAGTGTCTTGGTTTTGCCTTCCCAACAATCTCTGTATAAAATTGGTATGTATCCGTCTTGTTGAAGGTTGCACATTGATGGGACTTCAACTTCTTCTTTGCTTTTATTGTAAATGCATCATACAGGTCCAATATAGGGTAAAGAATTGGTTAGAATATGACTGCCACACAAGCCTTAGTTAATCCAAAATCATTTGTCCACCTCTTCCTACGTAGTGTCTTGTATCATTATATTTCTGTGTAAAAAGTTAAATTCATACCTGGTTATTATCAGATTTTTGTGATGTTTGCAGGGGGTGTAGAGAATTGAGGCCCCATACTAAATTGTTGTGGGTTTTTGTAGGTCAATACTACTGCTTATTAGGATGTTTTATAACATTTTAAAGGCCTTTGCAAAAACTCTTTCTAAATTGGGATGTGTGCCCAGATTGCCTATATTTCATCCCCGTGGCTGCTGCTGCTAAATGAGCACAAAAAAGAGAGAAAAAATATTAAAATAATAGGGGCATATAGCAGAGTGTTGTTGGTGGCAGGACTTCAGCTGTAGAACTGTTGAGATCAAACAGCAAGACTGACCTTTTTTTCTGAAGCCTTACCTTATTAAAGGCTTATTTCTCAGGCCTAAATAATGAAAAGGAGCTTTGGGGGAAATTGGAGAAGGGGGGGAAGCAGGAGAAGCAGGCAAACTGAGAAGTGGAAAGTTTTGACCCCACTATATATGAGTACTACCTTTATATTTTTGCCCTGTACTTAAATACCATGGTGACAAATGACACAGAAATAAGGAGGTAGACATTTCTTCCCCTCTACCACCACACAAGCTTTCTGTTTATAGAAGATGCCTGCAGGAAATAACACTGTATGCACCTGCACACATTCTTAAGGGTCTGCATCTTTAGTGACCCCTCAGTCTGGTTGTAGAAACCTGGAAGCAATTTCTGTCATCATTACTCGATCACTCAGCCAGAGGGGATCACCTCCCTGTACCATGATGCATACGCTTAGTGCTTATTTCCTCTCTGCATGGTGTGAAACATCAGGCAGATAGCACACAGACACATCTATTTTTTATTACATCATTGCTCCTCTGGCTTCCTTGATAAGCAGCCATATGGGATGCTGTGCTGTACAGAGAATTGGTCATAGAGGTATACAAGCTGGAATCCTCAAGGATTTACTGGGGGGGATCTCTTTTCCTCTTTCCCACTGTTTCCTCTTTCCTGTCCTGAAAGCCCCCATAGCCCCTCCCCTTTTCCAGTTCCTTCTATTTGTCTCACCCAACATTCAAGTTACTTTCATTTGCTCCTCTGTCTTCACACACACCCCCCCCCCGGCAGCCTCTGCCTAGGGAAAATATGGCCCAGTTGTATGGTCCTGGCTGCTGGGCCAGGTTCACTTGCACACTAGGGAATCTTCAAGAACTTGTTGGGGGGGGGAGGCACAGATCACTTTCCTTTGTAACCCTTTCCCCATACTATTTCCTCTTTTCATGGAACCTTCCATGCCATCCTTTCCCCTCTCCCTGCCCCATTCTTTCCTTCTTGTCAACCTACCATTTAGTTTCCTCCCATGTTCAGCAGCATTATTTTTATTTGTCAGTTTATTTGTTTGTTTATAATTTTGATTTATGGGACACCCAATCTCTGATTACGCAGGGCTCTGGGTGATGAACAACAATAAAATAAAATACATCATAAACATTATTAACAATATAATAGACTAGGAATAAGGCCCATTGTGAAAATAAATACAATGGGCTCTAGAAAGAGGCTCTGGGAGAGTGCCCCGGCTTTGGGCACTCAGTGACAATTTGCTGTGGCAATCTCAGCAGGGTATAATGACAGAGTCCACCATTTTCTCCAGAGGAACTGATCTTTGCTACCTGAAGAGCAGTAGTAATTTTGAGTGATCTCCAGCCCACCCCCAAGATTGGTAACAGTGGTTCCCCAGGAGGGAGTGGCTGGTTTGGAGGGTGGAGTCTATGGCATTGTACCTGTCTGAGGTCCCACCCCTCCTCAACACTCACCCTCTCTAGGTTCGACCCCTCAAATCTCCAGGAATTTCCCAACCTGGAGTTGAGAACCCTATCTCCCTCCCAGCCAACCATCAACCTACCTTTAGTTTTCCATCTCCTCCCCCATCCCTCCTACAGAGCAGTTGTAATTTTAAGTGATCTCCAGCCCCCACCTGGAGATTGGCTACAATGGTTCCCCATCAGGGAATGGCTGGATTGGAGGGTGGAGTCTATGGCATCATACCTATCTGAGGTGCCACCCCTCTTCAAACCTCACCCTCTCCAGGCTCCATCCCTCAAATCTCCAGGAATTGCCCACCTGGAGTTGGCAACCTGATCAGGACTGGGCCCAATGAGTTCTCTCCCAAAGGCCAACATAGGTGTGGAAAGGACCTTTTACTGACAGAGGAGAAAGTACAGGTGCCAACTCTGATTAGGGAAATACCTGGAGATTGGGGGGGTGGATCCTGTGGAGGGCAGCATTTGGGGTGTATGTGGAAGGACTCAGCAGGGTATAATGCCATAGAGTCTACTCTCCAAAGCAACCATTTTCTCCCGGGGAACTGATCTCTATCATCTGGAGGTCAATTGTAACAGTGGGAGAGCTCCAGGTCCCACCTGGAGATTGGCAACCCTAGGGGGAAGTCAGCTGCACAGTGGGGAGTTGAAGAAAATGGTTTGATGGTCGCTGACCCACCTCGTTAGCCAGCCAGTCATGCTGAAGCTAAGCAGGAGAAAGAGCCTTTTCCCATTTATTCTGACAGGAAAGTGACCATTGGGGAGGGGTTTTTGCTGAAAGTCCTTTGTTTTTTTACTCACAGAACCAAGCTTGGCTGCCTACCAACAGCCACTGAGGGGACATTCCCTCACAGGAGTCAAGAGAACTGTCTTCCTCAGGAGAGAGAGCTGGTCTGCCAGTAAATCTGACATGCAAATCTGTCTGAAGGGGGAGTGGGTGGGGAAGAGGAGCAGACCCAGCACCTGGCCAATGGCACGCGAGTACTCTTGAGTGGCGGCTGATGGGCCAATGGCTGAGGGAGGGCATTTTACAGCCAATGGGAGTGCATGGAATCTTACAAAACCAAAAGATAATAATTATAAGGAGAGATACATCATTACATTCTTAAAAACAATCCCCAGATGGTGTGAATGAATCAAATTTTAACCAATTCCAGACTGTATTGCTGCCTTGTGGGCAAGATGAGGCTGAGAAGGAAAAGAAAGAGAGCGGAGGGTGCCAGCTATGATATTACTCATCGCTGTCCTCAACCAAACGGCTGACAGAACATCTCTGCCTTGCAGGCCCTGTGGAATTGTATTAAGTCCCACAAGGCCCTGATGTTATCTGGCAAACAGTTCCACCAGGGTGGAGCCAGGGCTGAGAAAACCCTGGCTCTGGTTGAGGACAGCCAAATGTCTTTTGGGCCAGGGATCACCAGTAGATTGTTCTCAGCAGAGTGTAATGCTCTTCTGGGAACATATCAGAGGAGGTGGTCCTGAAGATATGTGTGTCACCAGACCACTCAAGGCTTTAAAGGTCAATACCAAAACCTTGAACCTGACTCCGTACTCCACTGGGAGCCAGTATAGCTGTTGCAGCACAGATTGAATATTCTGTCTGTAATGTTCCTGTCAGGACTTGCATTGCTGCATTCTGGATCAGTTGAAGTTTCCAGGTTAGTCTCAAGGGTAGGCCAGCGTAGAGTGAGTTATAGTAGTGTAGCCTGGAGGTGACTGTTGCATGGATTACTGTAGCTAGTTTGGGGTACAACAAGAAAGGGGCCAGTTGCTGCACTTGGCATAAATGGAAGAACACCAGCCCGGTAACGTTTGTGACCTGGGCCTTCATAGATAAGGAGGTATCCAGGACCATGCCCAAACTCCTGATGGTTTGTGCCAGTGTCAATAGCACCATGTCAAGAGTGGGAAATTTGTGCCCCAACCCTGAAGCCCCCCCGCCACCGAATCTCTGTTTTTGTTGGATTCAGTCTCAGTCAGCTCTTTTTTAGCCATCCCACCACGGCCTCCAAACCTGCAGCCAAATTATGTGGGTATCTGGGTGGCCATCCATTAGCAGATATAGCTGGGTGTCATCAGCATACTGATGGCCCCCAGCCCAAAACTCCACAATAGCTGGTTGAGGGGGTGCATATAGATGTTAAACAGCATCAGAGAGAGGATTTCCCCCTGAGGAACCCCATATGTTAAGGGGCACTTAGTTGACACCCTTTCTCTCAGTGTCACCCTCATTCCCCAACCAAGGAGAAATTGGGAAAGCCATTTCAGGCCTGCCCCATGAACTCCTGTGCTGTTGAGGTGGCAGGTCAAGAGATCATAATCAATCATGTTGAATGCTGCTGTGACATCGAGTAACAACAGCAGTGCTGACCTGCCTTGATCCAGCTGTCTGCGGAGATCATCTGTTGGAGTGACCAGCACCATCACTGTCCTGTGGCTGGGATGAAAATTGGACTGGAATGGGTCCAATGCTGATGTGTCATCCAGGAAATTCTGGAGCTGCTCAGCTACCACTCTCTCAGCTACCTTACCCAGAAATGATAAGCTTGAAACTGGGCAGTAATTGGAAGGATCAGTAGTATCCAAAGTTATTTTTTTTCAAGAGTAGTATTAATTTACTTGATTTATATTCCACCTTTATCCACAGTGGGGACCAAAGCAGCTTACATCATTCTCCTCTCCTTTTTATCTGCACAACAGCCCTGTGAGGTAGGTTAGGCTGAAAGTATGTTCGTGGTTCGATGAGGTTGTGGGCTATGCCATGGAGGGCCACCCAGGATGGACATGCTACAGCAAAGAACTCAGACCAAGCGTGATCCCCTGGAGAAGGAAATGGCAACCCACTCCAGTATCTTTGCCAAGAAAACCCCATGGACAGTAACAAAAGGCTAAAAGATATGACGCCAGAAGATGAGCCCCTCAGGTCGGAAGGTATCCAATATGCTACTGGGGAAGAGCAGAGGGCAAGTACGAGTAACCCCAGAAAGAGTGAAGCGGCTGGGCCAAAGCCGAAAGGACGCTCAGTTGTGGATGTGTCTGACGGTGAAAGGAAAGAGGTGAGCGCAAAAGTGGGCTTAAAGCTCAGCATCAAAAAAACTAAGATCATGGCATCTGGCCCCATCACTCCTTGGCAAATAGAAGGGGAAGTCGTAGAAGTAGTGACAGACTTCATGTTCCTGGGATTCCAGATCATTGCAGATGGTGACTGCAGCCGTGAAATTAAAAGACGCCTGCTCCTTGGGAGGAAAGCAATGGCAAACCTAAGCAGCATAATAAAAAGCAGAGACATCACCCTGCCAACAAAAGTCCACATGGTCAAAGCAATGGTATTCCTCGTAGTAATGTATGGCTGCAAGAGTTGGACTATAAGGAAGGCCGAGCGCCAAAGAATAGATTCTTTTGAACTATGGTGCTGGAGAAGACTCTTGAGAGTCCCTTGGACTGCAAGGAGATCAAATCATTCAATCCTAAAAGAAATCAACCCTGACTGTTCCCTGGAAGGCCTGAAGTTGAAGCTCAAATACTTTGGCCACCAAATGAGAAGGGAGCATTCACTGGAGAAGACCTTGATGCTGGGAAAGATTGAAGATCAAAGAAGAAGGGGACGGCAAAGGATGAGATGGTCAGACAGTGTCATCGATGTAACGAACATGAAATTAAGCAAACTTCAGCGGACAGCGGAAGACAGGAGGGCCTGGTATAATCTGGTCCATGGGGTCGCGAAGAGTCGGACTCGACTGTGTGACTGAACAACAACAACACCCAGTGAGCTTCTACTGCAAGATGAGGGTTTGAACCCTACTCTGAAGCTCTAACTGCTACACTGCACAGGCTTTCATAGGGTGGCTCTTGTTGAACAGTAACAATCAGCCAGACCTAGCTGGGTCACCAGAGTCAGGTGATGTGAAGTCACCCAGTAGCTGCTGCTGGACCCAGCCCTGATAGTCCTTATTCAAAGGCCAAAAGAGTCCTGGAAAGGACACTATTTCATCTCCCTGCTTTTTACACACAGAAAGGAAGATTGGAATGCCATGGTTGTCTAGCAATGGGCCACTGAGGGAATCCGTTTCTTGAAACTACAGGCACTCCTTTTAACATTTTTGGTTTTTTAAACCCCACAATTTATTTTCTTTAGATTTCACTTTTTTCCCTGCAAACCTGGGGCATTTTTCAGGTTTGTAGTAAGATCTGTCGGTAGAAAGATCTGTTCACAGCTCCAACTACTGAATTTAACTATCCTCAGATTTGCCAGCTTGGATATTAGAGGGACCCGCAAGTGGAGGGGTGGGCAAGGACTTCTGGAGGCATCTGATGTCTGCCTCTCTCACTACATCTTTCTCTTTCCTGAAACCCTCATAGCCTCTCCCCTTTTCCTCCTTCCTTCTATCCTTTCCATCCCCCAGCCAATCACTTTCTTGGTGTTCACCAAGTTAATAGATCTGGCTAAGGCTACAGGTTTGGGCTCATGGGCTCACAGCCACACCCAGTCTATAAATACGTATAGCAGAAGAAAGAAAAGCATTCTGCCTCAGTGTTACAAACTGGCAGCCAGTTTCCCTCAATTCCCCTGCCTGCTATAAAAAGCAACCATGCATAACTTCTAGCTCAGTCAAATAGAGCTTCCTCAAGTTTGGTCAGACAAGCTCAGGGATTGCAAAACTTTGTTTCAAAAGTTCAACAGCTTTCCTTCAGGTTCAAAAGCTCAGGGATTCTAAAGTTCTGTGGAACCTTAAAAACTAGCCTTGATGGGCTTTTGCATAGCTTGCCTCAACTGTGGTCTTGGAAGAAGAGCAGAGAAGCATTTTGGGAGCAATTTTCTTAGCTTCAATCCATTGAGCAAGCAAATTTCAACACAAAATAACTCACAAAAATTTGACTCCAGTCTAGGAGAGGAATTTTATTAAGTATGAGACGTAACAAAGAGAGTGATTTCAACAGTGATTTCAGCTTTATTCAACTCAACAAGACAATCAGACAACACACACAAAACAGTGGAGCACAGCTCCCTTTTAAAACAGTGCGGGCTAACAAAACCACGCCCCTTCATAAGTTAACAGCCAATAACATTAGAGGGATAAAGACCAATGAAGTTTGTTCCCTCCATAACTATACAGTTCTGATTGGTTACAAGTAGTGCAGGTTTACAACAACCAATAGGATTGTTGAGGCTTACAATCCTGTCCTGACTTTAAGCTTAACATAGAAAAGAATACAGTCAGTTCACCAGTCAGAACATAACAAATTTTATGACAGAATGAGGCTGATAAACGAAGTTTTTTTTAAAACTTCCTTTCAATAATTCCCTTGTGTCACTTTCTACTAAATACAAAGAGTTTGAAATACTTGCGTGTATTTTTATGCATTGTATAAAATACTTATTTGTCTCAACAAGAATAGAAGAAAAGAGGAAGGTCAGGAAATGTAAGAAAAATGCACTCCCCTTTCCATGTTTTTTTTCTTTTAAAGTGCCCACCCCCAAAGGAACATTTAATTGCTTCCCGGATGACCCTCAAAATCTTGTGGAATGAACCTGTTGCCTCCCTTTTAGAGAAGACAATATTATTTCATTCCAACTCCATTGTTATGTAATTATCGGATGCATATAATAAATGAAAGCTAATCAGCAATCTTTAATCAAATGGGGTGCTTGTCCTCACTGTGATGAGTCCTTGGGAAATTGATGGCACAATTTTATTTTGCTATAAATTGTTCAGAATAATTATATTACTGGATGGCAGTTACTTGCACATTTCCTTCTATTGCTACAGCCTGTATAAGAAGTCAGTGTTACCTTACTAATTCCTGAAATATTTCAATGAAAATTTGAAAGATTCTTTTTATTCCAAAAGCACCAAGCAGACTATACTGTTCCCAATATTGTTTGTTTTAGTCTTCAGGAAATCTCTTTGTTACAATAGTATTTATTTCTATTTTCAGTAATGTTTCCCTGTTAGAATATCACACTCCTTGTGTTTGGAGTCGTGGTTGACTTATTTATTTTGATTGCATGGTTCAGATTTAAACCACGTGACTAAAGTGAACAGGTTTGTTGTATGCTAATTTGCTGCTCACCCTCTGCCTGTCTATATGTATGGACTGGTAACTTCCATTTCAATGTATCTGAAGAAGTGTGCTTGCATACAAAAGCTCATACTTTGAATAAAACTTTATTGGTCTTAAAGGTGCCACTGGACTTGAATTTTGTTTAGGTTTGAATGCTGTCACTTAATAGGCTCTGCCCTTCATGGATATGTTTGTGCATGCACCAAGTAGGTATAGGGATCTACCAATCAGGCCAACTAGCTTTTATAGCCACTTTGCATAAATGTAAATGACTCCAGCAAGTGCCAAGTAGCTGCACTTGGGGATTACCTAAAGCTGACTTTCTGCTGTTTAATTTTTACTGATTGTTTTCTTTGAAGATTGCTGTAAGAGTTGTAAATGGCTGATATTTTATTTAGTCTATAAAAAGGAATAATATTTTATTTAATGTAAGTGTCTGTTTAGTGCCTCTTGTAGTGCATTTTGATTGCTTTTGGTGACTCAAAGTAATATTTAATAACTGTTAGTTTTCTTTTAAGAGAGTTCTTTCCAAAGAAACAAGAGTCTTACAGCTACATGGATAATTAACTTGAAGCTTGTCTGTCTCTGGGGGGACATCAGATATGTAAATGAGGAACTTAAGACTTAGCAAGACATGCTGGGAATCTCTAAAAGTTTTATTATGTGGAAGTATTAGTATTCAAAGTTCTAAATGCTTGTGTGTGTTTTTTTGTTACAATACCAATATGTATTTTCTCTTTTGTTATACATGAAAAAAAAATTGAGTTTTCCTAGGGATGGTGTTCAAGTTCTGAACAGCTATCTGTCACTGGTGGGGAAAAACAACCACTAACCCTTGGGGAAATATTATAGATTATAGTATGCTATGTTTTCTTCCACTATATGAATTCTGAAGATAGAAGCATAGCATGTACAGAATACTTAACAAAACAGAAAATTATTTGACTTCAAGAGACTAGATAATGTCTAATGGGACATGGATAGCTAAGCTAGACTGGCAAACCTTTCACCCTTAACTCACCAGTGAGAATGTGATCAAAGCCAATATTCACCCCAAATCATTACCTTCTGATGGCTGCTCGATAACCCTGTATAAAATTGAGTCCGAATAGGAAACCTAATTCATACACAGCTCATCTATTGCAAATTGATAGATAGTAGCAATATAACCCATGGCAAAGAAGAGACAACAGCTTCATTTGTGTTTTTTAAAGTGAATAACGAGAACTTTCTAATTGGGTTATGTGGACCTTCTGTGAACCAGCAATATCTACTTCTGGGGCTTCCAAATTGGTGCCTTTAGTGTACACAAAACAAATTAGATTCAGTTAAATGCCTCTGATGCCACAGAATTTCAAAAGAAAAAATGGAACATGGGGGCTGAACCTAAAAGCTCTGGTACACAGGACCAGACACATAACCTCTTATAGCAGGGTGACCTCATAAAATCTTACCTTTGCTATCATTACAGTCCAAACAAGAATATCACAAAGCAGCTTGTATTTGGGTTTATCCCGTTGCTGCAACTAGGAAACTTCAGGAGAAGCTTCAGTAAAATAAAGCAAAACTGCTCTGAAAGAAAACAGTGTTTACTACAATTGCCTTGCTTGGATAAAAATCTGGGTGGTAGCACACCTTGCTGGCAACATTAAAATTTACATGCTGCATTTGGTGCATCCTAATCGAATAGGGGTTGTATCTGTTGTGTCCTGGGATCAGAAGGCAGAGCTGGCGAAATACAGCCAAGCTTCGCTCTCTGAGAACAATAGGGACTAGGTTCCTGAGCTCGCCAGTAGTGAACCAATGGCAGCATTGGCGGGCGATTCAAACCCGCCAATAGGAATATAGGGCCGTCCCCCCCTAACTGTATATAGTTGGCCTCCGGCCGTTACTGTGTGTTCCTTGTCTTGTGTGAAGTACGAATAAATGCGTCTTCTCTTATGTCGTCGTCCGAGTCATGAGGCCCGAAACCCAGTACTTTACAGTGGCGACGAAGGTGGGATTTCAACGCCTTCCGTGACTCCATGAGCGACGAAAAGGACACCGCCGAGCGCCGCATCGCTGACCCCGAGAGCAGCACCGCACCGCTCGCCGAGCATCGCATCGCTGACCCCGAGAGCAGCACCGCACCGCTCGCCCCGGCGCACGCCTTCCCAGACAGAACCATGGCCGCTTCTCATGTAACACTGGAGCACTTCGATCCGTCGCAGCCAGAAACCTGGGATGCATGGGTCGACCAGCTCATCAGCTATTTGGAGCTCAACGAAATCCGCCACCCCGACCAGAAACGAGCGATCCTGCTGAACGCCTGCGGCACCCAAACCGTCCGCCTCGCCAAGAGCCTCTTGGTGCCCCGCACGGCCTTGGAGAGCTCGTTTGGGGAGATCCTGGATGTCCTCAACGCTTACTTCAGCCCCCGGCCAACCTTCCTGGCCAAGAGGATGGATTTCCAGAGGCGAGTCCAGGCCCAAGGGGAATCCATTGCTACCTTCCTGGCCGCGCTAAGGGCGCTTGCGGTGGACTGCGGATTCCCGAAGGTGGAGGACAACCTGCTGACGCAGTTCGTGTGGGGCCTGGCGGACTCCAAGCTGCGGCGCAAGTTGGTTGGACACCGGAGGCTCTCCTTAGACGAGGCCCTAGACGCCGCAACAGCCCACGAGGCCGCAGAAGGGGAACGCCCGGCCGCGGCTGCCCATGTGGTCGGAAGGAGTCCAAGCCCCGGGAATGTGGATACGGAAGAGGTCTTCGCCCTCAGACCTCAACAACGCCGGCCGGCGCCGTTCCAGCAGGCCAACAGAGAGCCAGCCAAGCCTTCCGGCAACCGGATCGTCTGTGCCAGCTGCGGGGAAGGCCACAAAAGGAAATCCTGCAAGTTCCGGGATGCTGTTTGTCACGGGTGCGGAAAGCAGGGACACCTTGCACGGGTCTGCCGGTCCAAGGGCCACAGGAATTCGAGATCGTCGGCTCCACTGCACCGCGCATTGTCTACCGCCTACGAGATGACGGAAGAGGTCGCCGAGTTGTACCATCTCACCGACCAGCCGCTGCAGGTACTTCGCCTCCCCAACCCCAACCTCTCCTCTGCCCCGAAGATCCAAGTAACCGTGCGGATCGAGGGGTCCCCTGTTGCATGGAAGTGGACTCGGGATCGGCGGCATCCATCATTTCCCTAGACACTTTAAAAAAACTTTGCCCATTAGGGGGACCCCCTCTACGTCCATCGCCACTAAGCTTGGTGGATTTTCAAAAGAACCCTGTCCCCATCCGGGGAGTCGGCACTTTCCGAGTGCAGTACAGAGACTCTGAGGGGAACTTGGACTTGGTGGTGGTAGAGGGAAATCTCGTGAGTCTCCTGGGGCGGGCATGGTTCGAAGCCCTAGGCATAACGATTGGGGGAGTGAATAAGTGCGGGGTGCGGGACTGGGGGGCGGTGTGCAAGGAATTCCCTGAGGTTTTTGACGGGAAACTGGGGTGTTATAAAGGGCCCCCGGTGTCGCTTCACTTAGACCCCACCGTGACGCCCGTTCGACGGCGCTTCCACACCGTGCCCCTGGCCCTCCGCCCGAAAATAGAGGCCGAACTGGACCGGTTAGTGGCCCAGGGAGTCCTAGAGCCCGTCCCGAACGCTTGATGGGAGACCCCGATTGTGACACCCGTCAAGCCAAACGGGGAAATCCGCATCTGCGCGGATTATAAGTGCACCATTAACCAGGCACTTCAGGCGCACGCATACCCCGTACCCGTGGTCAGCCATGTCTTAGCCACACTGGCGGGGGCGCGCATATTTGGAAAGCTGGATCTCGCGCAGGCGTACCAGCAACTCCCGGTAGATGAGGCCACGGCCGAGGCGCAAACCATAGTGACCCACCGGGGGCCTTCCGGGTGAAGCGGCTGCAGTTCGGGGTCAGTGTGGCCCCAGGGATATTTCAAAATCTAATGGACGATTTGTTGAAAGGGATCCCTGGGGTGACGCCGTTCTTCGACGACGTCCTCATCGCCGCGACCACCCCGGAAAGCTTCGCCGCCCGCCTCCGAACTGTACTGGAATGCTTCCAAGCCACGGGGCTGAAAGTGAAGCGGGAAAAGTGCCTCCTCGGGGTGCCGGAGGTGGAGTTCTTGGGATACCGGGTAGACGCAACAGGCCTGCATCCGGCGAGGGACAAGGTGAAGGCCATCGTGGAGGCCCCCGCCCCGAAGTCCAAGGCCGAGCTCCAGGCGTTCTTAGGCCTCCTGAACTTTTACCACGCCTTTCTCCCCCACAAGGCCGCCATGGCCGAACCCCTGCACAGAATGCTGGATAAGGCGACACCTTGGGCCTGGGGAGCGAGGGAGGCGGCGGCGTTTCGGGGGGTTAAAGTACTCTTGATTTCTAACACGGTGCTCGCCCACTTTGATGAAAAGCTCCCGGTAATCCTTGCGTGCGACGCATCACCGTATGGGGTCGGGGCAGTCTTGGCACACAAGCTACCGGATGGAAGGGAAGTCCCGGTGGCTTATTACTCCCGCACGCTGTCCCCCGCGGAGCGGAACTATACACAAATCGACCGGGAGGGCTTGGCACTGGTGGCGGGGGTTAAAAAGTTTCACAACTTTGTGTACGGGCGGCCCTTCACGCTCGTAACCGATCATAAGCCGCTCCTGGGACTGTTCGCAGCGGACAAACAAACGCCGCAGGTATAGTCGCCCCGGGTGTTGCGCTGGTCCTTGTTTTTAGCGGGCTACCAGTACCAGTTGGAGCATCGGCCGGGCAAGGCGCTGGGTCATGCCGACGCCTTGAGCCGCCTGCCGCTGCCGCATACAGGGGAAGATCCGGCCCCGGCTCCCGCAGTCTTGTTAATGGAGGAGCTGCCAAACCCCCCCCTTCAGGCTGCAGACGGGGCCGCCCGCACGTCCCGAGATCCCATTCTCTCCCGGGTCCTAAACTGGGTGGTGAGGGGATGGCCAGCGGAACAGACAGGGCCAGAATTCACGGCATACAAAGCCAGGCGGGAAGAGTTATCTGCCTTAAAAGGGTGCTTGTTATGGGGGGACAGGGTGGTCATCCCGGGGCCCATGAGACAAGGGGTTCTAGAAACGCTACATGAGGCCCACCCCGGCATTGTACGCATGAAGGCTCTGGCAAGGAGCTACGTGTGGTGGCCCGGGATGGACGCCGAAATTGAAACCTGGGTCCGAGGGTGCACACGGTGTCAGGAAGTCCGCCCCAATCCCCCGAGAGCGCCAACCCAAAGCTGGGAGTCTACCCACAAGCCGTGGTCACGCCTACACATAGATTTTGCGGGGCCATTTCAGGGGCTCCAGTTCATGGTGACGGTAGACTCCTACTCGAAATGGGTGGAAATAAGCCCAGTGTCTACCACCTCTGCCAAAGCGGCAATAAGGGCCCTGCGGAAAATATTCGCGACGCACGGGTTACCAGACACAATCGTGTCAGACAACGGGGCAGCGTTCACATCTGCTGAGTTTCAAGCGTTCCTCGAAAGGAACCTAATCAGGCACATACGATCAGCGCCCTTCCACCCGGCAACAAATGGACAGGCGGAGAGAACGGTACGCACCGCCAAAGAAGCCCTGAGCCGCATAACGGAGGGGGACTGGGAGTTCCGGCTGGCCCGCTTTCTTCTAACATACCGCACCACCCCAAACCCCATCTCCGGGCATTGCCCCGCAGAACTATTAATGGGCCGCCGCCCTACCACTTTATTAGACAGGCTCCACCCGGACCGAGCCCCAGAGAGAAAGCTGGTCGAGAACCGGGAGGCTCCCCGAAGCTTCCTCCCGGGGGAACCTGTCTACTTCCGGAACTACGGGGCGGGGCCTCAGTGGGTGGCCGGGCGCATCCTAAAACCCACCGGGCCAGTGTCCTACGAAGTCCTAACAGATGGGGACCGGGTCCTCCGTAAACACGTCGACCAGCTCCAGAGGCGGCAAGACCCCGACACAGGGATCCAGTTACCGGGAAATGCCGCGACCGCCCCAGCATCCGATCGACTGCAAGCACCGACAGCGGAGCCAGCGCCGGAAAGTCCACGGAATCCGGAGGGGGCCCCGGTGACAGCTGAACCGCCGCCGCCACTGCCGCCGCCGTTACAGCCGCCACCGTCACCGCCTCAGCTACTACCAGAGATCCAAGCTCCTTGTGCTGGCGGACCACCCGATAGGGGCCCCGCCAGTCCGGTACCGGCCCCCGACGATCGCTAAGAGAACGGAGGGCACCAACATATTTAAAAGACTATGTCACCTGATAGGAGACGAACTATGGGGGGAGGGGTGTTGTGTCCTGGGATCAGAAGGCAGAGCTGGCGAAATACAGCCAAGCTTCGCTCTCTGAGAACAATAGGGACTAGGTTCCTGAGCTCGCCAGTAGTGAACCAATGGCAGCATTGGCGGGCGATTCAAACCCGCCAATAGGAATATAGGGCCGTCCCCCCCTAACTGTATATAGTTGGCCTCCGGCCGTTACTGTGTGTTCCTTGTCTTGTGTGAAGTACGAATAAACGCGTCTTCTCTTATGTCGTCGTCCGAGTCATGAGGCCCGAAACCCAGTACTTTACAGTATCCATAGAGTGAGGATTCTCCATTTCCTTATCACTGTTGGAAATGCAGAGGCACTCGCACTGGCAACAGACTATCCACACAGGAGCTTTGTGTGTGTTTTCATTTATCAGCTGCCATTTTTTTTAAAAAAAATCGGTAATTGTTAGATTGGTGTGCTGTTACGACGTTATCACGATTCAGAAGTGCAAATAAGAGGTGAAAATGGAAGAAAGCAGTTTACCTCAAGAACAGCTCAAGCACAGTTGGCTAACCAGATGTAAGCGGCTTTGTATGAAAAGGTAAATAAAATCAGTTAGCAATCGGTTGCTAAAGCGGTTGTGTTTGAAATGACATACAAAACAAACCATTAGCAACTGGCTACCAAAACAGATTACAAAGGCTGTCTGCAAGGGACCTTAGTGATTGTCACAGTTGGACTGAACCTCATGGTAAGCTCACAGCCATCCACATGAAAAGCCATTGTATAAAGGCATTGGGTAGTCTTGCTGTAGACGGTGTAATGTAGGAACCAGTCCTCAGAAGTGGAGTATACAGGTAAACAGCAGGATGCAGTCGAGTTTGGGGGTGGGGAGCAATTACTTCTCTCTAACTTTCTCATTTACAGTATACCATTCATCCAAAGATCTCAGGATGGTAGCCATTGGATTATTTCATTTTCTCTTCACAATAATCTCATTGAATTGGCTTGGCTGAGATGTAGTTATCTGCCTATGGCCACGTGGCTGAACAGAGATTTCTTGCCAAGTACAAGGCTCTATCCCAATTACACTATGGCTGTCTTCCAGTCATAACTACTGCAGTAGCACAAATTTTGCAGCAGTCAGATTATTGTTTCATCATCTTCTACACTCCATGATAGATGTCCTTGAAATATGAAAGACATATTTGGAGTACTCAAAGAAGAAACTACAGTCAATAGTGGTAAATTGGTTATAATCAGTGTAGGACTTGCTATGATACTAAACAAGACATCAGCCTCTTCCTTCCTTGTTAAGGGGAATGCCCAGTAAATGAGTGTCAGCTGCATCTGTTTGTGGAAGCTCCCATAGCATCATTCTGAAAATGAAAAATTTCATGCTTATTTTATAGGTTGATTACCCACAATTTTTCATCTCTGCAGAAGCATAAGGCAAGGTTAAAGAATTGCTTGCAGCAAGGTTAGGAAGTCATGAACTGGGGAAAAATGGACTGTGGCTCATAAATTGTGTTCTGTCTTACTAATTTGAGGACATCCTCTGTTGAAAAGGTGAATCAGTGCATTTATACAATCAACAAATTGTTTCACTGGAGTACTATAAAAGGACTATATATCAGTAGGTTAGCATGTGTTCTAAAAATAGATGACAGTCTGATTGAAATACATAGAAGCACATGGATGTGCTGGTCCAATTTATTTCCTAAGTAAGTCCCCTCAAAAAGGCTTGGCCTAGGTTGGGCTTTTATGTGTAGGAGTTTTTGTAGATGCCTCTGTCTATGTGTGTGTGTGTGTTCATTAGAAGGAAGCATAAGAGGAACCAAGAAATAATGGTTATGCCAGCATTTTAGTGTTCAGCTCTATTGTGCAAGAGATACCTGCCATATATTCCATCAAACAGCTGTTCTAACACTGAGGGTATGGTCTGTACATATGGTTTGTTTCTTTTCTGTTTTCTTTTCTTTTTTTGTGGGAACATGCTACCTTTAGATTTAATTTTTCTGACAATGTGCTCACTGCATAGCAGGTATAATTGTAGTTTTGTCCTTTACGGCACAGGATAAATAAATGCCAAAATCAAATGGAAGTGTCCCCCAAGAGAAAACATCCTTCAGTTATGAAATATTGTTACATGGTTCCCACTGCAGTTCTTATAACTACCTAGGTGAAGCTGCCTCAGGATCTAATCAGACGCTATTTATTTGCATATACTAAAAAAAAAGTATACTGAGGTTTCTAAGCATTGGGAGCCTCTAATGTCACTTTAAAATCATTTGGCATAAGACTTGCTCTGCAACTGCTCTGGAAGACTGCTTGCCGCCACTCGAGCAGCATCGTTTAATGAGAACAGTGTATGAAATTAACATATGCTTAGATTACTGGGTTTTTAATTGTCAGTTTAATGTTGTGTTTAATAAACATACTTGAAGGTGGCACCATGCAAGCCCCTTGTTATGTTTCTTGAAAATGCTGCAGTATTGATAAAGTGTCAAGGCTCCTACTTGGGAATGACGATAACAATCAACTTTACACAGGAACCATTAAGAGAGCTTTTGAAAGCAGAGGACGCAGTGAAAAGGGTATCCTCCTTAGGCATTATTAGCACCTTCCATTCCATTACTGCACAAAGCAAGTGAATATTAAGATATTGTTACTTCTTTATCAATGCGTTTGCTGCAGCTGCAATGCTAGAACCCATTTAAAATTCACTTTCAAACATTAATGTTGAAGGGACATCTTAATTTCTTTTAAGTAATTAGAGTAGCTAGTATTTGCATCTGGATTATTACGTAGTCTGTCTTTTTTTTATAAGAAAAATCAATTTTAAGAAGTCAATGGAACAGTATATCTTTCAGAGGGCTAGTTAATTATATAAACAAAGGAAGAATCAGAGAACAGAACTTACTAGTCTATTTTCCAGCAATAACTTACAATTGGGGGGGGGGGAGCCCAGAAGCAAGGCATGAAGGCAACAAAACAAGCCCTGCCTCCTGTGGCAAGAAAGGTCCATTATGAAGTTCCATTGACCTCTGGCTTTCCCCTGTCCAGCAGTCGCCCTAAATAGTCAGCAATGCATTCCTGACAATATCCTCAGCTCTGCCTAGTTCACTTATTTGATCTCCATCTCTGCCCTGACATTTAAAGCCTGTCCACTAATTTGTCTGACAATACAGGGCCAGTTCCCAGTTTGGGGAGCCCCAGGCAGAGAGTGCCTGGCCCTTATTGTCCTGGCCTTTCATGTCTGCATGTCCTTCTTCTGCCCTACATTCTTGTATGCCAGCTTTGCTTGTGAGCCCTCCCCCAATCCATATGCCCTTCTGGGAGTGCTGCTACCATGCAACATGTCTTTTCCTGGAGGTGCTAGGCAGTGCACATGGCTGGGAGCACAGGTTTATTATTTATTTATCTGATTTATACCCTACCCTCCCTGCTGAAGCAGGCTCAGGGCGGTTTGCGTAAAAATTTTAGACAGCTAAAAACAACAAATATAAATATAAGTATAAAACACAACATAAAGTGCTAGTGAACAGTTTGTATGGTGGCAGCAAAACATTAGTAGCATCTAACATAATAAAGTCAGCAATTGGTTTTAGGATTGGTATCTCAGTCCGAGTCATATCAGCATAGCTCAGGCTGTCGGTGATGTTATTGGGCACAGGGTCTTCGTTTGTTAGGTGTGGTTCCTCAGTTGAAGGCCTGGTGGAAGAGCTCCATCTTGCAGGCCCTGGGGAAGTGTAAGAGGTGGTGGGAGGGTTACTAGGCTGGGTAGGGCATGCAGAGTGTGGGGGGTATAGAGTGGAACCAGTAGATCCTGCCAGAAATATATGTGTTGCAAAGTCTAAATTCAGTCATTATAGGGTTAATGTGTTTACCTTGTGTGCTGTTGTTTAGACTGACCTGGAAGGTAACCTGGCACAAAGCCAATGGGGAGAAAGCCTGGGAAACTGGAGCCTATTTACTAACAATTATTGGTTAATGTATTCAGGTGATTTCCTTCTAGGGTCAAGAAGAAAGAAGAATCTCCATTACCAACTGTGTGGTCAGTCTGACTGTTGTTGTTCTTGTAACAGTAAGGATGTAGTCTTAAGTGTTTATTGTTTTGTAGATTTCCCGTGTACCTTGCCCTTTAGAAATAAAGATTTTTACATTGAAAGAATATGCCTCCTCTCCAGTGAACAAAGATCCATTGTAAGCTCTGAATATCTAACTACTTTTACCAAATTTTCCAACAGTATGGTGGCGGCGAAACATTAGTAGGATCTGACATAATAAAGATAAAGTCAGGAATTGGTTTTAGGACTGGCATCTCAGTCTGAGTCATATCGGCGAAGCTCAGGCTGTTGGTGATGGTACTGGGCACAGGGTCTTAGTTTGTTAGATGCAGTTCCTTAGTTGAAGGCCTGGTGGAAGAGCTCCATTTTACAGGCCCTGGGGAACTGTGAGAGGTTGTGGGAGGGTTACTAGGCTGGGAAGGGCAGGCCGTGTGTGGGGGTATAGAGTGGAACCAGTAGATCCTACCAGAAATCCTGGGTCCTGGCAGCTGCTTTACCTCAGGGTATGTTGAAACTAATCCTGCCCCACCCTGCGAACACACCAGTTCAGGCTGCAGATGAAGCTAATCTAACACATCTTTCTTTCCTTTCAGTCTGTCTGAACATTGATCTTCCTTGATGGCCTGATCACCCAACTCCCCTGTCACTTTTTAAAGCACGTTGAATATAGGGTTGCCAAACCCCCCGGTTTGGCAGGGGTCCCCCGCTTTGGGGGGGAGTTCTATCTGCCACTGGCCAAATGGCCGGCGGGGAAGCCCCGCCCCCAAGCCCCAACACCCACAGCCACCCAAAGTCCCCTGCTGCGGGCGAAGATGGACTTGGCAACCCTAGTAGAATATCCGTGCCTTCTTGTCTCGTGTGTCCTTGAGGAAAGTTTCTACTTGTTGACACAGAAGTGGAAATGGCACCCTAACAATCGGGGAGAAGGGGAGTGTAAAGTACTGGGTTTCGGCCCTCATGACTCGGACGACGACATAAGAGAAGACGCGTTTATTCGTACTTCACATAAGACAAGAACACACAGTAACGGCCGGAGGCCAACTATATACAGTTAGGGGGGACGGCCCTATATTCCTATTGGCGGGTTTGAATCGCCCGCCAATGCTGCCATTGGTTCACTACTGGCGAGCTCAGGAACCTAGTCCCTATTGTTCTCAGAGAGCGAAGCTTGGCTGTGTTTCGCCAGCTCAGCCCTCTGATCCCAGGACACAACAGGGAGGAGCACAGATGTCACACCCCTAAGAAACCACACCCTAGGGGAGAAAGCAGGGAACAGGCACGGCCTTGAGGGAGGCAGCAGTGTTTTTATGGAGCAGTGGAAATGGTCAGGTAGGTCCAGAAGGGTAATGAAGAAGCAGACAGAAAGAAGGATGGCCAGTACTAGCTTCCTTTTGGTATAGAAGTCTTCATATGAGAAAAGGCCTGCTCAGGAGTACTCAGAAGCACTAGCTCGCCAGGAGAAGGGGGAAAGAAGGCCCTAGCAGGAGGAAATAGAAGAGGCAGCTGGCTTGCTGGCAGGGACTGGCAAGGGGAAGGAAAACAGCCAGCAGGGCCTAGGGAATCTATACTATGGAGATTCCAGAGCCTTCCTGACTAGGAATAAAGCAGGTTGCATCTCCTCAAAGACTGGAAGTCTAACTACGACATGATAGTTGGAAACATGTACTGGCCTGAGGCAGTAACAAAAGGTCCTGGAACCAGGTGGAGATGATCTGGAGAACTGTCCTGGCTGAATGGTGACAATTGAAGAGAAGAAAATGCATCAATATCGTGCAAGTTTCTACAAAACGACAACATTAAACAACTAGGAATAAGGCCCGTTGTGGAAATAAATAAAACGGGCTCTAGAAAGAGGCTCTGGGAGAGTGCCAAGGCCTTGTACACTCAGTGTCAATTTCCTGTGGCAACCTCAGCAGGGCATAATGACATAGAGTCCACCATTTTCTCCAGAGGAACTGATCTCTGCTACCTGAAGAGCAGTTGTCATTTTGAGTGATCTCCATCCCTCACCTGGAGATTGGCAACAATGGTTTCCCAGGAGGAAAAGTAATTTTTCTCTGCAATGGGGACCAAAGCAGCTTGCATCATTCTTCTCTCTCACTTTTGACTTGCACAACAACCCTATGAGGTAGGTTAGGCTGAAAGTCTGTGACTGGTCCAAAATTACCCACTCAGCTTCTACAGCAAGAACCTGGATCTAGCAGACCCTGGTCTGAAGCACTGATTGCTATGCCTAGGGTAGCCAACCTCCAGGGGGAGCCTGAAGATTACCAGATATCACGACTGAACTCCAGACAAAAGATCTCCCCCCTTGAGAAAATAACTGCTTTGGAAGGTGGGCTGTATGGCATTCTGTTCAACTGAGGCCTTTCCCCTCCCCAAACCCTGGCTTCCATAGACTCTACCAGAATATCTCCAGGAATCTCCCTACCTGGAGCTGGCAACCCTATTCAGGACTGGCCCCAGTGAGTTCCTCACAAAGGCCTGCAAAGGGTTTCCTTCTTTTGTCTGAATCAAGCTTGGTTGCCTACTGGGGCAAAACGGGCTCCAGTTTACAACTCAGCTGTTAGCCTCCCACCCTTGTCCTGTGGGCATATCTCACTCATTAAGTTCACTGCCACTACTCACTGAATTCTCACTGCCTTTTTAGAGGGACAGTGAGAACTTTCTGGGTGAATCTCTCTATTTGGAGATGGAATCCCCTATCTTTGGAGGATCCCAGGAAAGGTGGCAACCCAAGGGTCCGGCCTTTCCTTGTTTCCCTGGGCTACCCCCTCCCTTTGGTATTGTGCAGAGCAGGGGAGACTATGTGGTCAGAGCACAACACAGATTATTAGCCCAAATAAAAGAATTTATTTAAGTATTTACACAATTAAGTATACACACAATTACACAAAGGCTGAATTTCAGCTGCCTCCCAGGATGTCCCCACATCTCTGGTGTGTGGCCTGGACAGGTTGATTAGCACAGGCAGCAGGAGCCTTTCCTAACCTCCTGTGGGATGAAGACTGCCTCCTCTCTGGATGGACTGCAGTCTGTATTGATACCACCTCGCCCCTTGGGACAGTCCCTGTTTTCCTGCACTTTTCGACCTTGGGGATGCTGGGAAGTGTAGGCCAGCAGATGAGGAAGCCCCATTCAGCCCAGTGAGTGATACCCCTGCAGGCCCCTCTCTGGAACTACAGCTCAATTAAGTCTTGTGGGGGAACATTTTAAACATATAGTCGGCAGCCATCATACAGACACAGGTAACTGCCATTTTGTTACACCTACCAACAGCTACTGAGGAAAAAATTAGCCCCACATAGGAGGCAAGCATCTTCATCAAGAGAGACTTTATTTATTTAATTTATTATTTTATTAATTACAGCTGTATCCCACCCTTCCTGCAAACAGGCTCAGGGCAACTAACAATATTTGGCATAGTGCACGAAATTCATATAAAACTTTTAAAACCATTTAAAACAATTAAATAATTTACAATTAAAATGCTCACAGTAATCAATTAAGTCAAGATGGCGTGCCATATAATGCAGCACCCAATGATCCCAACTCAGTGATCTCTGGACTCCTCAAGATGGTATGACACAATCTCGGTTAGGCTGGCCTCACCACAGGTATTAATTGTGGCCATTGGTGGTAGTGGTGGGCGGCTCCTAATTGAAGGCCTGGTGGAAGAGTTCTGTCTTGTAGGCCCTGCGGAACTGTGCAAGATCCCGCAGGTTCCTGATCTCCTCTGGGAGCTCATTCCACCAGTAAGGAGCCGCCACTGAAAAGGCCCTGGCCCTGGTAGCTGCAAGCCTGGCATCCCTGGGGCCTGGAATAACTAGTCGATGTTGTGACCCTGACTGTAGTGTTCTCTGGGGTATGTATGGGGAAAGGCAGTCCCTCAGCTATGTCAGACCCTGGCCATATAGGGCTTTAAAGGTAAGCACCAGAACCTTGAAGCAAATTCAGTACGCTATCGGCAGCCAGTGCAGTGCAGGCCGGATGTGCTCCCGTCTGGGGAGACACATCAACAGCCTGGCCACGGCATTCTACACTAACTGCAGCCTCCGGATTTGCGACAAGGGTAGCCCCATGTAGAGAGTGTTTCAATAGTCTAATCTCAAAGTAACCATCGCATGGATCACTGTAGCCAAGTCGTTGCGATCAAGGAAGGGAGCCAACTGCTGTATCAGCCGAAGTTGGTAAAAGGCCAACTTAGCAGTGGCTGCTACCTGGACCTCCATTGCTAAGGAGGGATCCAGGAGCACTCCCTGTCGGTGGTTTGAATAAGGATGTCCCACGCACACCAGCTTAGTGCAGAGATATTTATGATTTATTTACAATATTTACAGTCCTTAGCAGCAGAGCATACAAAGTTCTATCCAACAAAATGCTCTGCCAGGCAATCAGTTACCACATAAGGGCACTGTCTGGTAGTACAGCTCAGACTATATAGTTCATAGAACCAATCACAGTGAAGATGCTGAGTCACTGTGACATATCCAGCAGGCTGATTCAATCAGTCCATCATATGACTCTGAGCTGTCACTTAGATTGTCTTGATCTCTTAGACTAGCTGTCACCTTGCTGGCACTCCCTAAGCACATGCCGACACTCCCAAGCTCCTAACTACCGACGCAGGCTCCAATGGTGCCCCATCGAAGGTCAGAAGTGGGAGCCCCAACCCTGAACCACCCCGACTCAGGCACAGGACCTCTGTTTTCACTGGATTTAGCTTCAGCTGACTCAGTCTGAGCCAACCAGCAATGGCATGCAAGGCTCAGTCCAGATCTTCTGGTCTGGAGTCCGACTGATTGCCCAACATCAAATAGAGCTAGATGTCATCAGCATACTGATGACAACCCATCCCATACCTTCAAGCTATCTGGGCAAGGGGGCGCATATAGATATTAAAGAGCATCAGGGAAAGCACTGCCCCCTGAGGCACTCCGCATTCAAGTGGGTGCCTCTGGGACTGCTGCTCCCCTAGCATGACCCTTTGTCCCTGACCTTGGAAAAAGGAAGCAAGCCATTGCAAGGCAAGTCCCTGTATCCCCACATCGGTGAGGCAGTAACTGGTGGTCGACTGTGTCAAACCCAGCTGCCAGATCTAACAACAACAGCACTGCTGACCTGCCCCGATCCAGATGTCTCCAGAGGTCATCAGTAAGGTTGACCAGTGCTGTCTCTGTCCTGTGTCCTGGGCGAAAGCTGGACTGGAAGGGATGTAATGCAGAAGTGTCATCCAGAAAGCTCTGCAACTGTAACTCCACCGCCCTCTCAATTAATTTGCCCAAATAGGGCACGTTGGAAAACGGCTAGTAATTAGCCAATGCGGCTGGATCCAGAGATGGTTTTTTCAAGAGAGGACGGTCCATTGCTTCCTTGAGTGCCCCCAGGAACCATTCCTCCCTGAGGGACTTGTTGATAATCTCCCTTAGGGCACCTCAAAACCCCTCGTGGCCAGCTTTAATCAGCCAGGAAGAGCAGGGATCAAGGCTGCATGTGGTTGGGCGTATAGTCATAAGCAATCTGTTGACTTCCTCCAGGCTGAGTGGGTCGAAGGAATCCAAAGCTGAAATTGAAGACGTGCAAGGGGCCTCACTTACTGTATCAACTGTGGCAGGGAGGTCGCAGCGGACCACCAAGACTTGATACGCAAAATAGCTCACAAATGCCTCACAGCCAATATCCAATTCCCTAGCGTTTGGTCTACTCTGTGGCAGAACTGTTATGGTCTGAATTGTTCTAAATAACTGAGCTGGGCATGAGCTAGCAGATGCAATCGTGGCTGCATAAAACTCCTTTTTTGCAGCTTTGACTGCCATCTCATAGGATCTCATAAATGTCCTATAAGATGTTCTTGTTGCTTTGTCTTGAGCACGACGCCACCATCTCTATAACCTCTCGCTTCATAAGCCACAAACCAGGGAGCAAGTCTAAAATGAGGATGCAGAGGGTGCTGGGGAGTGATCTGTTTGATGGCTGCAGAGAGTCGGCTATGCCAGTCCTCCACAAGCTCATCCAACAAGCCGCTAGGGGGTATTGGATCCCGCATGGCCATTTGGAGCCACACTGGGTCCATTTGCTCTGCAGGTGAGCTAAAATATGCTCACCGCCTAAACAGGGCTGGGGCGGAATGTTCAGATAGGTCCTCAGAGCATGGTACTGCTGAAGCAGTAATCTGGTCCACTGTTACCCCAGCCACGAAGATCAAATCGAGCATGTGCCCAGCCCCATGAGTGGGGGTTGTTACAAATTGGGAAAGTCCCAACACCACCATGGACAACACCAGGTCCACCGCCTGAATGGAAGCCGTGTCATCGGCATGGACATTGAAATCACCCAAGACAATTAGCCTAGGGTGTTCCAGTGTCCAGCCTGATACGGCCTCCACCAGGGCTGGCAGGCTATTGGCCGGTGCATTAGGCAGTTGGTACACCTCCCTGGCCTCCCATACTAGGCTGACACACTCAAGGCCTATGATCTCCAACGACAGGAGCGCCCTGAAGGAGTAAGCCTCCTGAATGAACATAGCCACTCCGCCTAGTCCGCAATTGGTGTAGGAACGAGAACCTGGGGAGGCAAGCTGGGTGAGAGCCACTGTCTCCCCATCCCGCACCCAAGTCTCAGTCATGCAAGCCAGATCTACCTGCTGTTCTGACAGAAAGTCCCAAAGGACCATAGTTTTATTATTTATAGATCTGGCATTGCACAACACCAGTGTCGGAGGGGGGTTATCCATCCTAGCCCTGCTGCAGACGACCTTTGAGATGGGTCGCAGACTGGAAGGGCGCCGAGTCATTCTATTTCTCTGCCCCCTTCCCTTTACTTACCACCTGGACCTACCACTATACTTTCCCCTCCCCAGGAGCACCGGAATCTGTTGCCCAGGCATTGCTGCACCAACCGATCTCCGTGTGAGCCTCAGATCGCTGGTGAGACTAAAGAAGTGCCCTCGATATACTCATTGCTAGTGAGCAGCTGTTCTTGGTGCTACTAAATTCCAGTATCCCACTTATCCTGCTGCCTAAATTAATGTCCTATAAGATAGCTAGTAACAGTTAATTAATCGATCTAGCAAACATAAAATCACATTGATTACACAGTAATTATAATCAGTCTAGCAGGCAGTTTACAGCTGACTAAACTATATTCCGCGTCCTGAATACATCAACTCCCTTCTAACTTCAGCTAACTATCTCCAACTATCACCTAATTACTAACTTTCTCCTATTCTAACAAAAACATTAATTCCTTAATATAATTGGGGTCATCCCTTCTAGCATCAGGTCAGCCACCAGCCAATGATGTTATTCCCAAGTTCTTCTCCAATTCTTCTCCAATTCACCTCCAGTCCTTCTCTAGGTTTCACAGCTGCAGGGAAGGGGGAGAAAAATGTGTCCACTTCTTCTGCCATGCATTATAATGGGCAGACCACTAGGGGCGCTCTAACCCCCGATCTCTCACTGGCTCTGAACTCTACTCGTCGGTCGTCCTTCTTCACAGATGCCCAGTCCGTACAGTACTCAGAGCCTGACTAGAAAATCTTCATCAGAATGGGGATGGCCACCTGACCCAGCCACAGAAACACCACCACAGTTGTCACCACTTGCTGGCCGTTGAGACCACCAGAGTCACAACTGCCCGATGATCGCCACCGTCCCAGACCCGCTACTGCCTACTGGATCACCACTTGGGCCACTGGTCGATCAGTGCAGCTCCCAAGAAGGAAAGAACCCTCCCCAGCCTCTTCTGCCATTGTCTGCGAGCCCGTCATTCCCCCTGCAGCATGTACCACTGGCATCGGGGAAGAGCCACCGTCCCAATCCCAGTCTTGGCTCCAAAATGGCCATGTGTCAACGAAGCTATGGCTGCAGAAATGTCAGTCACACCATCGTCATGGGTAAGCTTCCACGCCAGACCAAGGAGGTAGGTAGCACTCTCATCGAGCAGGCCAATTGGAGCTCCGAATCAGTCTGGACCGTGCTGGGAGTAAATTGGTGTGACAATTTTTTCCATTTCTCACCCTGCGCCCCACAGCAGCAGCTAGATATCTTCCTTTATTGTTCTCAGTCAGAGTATTCATTGTTGTTGTTGTTAAGTGCTAGATCGCTTAGGCACAATCAGTTGCAGGAGCGTGAGCATAAGCTTCCTTCAACGCCGCCACTGTCTTTTTGCATCTAGAGGATAAGAGTAAAAGTACAAACAGTAGCAGTAACTGTAACTGTCTGCCAGAAATTCTGACAGGACACAGTGGCTGAAGGAGTGGGCGGGGAAGAGGAGCAAACCCAGCACCCCGCCAATGCCATGTGAGTACTCTTTAGTGGCAGCTGGGCGGAACTCAGGCAACACAGCCAGTGGCTAGGGACACCCTCTGAGTGACAGATCAGAGAGTCAAAGGCTGTGGGAGTGTGTGGAACATTCAGGAGAGTCCATGACCAAAACACAATTATATATAAGGAGAGATAAATTGTCTGAGAAAACTGAGGGTAGGAAGGGGAAATCCTCACCTTGCCTTCTCCCAGCCCCATGTCTGCAAAAAGCCCCAGGTAATTCTGGGGCTGCAGCAGTTCACTATTCAGGGAGCCAAAAATGTATCATGCAGCATCTGACCCATATGAAATGGACAGGATCCATAATAAAGTTGGTGCCAGCTAGCAATTATGTGATGCATATGTTGTGTCCTGACATCAGGGGTATGAGCTGGCGAATGCAGCCAAGCTCGCTCTCTGAGAACAATAGGGACTAGGCTCCTGAGCTCGCCAGTAAAGAACCAATGGCAGCATTGGCGGGCAATTCAAACCCGCCAATAGGAACGGGGGCGTCCCCCCTCTTACTGTATATAGTTGGCCGCCGGCCATTACTGTTGTTCTTGTCTTGTGTGAAGTACGAATAAACGCGTCTTCTCTTATGTTGTCGTCCGAGTCATGAGGCCCGAAACCCAGTACTTTACAGCATACACCCAGGCCCAGGACTGGGTTATGAAACAATAGGCTGGTGTCAGTGGAACAGGCTTCCTTGGGAGGTGGTGGGCTTTCCTTTTTTGGAGGTTTTCAAAAAGAGGCTAGATGGCCATCTGACAGCAATGCGGATTCTGTGAACTTAGGCAGATCATGAGAGGGAGGGCAGGAAGTGTTGCCTCAGTGCTTAGTTCTTGTGGCCCTTTCTTACATGCCCAGGGAAATGCTGATTGCCACTTTGGGGTCAGGAAGCAATTTTTCTCCAGGCCAGTTTGGCCGGAGATCCTGGAGGGTTTTTGTCATCTTTTAGGTGTGGAACAGGGGTCACTGTGGGTGTGGAGACTTTCCTGCATTGTGCAGGGGGTTGGACTAGATGACTCTGGAGGTCTCCTCCAACTGTATGATTCTATGAACTTATTCTGACATCACATTATAATTTTTTTCCTGGTCCTGAGAATAGCCCCAGTGATGCATAGAAGGAATATAAGGAAAACTTATGTTTTGGGCTATACATTATGAAGTGAACAGGAGGGCACAGGCCTGCTGTTTGGGTGGCAACTCTGTATGTATCATAACACAGTCTTTGGCTCAAGTTATCCAACTAAGACACTTTGGTTGCCAGAGGTTTTCTCTTACAATGGCAAGGATAGGAGAAACACTATTTTTTAAAAAAATATATTTATTATTTCTTTCATGACTGGACTGTCTCAGATCACTGTGGGTTAGATCAGATGGTCCCCTCCAATCTCAGTCCCAGTTTGGTGGGAAATAAAGCAGTGAGGGCTGCTGGACAGGCTTGTGTCCCCCTCTTCACTGGATGGGACCTGCTCTTTGCTACATTTGTGCCTTTTGAGAGCTACCAACTAGATTCTGGCACACTCGGAGTGTTACAAATTTGTAAGAGAGATGTAAATAAAAGTCTAGAATAAGGGTTAAGTCCATGCTAAATTGGCTATTTCCTTTGGCTACCTTTCACTATTGCTGACCCACCCTCATGTTATTAGTCATGGTCCCATATCTGCCAGAAGCAGCATTAACAGAAATCAGTGGGCTGCAGTGGGAAGAGAACCCTTTACCAACATAGTGCTTAAAACAAGATAAGGGCTCTGGAGACCAGCTTTTTAACGTTTGTGCCAAACACACCACTCTTAAGCCTCCAACAGGTTATTCCTGGCTGTCTGTAAGTGGTTGGATTTTTGTATATAAGGGTAACATAACTGAAAGTTAAAATGAAGAGTGTGGGAACTGCAGCCTCTTGTCATGTTTTAGCTCTTTTCTGTAAATGTGGGGGTTACGATCTGATCTCTTGTCATCTATCCATGTTGTTCTGTCCGTGTTTCCCTTTGCAGGTGAGGAATGGTTTTCTGTTTCAAAGTGAACAGTACAGTGGAGGTACCTAGTAGCTTTGAGTGCAAATTGGATTATCCTAGAGTTGCCAACCTCCAGGTGGGCCCTAGAAATCTCCCGTTATTACAACTGATCTCCAGATGCTAGAGATCTGTTCCCCTGGAGACATTGTACTGTGCTGAGGTCCCTCCCTAAACCCTGCTGTCCCCAGGTTCCACCCTCCAAATACCCAGGTATTTCTGAACCCAGAACTCGCAACCCTAGATTGGGCTAGAGTTACAAACTTTATAATCCACTGGAAATTTCGCATGCAGCAATATAGTGGAAATGAATGGGAGTTTGGCAAGGAACATTTTTGTTCGTGTACAACTTCTGTTTATTTCAATGAAGCATCCATGAAAAAGTTCCCATTGGATGAAACCTGTAGATTGCAACTGTATTGCTTAGGTGGGGAGGACCCATTATCCTCTATAAACCTAGAAGAAAGTATAATTGTGTCATACACAATAATTAAAATAAATAATAAAGTTGTTCATGTTTGTGTGACACTGCCACTGTATAACACATTCTAATTTCTGCAAAGGCCTTTGATTTTCTTGTACTTTATTTGAACAGGAAGATATAATTTATTTGTTATTTTATGAAGCATTTTTATGTGTTGAGGAAAGTGCTACTTGTTTGCATGTGCTGGTTATGTGGCATTTTTACATGATTTCATGCTTTGCTGATGGAAAATTAGGCCCTTGTGTATTATAAAAGAATGGAAGATAGCTATAGAATCAGGATGCAATTGCCTCAGGACATTCTGTTGACAGCTAGAAATATCTACAGACAAAGCAATGTCACTGGATGCTAATGTGAACTATACAAGTTGATGAGAACTGTAAATTCAAGTAAAAAAAGAGAAACCCAAGCCCTTTTATTTGACTGGTGTTTTCCCCTCCTCTCATATTGCCAACTCTTATAATGCTTTCAACAGTTTTGTTAAATGAAGCCATTATTAATTGTTCATAATTACTTGCCTTCTAATGCACCATTTTCTCTCTGTTCATATTTCTGTATAATATGATAAGTAACAGAGTCCTCTTTAAAGGGTCAGAACTTTATAACCCGTTCAGATAAGCCGGTTCTTAGCCTGACTTAGAGGCTTAGAATGCACAAAATATGAATAGCTGAACATTATTTTCCTGTTATTCCCTAAGTAGCAAAGCGTGAGTACATATTCCTCCCACAATACATTTTAAGGGAAGTAGAATCAGCTCCTTATTTGTATCCCTTTGTAAGTAGTGTTTTATCCTTAATTTAAATGTATCGGTGAACATACCAAAACTTCAGATGTGCATTCTGGATTCTCATGCAAAAGACAACCATCTTGATGTTCATGGGGGGGGGACACCAACCATATCCTCCAGCTGGCCCTCTGCTCTCCCTTGCTTATTGTGTCCTTCCTTTGTCCTGATTTAATTTTGATTGTACCTAAGTGTGCTATTGTTGAATGCCTTTTGCTTCTTCAAGAGACTGATCAAGTAGGAAAACTGGCATATAGACTCCATTTTTATATTCATAGGGGGAGCATGCCAGACATGGGAAGGGGGAAGTATAAGGAACATATATGACAAATGCTTCATTAGTAATGCTAGACAAAACTGAAAAAAAAGAGGCTTTAATCTTAAACAATGTTTCTTGTGCTCCTCTTTGTCCAGAGGTAGTCCTCTATTACGGAGTATCATTCTTCTGGCAGTAGATGCTTCTGCTCACATAAGATCATCTTTCAAGAAGCTGAAGATAGTTGGGCTTCCGGTTAATGGCGATTCGCAAGCAGATATGCCTCCAGGGTGCTCCTGGGACATGATCTGCACGGTAGCGGTTCTGTGGGGGGGGGGTGAGCAATCGCTACCCCTGGGAGCATTGGTGAAAAAGTTCCTAGCAAAGGGGCTTTTGAGAGACTGCCTCTTCACCAGCTGGGGAACTGAGGCGCTCCTCTGCCCCAAGGGTTCGACTGCTATGTGTCTGCATGGAACTAGAGCTGCCGGCCCGGACAAGCAGCGGAGATCGAGCGATTAAATGGATGCAAGCGAAGTCACAAGATGGGCAATGAGCAGTGAGTTACATAAAAGCGTAAAATCAGTGTTTTAAAAAGAAAACACCCCCCTTGGTAGCACCATGGGAAGCGAGCGGGGGAGGGGCCCCTCCCACACGCAGAGACTTAAAAGCAGAATAGCAAAGGGGGAGTGGAAGAATAAGCCAAGAAACCAAGTTCAAGAACCTTACCAGTAAAAGTTTGAGCATTTTGGAGACTTTCAGAGACTTTAAGAACTTTCAGTTAAAGTAAACAATCCAGAAAGATGGCGGGGAGGCGACCCGACAAAGGACTGAAACCGAAACCACCAGGCAGCATGAGTCCGAGAGTGGAAGAGACCATAGAGTTTCCCAAGCTTCTAGCAGACTCTTTTCACCCTCTACTGGATCAGATGACTAACATCAACCAGCAATTGACAACTTTAAACCAGAACTTTGCAGCACAGCAACTGCAACTTGCAGAAACTACAAAGAAGACAGGGGTGGCTGAGAAAGTGTTGGAACTTGATGCCAGCTCAAAAAAAGCAGAAAAAAGATGCAAATGCTAGAAAAGAAGCAAGCTTCGGAGGAAACTCAACTGCTACAGCTACAAATGGAGAGAGCAAATATAGTACTCCGGTTCCAAGGGGTGACTGAGATTCCCAACGAGAATCTTAAGCAATTATTGAGTGATGCATTGGCCCCAATGACAGATTTAAAAGCAGAAGATATATTAAGTGAAATGGATGTGGCCTATAGAGCCTACTCTACGTATATCAAAAAGAATAATCTGCCAGGGGAAATCGTTGTGAGATTCTCGAAGAGACATTTAAGAGATCTAATCTTAAAAGTGACTACAAATACACCCCTGAAAATTGGAGGCAACAACATCAGGATATTAAAATACGTCCCATTTGAGATAAGAAGAAAGAGAAAGAAGTAATCCTTTTCTTACAAACAAATAGTATTACGTACAGGTGGCTAATCCCTGAAGGTGTCACTTTCAAAATAAAGGAGAAAAAAGAAAAAAATTGACTCTGTTTTTAAAGCACATGAGTTCCTGAGGCTGCAACTGGGAGATCCAGAAGAGGATACGAAAGAAGAAGAAGATAGCAAATCCACTGGTGAATTGGACTCTTGTGTCTTCTGACGAGGACTCTGATGCAGAAAAGGGGGTGGCTGCTCCCAAACAAAGCCACCAACTGAGAGAGAACAAGGAGAAGCGAAATAAGAACTGAGAATTTGAAAGTTCACATAAAGCTTTTATTTTAGAAGATGATCTGGGGAGGGTTCTTGAACTGGGAAAATAGTTAAGCTGATATAGAACTGGGACTATTAGATCATGCTCAATGCTTTTTAAGCTTTTTTACTGGACTAACACGGATATAAATGTTATTGAAGATCTCCATCTCTTAGGGTTTTAGTTAGTTGTGGTTATCTTTTCTTTCTCCCTAGTTGTAGATGTTTTCCCTCCCCCTTTTCTGTTGTAGTTTGTAGTCTATAGAAAAGTAAATAAAAAATCCCTTTCGGGGGCCAAAAAAAGAAGAAGAAGAAGCTGAAGACAGTCTAGTGCAGGAGCAACTCTACATTGTAGGGTTGCCAACTCCAAGTTTGGAAATTCCTGGGAATTTGGGGGTGAAGGCTGGAAAGGGTGGGGTTAGAAGAGGAGATACCTCAACAGAGTATAATGCCACACAGTCCGCCTATTAGAACAGCCATTTCCCCATGCGGAACTGATCTCTCTAGTTTGAAAATCAATTTTAATCCCAGGAGATCTCCAGACCCCATCTGAAGGTTGGTAACCCCAGGACTGCTTCCTCAACAAACAGGAGTGCAAGTGGCAAAAAAGTCTAGGATAGATCCAAGATGTTATCAGGATATTTTACTACTAGGAGTAAGGCCTGTTGTGGAAATAAATACAACGAGCTCTAGAAAGAGGCTCTGGGAGAGTGCCCTGGCTTTGGGCACACAGTGTGAATTTCCTGTGGTGACCTCTGCAGGGTATAATGACAGAGACCACCATTTTCTCCAGAGGAACTGATCTCTGCTACCTGAAGAGCAGTTGTAGTTTTGAGTGATCTCCAGCCCTCACCTGGAGATTGGCAACAATTGTTACCCAGGAGGAAATGGCTGGTTTGGAGGGTGGAGTCTATGGCATTCTACCTGCCTGAGGTCCAACCCCTCCTCAAACCCCACCCTCTCCATGTTCCACCTCTCAAATCCCTAGGAATTTGCCAACCTGGAGTTGGCAACCCCATCTCCTTCCCAGCTAACCATCAACCTACTGTTATCTGCCCCTCTGACTTCAGCTGACTTCTGCCCTCTCTCCTGCAGAGCAGTTGTAATTCTGAGTGGTTTCCAGCCCTCACCTGGAGATTGGCAACAATGGTTCCCCATGAGGGACTGGCTGGTTTGGAGGATGGAGTCTACAGCACTGTACCTGTCTGAGGTCCCACCCCTCGCCAAACTTCATCCTCTCTGGGCTCCACCCCTCAAATCTCTAGGAATTTCCATACCTAGGCTGAGTTCATACTGGCAATTTGCCCTGGTAGGGACCCGGACCAGCGACGACTCAATCCCGGAGTAAATGGGGCATTCACACAGGCACATCTGCCTGGTGTCCCCCACCCGTAGCCAACCCATGCTGTTGCACTTCACCGCCGGATTAAAAAGATACCTGATAAAACCCAAATCTGAAAGCCCGCGTGTGTCGTGCGTTTCTCCGCTTCCAGGGAGTCTGAACACGCAGCTGAAAAGATGGGAGCAACCCGCGTTGGGCAGAAGGCAGCAGCGGTGTGATTGGCTGTGCTCCGCTTCACTGCCCAATGCATCCATACACCCACAGCCAAATTAATGGGGAAACGGCGAATATAGCACACCTCCGGCGCGGCATCACATATCTTCTGGCAGCGGCCCCCACTGTGTGAACGGGAAAACCCGGTATAGTTTATTCCGGGGCTTTTTTGCTACGACTGGCTACCAGAGCAAACTGCCAGTCTGTACTCAGCCCTATAATTGGCAACTTTATCTCATCCCCTCTCAGCAGCCTCTTCCTAGACAAAATTCTGTCTTTCTCATTAACAGAGAGCAAAGCAGTTTACTTCATTCTTTTCAGCTTTGTGATCTGTACAGCAACCCTGTAAGGCAGGTTAGGCAGAAAGTCTCGGCTGGTCTGAAATCACCCAGGCAGTTTCCTGCTGAACAGGAGCAAGCAGCCAGGCCTAGGGTTGCCATTGCCAACAAAGACAAATTGATGCAAAGGAGGATGGGAAACTCTCTATATCTCTATTTTGCCTTCAATTGGTTTTGATGCCAGCAGAGTGAGAAAATGCCAGAGGCTCTGGGTGGGTGCCCCATGGTAAATGAGCCAAACAATTCCTAAAGATTTTCCACTGTGTCGATAAATCATTTTCTACACTCACAGCATCCCCTGCCAGAATTAGTACCAGAGCTTTTTTTGCCTTGTGGTATTCTGCTTGTGGTATGACCTGTCCTTTTTGTGGTGTGGCATGGTTATGTTATTGGGTTTGTTTCTTTTGAAGAGGAAGTGTTGTGAGTGAGGACATATTTCACCTCAGAATACAACAGGTTGTATAAACAACTGACAATTCCAACTGCCTTGCGGGGCGGGGGGAGTTTGAGGTGTGAAATGGAGTGAAGTCCAATCAGCTTCCATATGCAAATGAGCTTGAAATGCTGGCCCAATCAAAGAAGAGTGGCCTAGGCTGCAGTGGGTGGGAGAGAACTCAGGCAACACAGCTAGTGGATAAGGACAGATTCTGAGCGACATACCAGGGAGCGAACTGATTTTTCCAAGCATAGAATCTTGCCAGACCACTACCCTTTTATATAATAGGACAGGATGCTCTGGAGGAAAAAAATACTGTACACACCTTAAACTTGTGGAACCTTACTGGAAACATTTGAACTAATCCCAGATCAGTGCCCATGAATTTACTAGGCCACATACACATACACCTCAAGCTGCCTTAGACCATTGATCTATTAAAGTCTAGTCTGACCGGCAGCATTGTTTAGTTTCACTGGCAGCATTTTTCCAGGGCTTCGGGTCTTCTACATTACCTACTTGCTGATCCTTTAACTGTAGATGCCAGGGGTTGAAATTGGACCTCTTTGTAAGCAAAGCAGATGCTCTACCACTGAGGCACAGTTCTACCCACTATACTCTCAACAGCAGCAACAGTGCATACTTTACTGAAGGCCTTTAACTGATTTATTTCACTGAATGCAGAGCAGCAGAACTTAGTTGATTAATGTTATAAACTATTTTTAACGTATAAAGTCAAGAAGTTTTTCACATTAATTTCACATTTTGCTTAAATTGCTTTATTCATATCCCTCAATAACATTTTGTCTGAAATGCACCTATCTAGACAACTACAGTACATACAGGAATTAAGATTGGCATTTTGACCTCCCCTTTTGTTTCTGTTATCTCAGATACTGTGGCTTAACTGGAATGCAAATTTTCTTTTCCCTTCCTCTCTTTGCTAGATATACTGATTCAGCCATAGCCACTAGATAGGGGGAACTCTGGGACATGCATACTTTTTCAAGGATATATCATCTGAACACATGCTGAATAATGGAAACCTTCTTGGATTGATGAATTCTGATTGGCTTTGGCAGACGTACATTTGAATGAAGTAGATTAATACATATAAACCACCAAGCTTAGCTGAAACTCCTGTTCAACATTGTAAACTGCCAACTTTATCATCTTTAAGGGAAAAAATACAGTTTTTCTTCCCAACAAAGACTTTTATAAAAGCAATAAGGTAACTGTGCGAAGTGTGCCTATCATGATATAATCACCCCCCAGGGGGAATGAGAGGTACTCGACTGCACCTCTTGCTTTGTAATGACCCAGGGGTGTGATTATCTTATGATAACCACACTCCCTGTCATGCCTTATTGCTTATATATTCCACATGTCATAATGAATCCTGAAGCACTTTCTAGGGCTCATAGCAAATGCAAGTGACTTTGAAGTCTAGAAAGTAGTCAGATTTTTTTAGGTACACATAGATTAATATTGTATACAGTAGGAAGAATGATAAATGAATGAATATTCATAATTGGCAGCACAAAGTTTTTAGCTCTTATTCACTATAAACTTTCACTTTTGAGCTAGGTGTTATTGCTTTGTCTGATGCATGTGCAACAATCTCCCTTCCATATAAAGGAAATGTCATTTTGTGTTCTGTATGAAACACTCTAGAACATTATTTCATATGTTCTGTATGAACAAAATATAATTCTAGAATGTTGTCAAGCACATTGTGACTGGGATATAGTCATGATGGTCTAGAGCAGGGCTCCCCAACCTTGTCAAGGCTGTTCTCACCTATGGAATTCTGACACAGAGTGGTGGATACAACTCTAAAATGGCTGCTGTGGGAGGTGAAGCAGGAAGTCCAAGGGCAGGGAAGAAGAGGGGCAATTTAATATATTGGGAAAGAGGAGTAACAGAGAACAAAATAAAATACCCTGGTGGCAGCTGCAGCTAAAACAACACTATTTTAGTCTGCATAGCCAAGTAGCCAGTCAGAAGACATGCTGGACAAAAGCCTCACACATCCCCCCACTTTCTAAAAACACTTGGTGGGCACCAGTAAGGTGTTGGTGGGCACTATGCTGGGGACCCCTGGTCTAGAACATAGATTTCATCAAATCTTATTTAGATTGCATTTTATCTTATTTAAGCCATTATGGCCAGAACAAAAAACAGAGGAGGTTATCAAGTATGGTACATATTTGTCACCTTTCCCTTTCTCTCAGAACATCTAATAAAATGAAACCTTGTGACATGGCATCATTATATCTTTTCTGACAATGATACTCAGTGGTATGGAGTAGAGGGAGATGGACACAGTTTAATGATATCCCAGCACTTAGAAAGTTATTACAGTCAGAAGGTGGGGTACAGAACATGCAGCTATAGTTTTTTGTTGTTGTTTGTAACATTTACCCTAGAGGTCTGGCTTTGCTGATAAATTTAGATCTATTATTTGCTTTGCATTCTGTTTGGTTTCTGCTGAGAGCCAGTAGGGTGTAGTGGCTAGAGTCTTGGACTATGATCTGGGAGACTGAAATTCAAATCCCTACTCTGCCATGGAAGTTCACTGGCTAGCCATAGCTTAGTCACACACTCTCAACATCTCTTACCTCTCAGAATTTTTGAGAGAGTAAAATGGAGTAGAGGAGAATGATATAAGCCACTGTGGGTTTCCACAGGGGAGAAAGATGAGATATAAATGCAAATGTTTGTGATGAAATGTTAACTTAGGGTGATTTCCCACTAAAGCTGACTCAGGGTAGCGCAAAATGCAGCCCCGCGGCTTCAGGTGTGAAATTGACTAATAGTACCGGGCCAAATGGCGGCGCTACCCCGAGTCAGCTTTAGTGGGAAATCACCCTTAGTTAACATCTTTAGGGATTTTAGGAGGGTTTCAACTTTGATGAGAACATGTTTGGACATTAGACAAAGTATTAGTGTGAATCACATCCTTCCTGTGATATACTGGCTGAGTTCAGACTGGCAGTTTGCAGCGGGAGCCAGTCGTGGCAAAAAAGCCCTGGAATAAACTGTTCCGGGTTTTCCCGGTCACATGGGGCCAACAGATGTGGGAGCATACCAGGAGGAGGCATGAGGGAGCATTCAGACTGCTGGCCCAGAGGTGTGGCTGTAAATGGCTTTTTCCTCTATGTGTGTATGGGCACATGGACGCATATGCGCTCATGCACATTAAGCACATCCAGCTGATTTGGGGTGGACCCTGTTGCACCAGCACCGCATTGAGCAAATATCTTAAAACATTACAGACTCGTACATGCTCAGTGTAGATTTGTTGTCTGTCCTGTGTTTTGACCAGCATTTCTCTGGTACACTCACTAGACCATAGTAATTTATTTTGGACTACATTAATATGCTGGTGATACATACCATTACAGTTTGTTAATTACTAAGAAGCCCATCCCTCCAGTTCAAATTTAACTATTATTATTTAAAACATTTATTAGCTACCTTTCTGCTTTATAGGAGCTCAAGATAGTTTTAACATAGAAACTCATTTTGGCTTCCTTAGGACAAGTTTCTACCTACTAGCCTCTCCTCTATCTTATAAGGTTATTAATCCTGACAAAACAGAGGTACTACTGTTAGGGGAAAGGTCTGACCCAGGAAATGGGTTATCCCTGGTTCTGGATGAGGTTGCACTCCCCCGAAAACAGCAGGTTTGTCTCTTGGGAGTGCTCCAGGACATAGGCCTTCTGTTGAGTAAACAGGTCGCAGAAGTGCTTTTCATTAACTTCAGCTGGTGAGACTGTTGCAGCCCTTCTTGGGCAGAAAAGTTCTTGCCACTGTGGTGCATGTCCTGCTAACATCTACATTAGATTACTGCAATGAACTCTACATGGGTGCTGCCTTTGAAGACTGTCTGGAGGCTGCAATTGGTAAAGAATGCTGTGGCCAGACGTTCACTGGAGTGGGTTGTAAAGACCATATCATTCCAGTCTTGCTCCATTGACACTGGCTTCCAATTAGGGTTGCCAGCCCCCCAGTGGGAGTTGGGGGAACCCCTGCTTTTGCAGGCTCTTGCCCACCAACAGCCAGCTGGCTGGGGGGGGCAATCCCATCCCCCAACTGATCTTTTCAGGCCTACTTCCAGTTTCAGGCCTACTTCTGGTTGGTGGTGACACTCTGGTTTTTGGTTTGATGCTGAATTTACCATACAGTTTTGCCCAAAAACCAGACTGTCACCCCCAACTGGAAGTAGGCCTGAAACTGGAAATAGGCTCGAAAATGCCCAGCCTCACTTCCAGTCTCCCAGAAGGACATCGGGAGACCCCCGCTGGTCAGGTAAGTCAACCTGGCAACCCTACTCCCAATTTGCTTCTGGGCTTAATTCAAGATGCTGGTATTGACGTTTAATGCCTTGTATGTCCTGGCATGAACATTCCTTAAGGACTGCCTTCTCCCATACAATCCTACCCACTCACTCTGGTTATCAGTTGCCCCTGCCATCTGAGGCTAGATGGGTGGTAAACAAGAAAGAATTTTCTCAGTCATGGTACCAAAACTTTGGAACTCCTTCCCTTGGGAGATTCATCTGTCTCCCTCTATTGGTGTCTTCCACCAGTGGGTGAAGATTTTTTGGTTCATTTGGCATACTCCTAATAAAGGTTATTAGCCCTACTGCTGGGTTCTGGTGTTGATTTTTAATGTGTTTTTATTGAATTATTTTATATTTTATTGTAGTTTTTAATTGTTTTAATGTTTTATGTGTGCCTCCTTGGGGACCCTGATCTGATGAAAAGGCAGCATAAAAATATTTTAAATAAATGAAATACTGTATCAATTACTGAGAATGCTTTTGACAGTTTAAAACAGCTAATAAATGCTAAGTTGCATGAATAATAATTTAAAAATATATTGACTCACTCTTTAGGAAATGTTGCAAAATCCTTAATTTGTGTATGAGCATCCTCTGTTGCTGTAACATTTGATGGCTTAATTTTTAAAAATCATAAGTTTTAGGTCTTGGTTTGAGTAGCCCAGAGAAGATTTTTTGATGTATTTTAAAAATCCAAATAACTAAATAGTACCAATTACAAACATCATGTTTAAGGGAGGGAAGAAGAGACAAAAATACAGGTGAACACTTTTTGAAACAGATCAGAGATCTTGAGCCATGTGGCTGCATGCCCCCTGTTCCCCCCACCCCGTTCCCTCTCCTTTTACTAACCTTGCGGTAGTGAGCTGTTGGTTATTTGGAGACATCTATTTAGCTTTCAAATATTGCACTTTAAATAATAAAAAATAGTAATATATTCTAATTAAAATGAATGGGGGTTAATAGCAGGTCCACAAGGAAACAAGGAGATGGAGATCAATGGACTTCTGAATTTGCAATTAGGGACCGGCATTAAAGACAACAGGATAATAAAGTAAGCAATTATCTTTGATATACCTTATGATATAATCGCACCACAGGGGTGAATCTGCACCACGGGAAATAGGGTTTTCTGCTAAGTTTGTAACCTTGTTAATCTGATCTATGTAGCAGTCAACATTTAAATACTACTTCGCTGTGGGAAAATTCGCTGTACCGTTCCTTGCCTGTCACCATAAACTGGATGATAAAGATGATGGTCTATCATTATGACTACTGATGGGTTGATTCATTGGCTGCGTCAGCTCTGAGATCAGCCAAGTTAACTGCAGGTCATCTTTCAAAACATCTGTGTGTCTAAAAGAAAGCTTATTTAGCTAGATAGCTGCACAAGTCGAATACTACTGATTATCATAAAGGTCAGACCTGCACATTTTAACGGGTGGTAATGAGTAGTTTTAAATATGTTTGAGCCTTTTTCTTAATCCTGCCATGTCACAAGGCTTCTATTGTTATGCACCAAAGAATGTGCCTTTAATTGTACCATTTGCCCTATTGTATCTTGATCATAGAGTGGGAAGCGCAATGGTACTTGTGATAACCGCCTACCACATGTCCTAGTAATTACTAGCCTTCAGTAAATTGCAGAGGGAAGTAACATGGGAGACTGGTAAAACAAAAGGCTCTGAAAAGTTGCAAGTAATATTTAAAGAGTTGCATGTACAGTACCAAATGGTGCCAAATCTGTGCTTCAAAGCCAGGTATCTGCCTTCTGATAGTACATTTTAAAGCTGCAACACAAAATTTGGATAGGAAATATCATTTTGGAAATGTTTTAATATGTAAGGATGGCTAAATTCTTAATAAATCAGACATTTCATAAATCAGACATGAGACATTTTGTAAATCAGAATCTTACAAGTCATCTGCAGGATAAGCATTTGTAACTAATTGTCTTACAGATGAAAAGTATTTATTTGAAGTGGAAATATATTTTGAGAAAAACCAAGGCGTACTGAAGTCAGTACTGTTTTTTAAATGGTGGCTTGTCTCGCCATTTCAGCATTTAATAGATCTGAGCAATTATTTCCTGGAGCTTTTTGTGAAAAGAATCTAGTATTAAAACTGACAAGTTCAAACACTTTGGAATGGTATCCATAAAAATATGACAGATGTGTAAAATGCTATTCTTAAGGTTATTTTTTTTGAAGACTGGATAGAGATTCTAATTGCTCTCGATGGATAACTTGGTATGTTGGTGCTAGACCTGTGTTGTCACCTTGTTCTTTAAGTCTCCACTTGAAATTAACTTTAGCATAATACTTCCCAGATTTCTGATGCTGCTTCTTGACCATGTCTTCCTTATCACTTAGTGTAGTTGGACAAAAGGGAGCTTGTAGATATAATTTTAGGTAATGGTTAAAGAATTTAGAATAATAACTGTATTGCCTTCTAAAATAGGACTTTAAATGCTAACAAAACCACAAATGGGTCTGTTTTTTTGGGGTTTTTTTGTTTAAAAACCTCTAATTCTGAGCATGGAAAGGATACAGTCATCTGCTGTCGGGCTCAGCATGTTTCCACTGTTTTCAGTAGGACTTGTGCCAAGAAAAATGAGTAAAGAGTTCAAGAAATTTGCTTCAGTCCTATAATTTCTTATGAGAAAATATGAAGCTCCCCAATGCATCAGGATTTCCAGATTAATTTAAATCAAAATAGTTCTATGTACATTTTTTAGCTCATGTGGATCTCCTCCATTCTTTGTAATTATCCAGCCTTCATGTGCAAAAATTCCATGTACCACACTGAAGAACATGCACTGAAAAGAGAAGAGATTAGTATTTATATATCTCCTAGAAAGAACTGAGCACCTACCAGCCCAATAGACACAGCTTGGCATCTTTCAGTACAGAGTTCTAGTACTTCTCCTACCACCCAGAATTGGGGGAGGGCTTTGGCTCAGTGACAGAGCACTTCTTTGCATTCACAAGGTCCTAGGTTCAATCCCCATAGTTTTCAATTAAAAATATCAGGTAGCAGATGATGTGACAGACCTCTGCCTGAGACCCTGGAGAGCCACTGTCAATCAGAGTAGACAATTGTGACCTAGAAAGATCCATTTATATGATAGCTTTGTGTGTTCTACCATATGAAAAGATGTCCTTTGCTAATTATGTTATTTCACTGTTTAAAATGTGAAATAATAATAGATATTAGCCCATATTTGTTCCAGACCAGGATATAAGAATTGTTGTTGAAAGGGTCCAGCATTCTGTTTCCACCAGTTCCTTCCCTCCCATGCCTTCTGAAGATTACCTGCGGGAGGAATAGGTGCGAAGAACAACCATGGCTTGTTATTTACCCCCAGCATGCAGCAATCAGAGTGACTGCAATACTACAATTAAAAGCATTTGGTTTAACAGACCTCTCTACTGTGAATTTTTAAAATCTTCCATCAAATGCCCAGCTCAGATAAGAATAGCTAGAACACAATGTGTAAATGATATATTCCGAGAACTCCGCGTTTTTGAGATTTGAGCGGTGTTACCAAAGGGCCTCTGCTTTTTTTCCTTCATGAGAGTTACATGCCCTCACACCAGTAGGAAATGCTATCCAATTTGGCATCAGTGACTTGCCATCTAATGTATTCTATAAAACTATTAATCAAATAATTGTAAATAATTGTGTGGCAAGCCACACTACTAACATGTCCACAAAGATCTTTTTTTCCTGTCTCCCATTCTCCCTTTTGTATTGACATAAAGCCTGATGAAGGGGACTCCCTTTATTTATTTAATTATTAGGATTTTTTTTTTTTGGTCCTCATAAAAAGTAATTTTGGGCTTTTTATGTCTTTTTGGGATCTAGCATCTCATAGGAACCCTATTCCTGCTTTAAAATATAAAATTTATGTTATAAACAAATGAAACTCAAGGATGCTTGACCATCCATTAGTTTAGCTGACATGCTGCTCACATGTAGCAATCATAGGAGCCAAATGTTTAGCACATTGCATAGTCAAATGTGCAGAAAAAATGCATTATACATACAATTACATTCTGCTTTGTCTCAGTTACAATTATATTGTGCTTTCATAGAATCAGTGTTGGAAGCAGCCATACAGGACATTTAATACAACCCTCTGCTCAATGCAGGATCAGCCTAAAATATCCCTGAAAAGTGTTCATCTAGCCTCTACTTGAAGACTGCCAGTCTCAAAGCACATTGTTAAAAGAAAAATAAACGTTGATATTTTGAATTGAGACTTCCTACTTTGTTTCTTTATGCCTTATGACAGCACAACTCAGACCCTCTTCAGGTGACATCCAGACATTGAAATCAGTCAGATAATATCTACACATTGAAATAAAAAGGAAGCAGAGACAGGTGCGCTGGCCCTGTTATTGGAAGGTGAACATAGAAAGTGTATGCAGTTAGAGTCTATTAAGAATTTTTTAAAAGCCACATTACTGATGGGGACAGAGCCTACAAAGATGGAACCAGTGTGTTTGTTCCTTCTCCCTGATATGTGCGTTGATTTCTGAGCATACATGTCTGAAAAGGGCTTCAGTACTTCTTGAAAAGTTTCTAAGAAAATTTCACATGATTAAAAGAAAGACATTTTAGGGCTTGTTGCAGTGCAGTATTCCTGCCATATGGTACCTGCATTGCCAACTAGAAATAAAGGCAGATGAATCATGTAATCAATTCTTCTTGCATTTACAATGGATGTTACTGGCAGGTAGAAAAAACAGGCAATATATCCACTGTAGGTAATTTATAGGATGCCCCTGAATGAACAGGTGTTGGGGAGGGACTTCCTTAACAAGCAGGTCGCTTTACAGTGCAGTCCTAAGGGCCACTGAACAATGTTCTCTCTAAGGTGTACAGTCCCGTGAGCAGAAATTTTACCCTGTGAGCCAAAAGTGGTGCAAGTGTTAAAACTGGGAGCGGGCCGACATTTTTTTCCAAAAATTATTTAAGTGTACAAACGTACAAACATATAAACTATTATCATTTGTATTACAAGCCATATATTTATATTAAACATTTATATTTATATGGAACATATTTGTATTATTTAACCTCCCAGGCTTAAGGGCACATAGAGTCACTTTGCAAAGCACCAGCAGGCTTAAGGGCACTTAGAGTCACTTTGCAAGGCACCAGAACACACCAGATCGCCTCTAGTACGCTGCTGAGGCCAACTCTCCCCCACACCTTTTTCAATTAACCTCCCAGGCTTAAGGGCACATAGAGTCACTTTGCAAAGCACCAGAACACACCAGGTCACCTCTAGTGTGCTGCTGAGGCTGTCTCCCCCCTTCTTCAACTAACCTCCCAAGCTTAAGGGCACATAGAGTCACTTTGCAAAGCACCAGCAGGCTTAAGGACACATAGAGTCACTTTGCAAATCACTAGAACACACCAGATCTCCTCTAGCACACTGCTGAGGCTGGCTCCCCCACACACACACCTTCTTCAACTAACTTCCTAGGCTTAAGGGCACATAGAGTCACTTTGCAAAGCACCAGAACACACCAGATCGCCTCTAGCATGCTGCTGAGGCTGGCACTCCCCCCCCACACCTTCTTCAACTAATCTCCCAGGCTTAAGGGCACATAGAATCTCTTTGCAAAGCATCAGAACACACCAGATCACCTCTAGCACACTGCTGAGGCCAGCTCCCCACCCCAAGACAAAACAAACACCCAGGCAACTCACCTCAGGAAGGGCAGAAGCTGGGCAACAAAGCAGTCCTCCTTCTAGACCAGGGTATCTCCAGGATCACGAGGCAGAGGACTGCCAGGGAGGGTAGCAGGTTCAAACCCACAGCCCCTGGAACTTGGGACCAGCCTGCTAACCTCAGGACCACGAGGGGGAGTTACAAGGAGATGTGCTGGCAGGCATTTTGCACCCTGTTGTAGCCCTGATGTCACCACCAGTCTCATCGGGCTGGCCAGGGAATATTGCTTAGTGGAAAGACATGGCTCAGTGGAAAGGCACTGGGATAGCATGGTTGGGGCTTCTAGTTTGATGCCCATGAGGGGAGAAGTGAGATGCGGGGTTGTACTGATTTAGGCTGCAATCCCGTATACAGTTAATCTCCTTACATCCCATTGACTTTTAGGAGATTTTCATGTAAATAGGATTGCAGTTATGCAGTATGAACCGATGCGTATTAACTTAGATGTGAGGCTTACCTCCAAGTAGGTACTGTGACATTTATGACTTTAATCCTTTTAAGATTACTCCTGTGCAACTGCTAAACCACAAACACTTAGTTTACCAATGTCTTCTACGATCGTTAAGTCATGGCTTAGAAACTCTGTAGAACTTGTATGCATGTAGAATTTGGATAGACTCTCCATTCTTTGTAACCCCTAAATTCCTAACCACAAAGGGCAAGGTTGATTGAATGTCCTTCCAGGAATCGTTTCTAGGTACTGTAGCAACAGAGAAGATAATGATAGGTTTGGGGCATCTATGATGCAGCTTTTTTGCCTGTAAAATGAAGATGATACTTGCTTCACAGGAATGCTGTCAAGTTAAATTAATAAGTGATTCTAAAGCTGAGGGATACCCTTGGATGGCAGAAACTATATTACAGCAGTGTCATTGACAACTCTGTTGTTAAGGGTGCTTTCAGCTTCTCATGGAAGCAGAACTAAAGCTCCCCTATTTCACACTTCATTGGTAGACTCTAGTCTTCCAATATGATACAATAGCTCTTCACAGGCTAATTTAATAAAACTATATAATGTTTTTAGTGAAACAGTCACATTGTGGAGAAACTATTTTATAATAGTTTTAAATATTTTCTCACATTTCTTTACAGACTTATAGTCAAGTAGCAATATCTTGAATGTATAGATGACATGATGCCTTTTACATTTCAGCTATGGTTGTGGGACCAGTCCAGTTCCGAATGAGTCTCAGTAACTCTGAACCTTTTAGTCAAAGCAGCTCTACCCCTCTTTCAGCAAATATAGGTCATCTGGAATTCCTGAGAAGAATGGAGAACATCTAGTTGTCTTCAGTGGATGTTCGTCACCCATCCAGCAATGGAGTGGAACGTTAAAATGGCCGAGGAGTAGTGTTCCTTCTAAGCTGAGTTAGTGTGAGCTAGCTCACAGTTTTTTAGCCTCTGGCTCACAGATTTTTGTGTTAGCCCAGGAAGGATGACTCCAGAACAAATTAATTTATGCATAGCCAAATTGCTTGCTCACAAGTTTAATGCCAGTAGCTCACAAAGTAGAATTTTTGCTCACAGGTAGGGCTCTTTTTGTAGCAGGAACTTCTTTGCATATTAGGCGACACACCCCTAATGTAGCCAATCCTCCAAGAGTTTACAGAGCTCTTCTTACAGGGGCTACTGTAAGCTCTTGGAGGACTGGCTACATTAGGGGTGTGTTGCCTAATATGCAAAGGAGTTCTTGCTACAAAAAAAGCCCTGCTCACAGGACTCCACAGCTTAGAGGGAGCATTGCTGAGGAGCCCAAGCCACATGGCTAGCCCATATCACCTGCTGTTTCACGCTCAGGTCTGCTTTGTATTCCTCATGGGTCAATTGTGGTGGCTGAGTGAAACGGTGCTGAGGAGGCAGCGACTGCAGAGATGATGAGATAGCAATTCCTAAGCACTCCTTGTACCCTAAAAGGGCAGTCCAAATGTAAACGCAGCTGCTGCTGCCACCTCTTCACCAATCACAATTGCAAAGAGATGAGGAAGGTGGCTGCCATTCTTACATTGGGACACAATGAGGAAGAAGAAGCCACAGCAGCTGCTGCTGCCTCATTGTAAAGATGGTGTTCTGGGTGCAAGTTTTAATCAAGGTTCAATATTTCCTCCAAGGATGTTTAATACTTAAATTAAACCAGTGGGAGAAGTTAACACATGTTATGGAGTACAATGCGATCCATATGCAGAAGGCATGCCCCTCCCTCTCTCCTTCTCCCCCCTTTCTTAAATGATAGATATCCAACTGGTGAGTGACCAGCGGGACATTAACAAGTTGATTAGTAGATGACTCAAATTACCAATTGTAGAAATAGGATACAGAAACACAATGGGTATACCTCTGAGATGAGGCTTTAAACTGAGAATTGGGCCCAAACCCAACTAGGAATCCACCCTAAATCATTTCTCAGGTTTGATTGTGCACTCATCAGCTTAACATATCAAGATGTACCTGAATGCACTCTTTTTTCACTCCCCTTATTTAATTGCCTAAGGAAAGATGAAGTAATCATTCCATAATAAAGTGCATAAAAAGTGTATGATAAAGTACCTAAAATCCATAATAAAGTGCATGCCATTAGGAAAAATATATAAGTACTGTTCATTCAGAAAAATAAATATAAAATGTCCTGTTGAAGTATGTGTTAATATGTTTATAAATATGTATTTTTGGCTGAAGTACAAATAACAAATTTGAGAGAGAGGAACTGAAGTCCATAAGACCTGAATGACTGCAAGTAGATAATCAGAGAAATTATTAAACAAGAATTCTGAAAAGATGTCCTCTTTTTTAATTAATGGACCGAGTTCCTCTTCAGAGGTAATGAAGGCACTTGTATTTTATCAGCACAAACCATTCTGTGACTTTAGAAACTCTGGACTGGATTTTCCTCTGTGTTTCACCCCCTATGACTGTATCATCAAATAATGAGTTTCACAGGTTTCATCAAAGATTGAATAATACAGGTATAATTTCTATTTAATCTTCCCCCACTTCAGATGCAATGCATTTAAAAGAAATCAGTAGAGACATTCAACTATCAAGAAACAAAATGTGAGGTAGGGATGTGCATTAGGAATTTTATTAATCAATATCCAGTGAAACCAAGCCCTCCAAAAGCAGGTTTGCAATCTGGGGGTGCTGCTGAACCCAGGCATCTTGTTGGATAAACTGATGGCAGCAATGGCTGGGGCACCTTCCACCGGCTTTGGCTGGTGAACCAGGTGTAGCCTATCCTAAATAAGAAAGATCTTGCCATTGTGGTAGCATCTAGATGATATTATTGTACATGGGGCTGCTCTAGAAGAGAGTTCAGAAGCCATTGTTGGTACAGAATGGAGTGGATCATTGCACCATATCACTACAGTCTTTTTCCATTTGCAATGGCTTCCAATCTGCTTCAGTACTTTAAGGTACTTTAATGCTCTATGCCACCTGAGACTGGCATACCCAAAGGACTGCCTATACCCATACAAAGTTACCCAACCATGTTCATCTTCATAGGCCCAGCTTCAGGTGCCCCCATCATCTGAGAGTAGATGGGTGGCAACACGAGAAAAGGTCTTCTCAGTTGTGGCACCAAAATTGTGGAAATCTGTCCCCAGGGAGATTTTGTCTATCTCCCTCAATCATTGTCTTCTGCCAGTGGGTGAAATCTTCTTTTCATCTGGCATACCCTTACTGACCGTTCTTCTTGTGTCTTTTTAATTGTAGGTATATATGTATTGTTTTTTAAAATTGGCTTTTTAATCAATTTTAATTGTTTGCTAACTTGAGGACCCTAATTGGCCAGAAAGGCAGCATATAAATGTTTTAAATAAATACATTTGTAAATATCACAAATAGTCCTAAATTGAGCAATATTGTTTCCTCCAATCATGAGTAGTTAGAAGACTTTTATTTTGACAGTTATTCTGGCTCTCCACTGTCTGATTGCATTTCCATGGGAAATGGAAGGGAGAATAGCAAGATTTTTTGGAGTTGTTGGCTGCGGTAACACACACTAAATAATCTACTTTCAATCTGCTTTCAGTACACTTTCCAACTGGGTTTTGCCAATTCACACAGTAAAATCCAGTTGGAAAGTGCACTGGAAGTGGATTGAAAGTGTATTATTTAGTGTGTGTGACTGCAGCCATTGACTATCTAATATTTTTGTCACAATAGAGCACCATCCAAAGGCTGTTTCTGTCTCCTCCATTGGCCCTGTTCATGTCCTGCACCACCCCTTTTGTGACACTATTTGAGTCATGCTTGGCTCCCTGATCCATGGTGAGGTTCTTTGCATGAATTCTTTGAATAGCTACCTGAAGTCAGCAGGTCACAAGATCAAATTGATATTGTCAATGTAGATAATGGGACCAACATTTTAACATACTGTTAAAGAATGTTGTCTATATATTTCATTAATTAATGTTTTCTTACTCCCCCTTAGTTATTCCTGCAAGTAAAATGAAAGGTGGGCTGCAGTTGTAAAGAAGCTAATATGTTTGACAAGGGAATGTAGATGCTGCAGTATTATTATTTCCACGATTCATTTTCAAATACCAATGAAGCACTTACAAAGTAGGAAGCTCCCTGTTCTTTGCATTTTTCTTTGCTCATAAAAGAGGTCCAAAACACTTATGTTACCACCAAAAGGGGCTGTCTCAATTTTTCTTCTGATTACTCTCAGCATTTTCTTTTCTTTCAGGGAGTAAGCTTTTCGTTATGACTTATGTTTGTCAAAATGAACTTTTGCTTTCGCTCCTGTAAATCTTTTATAGCTGAGTATTGCATTCAAACAATAGACAAAATTGCAAACCTAAGTGGAACAAATCAAACTTTTGCAATATCGTTTGCAAGCAAAAATTCTCTTAGATGTCCCTGTCTAGATTTACTTCACACACCTCCACCTGAAATATAAATGTCCTGAAACCAAGGAAGAAAAAAAAGGAAAATTGGTTGACTTATTTTGTGTTACACTGCGAGTTTTTATGCATATCAAAGTCAAATGAATAGCAAGAATTCACTATCGTTAGGAATTCCATGATATACATAACTACATAATTGCGTAAATCTGTCCTTATTTATGTGACTTCTGGTAAGATTTACTTCAGGGTATAACCTGTGAAGTGTTAATGATCTTACACTGTAGTCCTAACTGTCAAATCAAATTATAACAAGATTGGGTTTATTTTTCAAGTAGCTGCAACATGGATTACATTTATGTTGTATCTAGGACTAAGTACCTCATTAAATGAGTTTCAGATCAATGATGATCGCTCAGCTAAAATGCATAGCCCACTATTGATCATTCATTACTCAGCAATACAAAGTCATGTCTGATCAGGTTTATGATACCAGTGAATATTATTTTCTGTTCAATACATCTTAGTTTCATTTGATTATAGGTACCATTACTGGTAGGCAGGGGTCTTTGGGGGGAGCGCACCGGAGCGCAGCTCTGGGAGCTCAGGAGCCAAGCCCCGCCCCCAGCCGGTGTCCTGGGGAGTCTTTCAGGCAAGTTTTTTCCCCACCATAGAGAACAATGGAGGGAATAGGGGCAACCTGTTTGGGGGCCCATAGAATTGGACCCCCTGGTCAAATGTTCTTGAAACTTGGTGGGTATCTTGGGGAGAGGCTCCATCAGCTACCCTGTGAATTTGGAGCCTCTCCCTCAAACCCCCTCCCCTCCAGCCCCCAGAATATACCCTATGTTTTCACCATTGACCTCAATGGCCCATAGGATATAATGGGGCAGAATTGCCGCCGAATTTCTTTCATTCCCCCCTTTCCTTCTCTCTTTTTCCTCTTTCCCTCCTTCTTCTCTTCTCTCTTTCTTTCCCACCGTCTTCTCTTCTCTTTTTTCCTCCTTTCCCTGTTTCCCTTCTTCTTCCCTCTCTTTCTTTCCCTCCCCTTTCCTTCTCTTTCTTTCCCTCTTTCCTTCCCTCTTTCCTCCTTCTGTGGCCCAACTCTCGTGAGAAGGAGTTTAAACTTTAAACCCCTTCTCACTTGGCTCCCCCATCCAGATCAGCTAGGGAAGGGGAGGCTTTTGAAGATGCCCCCCCCTTTGCTTCCCCTTCTGACATCACTTCCGGTGATGTCAGGGGGCGTGGCATATGCTAATAGCCTAATAGCTCATTAGCATACCATATGCTAATGAGCTCCTGCAGCTGTTTTTCTACGAAAAGACCCCTGCTGGTAGGTATGAGAGCTTACTTCGTTTTCTGAAGAATCATAGGAGAACAGTATAAATATTTATGTGGGTCTCCTACAGTGCAATCCTAAGAACACTTTTCAGGGAGTAAATCCCATATAATAGATTGGAGAAAACTCCCAGCAGCCTTGCTTACAGTGGCACTGCTAGCCCCACAAATTGAATAGTTTAATGTGATCATTTTTTATTTTCAGTTTATTCTCTTTTTATGAAATTTGATTCTATTGCATTTTTAATTATTCAACCTGGTGTTCATATTTATTGATATCAAATGATAACTCCCTATAATTCTCCCTTCTGTAATACTCCCCTCTGCATCTGAAAGGGATTTTTGCCCTTTATGATCGGTATCATCCCTACCAGATTTCAATGAGAAGTATTTCTGTTTTATAAGTAAAAAAAAAATATTTGTTGGCCAGACTCTGATTGTACACATGTAAGAGGTGAGGGGAGCTTGTTTTAAGACAAAAAGGGAAAATGTGGGTTGAAGGGAACTAAATCCTGCACCCTCTCAGCCATGATCCAGTACTGGAGGAGAGATGGTCTAGGAAGAATATTTTGAAAGCAACAGAGTGCAGTGAGGCAAGGTACGGAGGGGGTTAGCTCCTTGCTTCCACATGCTCCATTTTGTTCAGAAATAAACCCCATTTGGTGAGCAATCTCAGGCATCATTGATGTCTTGCATTTTATCTGGTTTGGCCTTTAATCTGTCTGTATTTTCACTATTGGCTCTGATTGTAATTTGCACACATTGCTGAGAGATGAGAGCATGTCATCAGGCACTGTGAATGAGGGGGATATTCCTTACCTCCCCCTGCCCCCAGGCTGTAGCTGTGTCTGCCTGTACTCTGGCATGTACATGTAGTATCAAAGCCCTCCCCAAGCCTGTGAACCAGAAGTATGATTGGTGCAAACAAAACTTTGGTAGGACAATTTTGTCAGGACAATCCTCTTTGGTGGCAAGATGCATGTAATTGTGCTAACTGGAAAACTACCCTGTTAATTCCATACCCGCTAAGTCCCTCTCCTGCCTCCTCTGACCTTCTTGAACAGTAAGCCAGAGAACCAAGTGTCAAAATAATGGCCTGGATTACATAGAGGATTTCCATGGGTGAAAATGGATGAATGATTTTTGCTGATTCCTCAGTTCTGCTGGAAGCCTCTGTCTCCCGGGAGCAGCATTTAAAGGGGGGGGCATTTTTAGGATGCAGTGGGAGAGAGAAGGCAAGAAAGTCATGCTCTATGGACAGAAATCCTTTGTGGGATCCAACCCAATGGCCAGATCAAAAAAATTCTAAATATTACTGACTTGTTAATAGTTCATCAGATGTTACAATAACTACATGAATAAATGTGACATTTTTAAATTCATGTTTTGATGAGTTAATATTCAAATTTGCAACCTTGGTTTTATGACCTTGCCAGGGCTGTTTCCTGGCTTTACTTGCTTCAAGATAGTTCAGAGAGAAATCCAGCAAGATGCCAGCAAGTTGAAGATTCAGTTGGTAAGTTGCCTTCCATGCAAAGAATCATAGAATCAGAGAGTTGGAAGGGACCTCAAGGGCCATCTAGCCCAACCCCCTGCACAATGCAGGAAATTCAAAAACACCACCTCCTACACCTCCAGTTCCATGTCCAGAACATGACAAAAAACGTCCAAGATCCCCAGCCAAAATGGCCTGGAGAAAAATTACTTTCTGACCCCAAAGTGGTGATCAGCATTTCCCTGGGCATGTAAGAAAGAGCCACAAGAACTAAGCACTGAGACAACCCTTCCTGCCCTCCCTCTCATGATCTGCCTAAGTTCACAGAATCTGCATTGCTGTCAGATGGCCATCTATCCTCTGTTTAAAAACCTCCAAAGAAGGAGAGCCTGCCACCTCCCGAGGAAGCCTGTTCTGCTGAGGAACCGCTCTGTCAGGAGGTTCTTCCTACTGTTTAGCCAAAAACTATTCTGATTTAATTTCAATCCGTTGGTTCTGGTCTGATCTTCTGGGGCAACAGAAAACTGCACCATCTTCTATGTGACAGCCCTTCAAGTACTTGAAGATGGTTATCATATCACCTCTCAGTTGTCTCCTCTCCAGGCTAAACATACCCAGCTCCTTCAACCTTTCCTCATAGGACTTGGTCTCCAGACCCCTCATCATCTTAATTGGCATTCTCTGGACATGTTCCAGCTTGTCTATATCCTTCTTAGATTGTGGTACTGAACACTGAATACAATACTCTAGAGGAGGTCTAACCAGAGCAGAGTAAAGCAATACCATAACTTCACGTGATCTGGACACTATATTTCTGTTGATACAGCCCAAAATGGCATTTGCCTTTTTAGCTACTACATCACACTGCTGACTCATGTTCACTGTATGGTCTACTAAGACCCCCTAGATCCTTTTCTCACATGCTACTGCCAAGACAAGTCTTCCCGCATCCTATAAATATGCATTTGATTTTTCCCAACTAAATGCAGAACTTTACATTTAGCCCACTGAAATTCTTTTTATTTGTTTTAGCCCAGTTTTCCAGCCTGTCAAGATCATCCTGTATTCTGACTCTGTCTTCTACTGTATTTGCTACCCCTCCCAATTTAGTATAATCTGCAAATTTAATAAGCATTTCCTCTGTTCCTTCATCCAAATCCTTAATAAAGTTGTTGAACAAAACAGGTCTCAGGACAGATCCTTGAGGCACTCGACTTATCACTCATCTCCAAGAGGATGAGGAACCATTCACAAGCACTCTTTCAGTGTGATCTTATAGATCCACCTAACAATAATAGGATCCAAACTACATTTTACCAGTTTGTCAACAAGAATATTGCATGGAACCTTATCAAAAGCTTTATTGGAATTCTGAAATCTTTCTCTGGAGTGCTAAAACCTGTTCTTGGCACTGGTGGGTTTGGATGGATGTATACGCTTAAAGTCAGTTTCCACCTTAATCTTTTATTCAGTTGTTTAGGCTAGGCAAGGGCTAATCCTCCCCCTCCGGAAGGGTTTTCCCCCTTCTTCTTCAGATTTAAGGCTTACATTTAAATCCACTCCCACAATGCTTCTTTTAAGTATTTTGGCACTCTCATTTAATATCGATTAGCCACAGCGTGATAGGGTAGATTCTTCTTCTGCTTCATTTAGATCCTTTGCTTACTCTGGACTCGATGCGCACCTCTGAGCGCCGTTGCTGGCCCCGGTGCGGTAGAACCTTTGGGGACAAAAGGGAGCTTCAATCCCTCAACCGCAGCTTCGGGAGTGGCTCTCTTCGTGTCCCAGTCTAGAATCCCCCTACAGGGACTCTAGGGGAGGCCAAAATCGTCCAGTCTGCCTTCTTGCCGCTCCAGTATGGAACACATCCATCGGAGCTCAATGGGATGTGACCGTCTAGCAAGTTGCTGAAACCAACCTCAAGTTCACTTTCCTGTCCCTGCAGTGGGCCTACCATGTCGTTGCTCTTTTTCTTACTTTGAACATAAGAAAAGAACCATTTTTTGTTGTTTTTAGCATCTCTCGCTAGCCTAAGCTCATACTGAGCTTTAGTTTTCCTAACTCTCTCTCTCCAAGCATTGATTATTTGTTTATATTCCTCCTTGGTTATAAGGTCCTTCTTCCACTTTCTGAATGAGTCTTTTTTATTTCTCAATTCTTCAGAAAGCTGTTTATGGAGCCACCTTAGCTTCTTTAGGCTCCTACCATTTTCCTTCTCATAGAAATTGTTCGTGATTGTGCCTTCAGCATTTCACTTTTAAAAAATTCCCACCCCTCTTAAACTCCCTTCTCCTTAAGTATTTCTGGCCATGGAATCAAAGGAAGGTTTTGTCACTCACTCAGGCTGATAGCTTAGTGTATTTTTTATCTCTGTCTTCACTGTGGAAGATGGAAAGTGCTTGCCTACTCCAGAACTGCTAATTTCAGGAGGGGTGTTGAAAGACCTGAGTCAGATTGAGGTGATGAGAGAGGGTGTCCTGTGACTGATGGACAAATTAAAACTGACAAATCACCATGCCCAGATGGCATACATCTAAGAGTTCTGAAAGAATTCCAATGTGAACTTGTAAATCTCCTGACAAAAATATGCAATCTATCACTAAAGTCTGCCTCCACTTCCAAGGTCTGGAAAGTAGCTAATGTAACCCCCATTTTTTAAAAAGTTCCAGAGGAGATCCAGGAAATTGCAGGCCAGTCAGTCTAACATCAATATTGGTTAAGTTGGTGGAATCCATTATTTAAGACAGAATTGAACAAAAGCTATTGAGGAAGAATCAGCATAGATTCTGTAAGGGAAGATCCTGTCTCGCTAATGTTTTAGAGTTCTTTAAGAAGGTGAACAAACATATGGACAAGGGTGACTCAGTAGATGTTGTTTACCTAGACTTCCAGAAAGCTTTTGATAAAAGTTCCTCATCAAAGCCTCCAAAGTAAACTCAACAGTCATGGGATAAGAGGACAAGTGGATTAAAAACTGGTTAATTAACAGGAAAGAGAGAGTGAGTATAAATAGGCAATTTTCATAGTGGAAGGTGGTAAGCAGTGGGGTACCACGGGACTCAGTAGTAGGTCTGGTGCTTTTTGCATTCATGATTTGCAGTGAAGTGGCTAAGTTTGTGGATGACACTAAGTTATTTAGGGCAATGAGAACCAGGTAGAACTGTGAAGTGTTCAAAGGGATCTGTCGAGGCTGGGAGAGTGGGAATCAACAGGGCAAATGAGGTTCAGCGTGGACAAGTGCAAAGTATGTGCATTGGAGCAAAAAATCCTAACTATAAATATATGTTGATGGGGTCCGAACTGGCAGTAACTGACCAGGAGAGAGATCTTGGAGTTGTGCTGGATAACTCATTGAAATTGTTGGCTCAGTGTACAACTACCATAAAAAAGGCAACTGCTATGCTGGGGATTATTAAGAAGGGAATTGAAAACAAATCAGCCAGCATCACAACACCCCTGTATAAATCTATGGCATGATTTGGAATACTGTATAAAGTTCTGGGCCCCTCACCTCAAAATAGGTATTATAGCATTGGAAAAGATGCTGACAAGGGCAACTAAAGCAATGAAGGGGATGGAAGACCTTCTCTATGAAGAAACCCTGTTTGTTAGGCTCTTTAGCTTGGAGAAATTATGTTTGAGGGATGACATGATAGAGGTTTACAAAACTATGCATGGGATAGAGAAGGATGAGAAAGAAGTACTTTTCTTCCTTTCTCACAATACAAGTACTCATGGGGACTCAAATTAATGAGCAGTAGGCTTAGAACCAGTGGGCCACAGTGGCTCAGAGATTAAGATGCTGAGCTGCAGACTGGAAGATCTGTAGTTTGGCAGATCGAGACCCTAGTGCTGCATGACAGAGTGACCTCCCGTCTCTAGCCCCAGCTCCTGCCAACCTAGCAGTTCAAAAGCAAGAAATTGCAAATAAATAGGTGCCACTTTGGTGGGAAGGAGACAGCATTCTGTGTGCCTTGGCATTTAGTCATGCCGGCCACATGACCACAGAAACATCTTCAGACAGCACTGGCTCTTTGGCTTGGAAATGGAGATGAGCACCACCCCCTAGGGTCGGATTCAATTAGCTTTTGAGCAAGTGAAACCTTTACTTTTACCATTTAAGGCTTAGAACAGATAAAAGGAAGAGTACTTAACATGTGGAATTCACTGCCGCAGGAAGTGGTGGCCACTACACACATAGACAGCTTCAAGAGGGGATTGGATAAATATATGGAGCAGTGGTCCAAGAGTTGCTATTAGCCACAACATATAGATGGAACACTATGTCTGAGTCAGTGTTACTCTGTATCCTTGGTGCTTGGGGGGCAATAGTGGGAGGGCTTCTGGAGTTCTGGCCCTGCTTCATAGCACCTGGGTTTTGGCCACTCTGTGACACAGAATATTGGACTAGATGGACCATTGGCCTGATCCAACATGGCTTCTCTTATATTCTTGTGTACATAAGCCCTAACCCAACTTTCTAAGCACAACACACAGGTCCTTTCTTGTGTGGCACATTTGGACAACCTCACAAAAGTATCACTGCAGCTAAGGACAGGTTGTTTCCATGCACAGGGTCAAGAGAATGAGCCCCTAAGAAGCCACACATTTAAAAATCTGTAGGCTCATTTCATGGAGAGGGGTAAGACTATATGTGTTAAACCTGTCCTCAGTTTCTACATGTTCAGCTATAGATCTCAATAGGGATGGGCACGATCTGACTCATGAGCCAAAATTTGGCATGAACTTGGACCAGTTCAGAAGCCCTGAACCAATGTTTGGGGAAGACGCCTTCCCTTAATATTTACCAGATTTTTGTCTGGTTCAGTTCAGTTGTATTGGCCATTTAAACCTAACAGCTGAGTGTCCTGGGTCTGCAGCTGACCTGTTAGGTTTAAATGGCTGTGAGCCATTTTACCAGTCAGTTTTGCTTCTCCCCACTTTGAAGGGAGGGTGCAAAATGGACCAGTGAAATGGATGCCAGCCATTTCAGCCTTAGAGTTGATGGGCACACCTGCCCCACTGTTAGGTTGAAATGGCTGTCAGCCATTTCAGCCTCACAGCTGACGGGTGCACATGCCCTGCTGTTAGGTTAAAATGGCTGTGAGCCATTTCACTGATCAGTTTCACTTCCCCCTGCTTCAAAATGGGGGGAAGTGAAATGGGTGATCCCCCCTTTGTCCCAGTCATGGCAAGCCATGACCGTGGCCAGGAGAATGGGAGAACTGAATTAGCTGGTTCAGTTTGGGGTCTTTGGGCTCGGTTTGGTTCGGCGTTCAGTTTGGGGGGCACCCCGAACCCTGAACTGAACCAGAATTTTTAGATTCATGCACATCCCTAGATCCAAACAGAACTTACATGTATCCACAGAGACTCCCACAACACTATCAGGAGACTTAAAGAAACCTTGACAGCATATACAGCTGTATATGCATATACTTAGCCAGATATCTGGCTGAACTTCAGAGACTGAGGCCACAGTCTTTCTTGCTAGCTAGAGCTGCCACGTATTCAGATAAATGAATAGAAATGAAATGGTTTCATCTTAACTGATTAACAAAACTTTCTATAGCCCTGGCACCAAGCCCAGGAGTCTAGATATATTTTAATGGTCCATGAAGTGTTAGCATTGGAAACATGAGCTGAATGAAAACGTTTATTTTTAAGTTTAGGTACTCTTAACTATTTATAATGAACACCATTATTAATGCAACAGTATGTTCCTTACATTATCCTTTACCATTTCAAGCACCCTGCTATGCTCATTCATATAAAAAAGGAAGAACAAGAGATCTGTTCCACAAGATCCAAGTAATCAAAGGGAAGTTTAAAGCACAGTTATGCATGCTGAAAGATTAACATGAAAATGCATTAACTGAACAAGACAAAATAAAAAAACTATGGAAACAATATATGGAAGAACTATAGAGAGGAGATGAAAGGATGGCACATTCCTTCCAAAAAGAATCTTTTGAAGAACAATCTGCAGTTTTAGAAAGTGAAGTGAAAGCTGCACTGGAAGCTGCACTGAGAGCAATTGGGGAAAACAAATCACCAGGAGAAGACAGGATATCAACAGAGCTATTCCTAGTCACAGAAATGAAGTTCATTAAAATCTTGCGCCAACAAATATGGAAAACAAAACAATGGCCCACAGACTCGAAACACTCAATTTACATTCCAATTCCAAAAAAGGAGAAGTAAAAGACTGCAGCAACTATCAGACCACCACATTAATCTCTCACATGAGGAAAGTGATGCTCAATATCTTATAACAAAGACTGTTACCATATGTGGAATGAGAAATGCCAGATGTTCAGGCTGGATTCAGAAAAGGGAAGGCACTAGTGACCATTTTGTAAATTTACATTTATTTATTTATTTATTTCATTAGATTTATAGACTGCCCTCCCCACAAATGGGCTCAGGGTGGCTAACAAACTGGGCACATATGCCAATACTTAAAACAATTAAAACAAGATAAAACAGTCTATTACATTGGTTACAGAACCATACAATCATCATCATCATCATCATTATCATCATCATCATTTACTAGGAATGAGGTCCATTGTGGAAATAAATCCAACAGGCTCTAAAAAGAGGCTCTGGGCGGGTGCCCTGGACTTGGGCACTCAGCATCAATTTGCTGTGGTGACCTCAGCAGGGTAAAATGACACAGAGCCCACAATTTTCTCCATGGGAACTGATCTCTGCCATCTGGAAAGCAGTTGTAAGTCTGAGTCATCTCCGCCACTCACCTGGAGACTGACAACAATGGTTTCCCAGAGGGAAATGGCTTCCGGGTCAGTCTCAAAGGCAGGCCAGCAGTTACAGTTGTCCAACCTGGAGATGACCATTGCATGGATTACTGTGGCTAGATCAGAAGAAAATCTGTGTTTCATAGATTACAGCAAAGCTTTTGATTGTGTGGATCATGAAAAATTATGGTTGGGTTTAAAAGAAATGGGTGGGATACAACATCTGATTTTTTTTGGGGGGGGGGTTCTAAATTAAATCAAGCTTGAACTCACCCTAGAAGCTAAAATGACTATGCAGAGGCTATTGTACTTTGGTCACATTATGAGAAGATGAGAGTCACTGGAACAGACAATAATGGTAGGAAAAGTTGAAGGCAGCAGGAAAAGAGGAAGCACAACATGAGATGGATTGACTCAATCAAGAAGCCACAGCCCTCAGTTTGCAAGACTGGCAAGTTTGCCCCACTATAGCCACACGTGAGCATTGTTTCACAAGTGGATTAACGGGGCTATTCACACAGGCACATCTGTACCACGTTCCCCACCTGTAGCCAACCCGTCATGTACCACTTCGCTCCTGCGTTTAAAAGATACCTGGTGAAAGTGGTAGCAAATCCTGGAGAGCGCATTTATCCCACTTCATTCCGCTTCCTGGAAGTGTGAACGCTAACCCAAAAAGCTGGGAACAACCTGCATCCATAGTGTGTGCCAGCTGTGCCCACGGGGATGCACATAGGCGCCTATGCACAATATGCACTGAAGCGCACAACCACACAACCAAGCTCTGGTGGTGTTAAAGCTCTGGCCAGGCAGCCTCCTGGGAAACAGGCAAAATGGCCAGTGTGCAAGGAGCGTCTTGGAGAAGGGCAGAGGCCTTGGCACTACTGGCAGTGTGGGGTGAGCCAACAGTACAGGAGGCCCTGCACGAGAGTCACAGAAATCGGGAGACCTTTGAGCAGATTGCTGAACAAATGGCTGCCCTGGGCCACAGGTGTTCTGCAGAGGAGTGCCAATTGAAGACCAAAGCCATGCGACTGCAGTACAGGTGGACAGTGGCGCACAATAGCACCTCAGGGAATGATAGGATATCATGTCCCAACTTCATGGAGCTGGATAGAATCCTCCAGGGGGGTGGCAGTGTCCAGACTAGGAGGGTCTGAAACAGCATCCCCTTGCAGACCCGGCCATCCACCAGCAGCTCACAGGAGACTGCAGAGAGCCAATCATCTGCAGCCCCAGAGGAAGAGTTCCGGCTCACCCTGGAGCCAGAGGAGGAGGAGCAAGTGCCAGAGATGCTAGTCCCGGTTAAGTGGGGAGTGCTCAGCATAGGCCCCTGCCCATCCAGGAGCTGTGACACCCACACCCCATGACACAGCCCCAATGTATGGGTGCCGGTGGTGGAGGCGGAGTCCATGAAGTGCTTCAGGAACTCTCCCCCAGTGTGCCACACCAGCCACAGGGGACCCACAAGTGCATGGGTGCTTGAGCGTGGCCAGCCCATGGCATGGGCACCCTGCCCCAGGCATGTCCCCCATTGCAGAGGTCCCCCCCAACACTCATATGGTACATGCGTGGGTGTAGTGGTTTGGTGTAGTGGTTAAGTGTGCGGACTCTAATCTGGGAGAAATGGGTTTGATTCCCCACTTCTCCACTTGCACCTGCTGAAGTTACCTTGGGTCAGTTACAAGCTCTGGCACAGCTGTTCTTGAAACGGCAGTTTGTGTTAGAGTTCTCTCAGCCCCGCCTACCTCAGGGTCATCTAGGCCAACCCCCTGCACAATGCAGGAAATCCACAAATACCTTCCCCACACACCCACAGTGACCACTGTTCCACATCCAGGAGATGACAAAAAACCTCCAGGATCCCCGGCCAAACTGGCCTGGAGAAAAATTGTTTCCTGACCCCAAAGTGGTGATCAGCATTTCCCTGGGTGTGTACGAAAGGCCACGGGAACTAAGGACTGACGCGACCCTTCCTGCCTTCCCTTCTCATGATCTGCCCAAGTTCACAGAGTAAACAGTTCTCCATTTTATCCTCACAATAACCCTGTGAGGCAGGTTAGGCTGAGGGCGTGTGACTGGACCAAGGTCACCCAGCCAGCTTCCATGCCGAAGGGGGGATTTGCACCTGAGTCTCCTAGATCCTAGTCTTATATTACACTGCTATGAAATGCCATTTTATATGAGACCCACCAGACAGTCACCAAAAGGCTATAGTATTTGCAGCTGTAAAGAATAGCTCTTATCGGGCCTATAGGTCTCATGGCTTTCATCAATTGTGCTCAGGCTGTAAGCTGTTACAGGTTGGATCCCGGCAAGTTTTGAGAAAAAAATGTGCTTCTTATCAATTGCATGCACCTAGTGGCCTTGACCAGCTGACTTAAGATGCTCATCTGGTTTCAGCAAGTGTTTTTTGTGTTAGTAAGCTGGCTTTCAGTTATTGTTAACCGAGTGTTGTTATTTTGTTAGCTGCTATTGCTGGTACCTTCAGAATGGTTTCTGCCTACCATGCATTCTATTAAACCTGGCAGGTTCTGTTTAATGTAAATTATAAGGGTATTTCAGCTTTGTGCTTAGAGTTACGTGTTGAGTGCTTATATTTATCTCTCAGAAATGAACCCAGGGTCCTGTCTGGTCCTGACAGCAACCCCCTTCCTCCTCTGTTCTAAGAATAACCCAAACAAAATAGATAAAGTTTGAGTCCAGTGGCACCTTTAAGACCAACAAAGTTTAATTCTGGGTATAAGCTTTCGTGTACATGCACACTTCTTCAGGTAACTTTAAGGCACTTTTAAAACCAACAAATTTTAATTCTGGGGATAAACTTTCATGCTACCCACCAGAATCTACCAAAGAAAATGAGCATGCTCCACATTCCCTGTTTGTCTTCCAACATTTGAGCTTGGTGAAAAACCTAGAACCATTGCATTAGACCTAGGGGTCATGTAGATACCACTACAAAACCCAGAATAAAACTAACATCCACCCAGTTGAGTCATTCCAATAGCAAGCTTTCAAACTTCACAGAACTCTTCATGAAGTGAGGTCCAAGCTTCCAAACACTGCTGCCTTAATGTTATCTTAATGTAGACTGAGCCCTACAAGGAAAGGCTAAGAGCCTTGGGAATGTTTAGTTTGGAGGAGAGGAGATTGAGGGGGAACATAATTGCTCTCTTTAAATATTTGAAAAGCTGTCATTTGGAGGAGGGCAAGGAGCTGTGCCAATTGGCAGCAGAGGAGAGGACCCGAAGCAACAGGTTTAAGTTACATGCAGAATGGTATTGGCTGGATATTAAGAAAAACTTTTCCACGGCCAGAGTGGTTCCAAGGTGAAACCAGCTGCCTTGGGAGGTGGTGAGCTCCCCTTCACTGGCAGCTTTTGAGAAGAAGAAGAGAAGAGATTGGATTTATACCCTGCCCTTCACTCAGAGCGGCTTACAAACTCCTTTCTCTTCCCCTCCCCACAACAGACATCCTGTGAGGTAGGTGGGGCTGAGAGAGCTCTGTCAAACTGCTCTTTTTCAAGAACAGCTGTACCAGAACTTGTGACTGACCCAAGGTCACATCAGCAGGTGCAAGTGGAGGAGTGGAGAATCAAACCCCATTCTCCCAGATTAGAGTCCACACACTTAACCACTACACCAAACTGGCTGGCCAAATATCTGTCAGAGATGCTTCAGGCTGGTCCTGCATTGGGCAGGGGGTTGGACTAGATAGTCTGTATAGCCCCTTCCAACTCTGTGATGCTATGATTCTATTCAATAACTTCTGGGAGTCTACCTTCAGTCTAGGAATGTTTCCAAACACTCTTATCTTCAGTTTGGGCTTTGTATATACAAGCTGGCCAGCCTTCCCCTCCTCTCCCTGGCCTGGAGACTTGGTACAAGCCGTACATATGTGGTAGTTCCACTTCTGTAGCTTTCGTGCATGCAGCTATGCTGGTCTTCCTGGACACCCCTTTCATCATCTCCCTGTTGGGTGCACAAATTCTGGGTTGTGTAATAAGACTGGCGGGCAGACTAGAATGGGGGGGGGGTTAATGTGGTGCAATGCGTCTTGCCAGCCCTTCAGCACTTCAGACAAAGGCCTGGATGGCTAGAATGAGTCAATTCCCATAGCTCTGTGCTGTGATTATTCTACCTGCTAAGCTGTTATTCATAGAATCACTGAGTGGGAAGGGATCTCCAGGGTCATCTAGTCCACCCTCCTGCACAATGGAGGAAAATCACAAATACCTCCCCAGCCCACCCTGAGTGACCCCTGTTCCATGCCCAGAAGATGGTCAAAAAACCCTCCAAGATCTCCAGCCAAACTGGCCTGGAGAAAAATTGCTTCCTGACCCCAAAGTGGTGATCGGCATTTCCCTGGACCTGTAGGAAAGGGCCACAAGAACTAAGCACTGAGGCAACCCTCCCTGCCCTCCCTTCTCATGATCTGCCTCAGGTCACAGAGTCAGCAGTGCTGTCAAATTGTCACCTAGCCTCTGCCTGAACACCTCCCAAGAAGGAAGTTATTCTGCCTGCTAAGCTGTTATTCAGATGACACACTGCATACCAGCACATGAGGCTGCCCTCTACTGAATCAGACCTTGGGTCCATTGAGGTCGGTATTGTCGACTCAGACCAGCAGCGGCTCTCCAGGGTCTCAGGCTGAAGTCTTTCACATCACCTACCATGTTATGTATTGCTATACATAGATGTAGGAGTTTGATTCCAGCTCCCATTAAAGCCTGGTATCCTGAAGCATGAAATCTGATTGGACACTGCGCAGCTGTCCAATGAGGATACAAGATATGTGCAGGAGGGAAATGATGTGATTGAACTTTATGTATATATTTTGATTGGTCCTTACTGTACAAATGGGCGTGGCTTAGCAAGCCCAGACTGTTTAAAAAGGAGCCTGTTGCTCCCCAGTTTTGCTGTTGTTGTATCTTGTTCTCACTCTGTAAATAAAGCTGATTCCACTGTTCAACGAGCTGCTGCCTGAGTTTCATATATAACATACCACCTGATCCTTTTAACCAGAGATGCTGGAATCGAACCTGGGACCTTCGACATGCCAAGCAGAGGCTCTGCCAGTGAGCCACAGCCCCTCCTCTCCTTTGAGGGGACAGTTTGGGGTAGCTGGGTTTTCAAAAGGGACAAAGTTATTCCTCTTGTAGAAAGTGGCATCAAATCACAGCTGACTTCTGGCAACCCCATGGGGTTTTCAAGGCAGGGGATGCTTAGAGACAGTTTGCCATTGCCTTACTCAGGTACTTGAAGGGCTTGTCATATAGAGGATGGTGTGGAGGGTGTCTGTTGTGGGGAGGAGAAGGGAAAGGAATTTGTAAGCCACTCTGAGACTCCAAGTGAAGGGCAGGGTCTAAATCCAATCTCCTCCTCCTCCTCCTCCCCCTCCCTCCTCCTCCCCCTCCCCCTCCTCCTCTTCTTCTTCTTCTTCTTCTTCTTCTTCTTCTTCTTCTTCTTCTTCTTCTTCTTCTTCTTCTTCTTCTTCACACCTCCGCTGGCCAAGAGGGTGTGGGGAGGCCAGCACTCCACTCGGGCGGTGGCAAAACCTGGAGTGTAGGGGCCCTGCTCCCCATCAGGAAGACAGAATGGTTGCCCACAGAGGTGATGGTGGCCACAGCAGCTTCTGCAACCTTCCTCCTCTCTCCCCCATGTAGACAATGGAGCTTCCACAAGAGGGGAGGATGGACCCTGAGGAAGATGACGAGACCGTGGTGGAGGAGGAGCCTCAGCCAGGTTAGAAGTGACCCTGGCCACATCAGGAGTCAGTGGCTAGCTCACATGGGAATCATGGCACATGACTCTGGCACATGCTAGCCCCTCCAAGCCCCACCCATGAGGATTCAGCCCAGTGAGGCCGTCCAAGGATGACTCCCCCAGGTGCTCCAGAGCAGAGTCAGTGCTGCCAACTCATTGCCATGTTCCCAGTCAACTCCCCACCCCACCCTGCCCCAGACCATCCCCACCAGGTGACATTCTGAGGACTGGAAAGGGCCCCCAGTGCACCAGGGACTGACTCAGTGTTCCTCCCTCCCTGTCATCACCATAGGGCCCTCAGGAGCTGCCAGTCCAGAGGGAGACCAAACCCCCCATCATGGGACTCGGGACACAGCAGGGGGGTGGCCATGCTGGTCCCCCGTTCATGAGGAAGCATCCGGTAGAGGGTTCCTGGGGTCTCGGCATATCCTGGCAACCAGAGGTCGTAGCGGCTGACCTGCAGAGCCGTTGCTCCCTGCGGAGAGTTTGCATCATCGCAGCCCAGTGTGCCACAGGGCCAACACCCCCTGCGGCATGCTGGCTCATCAGTGCAGTCATGATGGCTGAAGGTTTCCCGTCCTCTTTCCACAGACATGCCACCCAGGGCCATCCTCACACAACTGTCTCCGTATGGCCATCATCAGAGCGAGGAGGCAGCGGGTCTCAGCCCTGCAGAGGGTGGGCAAGCACCTCCTGAAGCAGTCGGCACAGAACCATGAGGCCATGCTGGTGAATACCCAGCAGGAGCATGAGGACTACCTGGAGCAGATGTGCCACTCATGGGAGGAGGAGTGAGAGTCCACAGTGGCCATGTGCGACATAATGTGTTCGACGCTTGACCCCCTGGCCAGTCTGTGGACTGTAGTGCCATGGGCAGCATGGGGTGCACCTGATGTGTGGCAGCAGCCTCCTAGCCCCAAACCAGAGGGCCCCCCCCATTTGCATGGGGGACCCTGGCCACCATGCACCCCTGAAGGAAGGGCACTGAACACTGTGTGTGTTTCCCCCCCCAAACACATCTATTTAACAGTCAACTGTGGTATGGGGAAAACTGGGTAAATAAACATAATTGCATGTCTATGGCTTGGTGTGTCAGTCCCTTCTTCGGGGGCACAGTGAAGGCCCAGGAACAGTGAGGGCACACGTGGGCATCTGGCCCCCCGGCCCCCCCGGGCCCCCTCACCCATCTTGGCTGCTGTCAGTGGGCAGGGCCTCAGTGTCTGTGCCCTGCGTCCTGGGTGGCTGGCCCTGAGCTGCACAGAGGCCGTTGCATGTGCTGCATGCCTTCCTGCTGGATGGTGAGGAGGTGGACTGTGCTCTGGACTGTCGGGGCAAGGCAAACATGGCACAGGTCAGCCACCTTGTCTTGCCATTGGTCCCCCCACCAGACACCCCTGTGTGGCATGGGCACGGACCCTTGGGTTCTGAAAGCCATGCCCCCTCCAGGGCCCACTGCTGGTGGCCACTGTGGCCAGGCCCCCCACGGAGGGGACCTGACATGCTGCTGTGGCGGACTCACATCGGTGCTCAGCCTGCTCCTCATGGGCCGCCAGACGTGCCACCAGTGAAGCCAGGGTAGGTGCATTGATGGCCACCTGCACTTCTTGTATGCCAGCAGGACCGGGTTCCTGACCTCCTGAAGGGACATGGGTGGGCCTGTATCAGTGATGGCAGCCTGGTGGAACACCATCATGGCCCACTGACATGTGTACCTAATAGTATCTGAGGCTGACTGTGACAGGTGCCTCCGAGGCACTGGTCCCCTCCTTCGCTGCCATGGCTGCATCTGGAAAACAGGCCCCCAGACATCATGCACAGAGACCCCCCACACACACACACATGGACAGCATGGGCAAGATCCCATGTTGGGCACGGCCCTGTGGCCAGCAGCCCCATGTCCAGGGGGCCCAGCAAAGGGTGCCTGTGGATGCCGACCAGTGCACCCCCCTGGCCCCCTCCCCACAATCCAGACCACCTTGACACCATGATGAATGGTGAGTGTGGCTGCCGGCCAACTCCCCCTGCATGGCTGCTCACTCCCAGGGCCCTGCCAGCATGGCCCCCAGGAGGGGCTTGCCACTGCACAGGACTCACCAACATCAGTGGGCTCCAGGTTGGTGTGGAGAACGATGACTGCCCCCTCCTCCAGAGCGGGTCCCATTGGCTCTTCAAGGGAGGAAAAGAGAGCTGTTAGGCCTGGCCCTCAGCCAGCCCTGGTGCCTGGCCCTGCCCGGCACTCACCGTCAACCACCACACGCTCTGTGGGCCCATCCTTGCCCCTGCTACTCCAGGCACAGGGCAGGCCAGGGTGGTGACATGATGTGCTGGGTGGCTCAGAGGGTGGGCACGGTGGGCTACCATGCTCTGTATCTCACCACCACAGCCCCAATGGAGCTCAGGGCATGGTGTCTGGGGCCCATGCTCCAGGCATTGCCCACATTGCCCCAACGGCTGGCACCAGCTACCTGACCTACCTCCAGATGGTCCAGCGACGGGCTTACCCTCAGATGAGCTCCAGCATGCAGGTGCAGGTGCCTCAGCTGGCCTTTGGTGTCTTTGCCAACAGGGACGGGAACCTGCCGAGGGGAGACAGGAATGCCTGGGCTGGGCAGAGGAGCTCAAGTGTGGGTTGTCCATGGCTGCTAGCCTGCTGGCCTAGGCAGCCAGGTGGCAGGGGGCCCATGTGGAGGGCTGGCAGCATGGCCCATCTTTCATGGCCATAGCCACCTACTGTGCCCACAGCCTGGATGCAGGAGGGCCCCACTCCCACTGGTCTGGCTGACCTCTGGGCAGCCATACAGGCTCCCCCATCCACCCACGCTGGCCCTTCTGACACATTGGACATCCATTGAGGGGGCGGAGGGAACAGCAGGGGTGTTTGGTGTGGTGGCCAATGAGCCTGGGCTGCAGTGGACATCAGGCCCCCCTCCCCAAGAGGGGTCCTTCCACCCCTGTCCAGGGTGGGAAACATGGCCGCAGGTGCCTTATGGGCCTTCACCCTGGGGTTGACCATTCAGGAAGACCACGTGCATGCTGGCACAGTGGCCCTGGCCGCCACTCCTCCACCCCACAGTACCCAGGGCCAGAGAAGTTCCCCTGCTGCCATGTCGGGACTGGCTGGACACAGGACCACCATGGCAGTGTTGGGCCACTGTGTCTGCATGTGGGGATGCTTGGCCGTTTCCCTGCCCATATGTGCTGTGGCTCTGCCCTTGCAGTGGACAGCTGGAGTGGGTGTCACCCTAGGAGTCCATGCCCTACCACAGGAGGCTGACAGCACAGTAGGAGTTGGTCTGGAGTGGAAACCAGGATCATGGCAGGTGTGAAGGGGAATTCTACAGGAGACAGCAGAGAGACAGAAGGGGAGGGGCTGACACATTCCCTGTCTGAGGCATGACATTGGTACTTGACTGCTGGCTCAGAAGGCTGCTTTCACACCTGTCTACCATGGCACAGTCCAATTCAGTGCTTGAGGCCATGCAGGTACTGTGAGGGTGGCATGTGCCACCTGGGATCTGTCCCACAGGGTAGAAGGAAACCCTCTGAAGCTGCACTTTGCAACAGTACTCTGGAGATCAGCTGTCAATGCAGCATTTTGCCATGCCTACCTATGAGTCAGGATAGTTTTAAAAGCCTGACTCCTGGCTTGGCACAGCCACCCAAAGGAAGCAGCCCATTACCTAAAGACCTTGTGGCCTGAGACAGTCTCATCTGATTGCTGCTTAACGAGGTGACAAGGGATGTGCTAAAAGGTAGGGTGGTATTGCCCTTCGGAAACAATGGGAAACTCTTGCAGGGCCATTGGGAATCATGGGAGTCAGGAATGGCCATTGACTTGCATGGGCTCCATTGAACTCCATTACAGCTCAGGAAGAGCTGGGAAGTGAATGCAGAATGGATTTCCCGTGATGCTCTCTGGGCCCACATAGACTAATCTGAGGCTGGAAGGAGGGGCCCAACCTTTGAATGTGAAAAGTACTGAGATGGACGAGTGACTTCAGCTCTCACATACTTTATTTAGATCGGGAACAAGACAACTAAGCCGGCTCGCAGGCCGGCTTTTTATCCCCAGTGAGCCCCCACCCCAAAACACACGACACCCAGTGTTGTGTCCTGGGATCAGAAGGCAGAGCTGGCGAAATACAGCCAAGCTTCGCTCTCTGAGAACAATAGGGACTAGGTTCCTGAGCTCGCCAGTAGTGAACCAATGGCAGCATTGGCGGGCGATTCAAACCCGCCAATAGGAATATAGGGCCGTCCCCCCCTAACTGTATATAGTTGGCCTCCGGCCGTTACTGTGTGTTCTTGTCTTATGTGAAGTACGAATAAACGCGTCTTCTCTTATGTCGTCGTCCGAGTCATGAGGCCCGAAACCCAGTACTTTACAGTGGCGACGAAGGTGGGATTTCAACGCCTTCCATGACTCCATGAGCGACGAAAAGGACACCGCCGAGCATCGCATCGCTGACCCTGAGAGCAGCACCGCACCGCTCGCCGAGCATCGCATCGCTGACCCCGAGGGCAGCACCGCACCGCTCGCCCCGGCGCTCGCCTTACCAGACAGAACCATGGCCGCTTCTCATGTAACACTGGAGCACTTCGATCAGTCGCAGCCAGAAACCTGGGACGCATGGGTCGACCAGCTCATCAGCTATTTGGAGCTCAACGAAATCCGCCACCCTGACCAGAAACGAGCGATCCTGCTGAACGCCTGCGGCACCCAAACCGTCCGCCTCGCCAAGAGCCTCTTGGTGCCACGCACGGCCTTGGAGAGCTCGTTTGGGGAGATCCTGGATGTCCTCAACGCTTACTTCAGCCCCCGGCCGACCTTCCTGGCCAAGAGGATGGATTTCCAGAGGCGAGTCCAGGCCCAAGGGGAATCCATTGCCACCTTCCTGGCCGCGCTAAGGGCACTCGCGGTGGACTGCGGATTCCCGAAGGTGGAGGACAACCTGTTGACGCAGTTCGTGTGGGGGCTGGCGGACTCCAAGCTGCGGCGCAAGTTGGTTGGGCACCGGAAGCTCTCCTTGGACGAGGCCCTAGACGCCGCAACAGCCCACGAGGCCGCGGAAGGGGAACGCCCGGCCGTGGCCGCCCATGTGGTCGGAAGGAGTCCAAGCCCCGGGAATGTGGACACGGAAGAGGTCTTCGCCCTCAGACCTCAAAACGCCGGCCGGCGCCGTTCCAGCAGGCCAACAGAGAGCCAGCCAAGCCTTCCGGCAACCGGGTCGTCTGTGCCAGCTGCGGGGAAGGCCACGCAAGGAAATCCTGCAAGTTCCGGGATGCTGTCTGTCACGGGTGCGGAAAGCAGGGACACCTCGCACGGGTCTGCCGATCCAAGGGCCCCCGGAATTCGAGATCGTCGGCCCCACCGCATCGCGCATCGTCCACCGCCTACGAGACGACGGAAGAGGTCGCCGAGTTGAACCACCTCACCGACCAACCGCTGCAGGTACTTCGCCTCCCCAACCCCAACCTCTCCTCCACCCCGAAGATCCAAGTAACCGTGCGGATCGAGGGGTCCCCTTGCTGCATGGAGGTGGACTCGGGATCGGCGGCGTCCATCATTTCCATGGACACTTTAAAAAGACTTTGCCCGTCAGGGGACCCCTCTACGTCCATCGCCACTAAGCTTGGTGGACTTCCAAAAGAACCCTGTCCCCATCCGGGGAGTCGGCACTTTCCGAGTGCAATACCGAGACTTTGAGGGGAACTTGGACTTGGTGGTGGTGGAGGGAAATCTCGTGAGTCTCCTGGGGCGGGCATGGTTTGAGGCCCTAGTCATCACAATTGGGGGAGTGAATAAGTGCGGGATGCGCGACTGGGGGGCGGTGTGCAAGGAATTTTCCGAAGTCTTTGACGGGAAACTGGGGTGTTATAAAGGGCCCCCAGTGTCGCTCCACTTAGACCCCACAGTGACGCCCATCCGACGGCGCTTCCGCACCGTGCCCCTGGCCCTCCGCCCTAAAATAGAGGCCGAACTGGACCGGCTAGTGGCCCAGGGAGTCCTAGAGCCTGTCCCGAACGCTCGATGGGAGACCCCGATTGTGACACCCGTTAAGCCAAACGGGGAAATCCGCATCTGCGCGGATTATAAGTGCACCATTAACCAGGCACTTCAGGCGCACGCATACCCCGTACCCGTGGTCAGCCACGTCTTAGCAACACTGGCGGGGGCGCGCATATTTGGAAAGCTGGATCTCGCGCAGGTGTACCAGCAACTCCCGGTGGATGCAGCCACGGCCGAGGCGCAAACCATTGTAACCCACCGGGGCGCCTTCAGGGTGAAGCGGCTGCAGTTCGGGGTCAGTGGGGCCCCAGGGATCTTCCAAAATCTTATGGACGACTTGTTAAAAGGGATCCCTGGAGTGACGCCGTTCTTCGACGACGTCCTCATCGCCGCGACCACCCCGGAAAGCTTCGCCGCCCGCCTCCGAACTGTACTGGGACGCTTCCAAGCCGCGGGGCTGAAAGTGAAGCGGGAAAAGTGCCTCCTCGGGGTGCCGGAGGTGGAGTTCTTGGGGTACCGGGTAGACGCAACAGGCCTGCATCCGGCGAGGGACAAGGTGAAGGCCATCGTGGAGGCCCCCGCCCCGAAGTCCAAGGCGGAGCTCCAGGCGTTCTTAGGCCTCCTGAACTTTTACCACGCCTTTCTCCCCCACAAAGCCGCCGTGGCCGAACCCCTGCACAGGCTGCTGGATAAGGCGACACCTTGGGCATGGGGAGCGAGGGAGGCGGCGGCGTTTCGGGGGTTAAAGTACTCTTGATTTCTAACGCGGTGCTCGCCCACTTTGATGAAAAGCTCCCGGTAATCCTTGCGTGCGACGCATCACCGTATGGGGTCGGGGCAGTCTTGACACACAAGCTACCAGATGGAAGGGAAGTCCTGGTGGCTTATTACTCCCGCACGCTGTCCCCCGCGGAGCGGAACTATGCACAAATCGACCGGGAGGGCTTGGCACTGGTGGCGGGGGTTAAAAAGTTTCACAACTTTGTGTACGGGCGGCCCTTCACGCTCGTAACCGATCATAAGCCGCTCCTGGGTCTGTTCGCGGCGGACAAACAAACGCCGCAGGTATAGTCGCCCCGGGTGTTGCGCTGGTCCTTGTTTTTAGCGGGCTACCAGTACCAGTTGGAGCATCGGCCGGGCAAGGCGCTGTGTCATGCCGACGCCTTGAGCCGCCTGCCGCTGCCGCATACAGGGGAAGATCCGGCCCCGGCTCCCGCAGTCTTGCTAATGGAGGAGCTGCCAAACCCCCCCCTTCAGGCAGCTGACGTGGCCGCCCGCACGTCCCGAGATCCCATTCTCTCCCGGGTCCTAAACTGGGTGGTGAGGGGATGGCCAGCGGAACAGACAGGGCCAGAGTTCACGGCATACAAAGCCAGGCGGGAAGAGCTATCCGCCTTAAAAGGGTGCTTGTTATGGGGGGACAGGGTGGTCATCCCGGGGCCCATGAGACAAGGGGTTCTAGAAACGCTACATGAGGCCCACCCCGGCATTGTACGAATGAAAGCTCTGGCACGGAGCTACGTGTGGTGGCCCGGGATGGACGCCGAAATTGAAATCTGGGTCCGAGGGTGCACACGGTGTCAGGAAGTCCGCCCCAATCCCCCGAGAGCGCCAACCCAAAGCTGGGAGTCTACCCACAAGCCGTGGTCACGCCTACACATAGACTTTGCGGGGCCGTTTCAGGGGCTCCAGTTCATGGTAACGGTAGACTCCTACTCGAAATGGGTGGAAATAAGCCCAGTGTCTACCACCTCTGCCAAAGCGGCAATACGGGCCCTGCGGAAAATATTCGCGACGCACGGGTTACCCGACACAATCGTGTCGGACAACGGGGCAGCGTTCACATCTACTGAGTTTCAAGCGTTCCTCGAAAGGAACCTCATCAGGCACATACGATCAGCGCCCTTCCACCCGGCCACCAATGGACAGGCGGAGAGGACGGTACGCACCGCCAAAGAGGCCCTGAGCCGCATAACGGAGGGGGACTGGGAGTTTCGGCTGGCCCGCTTCCTTCTCACATACCGCACCACCCCAAACCCCATCTCCGGGCATTGCCCCGCAGAACTATTAATGGGCCGCCGCCCTACCACCTTATTAGACAGACTCCACCCGGACCGAGCCCCAGAGAGAAAGCTGGTCGAGAACAGGGAGGCGCCCCGAAGCTTCCTACCGGGAGACCCTGTCTACTTCCGGAACTACGGGGTGGGGCCGCAGTGGGTGGCCGGGCGCATCCTAAAACCCACCGGGCCAGTGTCATACGAAGTCCTAACAGATGGGGACCGGGTCCTCCGTAAACACGTCGACCAGCTCCGGAGGCGGCAAGACCCCGACACAGAGATCCAGTTACCGGGAAATGCCGCCGCCGCCCCATCATCCGATCGACCGCAAGCACCGACAGCGGAGCCAGCGCCAGAAAGTCCACGGAATCCGGAGGGGCCCCGGTGACAGCTGAACCGCCGCCGCCGCTGCCGCCGCCGTTACAGCCGCCACCGTCACCGCCTCGGCTACTACCAGAGGTCCAAGCTCCTTGTGCTGGCGGACCACCCGATAGGGGCCCCGCCAGTCCGGTACCGGCCCCCGACGTTCGCTAAGAGAACGGAGGGCACCAACATACTTAAAAGACTACATCACCTGATAGGAGACGAACTATGGGGGAGGGGTGTTGTGTCCTGGGATCAGAAGGCAGAGCTGGCGAAATACAGCCAAGCTTCGCTCTCTGAGAACAATAGGGACTAGGTTCCTGAGCTCGCCAGTAGTGAACCAATGGCAGCATTGGCGGGCGATTCAAACCCGCCAATAGGAATATAGGGCCGTCCCCCCCTAACTGTATATAGTTGGCCTCCGGCCGTTACTGTGTGTTCTTGTCTTATGTGAAGTACGAATAAACGCGTCTTCTCTTATGTCGTCGTCCGAGTCATGAGGCCCGAAACCCAGTACTTTACACCCAGTGATTTGCTATTTACATTGATTGGATTAACTCCTGCTCCTCAATTGGAGGGGAGCCAGGATCCTCTAGTCCATTGTCTTTCTGGGCGAAGCTCAGGCCCTTCGCCTGGCCACATGGTGGACCGGTTAGAAACAGTCTAAGCACATAGTAACCCTGTATCCACGTTTCCCTGTGGATACACCACACTCCTCCCTCCTTGGTCCATGAGACACCCACAAACAAAGTCCTGTAAATAAGACGGTGCTCTCTTGGCCCTTGTAGAGCGTCGGAGCGCCGGGGCCGGGGAAGAGGCCAGCCCTGGTGTCTGTGTCGAGGGGCCTACTGGTGCCAAGGGGCATGGAGCGGTTGTCGTGGCGGTGTCCGCTGCCGTCGGAACGTCCGGCTCCGGGGGCGTTGGTGTGGCCGCTGAGGTCTCTCCTGGGCTGAGGTCCCGCGCTGTGGGTTGTGGCTCTCCGGCTTCCTGCAGGCCGGGGTCCTCGTAGTCCTCTGGTTCCCGCAGCTCGACCCAGCGGCGGAGCTGGTCTATGTGGCGGTGCATCACGGTGCCATCTTCACAGGAGACTTCATACGATCGGGGTCCCCGGACCCGGACCACCCGTGCTGGGACCCAGGGTGGACCCGCGGTGTAGCTTCTGGCGTACACCGGGTCCTCCAGGAAGAATCCTCTGCTGGCACGTTGGTCCTCGGTGTCCGGCTCGCGCTCAGGTGCCCAGTCTGGATGTAGCCTGTCCAGGCGTGACGTGAGGCGGCGACCCAGGAGAAGTTCCGCCGGGCTGTGTCCCGTGGTGGTGTGCGGGGTGATGCGCTGTCCAAACAGGAAGGCCCAGGGGCTTGAACCATGAAAGTCCCAGCAAGCTGGTTAGGCGCCCTTCCACCACCAACAGGTCCAGTTTCCCCGAAAAACCCTTGAACTGGACCCGGAACTTGCCCCAGCCCCGGACCGCCACAGGGTTTTTGTTAAAGTCCCGTAACAGTAGGCCCTGTGGCTTGCGCAACCGGGGTCCCCCCTGGGGGCATAAGTTGCGGAGGGTCTCGACCAAAATTATTGAATACGACGAGCCGGAGTCGATTTCCATCCGGCAGGGGGACCCTTCAATTACAACAGTTACGTGCACCTTGTCCGGGCTGTCGGGGGGCAAGTTACATACCGTCTGGTGGTTGACGGACACGGTGTGGAGGTCCTCAGTCTCGATCTGCGCCGTGAGGTTCGTCCGGTGTCCCTTGGAGTGGCAGACCTTCTCGATGTCTCCCGCTTTGTTGCAAGCCCGGCAGATCGCGGAGCGAAACCGACAGGTCCGTCGCTCGTGAGCGCTGCCGCAGCTTGCACAGGCTACGGATGGCAGGGATTTGGCCTCTCGGGTCCGCGGAGGTCGGTGGGACGGTCGGTGGTGTAGCTGGAGTACTTCCTCGTCGTCCGATACGTCGGACCCCCGCGTTGTTTGCATGCGGTGGACCACCGAACTGCGGCGGTCTTGGTGGGCCTTTTCGTAAGCGGTGGCCTCCTGGATGGCCTTGTCCAGGGTGAGGTCGTTGTTGCTCGCCAGCTTCCGCTGCAGTTTGGACTCCCGGAGGCCCACGAGAAATTGGTTCAGCAGCGTGTCCGAGAGGTTTGGGAACTCGCATCTCATGGCTGCCCACCGAAGACCCGCCAAGAACTCCGTGGTGGATTCATCTGGGCCCTGGATCCTCTTGAAGAACCCCAGACGCTCCACGAATTTTGTGGGCTTAGGCGAGAAGTTGTCCATGAGGGCCTTTACCAGCGTCGCGTAGGACTCCGTCTTAGTGGTCTTGGGGTTTATGAGGTCCCGCAAGAAGATGAGGGTGTCGACGCCGCAGACGCTGAGGAACAGCTGCTTTTTTTTCTCGGCTTCCACCACATCATGATACCCGCAGTAGTTGTCCAGGGTCTCCAGCCAGGCGTCCCATTTCTGTGGTTGGGAGAGGTCGAATGTGCTTAGGTGAGTGGTGGGCACGGCCATCTTAGAGGGTCTTGGAGGTGGTGAGCGGGGTTGCAAGTTACGGGAGGCTGAAGGTGCGCTGCTCTCGGGGTCAGCGGTGCGGCTCATGAGCGGTGCGGGAGTGGTGGGCTCGATGCGGTGCTCGGGAGCGTGGCCTCGGTAGCAGTGAGCAGTGTGGTGCTGCTCTCGGGGTCAGCGGTGCGATGCTCGGGAGCGGTGCAATGAGCGGCTGGCTCGATGCAATGCTCTTCTTCGTGGTCGTTGTTCAGGGAGGGAGTTCGCATCCCATCCTCGTCGCCAGTGAAAAGTACTGAGACGGACGAGTGATTTCAGCTCTCACATACTTTATTTAGATCGGGAACAAGACAACTAAGCCGGCTCGCAGGCCGGCTTTTTATCCCCAGTGAGCCCCCACCCCAAAACACACGACACCCAGTGATTCGCTATTTACATTGATTGGATTAACTCCTGCTCCTCAATTGGAGGGGAGCCAGGATCCTCTAGTCCATTGTCTTTCTGGGCAAAGCTCAGGCCCTTCGCCTGGCCACATGGTGGACCGGTTAGAACCAGTCTAAGCACATGGTAGCCCTGTATCCAGGTTTCCCTGTGGATACACCACAGAATGACATCCCGTAGGAACAACAGCAGTGTTCTGTGACTGGAATGAGAGGCCCCAGAGTGGACTGACAGCCCCCGGGGTTGGCAGCACTGTTCTGTGACTAGACTGACAGACCCCAGAGTGGGAGCTGATCTGCACTCCACCAACCACTCGTGCCCACTGACCCCCAGTGGAAGCTGGCTGGCAGGCCAGTGGATGTCCCATTGGTGGGCCACACAGTAGGCCATGCATGGTGGCCCACCCTCCATGTGGTCCGAGTGTGAGGATGCCTCAGATCCTCCGAACTCCTGTGGCAGTGAGGGAGCTTGCCGGCCCTATGCATTGCTGTGGCCCTCTCTGTGGGTACCCCCCACTCCACTCAGCCAGGGAACTGGTACTGAATGGACTGGCCCCAGTGGATTGAGAGACTCATACACAGACAGCCAAAGTGGCTCATTTTCTTTATTGAATCCATAACATTGATGGGTGCTGGGCCACTGGTCAGGGGTGGGGAAACCACAGCAGTTGGCAGGGTGAGTGACATGCCATGGCCGAGAGGCCACAGACCACCTGTGGTGACATATCATCATCGTCGCCACCTCAGAAGCCAAATGGGTATCACCTCCCACACCACACTCCCCTCTGCCCAGTTTGCATTGTTGATCCTCCACGCTGGCAGCCTAGCCCCTGGCACCTGGGCCGGCACCTCATCCACGTCATGCCTGATGATGGCGTGGCCCCGCTCCTCGCAGATATTGTGGAGGATCACACTGGCTGATACTACCAGGGTGTAGTTTGTCTCTTGGACGTCAAGCTTCAATGCCAGGCGACGCCAGAGTGCCCTCAAACGGCCAAAGGCATGCTCCACAACATTTCTGGCACGTGCATGTGCCCTATTGAAAACAGCCTGTTGGGGATTCAAGGCACCCTTGTACAGCGTGATGTCAGGCTCAATAGCAAGTATATCCAGGCATTCTTCTTAAGAAAGAAAAGCTTTATTGGAATACAAGGATGTTGCCCACAGTAATAATACTATTGTCAGGAATGCCCGTCCAGGTCAGGCCAAGTGCAATTATAGTATGATGCAAAGCCAAACCATTCTAATTTCGCCCCGGGGTGAAGGGCCCCCGCCCTCTTCCCTTTGGTTTTTAAGAGGTCAGTGAGGGGTAGGCTCACTTGGGCAAAGTGGGGCAGAAATTGGCAGTAAAAGTTCGCAAATCCAATGAAGCTCTGGAGCTGCTGTCGGGTTTTAGGGGGTTCCCAGTTTAGAACATCCTGAACTTTCTTGGGGTCCATCTCCAATCCCTTAGGTGATATATGGTACCCCAGAAAATCAATGCATGTCTGATGGAACTCGCATTTGGATAATTTAACAAACAGTTTGTGTTTCAGGAGTTTGGTAAGCACCTCTCGGACTAACTGAACATGTGAATCTAAGTCCGGGGAGTACAGCAAGATATCATCCAAGTAAACAACCACACCCTTGATAAGGTGTGGGTGCAGTACCTCATTGATTAGGTTCATGAATACTCCCAGAGCTCCCTGGAGCCTGAATGGCATCACCCGGTATTCAAATTGTCCCACGGGAGTATTGAGAGCAGTCTTAAATTCATTGCCCTCCCGGATGTGTACGTGAAAGTAGGCATCCCTTAGGTCTAGCTTGGAAAAGATCTTGCCTTTGGCCACCTCGGCAAGAAGGTCTTTGATCAGGGGCATGGGGTACGCATTAGTAGCCGACACCGCATTCAAACCTCAGTAGTCTGTACAAAGCCTGAGCCCCCTGTCTTTCTTTTTACAGAATAAAACAGGTGCGGCAAATGGGGAGGAGGCTGGCTGGATGAAACCCTGGGCCAGGTTCTTGTCGATAAATTTCCATAACTCCACCTTCTTGGCAGGGCTCATGGCATAAATCTTTCCCTTAGGCATTCGATGGCCTGGGAGCAGTTCAATTGCACAGTCAGAGTTACGGTAAGGGGGGAGCTCACTGGCTTCCTCCTCCTCGAAAACATGGGATAAGTCTCTATATTCCTCTGGTATGAGCGCCAGCTCCTCAGCCACTAGGCAGGCTCTTGGGGGCTCATTGTCGGGTGGATTACCCCAGGCGGGGTCCCACTTGTGTTCCGTGCACCTCATAGAGATAAAACGAATGAATATACACAAAATATACGGGTCATGTCCGTGGAGCCAGGGGCTACCCAAGACTAAGGGGAACTTGGCCCCCGGTGCCACCACGAACAAACAGTGTTCCTAGTGGTCGCCAGCCCCGCCTCGCAAAGGTACAGTCTCAGACTTACAGGGCTCCTTCGTGGGTGACCTATCCATCTGGGTAAAGACGATGGGCTCTTTTAACTGGACCACTGCCGCATCCAACCCCGACACCAGGGAAGGGTTTATGAGGTCCCTCCCACACCCTGAGTCTATGAGGCCTCGAACCCGAATGAAGGTCATCATGGCCAGGTTCATAATAATTACAGTCATGAAACAGAGGGACAGGTAATTGCTCACCACTTTAGGCACTTCAGCCAATGGGTCCTGTTGAGCCGCGCCTCCTACAACAGGACCTGTTCATTTCCTGGCAACTCGGCCGTCTCCTCCTCACTTGACTGAGGCTCCATGGAATCGGGATGAGCATGCAGGGCCCGGGGGTTCCGTGGTTTAGCTGTACCCCATTTCAATGGGGTTCCGGTACGGCGCTTATCCTCCTCTCGGGGTGCGGTCTTCCCCGCATCCTCTCTGGGGCAGGAGGTGGCAAAATGCCCTTTCTCTCCACACTTCAGGCAGAGCCCCTGCTTCGTCCACTGGTCCCAAAGGGTGGGTCTCAGCGGGGGAGATTTTGCCTTCAGATGAGGAGAGGTGTGAGGGCGACCGGTGCTCAGTGAAATATCCAGCTTCATGGTGCACAGCTGGCTTTCGTTCCTTTCCGCTTCCTCCATCCAACCTTGCAAGGTCCTAGGCTCCTTGAAACTCAAGACATTGTTGTGAACATCCACCGAGAGTCCCAGCCAGTATTGCTGAGCCAATACAGGGTCAGTCCAGTCACGGATCTTGGCTGCATGCCTCTGGAACTCTGTGGAATACTCTCGGACCGAGAGTTTGCCCTGTTTAAACATGCAAAGGAAGGCTTCCACCTTCTGCGCTGCTGTTGGGTCTTCAAAATGGGTTCTCAGGGCCCACATAAAGACATCCACACTCCCTGATTCCACAGCCTCTAGGTCATGGAGTGAGACGTACCATCTGGTAGCTATTCCCCATAGTCGAGATGCAATAAAATCCACCTGCTGCTCCTCATCTTGGAACAGGTGGCCACAGCACTGGACAAACTTTCCAACCTGCAGGATAAAAAAGGATAGGTTCTCCGGGTCCCCATCAAAGGTGATATCTAATAAGTCTTTTGGTCGTGGTATGACCTGGGGGGCCACCAGCACCTGTGGAGGAACCGGCACGGGTGCAGGCAGTGGCCCGGCCCCGGAAGGGGTGGCTGAGGTTGGGGAGCTGGTATGCTAGGTGGCGCACCTGGTGGCGGCTGCACCGGGGGAATTGGAACCGGTGAGGGTACAGGGGCCGGCATTGGAACTGGCACTGGTACTGGAGCTGGCACTGGAGCTGGTACTGGAGCCAGCACTGGAGGCATCGGTCGACCCGCCATGTGGGTCTGCATCGCCTGATTCATCATATTTGGCAAATTCTGCAAAAAGTGTCCCATGTCCCGCATAATCCTGCAGCAATCATCTTCCAGTGTGTCTAGTTGCGTATCCATGTCCTTGCTAGGACTTGGCGGCATGGGGCACCGGGGAGTGCGACCCGGTGTTATCCCAAAACTCGGGCGGGGATCAAAGAGACTGTGGCTACCCGGCAGTACCCAGGTGGTCTGCATGGAGTCCCTCAGGTTCTTGGTCCAATCCCAGGGCTTTCGTTGGGTAACCCATTTGTCCCACTGGGACGGGATGAAAGAGTATTGGGTATGCGGGATGGCTCCTCCATCCCTCGGTGTGGTCCCCGCCGGGCTGTAGGTCGGTAAGGTAGCCGTCGATGCCGGAACCCCAATGATCGTGGATGGTGGGGTTAGAAGTACCGCTGTGATGCTCAGTGCCATAGTGGTGGGGATCACGGTGATAGGAGTTGTTGTAACGGGGACCGTCGTAACAGGAACCGTGGTAACGGGAATCGCTGTAACAGGGACCGTAGTAACGGAGACTGTTGTAATGGGGACCATTACCGGTACTGGGACCATTACCGGTACCCCTCTTCCTCCAACTCCGCTCATCTTGATCAGGGAGAGACGTAGCTGGCAGGAGCTGTAGTGATTCCTGACAATTTCTGTCCAAGTGCAATTATAGTATGATGCAAAGCCAAACTAGCAAATGAATTCTTAGCGCACGTGCGGGAAAACTCCCGGCGGAGTGTTACTTAATGACCGGGAGAACTGCCCCCCCACCATCTCGTCACATAGGACTGGAAAATTTCCCTAGGCTGAGAAACTACTCCAGAGTCCCCTCGTCAAGGCCACTCCGATAACAGGTGGCAGAAAGGAGTTCTCCCACAGTTGCAGCTGGGTATCTAATGTGCAAGCGCAGAAGCAGGAAGCAACATGAGAAACAATGAATACAGTGTACTTGGCAACAGAAAGGCTCATGGCTGTCTTCTGACAGGTGACCAGCCATCTTCTGGACGGGTATGCAGCATTGCCGAGGACAAGGGGGGGACGACCAGAATGCCCTCTATGACAGTTGTGGGGTTCCTGGGGACAACCCCCCCCCGCATCCATGACCCTGCAGAGGTGTGACTGCCTGAATAAATGGGCATCGTGGTCCTGGCCACTGTGGCCCACACAGATGTCGGTGAATCTGCCCCGATGGTCGACAGTCCCCTGGAGGATGATGGAGCAGAAGTGCTTTCTGTTGATGAAGCTGTGCGCCTGGCCAGGCAGTGGCTTGATGGGGATGTGGCAGCCATCCACAGCCCCAATGCAGTGGGGGAACCCCAGTGCCGCAAACCCATCCATGACCTGTGGGGCACAGAGGCTTTGGGTTAGGGCAGTAGGTGTCTGCCCCCCCCTAGTAGGTCCGCAGGCCCTGCTTCCCACCCTGGACCACTGACATGCTGATGGCATTCAGGGACATTCTGTCTGCAGGGGTGCGGTATGTGGCAAAATGGGGACCTGCCCTCAGCCCTGGGAGACTGCAGTGCTATTGTGTGGCTCGCAAGCCCCTGTTTCTGCCTTCCTACCCTGCTTGGTGGGGCTATTTCCCTCTGTTACACTCCACCACCACTCCCTGAATTCACACCGCCTTCCTAGGGGGACAGTGAGACCCCTCTGGCTAACCCCCAACCTTGGGAAGTTGCTGTCACAGTCTTTGGGCGCCCCCTGGAGAGCTGGCAACCCCTCCAATTTTGGCCCATTTGGGTTCTGTGGCTTCCCTCTGTCCCCGGTAATGTGCTCAGCAGGGAGGACTAAATGGCCAAGGCACACCAGGCTTCCTTAACTGCAGAAGGAAGATGTTCCTAAACTACTTACAGGCTAGGCATGGGATTTTATGCAAGCACTTTAAGAAGGAGAGAGAGTGGATTCATATTTCACCCTTCACTCAGAGTCTCAGAGTGGCTGACAAACTCCTTTGCCTTCCCTTCCCCACAGCAGACACCCTGTGAGGGAGGTGGAGCTGAGAGCTGTAACAGAAACTGCTCTTCATCAAGGACAGCTGTGCCAGAGCTTGAGACTGACCCAAGGTCACATCAGCAGCTGCAACTGGAGGAGTGGGGATTCAGACCCTGATCTCCCAGATTAGAGTCCGCACAGTTAACCACTGCACCAAGCTGGTTCTCTTTAAACACAGCAGGGCAGAGCACATAGACTGGATTTAAAATGCAGCTCCTCTGCCCCACCCCCATCTGTGAAGGTTGTGGGCCTCAGGATGGGATTGACTTTCCCTCTCCTGCTGTTGTGGAGGACCCTAGCACCCCTCAGGGACCAAACCCTTTATCTGCCTCGCTGCACCCCGGGGGTGTGTCCATATTTTCCTGCTCTTTTCCCTGAAGCTTCTGGGAAGAACAGGCAAGGAGGCATGGCAGCTCCGGTGTTCCCTGTGGAGTAGCTCCCCGCTCCTAAGGAAGGACTACCAGGCGGGCATCCATTTAAGCATGCACTGCTGCCTCTGCTGGGCACCCATTTCGTTTTTGGGAGGTATCACCATGGGGCCTGTGGACACACGCCCCTGGGGGACATGTGGCAGACCAAGGCAGACCGTCCTGCTCAGCAGCTCCAGGTCCATGGCCATGCACACCTCCGCCACAATTCCCGCAGTGGTGGACTTGCCAACCTCGAACTGGCTGCTGACCTCTCTGTAGCAGTTCATGCATGCAAACCACCACAGGGTTATGGCCACACACTCCTCTGCTGAGATAGCCTGCCTCATGGGCATGTCTGTGTGACCAATGTGGCAGAGGAGGCAGTTGACTAGCGAGCCCTGTAGCACTGCTGGATGACCGCCCTCCATGCTCAGATGCTGCACACCATGGCTTGGTGGCGTTGCAGCAATGCAATACAGAACCTGATGCCCAGGAGGAGGACTGCACCAGCTGTGCCTTCGGCATCCATGCTTACTGACCTCCTAGCCTCGCTCTGGCACAGGAAGGTGCAGGTGATTGCCTTTAAGTGGGGGTAGTAGTGATGTGGCTGCATCCACGTTGAGCAGGATCCTGCCTTATTTGCTTATGCACCTATGTACATAGCCGCCTGCCGAGAGTGAGAAAAATGCCGCAAGGGGCAGGCCAACAGTGTGAACACTCCCTCATGCCTCTTCCCAGTATGCTCCCACATCAGTCCATGCAGTGTGACCGGGAAAACCCAGAACAGTTTGTTCTGGGTCTTTTTTGCAACGACTCCCTCTTACTTCAAACTGCCAGTATGAACTCAGCCTTAAACAAAGATGTTAATGATAGGACATTTTGGAGGTCATTAATTCATAGGGTCATCTTAAGTCAGAAGTGACAGCGCTTAACAAAGATCCACACACATACATGCTTGTTCATAATATCTAAATCTAGATTCTCCCTTACCTGGTATCATTTAAGCATGTTAAAGATCACAGTAAAAATCCAACCCTAGGACATTTGGGAACACAGAGATGGGCAGGTAAGGTGATAGAACTTGTAGTATGACTTCTTTGGGGCAGGGGCACCAACCACTAGGGTTATGCATTTGGATAGTTCCTATCTGAAATACTACCCCAAATTCCTTGTTTAGTTTCAGATTAGAGATACCTGTCCTGAAATTAAATAGGGAATTTTGGGCACTGTTTTTGATTGGAAATATCCAAATGCACATTCCTATCAACCACCACTGATTTCAAAGCCAGACATTTTCCCATTCTAGAAACATATTCTGATTCTTCAAACAAATGCCTTCATGTCAGAACTTTTTTTTTTAAAACAAACCTATGCTTTCACATTCTTGGATGGGATACATCGATGGTACATCAGGGTATCCATTCACAGCCAGATCGCCCATAGGGCGAACTAGGCGCTCATCTAGGACGCACTGGCCTCAGGGGCCCACTCCCCCCCGAAAAGTGCCCCCCGCCGCTCTAACCGGGCGCCCACCGCTGCTGCTGCCGCTAGACCCCCACCCCTTCCTGGCTTTCCTGGGGGCCCCGCAGCCGCGGAGCCCCCAGAAAAGCCAGCACTGGGAGGGAGGGGGAGGCGGCTAGACCCCCGCTCCCTTCCTGGCTTTCCTGGGGGTCCCGCAGCCACGGAGCCCCCAGAAAAGCCAGCGCTGGGAGGGAGGGGGCAGCAGCTAGACCCCCCGCCCCCTTCCCGGCTTTCCTGGGGCCCCCGCAGCCACAGAGCCCCCAGAAAAGCCGGTGCTGGGAGGGAGGGTGGCAGCTAGACCCCGCCCTTCCGACTTCCTGGGGACCCCACAGCCGCGGAGCCCCAGAAAAGCCAGCACTGGGAGGAGGGGCGGTGGCTAGACCCCCGCCTTCCCGGCTTTCCTGGGGACCCCGCAGCCGCGGATCCCCCAGAAAAGCCGGTGCTGGGAGGGAGGGGGCGGCTAGACCCCCGCCCCTTCCCTGGCTTTCCTGGGGGCCCTGCAGCTGCGGAGCCTCCAGGAAAGCCAGCGCTCCGCCGCCGCCGCCCGGTCTCCAGGCCCTACTGGGAGATTGGCACCCCCGGTGGGGGGCACCCCAGGCTGTTCTGCCTAGGGCGCCCAGACACCTGGAGCCGGCCCTGTATCCATTGTCCTCACCTGGGTTCCATGTCTGGCAGAGATTGGGGGTAAGGACAGTGGGTGAAATCCTGTTCCCCTCCATGTGTTTTGCTGATACCTGTTCAAGGAATGAATAGGACTAGTGTACTTCTCTTTGTGCAGAACAGCATGGAGCCAGGGGTAACTAGTGAGGTGAGCATCATGTGGAATTTTGTTCTGTGGCATTCAGGCTATATAATGTTATTTTGCATCTGGACTGGATAAACAGCACCTCACCAATGTATTATTGATATTCTCCCAGAAAATCATGTTTATTTCAATACTATAGATTTTTCATTGTGATGGATTTTCTCGTTGGCAGCTGCTACTGTTTGCATAATAATTGTGATCACTGTTTTCTGTTTTCAGAGGAATTCCTCTGAGATTTTCTGTTGATAATATACTCTTCTTGAGAAAAAAAGTACCAGAAAACAAGTGTCTTCCTTCATATGTATCTGAAGCAAATGTTTATCTGAAGCAAAAGCTATGGGGTAAAAACTCACCCCAGTCATATTTTTACTGGAATAATGCTTAGAGAAATAGCTCAGCCTTGAAGTATACAATACAAGACATTATCATCTTACACATTAATAAAAACAGTGTTTCTAAAGTACTGCCACTTACAGTTTTATTTCTGTAAATAGAAAAGCACCTGCAGCATGAAGCAGTCCCTCAGTCTACTGATTTTTGACACTTGGGTGCTTGTTCTGTCTAAGCCAATGTAATGTTGTATAATTAAGGGTCCATTGCAGAAGGTTTTTGCAAAGGAAAAGTGATCCAGTGGAGAGCTATAGTTGGTACAAAAATAAGGATTGGGGTAGAAAAATAACCTCACAAATACCACAAATATCATTGATTAACTATGGCCACACTGAGCACTTGCCCCGCTGAAGGCACGGGAGCCCTGCGGACTTTCCGTGCGCGATCATACGAGTACATTTGGGAGGCGTAGTGCTCCTGTGGCCAACCCGCGGCTTCCCATGGAAAACGTGGAGTAAAAAACTAGTAGGTCCGAAGTACTAGTTTCCAGAAACCCCTGGGCAAAGGCTGGCGTCTGATCGCGGGAGTGCCAGTATCCCGCGGCTTCCGATGCCTGCCCCCGGGTTTCTGGATGTTGTAAGTGTCCATGGGATGCGCACCAATGCTGAACAGCGCATGCGCACACACGAGACACCGACAGCGGCCCACCCCCCCAATGACACATGCGCACTTCGCTGCTTTTTTGCTGCGCTGCAGCAGCGCAGTGTGATCGGGGTGCAGAGCTGGAGTGTGGCAACCCGGTGGCCCGTGTGATCGGGCTACCACGCCTTATTTAGCTCCGGGGCAAACTGCCACGCCTCTCCCCCGCGTTTTTTGGCCCATATGACTGGGGCCTTTGATAGATATTTGAAATGAGCTTTGGTTCTTGTGAAACACATTGACTTTCATATTAACAGTTTTTTGTGATTTGTTACTGTCCTGTGGTACATTAAAATTTGGCTTGGGGGTAGTAAATACACCCAATGTTTTTTCACACTTAGAGCAGATGCCTCAGTGGTCTAGTGCAAATGCGCACTAAATGCCAATGTATTCTTTCTTCCATTTTCTTTAACCATCATCTGTAGAGTAAGTGTTGCTGAATGTAATTGAGTTGCAGGCATTCATTAATAACTACATCCATTATAAGAGTAGAATATGTGTAAATTGGAAAAAAAATGTTGTCGAAGGCTTTCACGGCCGGAGTTCATTAGTTGTTGTAGATTTTCTGGGCTGTATGGCCGTAGTCTTGGCATTGTAGTACCTGACTACAGCCAATCCATATGCAAAAGAACCTCCTCAGGAAAGCTCCTTCATTAGCATGTCACAGCCTGGAGAACTCCTACAAGATAATGACTCTGCCCTATCCCACCCTCCTGAGTAGATATAAATTACCTGCCTGCTATTTTTCTTTCTGTTATACCTCTGAGGATGCCAGTCACAGCTGCTGGTGAAACGTCAGGTACTACAATGCCAAGACCACACCCATACAGTCCGGAAAATCTACAACAACTAATGGAAAAAAATGCTATTAGCTTACCAAGCACACCAAATTTTGAAGCCAGTACAGTACAGGCTGTTGTAGAATAAATGAATATAGCATATGACAGGCAAAGAAGACCCTTCAGAGATATGTAAGGAAGGAAGAGGAGTTCATATAGTGCCCCTTGATGTGAGAATGTAGATATTACAAATGAAGCATAAAACAGGCTCCATATTTTCATCTGTGAAACATCAGAGGGTAGGGATCCATAAACTGTGGCCTAAAAGAGATAACACAATTTTTGTACACCTTAGCTGCCTGATCACTTGCAGGCAATACTTACCACAGACAGCAAGGCAAGTGGCTATTTAGAAGTCTGATTTAGTGGCAGGCTTCATATTTATCTAAAATATTACGAGCCACTCCACTCCCATGGCAAGCATTACATGTTTGTTTGGTTTTTTAATGTAAGCAAAACTTGAATCCTCCCAAGTATACCTGTAACTGCAGTATCAATCATGGGTTTAATATATTTTCTAAACTGTAGTAAGATTTAAATCTAGACTGTCATTTTTATTTTACCACTCTTGGTGCTTCAGGCATTTCTAGCAAGCAAAGAGAGATCTACACAGGCATAGGCAAGATGTACTGCATCTGCAGAGATATAATTTTGAATAAAGAGAACATCATTTTTAACACACAACAATAAACAGAGGCTTTTCCTGTGAATTAATAGGATTACTACATAATAAAATCTCATCTTTTATTTTGTTTGCAAAGCCTCTGTCTTTTTCAGCCATCACTCAACTCTGCTGCCAGACTGTACAAATATGATTCCTTATTCTGTCCTCCTTTACTGTCAAAATCCATAAGTATTATTTTTGAGATTTTTTTAAAAAAATCAAAGCATACTTCCTAAGTCAGTCATCATTTACACTTTTTCACGAGAGTATACAAAATGATACAGATGTGGTAAATCACTTCCTTTCAGAATAAAGAACGGCATGTTGCTTCTTTCAGGAATCCAGTACATCACAGTATAACAAAAGGCGCCTTTTGTTCTTCAGTTAATTAGCTCATTATCTGGTAGGTTCATAAGTCTTTCCATGAAGCAAATGCATTTGAAGAAGAATTGTAAAAAGTAGTTATGGGTGTTAAATTCAATCACACAGGGGAAATAAAGTTAAAAGAAGTTGACTTTCAATGAAAAATGTATTTGGTGGCAGAAATAATTTTAAACTCACAGAACCAGCCAGTGTACATTGTTTTCACTCTGTACAGAAGAGGCCACCTATTGTTTGTAAACAGAAAGGAAATACTTCACTGTGGCATTTCCATCTGTTACCTTAACAATAAGTGAAGTCATGCAGTTAATCACAGTGTGTATTTTTTTAAAAAAAAGAAGATAAAGATTTCGATGTGCGGCCTGGCTCCTATATATCCATGTTGTTAAAAACATTTGGCCACTAAGAACAACTGATCTTGATTGTTGGCCTTGTGTATTAATTCCAGCATGGGATTGTTCAGAGATGAATGATGTAGGCTTCCTCTCAAGGGCTGAGAATCCTCTGGCAAGAATAGCTGCCTTCCAAGAAAACCTGCTTCCCCTTTTCAAACATAAATGTTCTGGGGTGAAAGAATGGCTGCACTCTGGACTCTGCTTGCACTGTATTTAGCAATACCTAATCTTCCATGTATTTAGCTCAAGCATGTTACACAGTCTTAAAATAATGGGGTTGTGGGGGAGAATACCTTCAAGCTAGCTTGACAGCTCAGAAGTCTAATCCTTTTTAGCACCAGTGACTTGCCTTTTCGAGCGCTGTGATTCAAATCAATGCTGCTCTCAATGCAAAGACTCTAGGAACCAAGACTCAGGAGGGCCATATGCTGCAAGGCAAATTCCAAGTTAGGTTGCTAAGAAGAATGCCTTTTTGTGATGAAATTGTATTTCCCTTGGGGAAGACAATAGCCGTACACTGGAAGGAGTCTTTTTAGATCAGTGGATTTATCCATGTGGCCAATCACAAGTTGATGAAGTTGATGTTTTGGATGCATAATGAATATGCCATTGGGGTTTATTTCACCATATAACACACACACACACACCTACCATATAACACACACACACACACCTGATGGTGATATCAAGACAGTAATATGTTCTATTTATTATGGAAAACACCTGAGGAAATCTGAAAGAGTATTCAAAGACAAATAGCAGTTTAAAGATGTAAGTAGTATTTTTCAGCTTTGTCAAGTAAGTGTGTGTGTTGTGAAAGAGCTGCCTATGTGAATCCTATGCAGAATTAGTACAGTTTGAAAAACACACATAACCCCACCCCAAGCTCCACGTTTCAAGTATGGAACCTTTGGCTCACAGACCTCTAATGATGACATTGAGATAGGATTATACTTTTATAAATGAACTAGGAGTAAGACCTGTTGTGGGAAGAAATACAATGAGCTCTAGAAAGAGGCTACAGGTGAGTGTCCTGGCTGTAGCTGGTGGAGTGGTGAAGGGAAGGGGCAAATAGAGGGAGGTGAGCCATGTTTATTTCCTTCTGCTTAGCTTTAAGGCAGGGGTGTCTCAAGTCATTTTGCTGCCCCAAGTGGATAGTATAGGAGGACAGCCTCATGGTAACAGGTATGGTTCCCTCCACCCCTGACTTATGTTGATTTGGGGCTATGCAGTGGCAGGTAAGGTAGAAAAGCATCTCCTCCTATACCATGTTTTCTGGGTTCCAAGGGTCTGGAAAGCAGTTCCATAGCCAGGTACAGGTTTGCCAACTCTGGGTGGGGAAATACCTGTAGATTTGAGGGGTAGAGCCTGGGGAGGGACCACAGCAGGGTATAATTCCATAGAGTCCACTGCCCAAAGCAGCCATTTTCTCCAGGAGAATTGATCTTGAACATCTGGAGATCCATTGTAATAGCTGGAGACCTGCAGGTGCCACCTGGAGGTTGGCAGTACTTAGGGGAGGGCTAGGTTTGTTGAAGGACTTCAGTGAAATATATTGCCATAGAGCTCATCCTCCAAAGCAACCATTTTCTCCATGGAGACAGATCTCTGTAGTGTGGAGATCAATTGTAGTTCAGGGAGATGTCCAAGCCTCCCCTTTCCCCACAATTCCTGTTTAACAGTTTAACTAATTAACACTTCAACTGACTCTCTGCTAATACCCCAAAGCCTCTTGGGACTCCCAACTTGGGAGATGTAGTTCTTATTCCCTTTGCTATGGCTGCAGTAAGGCCAGCTGAGAACTACAACTCCCAAAGTGCAATGCGTCAAAAGTGAGGGAATAAGAATGGAGCAGCCAGTAGGATGGGCCAATAGGCACCAAGGCAGCTTCCCCAGTGGCCAATAAGAGAGTAGGTGAGTCATGACCAGCATGGCTTGGCTTTTATATATTAATAGGAATAAGGCCCATTGTGGAAATAATACAATGAGCTTTAGAAAGAGGCTCTGGGTGGGTGCCCAGCCATGGGCACTCAACTTCAATTTACTGAGGCAACCTCACAGGGTATAATGACACAGTCCACCATTTTCTTCAGGGGAACTGATCTCTGCCATCTGAAGAGCAGTTGTAATTCTGAGTGATCTCCATCCATCACCTGGAGATTGGCAACTAGGGTTCCCCAGGAGGAAATGGCTGGTTTGTAGGGTGGAGTCTATGGACCTGTCTGAGGTCCCACCCCGCCTCAAACCCCACCCTCTCCAGGCTTCACCCCTCAAATCTCCAGGAATTTCCCAACCTGGAGTTGGCAACCCTATCTCCTTCCTAGCCAACCATCAGCCTACTGTTATTTGCCCCTTTAACCTCAGGTTTCCAGCTCCTCCCCACTCCCTGCAGCCTCTACCGAGGCTCATGGGCATAGAGTGCACTGGCTTTGTGTGGGAAGCTGGGGAGAGTTTGGCTATTTGGTTGGTGTACTGTCTGCCAACGCACCATCAAAAAGCCTGTCATCCCTGTTGGAGGCCATATCAGGCTGCACATTGGAGCACCCTAGACTGATAGTCTTGGGTGATTTCAGTGTCCATGGTGATGATGCAGCTTCCACGCAGGGGATGGACCTGGTGTCGTCCATGGCAGCACTAGGACTCTCCCAATATGTAATGGCTCCCACTCACATATGCTCGATCTGATCTTTGCAGTGGGGGTTACAGTGGACCACATTACTGCTACGGCAGTTCCATGGTTGGATCACCATACCCTGAAGGTGCATGAGAATGTTCCACCCCGACCCTGTATGGGTGCCAAGCATATTTTAGCTTGCCCACAGAGCCAAATGGACCCCAGGCGGTTCCAGATGGCCCTGTAAGATCCGATGCCCCTTGGTGGCTTGTTATATGAGCTTGTCAAGGATTGAAACAGCTGTCTCTCAGCAGCCATCTATTAGATCACTCCTTGACATCCTCTTCGCCCCTGCTCTAGGCTTGCTCCATGATATACACAGGAGCTGTGGCTGATGAAGCAAGGGCTCAGACAGCTAAGAAGACAGTGGCAGTGTGCCTGTGACAAAGCTACAAAAGCATCCTATAGGATGTTTATGAGATCCAATGAGATGGCAATCTAAGCCGCTAAAAGAGAATACTATGCAGCCACGATTGCATCTGCAAGCTCTCGCCCAGCCCAATTATTTAGAATGAATTGGTCTATCTTACTCTGCCACAGGACAGACCAAATGCTGAGGAATTGGAGATTGGCTGTGAGGCCTTTGCAAGCTATTTTGCAGATAAAGTCTTATCGTTCTGTCATGACCTTCTTGCCAGAGTTGAGACGGCAAGGGAACTCAAGGTTCCATGTGCATCTTCTTGTCCAGTTTTGGATTATTTCAGTCCACTCAGCCTAGAGGAGATGGACAAATTGCTCTAAACTGTCCACCCAACCATTTGCAGCTTTTACCCATGCCCATCATGGCTAATTAAAGCTGGCTGCAATGGGTTATGAGGTGCCCTAAGGGAAATTATCAACAAGTCCCTTTCTGAAGGGCTGTTCCCTGGGCACTCAAGGAGGCAGTGGTATACTCTCTCTTTAAAAAACCATCCTTGGACCCAGCCAAATTGGCTAATTATTGACCAGTTTCCAATTTGCACTGGTTGCCCTCACAGATGATCTTCAGAGACATCTTGATTGGGGTGGTTTGGTGGTGTTGTTCTTCAGCCTATTGGCGGCGTTCGGCAGTCAACTGATCCACCATTGGTGCCAGCACCAGAGGTTAGAAGTTGGGGAGTGCTCTTGGATGCCTCCTTAATGATCGAGGCCCAGGTAGCAGCCACTGCAAAGCCAGCCTTTTATCATCTTCGGCTGATTAGGCAATTGGTTCCCTTCCTCTAACGCAATGACCTGGCAACAGTGATCCATGCAATGGTCACCTCAAGATTGGATTACTGTAATGCTCTCTACATGGGGCTGCCCTTATCCCAAATCTGGAAGCTGCAGCTGGTGCAGAATGCGGCGGCCAGGCTGTTGTTGGAGCTCCCCATGTGGGAGCAACTCTAGCCTGTGCTAAAAGCTCTGCACTGGCTGCCTATAGCATACTGAATTCAGTTCAAGGTGCTGGTTCTTACCTTTAAAGCCCAATATGATCAGGGCCCTACGTACATAAGGGACTGCCTTTCCCCACACATTCTCCAGAGAGCACTATGATCGGAGTCCCAAAATCTCCTGGCCCTTCTGGGCCCCAGAGAAGCCAGGCTGGCTGTGACAAGGGCCAGGGCCTTCTCAGTGGCAACTCCACACTGGTGGAATGAGCTCCCGGAGGTCATCAGGGCCCGGCAGGACCTTTTACAGTTCTGCGGGGCCTGCAAGATGGAGCTCTTCCACCAGGCCTTTGAATAGGGAGCTGCTACCAACAAATGGAGGTCCTGGCCCCTAGATTAACACCATTACTGGCAACCAAATATACCCAGACTATGACGTTAGCTGACTTATGCCTATGCTGGATGCTGCTAATGCCTGCCATCATTTATACGAACTGCACTAGCGCTTTATGGTATCCTTTTATAATTATACTGTTGTGATCTTATTTGATTTCTTGTTTTAGTTGTTTTATACATACTATGTAAGCCGCCCTGAGCCTGCCTAGGTGGGGAGATTGGGATATAAATTCCACTGCAAGAACCTGGGTCTGGAAGATCCTGTACCACCTCAGCAGGATATAATGACAAAGAGTCCACCATCTTCTCCAGGGGAACTGATCTCTGCCATCTGGAGAGCAGTTGTAATTCTGAGTGATCTCCAATTCTTACCTGGAGATTGGCAACAATGGTTCTCCATGAGGAAAAGAACAGTCTTTCTCTGAAGTGGGGACCAAAGTAAATTACATCATTCTCCTCTCCCTCTTTTGATTTGCACAACAACCCTGTGAGGTGGGTTAGGCTGAAAGTCTATGCCTGATCTGAAATCATCTACTCAGCTTCCACAGCAGTAACCTGGGTCTGGCAGCGCCTGCTCTGAAGCACTAACTGCTGCGCCACACTGACTGTTCTGGGGGGGCTGCTGTTGATGAACAGGAGCAAGCAGCCAGGCTTAGTAAAGTCATGCCAGTCAGGTGTCATCAAGTTACCCAGAGGGCGCTGCCAGGCCTACGGTAGCCAACCTCCAGGGGGAGCCTGAAGATCACCTGGTACCACAACTGAACTTTAGACAACAGATGTCTGTCCCCCTGAAGAAAATAACCCCTTTAGAGGGTGGACTCTATGGAATTCTATTCACCTGAGGCCTCCCCCCTCCCCAAATTCTGGCTTCTGTTGACTCCATCACATAATATCTAGGAATTTCCCAAGCTGGAATTGTCAACCTGAGTCAGGACTGGTCTCAATGAGTTCCCCACAAAGGCCAAAGTAGGCCTGGAGAGGGTCTCTTCCCCCCACCTCTTTACTGACAGAACCAAGCTTGGTTGCCTAGCAACAGCCACTAAGGGGAAAATTAGCCCAACAGCAGGAGGAGAAAGGAATGATTTGATGGCCGCCGGCTCACCTTTGTAGCCAGCCAGCCTTGGAGGAGCCAAGCAGGAGAAGCAGCAGCAGTAGAAGCCTCTTCCTGAACAGGAAACTTTTGTTTCAGTAGCCAGCCAGACACAGAAGTATCTTCATCAGGAGAGAGAGCCACTTTGGCAGTTTATTCTGTCAGAGAAGTGGTCAGGCTGGTAGTTGGTGGACCCAGCACGCAGCCAATGGTACGCAGGTACTCTTGCATGGTGGTTGATGGGCCAATGGCTGATGGAGCATACAGTGCAGCCAATGGGAAAGCTGGAAATGGCCAATGCTTTAGTGTATGTGCGTGTGTGTATATATATATACACACACACACATACATACACACACACACACTATGAATAAGGCCCATTATGGAAATAAATAAACAAGCTCTAGAAAGAGGCTTTGGGAGAGTGCCCCGGCTTTGGGCACTCAGTGACAATTTGCTGTGGCAACCTCAGCTGGGTATAATGACACAGAGTCCACCATTTTCTTCCAAGGAACTGATCTCTGCTACCTGAAGAGCAGTTGTAATTTTGAGTGATCTCCAGCCCCCACCTGGAGATTGGCAACAGTGGTTCTCAAGGAGGGCATGGTTGGTTCAGAGGATGGAGTCTATGGCATTATACCTATCTGAGGTCCCACTCTCCTCAAACCTTACCCTCTCAAGGCTCCACTCCTCAAATCTCCAGGAATTTTCCAACCTGGAGTTGGCAACCCTATCTCCATCCCAGCCAACTGTCAACCTACCATTATCTCTCCCCTGGCTTCAGCTTTCCATCTCCTCCCCCTACCTTTTAGAGAGCAGTTGCAATTCTGAGTGATCTCCAGCTCCCACCTGGAGATTGGCAACAATGTTTCCCCAACAGGGAATGGCTGATTTGGAGGGTGGAGTCTATTGTACCTGTCTGAGATCCCACCCCTTCTCAGGCCTCACCCTCTCCAGGCTCCATCCCTCAAATCTCCAGGAATCTCCCAACTGGAGTTGGCAACCCTATCAATGCATTTTCTCCCAAAGGCCAACATATGTGTGGAAAGGGCCTTTTACTCACAGAACCAAGCTTGGTTGCCTAGCAACAGGCACTGAGGAGAAAGTACAGTTGCCAGCTCTGATTAGGGAAATACCTGAAAATTTGGGGGGTGGATCCTGTGAACGGCAGCATTTGGGGAGGGGGTGGAAAGACTCAGCAGGGTATAATGCCATAGGGTCTACCTTCCAAAGCAGCCATTTTCTCCAGGGGAACTGATCTCTGTCATCTGGAGATCAATTGTAACAGTGGGAGATCTCCAGGTCCTACCTGAAGACTGGCAACCCTAGGAGAAAGTCAGCTGAAAAGCAGGGGGTTGAAGAGAATGGTTTGATGGCTGCTAGCCCACCTCATTAGCCAGCCAGCCATGGCATAGGCAAAAAGGCGAGAGAGCCATTTTCAGTTTATGCTGACAGGAAAGTGGCCAAGCTGGCAGTGGGCAGGGGAGGGTGTTATTCTGAAAGTCCTTTGTCTTTTTACTGACAGAAGCAAGCTTGGTTGCCTATCAACAGCCACTGAGGGGAAAGTTATTCCCACACAAGATCCAAGAGAAGTGTCTTCCTCAGTAGAGAGAGCTGTCTGCCAGTAAATCTGACAGGGAACAGGGGCTGAAGTGAAAATGGGTGGGGAAGAGGAGCAGACCCAACACCTAACCAATGGCACGCAAGTACTCTTGAGTGGTGGCCGATGACCCAATGGCTGATGGAACCACTCTGCACAACCAAAGTGAGAGCTGGAAATGGCCAATACGCTAACTCCAGCAATGCAGCCACTGGATTGGCACACCGTTGGAGTGACAGGTCAGCAAGCTGAATGCTGTGGAAGCGTGTGGAATGTTCACCCCAAAACAGGATTATAAAGGAAGGAAGGAAAGAAGGAAAGAAGGAAGATATAGATATATGACGCTTACCCAGTCAAATTGATTTTGGAATGCCTGCTTTCCAGAGAGATGTTATACAACTGGGCATGGTGCCCTTGCATTTACTATGACACTCTCAGGCCACTAGTTATTTCCTTCTTAAATGTGCCTGTTTCAGATGTGATTTTCTTATGCACAACCCTAAAAAGGAGGCAGCCATTGCTGGCTCCTGAAGGTTATTACTTACACAAGAAAACATGGAACACAGAAATTATAATTTGTCAGTTGTTCTGAATTGCTTTTCTAGATCCAAATCCAATGTGGAGTTAGAACCTCATAAACCTACAGATTGCAATATATTTAAGCATGCCTGCCTCTGCTGGATTGCAGCCATGATATTTAGCTTAAATCAAGCGAGATTAGTTTTTTAAAATACTTACTGATGCTAAACTTCATCTGGCCAACTGAGAAAAGGCTATTTTTAAACACACACAACAAGAGTTTACAGCCTCCTCTCACTCACTCTTTCTCACACACATATAGATGCACACACACTAGGCTTGCCAGGTTCCTGCTGGGGTGGGGTATCCCACACCCCCAGAAGACCCTTCCCTCCACTGCTCAACTAGGTGGCCAAAGAAAAAGGAAAAAAATGGGTTTGACAGCCTGTGTCCTGATGTGCTTTCCAACTGGGTCACACAGGAAGTGATGTCACTGCACAGGAAGTGATGTCACTGTCACCATCAGGCCATTGCCAGCAAGTCCCCAACTTCTTTGGTGACTCTTCCACTGGTTGTGAAATCTCAACACACACATACTTACTCATTTTTGCAATAGGAGTGATGGAGCTACACTGAGTTCCAAAGTGAGATATGCAGATCTGTTTAAATATGCAAGCAGATAATATAATCATCACTTTTTAATTTCCCATTGGAAATTTAAACCAAATACTTTGTTGTTCCATGACTATGTAAAATATGTAATGCCAGGCAAAGGGAAGAGGAACAACTTGTCATTACACTTTGACAGTCATCCTCGGCACACTAACATGTGAATAGAAGAACACAGTCTATGCTTAGCTCACATCTGTAACTTACGTACACCTCCTGTGATTAGTGGGAAACTATTCTGTGAATCTCTAATAAGAGAGAACAAACGGAGAGCAGAAACACACAGGACTTAGGCCTTTACCTTGGAGGCTACCATTTATTTAAAATATTTATATGCAGGCCTCGGATGGGGCCAGAGTGTGGAGGAACGGTGCTCCGGGAGTGAGGTGTCCAGGGGGTGGGCAGATGACTAAGCCCTGCCCCCCTGCTCCCAGCAGAAGAAGGCAGAAGGCAGAAGAAGGAAGGTAAATTTCCTGCCTCCTGCCCTATCCCCAGTTCTTCGGGCTTGCCGAAGTGCGGCGCACCGAAAAGGCTTCCAGCCTGGTCTCCAGCTTCCTCTGAAGCGCCTCCCCACCCGCCACCTTTCTCTGCCCGTGCGCTGAGATGCGCGAGCAGAGAAAGATCTCCGGAGCGCCCAGCCACCTACCCACCGCCTTTCTCTGCCCACACACTGAGGCATGCGAGCAGAGAAAGATCTCTAGAGTACCCCTCCGCCCGCCGCCTTTCTCTGCCCATGCACCAAGGTGCGTGAGCAGAGAAAGATCTCCAGAGTGCCCCCCCCACCTTTCGCCTTTCTCTGCCCGTGCGCCGAGGCACGCGAGCAGAGAAAGAACTCCGAAGCGCCCCCTACCACCTTTCTCTGCCCACCCTCTTTCCCTCTCTCCCTCCCTTCCCATCTCTCTCTCTTTCTTTCCCATTCTTTGCCCTCTTTCCTTCCCTCCCTTCCTCCCCATCTCTTTCCCTCTTTTCCCCTTTCTTTCTTTCCTTCTTTCCCAAAGTTCTTTGCCCCCTTTCCCTCCCTCCCTCTTTCCCTTCCTTCCTTCCCATTTCTCTCCCCGTCTCTCTCTCTTTCTTTCTTTCCCATTCTTTGCCCTCTTTTCCTTCCTCTCCATCTCTTTCCCTCTGTTTCCCCCTTATTTTCCCCCTCTTCCTACCTTCCTTCCTTCTTTTTCTTTCCTTTCCTTCTTTCCCAAAGTTCTTTGCCCTCTTTCCCTCCCGCCCTCTTTCCCTTTCTTCCACCTTCCTCCCCATCTCTCTCACTGTCTTTCTCTGACTTTCTCTTTCTCTGACTTTCTCTTTCTCGCCATACTTCTGATGATGTCAGGGTGTGTGGCATATGCTAATGAGTTATGCTAATGAGCTCCTGCACCTCTTTTTCTAGGAAATGACCCCTGTTTATATGCCTGCCTTTTTCCTGAGCATCTCAGGACTGAAGACAGGTAACAATATAAAAACAATGATTCAAAACAATTTTTTTTTTAAAAAAAACCCAAATATAAAAACATTTTAACTAGTCTAAAAGCTAGGGATGCCATTGGGGGCAAAAGATCTCCCACCTCCAGTTTCCATTACCTGCTGCCATTCCAGTGGCTGGCAGAAGAAAAAGAAATCATTTATGGTGCAATGGCATCATATCATTGTAATGCCTTTGCCTTAAGAATGGCCCTAGCCCCTCAGATTCCTGCTGGTTGGCATCCACTGGCTAGCAACCCTACTAATAACACCTTATGCCACCCACCAGCAGGCATTCCCCCTCTGCCCAGGTTCTGACTATCCAATCATTCTACTCCCAGGATGCAATAGAAACACTCTTGTGCATTAGTAGCTAATTATGTGATGTGCTTTATATTGTCAACTTTATAAGGCCTTTTAGAATGTCCCAGTTAATTCATATTTTCAGTAATTTGTAATGAAGTGCCCATTGCTGAGCCACATCTTTTTGAGATTGAACTGCAAATGATATTCCAGAGAATAATAGCCTTGATTTTGTGATATCTGTTTAATTTTATACATCTTTCTAAAGAAGGCCTAGTTTAAGTTAACATTATTTTTAATTCAAATCACTCTTTCATTAATGTATTTCCTTCTTGAATGTCATAGAACTAGTATCAGAATTAATTTTGAAGAACATTTGAGCAAGTAAGAAAATATTTTTTTCCTAATATATCTTGAAAGTGGGCTAGATATGTGGAAAACAGAGACTTAAAGGAAATCCTGCCCCCAATACATATGCTGTTTCTTGTTTCAATAATGATAGACATACTTTGCTCTTCAAGGGTGGAGCTGGGGGGATAGATTACATACAGAGGCCTAGTTTTCATTGAGGTAGGCTTGAACATTCCCTTCAAATAGAAATATTAACATTAATAGGGTAGGCTTGAACCCTGATCCCTGGCTTCTAGTTTTTGATGCTGACAAAATTGTTTGTTTGAGGGAGCATTCAATTACACAAAAACCCCTAGAGTTTACCACTTCAGTAAGAACTAGGTAAGAGTGGGATTGGTTTCAAGAACAGAAATCTGTGTTGTTGAATCAGTATTGTTACCCTGACCCAACTATCTTGGTTTACTCAGAAAAGGAATTCAAGAAAGTTGTTTTTTTTTCTTTTGCTGATGGTCTCACACTGTGGGTTGTAGTGAATTTTGAACAGAGTTCTTATTGACACAAAACAATGTTCCTGATGCTGTGTACATGTTTTATATCCTCTGGCTGATCATTAAGTGGGATTTCTTCACTTTCAACTCACTTCCACCTCTGATTAACCTCTGTGAACATGTCAATAAATTAGTGAGTTAAAGAACTGGCTCAGGAAAATGGATCATATAAACAAGTCTACTTGTGCTCTTTGAAGTCAAAGCTCTGTAGCAGAAACCATCCTGGAGTTTCCCTCAAGACTCTAGAGACTAGAGAATTTCTGTAGGCTGAAAAATGTACAATAAATGTGAATCTGATTACATGATCCAGGTTTTGGAGAGCTGATGGAAAATGATGTCACTTTTCAACTAACATATTAGAATCGGGATTAATCGTAAGAATGTTAAATTATAGCAAAAACCCTCTGAATCAAAAATAATACAAACCACAGCAAGGTTCAGTGATGAATCTACAACTCTGACCTTTTTGTGTCTACAAATCATTTAAAATTATATAGACGCTCATATTAGATTTCATAGAAATCATATATTGGGAATCAGAATTTAGGTCATGTTGGCCTCTTTCATACCACCAGCTCTTTTGGAGTAATTTTGAGCTGATGCATATGCAACACATTCAGCAAATTTTTGGGGAGGTGGGGAAGCAGATCTAGGGTGACTTTTGGAATGCGTATCACTCAATGTGCTGCTTTCAGATGATGCCTGCTGTTACCAGTTAAACAGATTGTGGCTAATTCAGAGCCAGTGTGATATAGTGATTAAAGTGGAAGACTAGGATTGAAGAGATCCAGGTTCAGATTTCCATTCAGTCAAAGTTTTCCAGCTGACTTGGGCCAGTAACTCTCTCTTTACCTAACCTACTCATAGGGCAGTGAGGATAAAACAGAGGAGGTGGTTATAAAGTAGATTATAGTATATGTGTGTATGCCTTGTTTCTTATTTCTTCTTACAAATTCCTTTAGGTAGATAAAACAAAGCTGAATGAGGTTTATTTCTTTTACTTACTTAAGAAAACTACAGGCCATAAGCTTCATTCCATTGAACAGTAGCAAGGTTAAAAGTCACTGTAGGCCTGTGCTGAAGCAACTAACTGTGCTGCTTCCCTATTCAGTCATTTTCCCCCTTCGTGCAAAACAAAAAAAAAAGTTCAACTCATGGGGTCAGCAAAAGAGTCACTCTAAGCAGTACATTTCCCTCAGCAAGTGCTGCTAAGCTGTGAAAAAAGTCTGTGGAGGGTTACTCTTGCCTAAGGCAGTATTAATTCAAGATTCATATTCTGTGACTCCCTTATGCAGAGTCACAGAACAATAAGGGGATTGCTGCAAAGAACTGCATGTTCTTAAGTGCTATGATATCCAGGAGTTCATGTTAGTACTTCATTGAAGGTGGGAAAAATGAAAGGTGATTTTATGCTTCAAGTGACAGTGTGGTTGAGGGGTAGCACATTCTTCAACTTGACAATGAAGCACAGCCAAAGTGGGTTTAACTTGCCCCCCAAAGCACATGGCTGCCCATCCCCCTCCTCTGAGCACATTCTCTTTAGTCAGAAACCCTGATTTGGTGGTGGGTACAGCATGAAGGGGTACATTATTGTCATATTGTTCTTAGGATCAAAATTACTGGCTTGAAATGACTGAGATAACATGTTCAGGGGCATTGCCCATTTATGGTTCCCCTGGAGCTTTGTAGCATAGGCCATCTTGAGCCATGTCTAGAGATGGGCATGAATGCCTCACAAATTAAAGTTTGTGATAAATTCTGGCTGGTTCATGATTTGTGAAGTCAAGTTCATAGCAAGTCAACCAGCATGAACTTTCCACAAACTTTCAAGCTGTTCATGGAGGTTTGTGCCAGTTCATGAGCAGATACATTTCCACACAGACTGTCTCCACTCAATCTAAATGTTTACACAACTTCAAAGCAACAACTTAGAGAGCATGTAGAGGAGCATCCAGGGGAGGTCCCCTGAGACTTTGTCTCTAGCTTGCACAGGATCCATTCTATAAAGCCCTGAAACTGTCAATGACAGGGTCATTTAGACAGGCACAGGTTCAGGAGTGTATAGAACAGATCCTGTGAAAGCTAGATACATTAAAGTTTCTTGGATGCTCCTCTACATTTTCCCCCCTCCAAGTTCAGTGCTTCTAGCTTGCACAGGATCTGTTCTATACATACCTGAATCTCCTAAATCTGTGCCTGTCAAAATGACCACCTGTCATTTTAAAAAACTAACAAAAATGTTGAAAAAGGAAATAGATAAAAAGATAAAAGATAAAAAAGGGGGGGGAAAGATAAGGAAAATTACAAACTTAACAATTACTCTATAGTTACAAAAGAAAAAAACCTCTCTTTTTTCTTTTATCTAATTCCCCCCATCATCAAATTTGCAAATCATCAGTTCATTTTTTCCCCATTTCATGCAAAAAGTCTATAAGGCGTTTCCAGTTAAATATAAATGTAAATCATGTCTTTTCTCTGATCAAAGAAGTAAGTTTAGCCATCTCTGGAACTTCCATCACCTTCACCAACTATTCCTCTGTTACGGGTAATGTTGAACTTTTCCATTTTTGTGCGAATAATAATCTCACTGCCATTGGCATATATAGAAATAAAGTTCCATGACTTGCGGTTCCATGTCCTACTTGGGACACCGAGGTCGGCCCGCCTTGTACACCCGCCCCCCCCCAACTTTGAAATGAACTCACACAACCAGTTTCTTTGGAAAATTAAGTGGATAAATTTGTCCACAACTTTTATTGGTTACAGCTGTAGAGCATTGGCACGGCATGGGTCCACTAGATCCGACCTATCGGCTGGCCTGCGTGCCAGCCGAGTTAACCAGCCGGCATGGGTAGAGAAGGCGGGAGGGCAGGTTATCGGAGTTCACACGGATGCTTGCCCCTTTGTGAGCTCCCCTGCCCTCTGGCTATGAGGGCAAGCGCTGTTATTCTTTGAGCTAGCCAGCTCCATTCAGCCCTCACGCCAAGACCCTTAAAGGGGTCCCCAACTCCAGAATTGGCACACAGGCCGAATTCCGCCAACAGATCTGGCCCCATGCTGTTACTGTCACAAGAACAGGACACCCCCATTATTCCTGTTCCCGCCAATGCCCTTACAGGTGTAGCCAAGCAAGCAGGTGATGACGGACTCCGTGCAACCAGATATCCATCCCCCAGGCCGATAGATGCACGCCATCCGCTCGGAACAGGGCTTCCATCTTGTGAGAGATGTCTGGGTGGTGAATCCAGATACCGCCTGCCGACTCGACTGCCCGGCCCAGCCTGCCGGACACCTTCCATCTCGCCACTTCCACCTTCTTGGGATGATTCGTGCCCCGCCGTGACCTCTGTTCCAACCAATCCGACCAGAAGATGACAGTGCTGGGCAGGATCTCGCGCACTAAGGCCAGGTTGGCCAGTACCTGGTGCTCGAGGACCACTCCAGGGCACTCTGTCAAATCATTTTCCCCAAGCTGCAGCAGCAGTGCGTCAGGAGGGTGGCGCCTTGCCCCGACACACCTCAACCAGGGCAACAGGGACCTCCACCGCATGCCTCGCTGTGCCATCCATGTAATGCGCACTGCACCTCCCAAGCCCAAGTCTTTTCCCCAACCCAACGAGGATGCATACAAACCTGCCCAATGGACGATGCTGTGCCCAAAAATCCAGACTGTCCTGTACACCCGTCCTGGAACTGAGGAGTCAGAGAGACAGTCACTGGCTGGACTCCAGCTGCAGCCTGATGTACACCCTAAAGCCTGTAGAGCGCCAGCGGCCAATGGCCCGTATGTGTGCTTCTGGCAGGCCGATACCCAAAGCCGTGGTGACTGCCCTGATCCTGAAGGAGTGAGGCCCAAATTCCTCACCTGGTAAGCCCAAAGCCCCCAGTGCCGACCTGAAAACCCCTGTGAACTGATACCTCGTCAATGGGGCCCCGTCTCTATGGATAAGCAGCGGACCAACTCCCTTAGGTCTCATTGCTAGAAAGGCTCGGGTGATCTGCACTGGACACGGGCCGCCCGGTAGTGGCCCCAGGTGCAGGCGCACCCCTTTTCCCAGCTGATCCATCTTTGACCTCCGAATGTACAATGACATCCCCTTCGGTCCGAAGGAAACATCCCGAACACCCAAGGGTGTGTTGGTGAACGAGATTCTGGAGCTTGCTACCAGTTCCCTGACCCTCAAGGCCCCAAAAAAGGCCAAGACTAATGCGGTCTCGAAGAGTGCCGCCTCGTACTGGGACCAACACAGTGCTGGCAGCTCCCGCAAAATCCCCTCCAACAATTCAAAGGTCACGGGCCGTCTACGGTCTGGAGGCCATGTGGCTTGCCTCCGCCAGACCTCGACTGCTCTATGAGCTTGGAATGAGTGGCATGGGTCCTCAAACCCCTCAGCCTTGCTAAAAAATGTGATGGTGGCCATGCGACCCCTGATGGTGCTGTGAGAGAACCCGCTGTCCTGCAGGCATGCATGTAGTGAAGTACCCAGTCCCCCTCCATCAGCAAGGTCTGCGGACCCCCAAACCCCGTGGTAAAGTCAAAAAAGGCGTCTATAGCCTTGGCATACATGGCAAGAGTGGAGGGGGCAAGGGACCCATAGATGCTCCGCCTTATTGTACCTTCCCAAGTTCCCACAGCTCCTCCGGAAATGGGTCTGAAATGCGGTTGGCTCCTGGCGCCAGGATGCGGAAGCGTTCCTCCTGTTGGCGAGATAAAGCGTCCGCTATGCTATTATCCACGCCTGGCATGTGACGTGCAGAAAAAGTAATGTTATCGGCCAAGCAGGCCAAAACCAGGCGGTGAACCAACCGTATCACCCGGTCTGACTTGGAAGTTTGTTTGTTCACCACCCGCACAACTGCCTGGTTGTCACACCAGAACTGCACCCTTTTGTCCCTAAAGAGATCTTTCCAAATGATCACTGCCACCAGTATTGGGAAAAGCTCCAAGAAGGTGAGATCTTTAAGCACCGCAGGACCCTCCCATTCCTTGGGCCAAGGCTGTGCGCACCACTTGCTGTCGTAGTAGACACCGAACCCAGCGCTGCCGGCTGCATCAGAGTGGATCTGGATAGAATCCTGCAAATCCATCAGGTGCTGCCAAATGGTAACCCCGTTGTATCCCACCAGGAACCGGAGCCACACACCTAAATCCTCCTTCATGCCCTTGGTCACCCGTACCTGGTGATGAGGTGCCCTGACCCCAGCCATCGCTCTGGCCAGCCTCGCGCAGAAAGCCCTGCCGGGCGAAACAACCCGGCAAGCAAAGTTCAAGTGTCCCACCAGTGACTGCAGTTCCTTCAATGTGCACTTCGCCCGAGCCCTAACCAAGGAAATGAGAGCCTGGAGGGCCAAGAGTTTGTCCTCTGGCAACCTGGATGCCCCAGCTACAGAGTCTAATTGGATACCCAGGTATGTTAAACTAGTCGCCGGCCCTTCGGTCTTGTCTGCCGCCAATGGGACACCGAACTCTTCAGCAAGCTTCTGAAATGCTCGTAGGGACCCAGCACAAGCCTCATCATCCCCAGGGCTGACGAAAAAGAAGTCATCCAAATAATGAGTAATCTCCATGGACCTGGTCCTCGACTTCACTGCCCACTCGAGAAAGGTACTGAATGTCTCAAATGCTGCGCAGGCCACTGTGCAACCCATAAACATGGCCTTGTCAAAGTACCATGCCCTTGGAACTTGAAACCCAGTAATGAAAAGGAGTCGGGGCTTACCGGGAGCAGTCGGAATGCTGACTGAATGTCACACTTGGCCATGAGTGCCCCCTGCCCACAAGCCCTGACTAGTCCAACCACATGATCAAAGGAAGCGTATTTGACCGAGCAGAGCTCAGGGGGGATACTGTCATTCACTGAAGATCCCTTCGGGTACGAGAGATGCTGAATCAGGCGATACTCGCCTGGTGTTTTCTTTGGCACCACCCCCAAGGGAGACACTTGCAGGTGGTCAATAGGGGGCATGCTGAATGGGCCCGCGATGCGCCCTGCCGCCAATTCCTTCTGCAGTTTCGCAGCAACCACCTCTGGTATCTCCCTGGCCGACCTCAGGTTGTTGGAATCAGTTGCAATGCGCGGGCCGCAGGCAGGAATGGGAAAACCCCTCGTGAACCCATCCAAGATATATTGTCCAGCCTCTCACAAGGGGTATCGTGCCAAGAGTGGTCTCAGGGCATCCACCCGAACTGGGGTGGGCGCCAAGGACCACCAGTCCTGCAGGGCACTAGCATCTGGAAGCGGAAGTGGCTGCGGTGCCTGACGACCCCCCCTTTCGTGTTGGCACCACCAGAGAAGGATTTTCCACCCCGAAAGGGCTGCTGGGCGCCGGTGGATTGTGGGCAAAACACCCGCCGTGCCCCCCCCCGCACGCCTCACAACTATGGTGGAACTTGCACCATGCCCGGCGACACCGGCCCTGATTGTATTCCCAGCAGACCCTGCGCGACCGGTCCTTGCGCACGGCCCAGCACTCATTCTTCACTTCCTCCTTCCCTTTAATGCATGGGCCAACCAACCTGAGCCAAACCTTGTCCTGTAGCAGGTCCCACCGAGCCCTGTCATTGCGTGAAGCCAATTTACGGCAGGTCTCGTCGTAATCGATAGCCGGTCCCTCACCTGCCAAAACCCTGGCCTCGACCATGTTGCTCATGTGGTTGAGCAGGTGCCAGCCCCTCTGAGGCTACGCGGCAGTGACTACCCCTGCATACACCAAGTAACCAGAAACCCAGTTGAGGAAGGTGTGCTCTGCTTCCTCAGTCTTCTCCTTCTTCTCTTTCTTGTCAGATTTTAGCGTGCGGGCCTCGGCCCCCCGTTTTTAAAGCAAAGTAAAGACATTAACGTAATACCCATCCAGAATGCTATCCCTCAGTTCATCAGATAAATGGAGCCCTGGCGGCTCCTCTCCATTCGAGTACGTGGAGAGGATGGCAGAAGGATCAGTGACGTCAACATCACCCCAGACCACCCCGGGATCCTGCCCAGCCTGTGTAGCCAGCGCCCTGTGGTGTATAGCCCATGCAGGCAGCCCTGGCTCATGGGCTGCTGCTGCCCAGTAATCGCTTGGAAGCTGCCCACTCCGCCCTGCAGTGGAACCCTCACCTGAGGAGGCCTCACCCTCCGCCTTGTCGCGGGAGTGTGCAGAGGAGTCTGAGCTACCCCGCTCCCGTCCCCTATCCATGGATTGTGCAGCAGGCCGAGAACCTCGACGACTGGCTGAGCCGGTAGAAGCCCCCCCGCGCTGCTGAGCTGAGCCCCCTTCGGACTCGGCCTTCTGGGCTCGTTTGGCCACCAAATCCTGGCTCATCTTGGCCACCTTCTCAGAGAGTTGATCGAAGGCCTGCTGGAGGCCCCACATGGTATCGGCCAGCTCCGCAACGCCATCCGACCCATCTTTACCACGTGGCACTGCCTTCTTCATCGCCACCACTTCCACTGGTGTTCCGACTGCTGCGGCTGTACTCGCCCTTTGGGCGATGACCGGGGTGTTACCCCGGCAACTGTGCCCGTGTGCTGAGTGCTGTGTGATGGGGGCTTCATACCTGCTCAGGACACGACAAGTTAAGACCCCCGGCCCCCTGTAACCTGCCACCGAGCAGACGAGTGTTTGTGTGCGGGTGGCCGGAGTGCGCAAGCGGGGAGGTAAAACCGCACTGCGAACCAACTGATAGAGCTTTTCCAACCTAAGTAATGACTGCCTGACTACCTAACCCTTGAGCCTTACCTATCTAACTACCTGCTAAGTGGCGACAGGAGGGGAGCCATCAGAAATAATCTAGCTTTCATAGTGCTGACAGCCCTCCAGCCCGCCGGTGCCTCCGTGGGGGGATTCTGGCCTCATATCTGCACACCGGGACCCCTTCCCGTGGAGAAAATGTATGATTTGGAAGATGGGCCCTGTGGCATCGCACCCCTCTGAGGCCCGTACCTTCCCCGGGCTCGGACCCGATTTAATTCGGGGGATGCGACTCCCCCTTCCAATTCCCTTGCTGGCAGCCTGGCTCACTATGTATGGAAGACTCTACTTTGTGAGCTACTGGCACCAAATCCGTGATTGAGCGATTCGGCCACTGCGCAAACCAGTGTGCTCTGAAGCCATCTCTCCAGAACCAAGTCAATTTATGTGAGCTGGAGGTTATAAGCAATAAACCTGAGATCTATAACTGGAAATGGCAACTTACATTTCTGTAACGCAGTGATCCCCCCAATTGTGCGTGCCACATAAAGGGCGGAAGTGTACCCTATACAATGATTTCACCACGTTGAATATCCATCTACCACAGTTCGGATCATTCAGTCAGTCATCTGGAGGGAGGGTTCCCTGGTTCCGGGTGAGAGGTGTAAAGGAATCCCAGAAACACTGCTACTTGGCAAGCCAAGGCCCATTCCTGAGAGACTGTGCAAAGGGAATTCTGGGAAGGGAAGTGAATGAAACTATCCCATCATTGCCAGAGGGCTTGCCCATCCTTCTGGGAATATATAGATCTCTATTTTTCTATCAGTGGGGGGGGCTCCACTATTGCCAGTGAGGCAACTGGGTCCGGCGGTAGGGGCAGCCGCTATCCGCGTGGCCTGGACTGCTGCTGCGGACGCTGCCCGCTCAGCCCTCCCCACGTGAAACCCCCCCTGGAGGCACCCAGACTGATTGGGTCTGGGGAGAACGGGAGGCCGCCTGGCCCCCCCACCGGCACCCGGGTGGGCCAGGGGGCCCGGCGCGAACACACTGCAGGCTGGCTGGGCCCCGCCCAGCCAGGCTCCAATGGGGAGCCTTGCTGCGAGCCCACACAGCTCCCTCAGCACGCTCCCGGAGCTGTCACCCTGGCTGGCTCCGAAAACCGTGCTAGCGTGGCGGGTGGGCCGGGGAGGCGGTAGGCTGCGTCTCCCCCCACCACCCCCCAACCACCTAGGCAGGCCTGGTGCGGACCCGCTGTGGGCTGGCTGGGCCCCGCCCGGCCAGGTTCCGACGGGGAGCCGCACTGCAGGCCTGCAAAGGCCCCTCAGCACGCTCCCGGAGATGTCTGCCTGCCGGCCCACAATCTGCGCTGCAATGGTGGGCAGGCCGGGAAGGTGGTAGGCCGCTCCTCCCCCCCACCATCCCCAACCACCAAAGCAGCCCAAGGGCCCGGCACAGTGCCGCTGTGGCTACCCAGGTTCTGCCGGACCCGCTGGGAAAGAGGTGGGCTGCGTCTCGCTCCCCCCGACCACCCAGGCAGGCCCGCGGGCCCGGCAGATGCGCTGCGGGCCAGCATGGAAGTGGTGAGGGAGAAGAAAAGGCCGCCATCATCCCCCCTGTCCCTACCTTCAAACCGGGCTTGCCTCGTGGTCGAATGGGGAGGGGGAGCGGCTTCCCTGCTGCTTTTAATACCTCCCCCTCCCCAACCACCCTGCTGACCCCCATTGGCTGGGGAAGGGGGGAGGCACGTCTTTTCCCGCCGTGCACCAGGGAGCCCCCCACTTCCAGCCGGCCTCTCCGTCCCAGCCCGTCCCCACAAATGGTGGGCCCGGCCTACCCGGGCCCTTTCTGCTTTTCTAGATGTCTTTCCAATAGTCTCAAAAGAAAAACCTCTGGTTTCATTTAAACATTAGTTTTTAGAATCTTCTGGATTAGTGAATGTATTTGACACCAGAATTTTTTGGCTTTGTTACATGTCCACCATAAATCATAAAATGTCCCTTCATTTTGTTCACATTTTCAACATACATTTGAAATATTTCTGCACATTTTTGCTCATTTCTCTTTAAGACTAGAAGTTAGTGTAAATTTAAGACTCTTCATACACACATTTTCCCATTGTTCCATTTGTATATTGTACCCAAAATTTTTAGTCCATTTTATCATAGATTCTTTCACTCGTTCATCCTATCTCAAATTTCAACAAGAGTTTATACATTTTAGCAATAACATGTTCGTTGTTTGTACATGATTCAGTTTCAAACTCAGTTTTAGATCATTCAAAACCATGTAGACCTGGCCCATAAGGCTTGCACTATATATTAATGCTTTGCTTATAGTAATATTCTTATTTTTAATTTTGATATTAAAAACTTTCAAGGCCAAAAAGCATTACAGGCCTTGTTTTAAACAGGCCAAACTTTTTTTTTCTGTGCTAAGAAAACCAGATACTGCCAAACACAAAGGAATGTATTAAAAGATAGTATTGAGAACTGTTGTGAACAATTCTCTCTGTCTACTAAATGTTACAAATAAAGACTGAGGCACTGTTTCTCACAGAAGAAAAATGGCTGCTGTTTTAAAGAAGAAGCCATTCATGGCTTATAAGATTCAAACACGATGTTAAAACTCTCTTTTTCTGTCTTTCTGTGTAAATTGGTTATTTAGAGGAACACTGATACATAACCAAAATATTTAAGGCCAAGATTAATAACTAATGGTTTATTAATACCTAGGCTGATTTAAATAAGTGATTAATGCCATATTGATTTTATATAGGTACAGCATTTAATGCGATTTCTTTAAGTAATGTAGAGATACTAAGGCTGAGTTCAGACTGGCACTTTGGCCCGAGATAGGCACGTTTCACAAACGTTTCACAAATGGATTAAAGGGCCAGTTCACATGGGCACATCTGTCAGGCATTCTCCAACTGGATTTTGCTAGTTCACACAGTAAAAATCCAGTTGGAGAGTGCACTGAAAGTGAACTGAAAGTGGATTATTTAGTGTTTGTGACTGCAGCATTTGTTAACCTAAAACAACAATGGCCCCAGTCACACGAGAGGATTTTCCACGCAAGAGGGACGGATCGGGGGTGCATCAAGCGGGCGCGATAATACCACAACATCTGGGAAATGGAGCGCACCCGTCCTCGAGCCATCCCGTCCCAGCAAAACCGTGCATCAAAAACGTAGCACCAAAACAGTGCTACCAACTGGCTGACGCGCAGCAGGGGCGGGCATCTGATCGCGCCGCGCCCCTCTCCGCACAGCTTCCCAGGCCCTGTTGAACTGTGCATGACCGGGCATGCACAGCAGGCTCGCCTCATTCCCCTGTCCGTAGCTTCCCCCGGCATCTGATCATGCTGGGGAGCAACTGCGTGGTGGCTCAGGGGATCTGTCTGATCCTGCCACCGCGCTTCTCTTTTGATATGGCTCTAAAAAGCCACACTTCAGCCGCACCTTTTCTCCCAGTGTGACCGGGGCCAATGTTGTAACTTCTGAAGAAGCTTTGTTCACTGAATGTTATCTGAATGCTGGAAATAGAACTATGAACATGAGTAAGCAACTTTTTGTATCTAGGCCTCAAAGATATGTAATACTGCTTTGTTTAAACTGAACGTAATCTTGAAATGTCTGAAAATCAGGCCCAGACAGCAGTGAAGCCAGGAGCAACATTTTTATCAGAAGCTACATTTGGCAAGGTGTTGAGAACTTCTTTTGTAGATGTGAACTTATAGTAATGCTTTGCTCACACAACTTCAAAACAAAATTTGAAACATTCCCCCCCCCAATAGTCGGAATAAAAAGACTCACACAGATGTGTTGGCATAAATAAATGGCAGCATTATTAACTTTTAACTTTAAATGGTGACCTGAAACTTGGCAAGGGACAATTAAAACATAAGCCTAGACAAAGGGATACCCCCTAATCTCTTCCCTGGCCAAAAATGGGCAAGCCACTGAGCCCCTGGCGCAAGCCAATGCTAACATGGCTGTAACCAGGTGACAGGACATGCTAATAACCCCCTGAAAGGAAGCCAGCCACCTAAACCTGCAGAACTTGAGGGGAGACCAATTCTGGGGGTATTGCAGGCTGTTTGCAATCCCCACCCTAGGCCCATGCCAAGGTATGGTTCCTTTTGAATGTGCCCATTCCCCAATCAAGGGTGTGTGTGTCTGTTTGTTGGTGCTCCCCACCCTATAAAAACTGCCAGATTCCTGCCACAGCAAGGGACAGGCTTTTGCTTAGGCCCTTGTCCCCACACACTGGCTGACAATATGCCTGAGCCCTTGCTGCAGTTCATCAAGAAAAATTCTGTTCCTAAACTTGGACAGATGCACCTCATCATCTCTGTACAGATGAGGGAATTCTTTAGCTATCCATGGGTATGAGATATAAAATCCCATCCCACCCCACATAGCCTTCTGGATCTCTCAGTTGGCCTTCTGCCAGGCTTTTCAATACCATGTAGGTCACAAGCCCATCTCCACACCCTCCATGGAAGAATGGTAGACCACATCAAATGCAGTCCTGGCCATTGTGCAATAATATCACACATGTCCGCCTGTGCTTGCAAGATCAGGGCCTGGGCCTTAACCATACTGAGGTCATTACCACCATGGTGAATGACCAGAATGTCAGGGAGAGGACTGCTCCTCTCCAAAAACAACAAGGGCATCCACTTAGTCTAGCAGAGGCCACGCCTGCCTTGCCACTCCACCATGATGTAGTTGCTAATACCAGCTGTGAACTCATCCTTGTGCATTTGCCTGGTGGGCTGCCTAAAAGACAATACTGTGGCCTGCAATCAGGATCCATAACCTCCACCCAGGAGCCGAAGAACCTAAAACCAAATAATAACAATAACCAATTAACAACGGATCATAACAGTTTACAGGGAAACCAGAGGCCTGACGTATGTCCAATAAGTGGCAGAATGCCACCTCCCAACTTTTTGAATGGCTGGGCCTGGGTAACCTATAGCCACCACCATAGACGCTGCCCCAATCCAAAAGGAGTGGATACCAAACCTAACATCAGACAAACCAAGCTTAACCAACAGCCCAAAACTGGTATGTTGTCAGCAGAGACTTGTCATCATGGACAAACAGGGAACCATCCCCTTGGCCACGCTGACCAGTGTACTGGCCCAGAGCCTTTACAGGTCAAAGATCCTGTTCGGCACAAAGGGCAAGAGAGATCTCACTCCCCTTGCCCTTCTGGTCTATTTTATACAGCTGCACCTGAATGATAACCCAATCCCCTTCAAAACAGATGTCACCCGCCTGGTGGACTTTCCTAGAGGGATCCAAGCAGGATTGTTGTACCAGCTTGCTAATGCACAAGGTGCCAAAAAATGCCGTCAGTACAGCAGCATGAAACAATGCAGTCTCATAGCTAGAGTGGCATACTTGGCTCCAAATGCCATAAAAACCCTTCAAAACTGCAGGGGAGATGGGCTGCTGGGCATCCTGCTGGGTTTCAACCTCCCAAGACCAGCCCTCCAGCATTTTGTGAATGCAGAAATCAGCAGTGAACTCAGCAAATCCACAGGCTTTGCTGTTAAAGGCCAAAGCAGCCAACTGCCCTCTGATGGACTTAATTGCTGAACCCTTACCTTTCATCATGACACAGTACTGTTGCAGGTGGTCAGGGATGGGCCAAGCATTCAGAAGCCCTACCTACCCACTAGAGACCACAAACTGAGGAACCGCACAGCCATAAGCTCTCTGAGTGCTTGGTGCTATTGGTAATTCAATTGCCCTGTGAGCCTTGACCTGCCAAGCTGCCACAGTTCCAGGGGCATCCTTGTTGGATGTAAATTTGCCTCCGGGGCCAGCTGGCAATATCTCTCCATCTGTTTGCAAGATAGAGCATCCACCACCACGTTACTAACCCCCAGGGCGTGCTTGGCAAGAAACAATATATTTAACTGGAGGCAGTGAGGACTAAAAGGCCTCACCAAGCCCATGACCCTAACAGGTCTCGAAGTAAGGGAATTAATAACCTGTACTACTACCATATTGCCATGCCAAAAATGTACTGTGCAATTGGCCAACTGCTTGCCCCAAACCCAGTGTGCCACTAGAATGCAAAAAATTCCAGAAAAGTGAGATCTCGGTGAATCTCACCAGAAGACCATTCCTCAGGCCATTCTTCAGCACACCATTGACCCCTGAAATAAATCCTAAATCTGATGGAGATAGAGGCATCAGAAGTAATCTGTAGTTCTGCTTCAAGCTTTAGGTCATCATGCCAAAATGAAACCCATTAAACTTCTGCAAGAACCTGTAAATCTTCCCTTATGCCCTTCTTGATTCTTAGTCTGTGGTGAGGGCTATGCAACCCAGCCACAGCACTGCACAGACAGCAAAGAAACACCTAGCCAGGTGTTACTACCCTGCATGCAAAATTCAAGTGCCCCACTAACTGCTGAATCTCCACCAAGGAAAGTGGCCACACAAAACTGTAACTCATACAACTTCAGGTAACCTAGAGGTCTGGTTAATGGTGTCCAATGCCCAAAAATGTCAAAACTGAGGATGGGCCCTTTGTCTTCTCATGAGCTAAGGGGACCCCCATCTCCCCGGCTAACTCCATAAAGGACCTCAGCAAATGAGCACAATGTCCAGTACCAGCAGATCCCGCAAAAAGAAAATGATCAAGATAGTGAATGGTGTCCTTCAGGCCTGCTTTGCGCTGCAAGGCCAATTCCAAAGTGGAACTGAAATGCTCAAAGGCAGAGCAGGATACCAAACAACCCATAGGAAGGACCTGATCCCTGTAGAATTGGCCTTCAAAAGCAAACCCCAAAAGTGAACTGCCAGGTGAACTGCCAGGAGACAAAATGCCAACTTGATGTCACATTTCACCATCTATGCCACTGGGCCACACTGGCAAACCACCCACATAGCTTGGTCAAAAGATGTATAACTGACTGAACAGAGGTGGTCAGGGATAGCATTGTTAGCTGAGCTACCCTGAGGAAAAGACAAATACGATACCCACCACTTTCCTCTCTCAAATTGGGAACTGGGGGAGCCAAGAACAGTCCAAGCATCCTGCCTTCTCAGCACTCCTTGGCTATCTTTTCCCTAACCATGTGTTTCAAACTCACCAGGATTTTGAGATTCCAAGATGTAAAACCTCTCTGGGGACCCTGACAAGGTATCCTAAAACCATGAGTAAAACCTTCCAACAGATATAAACTATCTACACGGTGAGGATAAGCCTCAAGCTATTTCTTAAGCTGAGTTAGTTTTCTAGCTGGGGGGTGGGGATTCCCACCCTACCAGGTCACTGACCAGGCCCCTTTTGTTTAGGCCTGGAACAAGACACGAAGACATGAGACCCTCCACACAGAGGGCACTCGTGTCTAAACTTACAAGATTTTTTTGAGCATGCCCTTTGCAAGGCAAATTCCCAGCATAGCAAATAGGGTTGAACACCCAGGCCCCTGGAGGGGTGAGAAGCCACAACCCCAGGCCCATGTTGCATAATATGGCCACTATCTGAATGGTCCCCCAATGAAGGCTTAGCTGGAGCCATCAGCTGGAGCCATAGTTGTTGATGCACTTGGTCCCACTGCAACACTGGACTGACTGCTGCTCTCATCCTGAACTACTCAACATATTGTAACCAAGCAGCCCCAGAGAACTCTGTATAGGCCCTATAAATGATGTCCATGTACTGAAAGGGGGCAGCCATAACTAGCTGAGCCCTGGCTACTACCCCTGAATATATCAAGAGCCCAGGTAGCCAGTTTGCCCATGTGCCAGCCACCCTCCATCTCTTGATGCACTCCTTGTGCCTCTCATCCAATTTTTCCTTATCTTTCTTTTCAATGTTCCTGAAGAGCAATGTGAATTTACCCACAAACTCCCCTTTTAAGATTCCCCCCCCATCACTAATGCCAAGTGATTGCCCAAGGGCATACCAACCTCCACACGTGATATGGCATTAAAAGGAATGGAAGCATAAGGGAACCCCCCAGTGAAGAGAAACCCCAAGTGCCCCAAGAGGGCAGTTACCCGGGGTAGGAGCCACCCAACAAAATGCTCCATGTGCCTGTGATAGGAGGCAACACCATCCCCCACAGCCCCACCGGCATAGAAGAAAGCATCTGGTTGTTAGTAGTAGCAGCAGTAAGTGCTGGAGGCCCCAGGGTAGCTGCTGAACCCCATGGCCACCATGGCCAAACAGACCCCACAGATGAAGAGTCAGATTCACCTCCCTTTTCAGTGGCTGCAATAGCCACTGCCACCAGCCTTTGCCAAAGGATGCAGACCAGTTATCCTCTCAGTTCCCGTATTGTTCTGCTCCATCACCGCCTTGCCATTCCCTCTGCAGGGATGAGAGCTGGAAGGTCCCTCTAAGACGGAAAGACACCGATGTGGCGGTTCAGGACTTGTCTTGCAATGGCCAGGGCTGGCCCCAGGTGTCTGGGCGCCCTAGGCAGGACAGCCTGGGGCGCCCACCCCACCGGGGATGCCAACCTCCCGGTGGGGCCTGGAGATGGCGGTGCGGCTCTCCCGGGTGCCTCGCAGCTGCTAGGTACCCGGGAGAGCTGGGGAAGGGGGGCTTAGAAGCCCCCCCTTCCCTCCCAGGGGCTGCGGTGGCATGGCTCTCCCGGGTGCCTGGAAGAGCCATGGCGCCCCCGCAGCAGCCGGCCCTGCAGGTGGCGCGCTCTCCTGGGCGCCCTCCGGAGGGTCCCTGTGGCCCAGCCCGCCCCTCCCCTCCCTGAAGGGCTCCGAGCGCGCAGGCAGGCCAGGCGTGCAGGCAGGCCGGGCCCCAGCAGGCCGCAGCAGAGCGGAAGAAGCCCGGCGGCCGGGGACGCGCGTCGAGGAAAGGGCGGCCGGTGAGAGGGAGGCAGCGGCGGCAGCGGCGGTGGCGCTGTCTAGGACAGCTCGTCCACTCGCCTGGCCTCACTCGGAAGAGGCAGAGCCTGGCTGGTGGCGGCAGCTCCGCAGGCCTGCTGCTCCGGGGGGCGGCGGGAAGGGGGGAGGGCAGCCCGGGGTAAGCCAGCCAGGCCCACCGCCCCAGACTCTGGCACCGTCCTCCCCCTCTCCCCGTGCCCCAGCCCAGCTGCGCCCCTGGCCCCATGGCGGGAGGGTGGGAGGGAGGAGGGAAGCAGGTGGCCTCCCCGGACTGACAGCTGCCCAGCTGGGGAAGGGGCAGGGGGCATTTTGGCGCCCCTGCAGGGCCAGCGCCCTAGGCGAAGGCCTAGCTCGCCTAGTGGGCGCGCCGGCCCTGGCAATGGCTCACATCCTTCCTTCAAGATCAGGGACAAAGGGTGGCACTCGGGGAACAGCTGTCCTGTAGGCAGCCACTGATATGTAGAGTGCCTCAGGGGGCAGTACTTTCCCCAATGCTGTTCAACATCTATATGTGCTCCCTTGCCCAGATTGCACGGAGGCATGGGTTGGGGTGTCACCAATATGTGGATGACACCCAGCTCTATCTGTTGTTGGGCAGCCAGTCTAACCCAGAAGATCCGGACAAGGCATTACAAGTTGTGCCTGGTTGGCTTAGACTGAGTTGACTGAAACTGAATCTGATGAAGATGAAGGTCCTGTGCCTGAGTCAGGATGGTCTGAGGGTAGGAATCCCACTCCCAACTTTTGATGGGGCTCAGTTGGTGCCAGCGTCAGAGGTTAGGAGTTTGGGAGTGCTCCTGGATGCCTCTCTAACAATGAAGGCCCAGGTAGCAGCCTGTGATGGACCTAAAGATCTGGGCCCAGCAGAAAGTAAACACAGAACACTGCTGAGTCACATGACAGAGTGAGGAGGGGGCTGTTTAGCTCAGAACCCTCAGTGATTGGCATTTAACGGACCAAACAGTCAGTTTGGAATTGGCAGTTGAGAAGCAGCAGTTGTTGGACGGAGAGCTAACAGGGAGTCTGTCAGTGAACTGAAGGAGCTCTGTAGCTCTGTGTGGAATAACCTGGTTTACTGAGTTCCTCAGAAGGAAGGGGACAGTGACCAGATGGTTAAAAACAAAACACAATAGTGTCATACACCAATGAGACATCAGTCCTTAAGGGATCTGAGAGAAGTGGTTTCGTGAGGGCTAAGAAAAAGGTCTGAGCCAAGTCAAGAAAATTGGTGGTGGCCAGTTGGACTCAAAAAGGGGCCAGAGAACCAAAGCCAAAAGTTAACCACATATCAGTGCAGGAGGGTGTGATCATCAGAGAGTATATGGAACTATTTAACATCTGTGTAACTGAGAAAAAGAAACAAATTAACCTCCATGTAAAACTTCCGTTCCCCTGTTGTGTTTTCTTTACGTAAAGCCTGTTCTGTTTTGAAGTGAACAAGCCATGGTGCCTATCTATTTAATGGTAAATCAAATACACTTAGCAGTGGTCCTTACAAATATCCCTGACCAATAAGGGAAAACAAATACCCTGAAGAGGCTATTGTAGATTTGTATAGAGGACTGGTCAGCAAAATTATCAGCATCTCTGACCAGGCACAACACGGAGACCCTCATGGTACCACTGTCAGTATAAAGGGGGTGCGTGTCATACAGCCACTGCCAAGTCAGCCTTTTATCACCTTTGGCTGATTAGGCAGTTGGTTCCCTTCCTTGAATGTAACAACTTGGCAACAGTGATCCATGCGATAGTCACCTCGAGGTTAGACTACTGTAATGCTCTCTACATGGGGCTGCCCTTGTCTGCAGCTAGCACAAAATAGTGCGGCCAGCCTGTTGATGGGTCTTTCCATGTGGGAACACATCCAGCCTGTGCTGAAAGCACTGCACTGGCTGCCAATAGTGTACCAGATTCGCTTCAAGGTGCTGGTTTTGACCTTTAAAGCCTTCTATGCTGTTAAATGCTCTGATGGCAGAAAGTGAAGAGGACCTAAAGAGCCTTTTGCTCAGGGTGAAAGAGGAGAGTGCAAAAGTGGGCTTGAAGCTCAACATCAAAAAAACTAAGATCATGGCATCTGGGCCCATCACTCCTTGGCAAATAGAAGGGGAAGTCGTAGAAGTAGTGACAGACTTCACGTTCCTAGGATCCCAGATCACTGCAGATGGTGACTGCAGCCATGAAATTAAAAGATGCCTGCTCCTTGGGAGGAAAGCGATGGCAAACCTAAACAGCATGATAAAAAGCAGAGACATCACCTTGCCAACAAAAGTCCGCATGGTCAAAGCAATGGTATTCCCTGTAGTATGGCTGTGAGAGTTGGACTATAAGGAAGGCTGAGCGCCGAAGAATCGATTCTTTTGAACTATGGTGCTGGAGAAGACTCTTGAGAGTCCCTTGGACTGCAAGGAGATCAAATCAGTCAATCCTAAAAGAAATCAACCCTGACTGTTCCCTGGAAGGCCAGATCCTGAAGCTGAAGCTCAAATACTTTGGCCACCAAATGAGAAGGGAGCATTCACTGGAGAAGATCCTGATGCTGGGAAAGATTGAAGGTCAAAGAAGAAGGGGACGGCAAAGGATGAGATGGTTAGACAGTGTCATCGATGCAACGAACATGAAATTGAGCAAACTTCAGCGGACGGCGGAGGACAGGAGGGCCTGGCGTGGTCTGGTCCATGGGGTCGCGAAGAGTTGGACTCGACTGTGCGACTGAACAACAACAAAAATGCTGTTAAATTTTGATTGTCTGTTTTAATTGTCCCATTGGGTTTTATACTGGTTTAATGTGTTTTAAAGCCGGCATGCGTGCCCTGTTGTGAGCTGCCCTGAGCCTTCGGGGAGGGCGGGATATAAATCCAAATAATAAATAAATAAATAAATAAATAAATAAATAAGCTTCCAGCATACCTAAGGGACCACCTTTCCCCATATGTTCCCCAGAGAGCACTGCATTCAGGGGCCCAAAACAGGCTGGCCCTCCCAGGTCCTAAAGACACCAGGCTGGCGACAACCAGGGCCAGGGTCTTCTCAGTAGTGGCTCCGCATTGGTGGAATGAGCTCCCGGAAGAGATCAGGGCCCTGCAGGACCTTTTATAGTTCCACAGGGCCTGCAAGATGGAGCTCTTCTACCAGGCATTCAATTAGAAGCCGCATGTGACATCCAAGAAGAGACCCTGTGCCCTGGCTTTAGCATCTCTAGCCTGCCTCGCTAGGTAAATAAGGAGATCAACGGACCGTGTGGGAACATCATTATGACTGTCACCCGTGGAGTATGGTTCAATCTGAAAATTCTGCTTGTGCACTTTATTTGAAAACTGTACCAGCACTTTAGGATAGTGGATTTATGGATTTTAGGATAACCAACCTGTTTTTGGTATGATTAATTTTATGATGGATTTTAATTGTACTTTTATGCATTTGTGTAAGCCTCCCTGAGCCTGCCTTGGTTGGGAGAGCAGGGTATAAATTGAATAAAATAAAAATTAAAAAAAAAGATGCAGCAAAACAGATTGGTTAAACTGGGACACTAGAGCCTGCCGAGCTGACCTTGGAACCTCAACGTTGTCCATGGCCACAATAACACCCCAGGTGCTCTCAAGCGCCTTGATCCACTCCAAAATCAAGTGCCTTTCCTGTGCCTCATCATCCTCTTCTGGTGAGGAATGAGCAGCTTAGATGCTGCTTGGTTTTCCTTAGCCAGTCCCTTGCCCTTCCCAAAGGCCATGGCCAAAGTGCTGTAAAATGGCTGCCAAACAAAATGACTGTTCCAGCCAAAATGCATACAACTCCAGATGGGTGTCTAGCATTGCAATCCTGATAGAAAGAAGATACGGGGGGTGAACCCACCACCAGAAACTGGGTACCCACTCGAAGGCGGCCCCACCTGCTCAGAACACAATTAACTCTCTAAAACCTCCTCCCTTGCAATACTGATATTAGAAAAGAATGAGTATCAAACCACATCCTTCTGTCATGATAGAGAGAAGTTCTCCTGACACTGACACCACCTTGCTAGGCCAGAAACTGGACACAGAGAGCTGCAAGTGCCTCCTCATTGTCCGATTGAAACGAGAAGACTGCCTGCTAGAAGAGCAGGCAGAGCAACTAAACAACAGGATCCACCCCCTTCAGTATCTGTATGGGCGGGAATCGCCCAGCAAATCTTTTCCTCCTTCCATGGATGCAAAGGAGGCCCTCCATTCTAAAGCAACCGCAAGGGTTGCAGCCTGGTAGGGTCGTATTATCATTGATAGACATGGTTTTTGTATGCAAACAAAGAGATTATGACTATGTATGCTCCATATCTCAAACAAAGAAAACTCAACTGAGCATGCCTAGTTGATGTCATAGGGGAGATTTTGATATCTCATGATGGGAAGATCACTAGACGGTATAAAAGATGTAACCCAATGTTACTTAGTTGAGCTCTTCAGCTTGAGACTGAGTTGAGAGGATTCCCTTTATTAATAAAACTTTCTTTCCTCTTGCTTCTCTGCCTCCTGCCTGTTGGTGTGACTAATTGGCTTAAGCCATACCAGTCAAAGATCCCCCAACCTTAGGGTGTTGTCTACAACAATGAGATCTTTTATTTGTTTTAAACCTTTCTAATTTTTTTGGCCCCCCAAAGGGGATTTTTTAATTGCTTTTTCTGTCTACATAAAAAAAAAGAAAGAAACTACAATACACGGAAAAATAGGGGTGGGGAAACTACACTCTACAGATGAAAGAAAAGAAAAACCTCTAAAAGCCCAAGAATCGGTGATCATACAAAGCTTTTAAAATAATACCCTGTCTCTTGAATGCAAATTGACTTTCCCCAAAAATGATCATCTACCTAATAAAACATTTCAATATTTTCCCAGCAATCCCAGTTTCTTAAAGAGCTGTGCCCTGCAATAAACACAATTAAGTACTCCAGAGAACAATAACAGTCTACTTTTTCCCTCTTTCCCCTCTCAGATGATAGCCTGTTTTGGGGGCTACTGCCCCCAACTTAGAGTCCGAATCCTTATCAGAAGATCCAGTCTCTACTTCTTCTTCACTCTCCTTGGTGCCATCAGTGGCTCCTTCTCCCTCTCCTGATGGCCAACCATACTGACGCAGAAATTCACAGGCCTTTTCAACAGTCTATCCTTTCTTTCCTATTTGCATATCTGAAGATTAGTCCCTTGAGTACCAACCATCTGTAGAAGACTTTGTGGCTTTGTAAAAATAACACCAAATCTCTGTATTTCCTTCTCTTCCTTCTTATCTCAAATGGAACATCCTTCAATACTTTAATCTCCTTGTCTTTCAACTTTGAGGTAACTCCGTTGGTCACTTTCAGTAGTTGATCTCTCGTTTTTCTTCGGGAGAATCTTACTGTAACTTCCCCTGGCAGATTATTCTTTCTGATAAATTCAGAGCACGATCTAAAGACCATATCTATTTCGCTTTGAAATTGATCCAACGTCACCTCTGCCAAGGGAGCCAACAAGTTACCTACAGTCTGTCTCAGATTCTCCCCTCTCTCCTCCTTGATCCCCTGAAGTCTCAAGACATAGTTTGCCCTTTCCATTTGCAGTTGTAACACACAAGACTCTTCGATTTGGCACTTCTTTTCAAGCGCCTGCAGTTTTTTATTCACCTTTTTCGAGCTGAAACCAATCTCTTTAAGCTTCTGCTCTACTTTTTTGATTTTCTGTGTGTTTAACACCGTTTGTGCTTGTTGTGCGTCCAGCTTATCAGTAGCTGTAATTTTCTCTAGCAGAGGGTGCAGAACCTCCGACAGCAACTTTTGGAGTTCCACAGCTGAGTCCTGTCTAAGCACAGAACTTGAAGGGCTGGAACTTCCTGAAGAAGGCTTAACTTTTGCTAGTTTATCCTTAGAGTCTTTTGGTGGTGCCATGTTTGAAGATTGTTTACTTTTTGTAAAAGTTTGTCAAAGCCTCTGGAGATCCTTAATCAAAACAGTAAGCTCTCACAGTCTCTTTATTTCCATTCATCTGCTTTTTACTGCCACCCCCCCCCTTTTCTGACTTTAAAATCACTTGCAAACAGTCCTTAGCAGGGGGAAGTCCCCTCCCCCCTCGTTTCCTTTTAGGGGAGCACAGTATTTGCTGGTGGTTTTTGCTTATACTCCAACTACCATTTTTAGCGATTGTCTCTCTGCATTCATAATTGCTTGATCACCGAATGCTTGCTCCGGTGTGCTGATCTTGTTCCCATTTGGGATGCTCTATGGTGGACCTGTCGGAGCTTGGAGGAGCCCCCCTTCTCCGGCTTGACTCACCGGAGGGGGGTCTCTAGCACCCCTTGTCTAGGAGTCCAACCGAAGGACATCTGGGGTGGCATGGACGATCATGCCCCCACCCAGCCGCAGGTGCTGCCAGGCTTCTCCCGGAGCCCCGGGAGAAGATGACTGCCATGGTGATGACCAAGACTGGAAACTCTGCTTTAAAATTTTCTGATAATTGTACATTTAAAAAACATTGGTAAGTCAGTTATCAAATCTTCTCTTAATTTCATTTTGTAATCCCCTTTAGAGAAAGAAATAACTACCTTGTCACATCTGGGATCCAGCCTAGGGGTCGCGCCTCTCCTACCTGGGGTCAGCAGAGGGGCCTGCCAGACAGGGTTCTCCCAAGAGCCTCAGAAAAGGGGTGGGGCAGAGTTGCATCACTCCTCTTGCCCACTCCCCTCAGGGACTCTCCAAAGGTAGGCTGCACCCTCTCTCTCACCGACAGGCCAACTGACAATCCTCTCTTCTTTCTCCTCCTTGGCTCTGGGTTCCACCCCTCTTTTATTCCCCTCTGCCAACATCCGGGTCTTGCCTCCCTCTTCCCACAGGCCCCCCCCCGCTGTGTCCATCACTCCTCCCTTGCCTCCCATTGGTGCTCCTTCCCTTCCCCTTTATTCCCCTGAACTGGACTCCACCTCTCCCTATTGTGGGCTGTGACCTTTGATGTCTGAGCTGGGGTGGAGCTAGGTTGACTCCTGGCTGCCTCTGGCTGCGCACTGGAGTCCTCAGATGGGGTAAGTGATTCCCCTTGACCGGGGCAGCTTCCCTGTTGGCCACCTGACCCAGAGATGTGAAAAGGTGTGTCTGAGTGGCTCCTCCTTCGGCCCTGGTTTGAGTGATCTGCCTGGGTCGAGTGTGTGCTGCTCCTCTGCCCCCTCCAGCCTTGGTGCTCCCCGATGGTCTCCCTGCTGCAGGGCCTGTTCCCACTCCTGGGTCCTCAGTGATGGGGGTGCCCGCGGTGAGCAGCCCCTTGGCCATGGGGGGGGTGGAGGGGCCCTGTTGGCTATCACAGTCTGTCTGGCAGGGTTGCAGACACTGTCGGGGAGGTGCTGCTGGGCAGCAGGGCGGCATACGGTCATTGGCGGGGTGCCAGTGGGGCTGCAGCGGGCAATGGGGCCATCTGGTGGGGCCTCACCACTTGCAGGGCTCGCCACCCCTTCACAGGTCCTGCTGGTTGGGGCAAGGGGCTGGCCCGCAGTGGGACACACCTGTTATTTTGACAGGTGCAGGTTCAGGAGTGTATAGAATGGATCCTGTGCATGCAAGTGAAAGTAAACTTGCAGGGGATCTCTGGCTGTCTCTATTCTACCTACCCTACAAGTTTGATGAGTTTGGGATTTATGTGGTCTGAGTTATGACCCCCCAAAGAAATTGTCCCCAGGAAAGTGCTTTCTGGGGAAATTACAACATGTGGGGTAAGTAACAACAATGGGGAAAATGCTGTGAATCAGGACACAATAGAACTAGTAGCAATGTTAATATATTGGAGAAATACAATGTGTGCAGTACATGAATATAATCCTTGCACAATAGAGCACAATGATACTAACTATAAATCTTCTGATATTCCATGAAATATTCCATAAAGCTCTCTTTCCAAAGTAGTACTTTCCAATGAAGAGTCCGGATATTGAAGACTCTATTTTGATAATCTTCCTCAAGAAAATTAGTATAATAGAAACAATACTATGAGACAGTTGTGCTAAGATCCATATGTAAAATTACACCTGTCATGACCCCCTATGGGTTGCCACCTTCCTCTGCCACCGCTGTGGACTTAGGGTCCCTTGGGAAGGCCCAGAGTACCCTCCCAAGTCCAACCAATATGCCTCTTTTAAGCCGAGAAATGTAGGCGTGTTGACCAGGCAGAGAATATTAAACAAATGGTTTATTAATATATTACTGGGGCAAGGAAAACAAGACAAGGTGCTTAAAATATATAACAATGTTTAAAGGCAAAATAAATCTAACGTGACTACCTATTTCTTAACTGGTTGCTATTCAAGGCCCACAGCCTTTTATACCAGGCCTGTGCATGTACTCACTCTGTCCCAAATGAGAGATCTTTCTCTCAGACCAGACTGTCCCCTCAATTTAACTCTGCATGAGGAAAGAACGCAGAAGAGAAAAGAACACAGTTCCACAGTTCACAAAGCTTAAGTTACAATCTCCTCACACAATTCCTGGACACTGATTGGTTACGACCATCGCTAAGCATTGTGGGGATTGTAGGATGTCTGCTTTCCACTCCCAAACAAGTCTCCTAGGGCCTAGGCCTCTAGGCCTTGTCTTCCAGTCCTACACAGATCATGACAACACCAAAGTAACATCAAAATAATTACCTATTCTAAGTATTTCAAAGGCATCAATTTCCAGAAAACTGTATAGCTTCAGACTACTAATGCAGAAGAAACCGCCCGTGAAAAAAGAAGGCGGTACTGTAAATCAGCCTGAATAATATAAAACAAAATTCAAAATACAGAGTAACATGCTGAAAATTAGAAACAATAGAAAATTATAAAAAATAGAAACAATGTTATGAAACAGTTGTGCTAAGGTCCATATGTAAACTGACTACCAAACTGACTACCTATTTTAAATATTTCAAAGGCATAAGTTTCAAAAAAGCTTTATAGCTTCAGACTATTGATGTAGAAGGAACTGCCTGTTACAAAGTAACATACTGAAAATTACTATAATAGAAACAAAGCTATTAAAGAGTTGTGCTAAGGTCCATATGTAAAATTACACAAAGGTAACACCAAAATAATTACCTATTGTAAATATTTCAAAGTTTCCAGAAAAATGTATAGCTTCAGACTACTGATATAGAAGGAACTGCCTGTGAAAGAAGAAGGTGCTACTGTAAACCAGCCTGAATGACATAAAGTAAATATCAAAATACAAAGTAACATACTAAATGAAACTTACCCTCCCAGGGTATTCAAAGAGGTTTGCAGTGACAATTTTATTTCTATTGATGGGCCATCAGTAATACTTTTTAGAAGCCACTCTGTAGCCTCTAAATTGTAAGCCAAGTATCAGTTACTATATAGAGGGAACTAAGAAGAACTCTGAACAAATTAAAGGGACACACATCCATTTACAGTGTATTCTGTTTAAAGAAAGCATGATAGCTCCAATGCCTGATTGAGACCATATGGGTGATAAATTTTTAAACTATGGATCCAAAAAGCCTTACGTTGGAATAGGGGCTTTTTGTATATTTATTCTGTTATACTGATTTGGGACCAAGATTTCTAAAACCAAAAAAATTGAAGTAATTATCAGTATGCCCCACATCCATTAAATGCTGCACTAGAGAGGATTCAAGGTGTTGGAGTGTTATATGAGCTTTATGCTCAATGAACCATGTACAGACAGAATGGGTTGACATCCCAACATATAATAAATTGCACCCACATTTTATGAGATAAATGACACTTCTAGATTAACAGTTTGTAAAGGTCTTCAAATCGCTCCTGAGGGGGGAGGGCATTCTATCTCCTCACAAATCTCACAGATTGAACTGGTTCGTGAGGTAGGTAAAAGTTCATGAAGGTTCATGGTCTGTGAACCAGGCATGCCATGAACCATGAACCAAACTACAGTTTCCCGGTTCTTGGCCATCCATAGCCATGTCTGATATCCATGTTTTAAAGGCAAAGAATTAGGAGGCTGAACTAAATCATTTGGTAAATTGCACATGTTTATCCTCTTTCATCATGATAGGACTATTTGTGGTGTGGAAAGGTCAGAAGTGTAAGGATAAAGTTATAGCACAAGAAGAAAAACAAATCAAATGTTACTTCCTTACAATGCTTAGTGTAGAAAAACTGCCTGGAGAAAAAAAATCTGTCCCATTAACAGAGGCTTAATGGGATATTAGTTACCATGTGATATGATTCTGCTCCATGCTGTGACAAGCTTCAGCTGCCCATTTCCACACATTAAGTTTCTATTAAAAGAGGTCATTTTTCTTTAGGCCTACTGGCAACCCTAACAATACTATTATTTGTGGAAAGTATGTGTATATGTGTTGATACAAAAACTGCTGTAGTCTAGCAAATGCACAGGGTTTCTTACCTTCCAGCTATGAGATAATATTCATATTGGCTTTCACTAACTGTTTACCTAATGCATCATCTAAATCCCCAGTTTCATAAATATGAGGACTACCATGTTTTCCTTCTACTTTTGGTTATTTAAGGAATCTGAGTGTTCTGTTCCAGGGCCCTGGGTCAGTGGTAGAGCATGTGCTTTGTATACATTTGGTCCCATAAGAACATAAGAAGAGACTTGTATGATAATGTATGATAAACTGGGCTGGAAATTTTGGGTATAACATACAAATGGAACAATGGGAAACTGTGGTCAAAGGGTCTTAAATTTGCATTAAGCTCTAGTCTCAAAGAAATTTTTAATAAAATGATGTATCATTAGTATATGTCTCCACCAGAGAAATTAACAAAAATGTATAAAAATATTTCAAATAAGCATTGGAAATGAGAAAAATGTGAAGGGACATTTTATCATTTATGGTAGACTTGTAATAAAGACAAAACTTTTTGAATACAAATCCTTATTCTAATTCCAGACTTTTTTTTTTCTGTGCGGATACCTATTCCCTCCAACAGGGGCCTCACTCTCCCCCAACAGCTTTTCCTGCATAGTCAGTAGACTTCCTGGGTTTGTAGAAAAATCCAAACAGTGGGGAAATCCCTTCAGGGACAGTTGAATTCCCCCAAAAAGCCTTTTGAAATGGCCTCTGCAGGGACCTGACTCCAGGCAGCAATGGTGAGAGATTAGAATGTTGGGGGGGGGGAGGAGGCTTCTGACTGGCTCTGTCAGTCAAAGGGTGGGGGAGGGCCCTTTCTTTCCAGGCCTCTTTCGGCCTTGGAGGGGGGAGGGGAGGGAGCCTTGGGGCCAGGCTGGGGGATTCCTAGAGGTTTTGGGGTGGAGTGCAAGGAGGGCAGGATTTGGGGAAGAGAGAGGCCTCAGCTGGGCATCATGCCACAGAATCCACCCTCCAAAGCAGCCATTTTCTCCAGGGAGACAGATCTCTGTTGTTCACAGATCTCTGGAGTTCACCCTCCAGCAGGCCCCACTTGGAGGTTGCCAACCCTAGGCCTGGCAGCAGTCTAGGGTTGCCAGGTCCCCCCATGGGCACTGGCAGGGGATGGGGGTAGTGGGGTTGCCAGCTCCAGGTCTGGAGACTCCTGGAGATTTGGGGATGGAGCCTGGGGAGGACAGGGACCTCAGTGGGGTACAATGCCCTAGAGTCCACCCTCCAAAGCATCAATTTTCTCCAGGGGAAGTTATCTCAGTAGTCTGGAGCTGAGCAGTAATTCCAAGGGATCCCCAGATCCCACCTGGAGGCTGGCATCCCTAGGCAGCACCCTCTGGGTGACTTGATACCACCTAATTTGCATGACTCAACTTGGCCTGGCTGCTTGCTGCTGTTCAGCAGCCACCCTATGAAAGCCAGCAGTGGTGCAGCAGTTAGAGCCTCAGAGGAGGGTCTGCAAGACCCAGGTTCAGATCCCCATATTGCGTTGGAAGCTGACTGGGTGATTTTGGACCAGTCACATACTTTCAGCCTAACCAACCTCACAGGGTTGTTGTGCAGATAAAAAGGAGGTGAGAATAATGTAAGCTGCTTTGGTCCCCACTGTGGAGAAAGACTATAATTTTCCTTGGTACAAGCTGTGGGGGAGGGGGTGGAGACAAAAAGCTGAAGACAGATAAAGGCAGATAAAGGTTAAGTTGGCTGTTGGGTGGGAAGGAAATAGGGTTGCCAACTCTGGATTGGGAAACTCCTGGACATTTAAGGGGTGGATCCTGGGGATGGTGGGGTTTGAGGAGGGGAGGAACTTCAGACCAGTTTAATGCCATAGACTCCACCCTCCAAACCAGCCATTTCCTCCATGAGAACTACCATTGCCAGCCTCTGGGTGAGGGCTGGAGATCACCCAGAATTACAACTGTTGTCCGGGTGACAGAGATCAATTCCCCTGGATAAAATGGCTGCTTTGGAGGGTTGAGTCTATGGCTCCACCCCCAGAAGGGAGAAGGAGTGTGAGATAGGTAAGGGTAGAGGGGAGGAAGCAAAGGTGTGAGGAATGGGATGACCATCCCGCAAGTTTCTTGGGGGTCTCCACTTGTACACTTACTAATTCAGAAAATTTTAAAGATCAATATACAAATGAAACCAGAGGCCTTTCTTTTGGGTTTGATGGACACATAGTTGGAAAACAGCCATGGAACTTTGTTTTAATACATGACAACAGCTGCGAGGTTATTATACCCTCAACGATGGAAAAGTTCAACAATACCTATAGTAGAGGAGTGGTTGATGAAGTTGCTAGAACTTGGAGAAATTGCTAAACTTACTGCGTTGATTATAAAAAAATAATTTATCCTTTTATTGACAATTGGAAATCCTTTATAGATTTTTGCACGACATGGAGAAGAACAATTTGAAGATCTATGGATCTTATGATTAAGGGGAGATAATAGATAATGAGGGAGAAGAAAAAAGTGTGGCATGTGTGTATGCACACACATACACTATGGAGTAAATGGGAATTTAGTAATATGACCTGCATCTGTCATAGAGAAAATCAGAAGCCCTATTTATAGTTTGACTTTTTTTCTTTCTTTTAATCTTTTTAATGTTAGTTTACTGTTGCTTTGTTGTTTATGTATCTTTAATAGTTTTCAGTTAGTTTTTATTTGTTTAAAAAATCTTAATAAAACTCATTAAAAAAGAAGAGCCCTGCTGGATCAGACCAATGGTCCATCTAGTTCAGCATTCTGTCTCACACAGTGGCCAACCATTTCTTCTTCAGGGCCAACAACAGGGCATAGATGCTGAGGACCTCCCCTGATGTTGCCTCCTGGCTCTGGGATTCAGAGGTTTAGTGCCTCTGAATGTGGAGGTTCACTCAGACACCTTGGTATTAGCCACTGATAGACTTATCCTCCATGAATCTACCTAATCTTCTTTTAAAGCTATTTATTCCTGTAGCCATCATTACATCCTCTGGCAGCAAATTCCACATTTTCATCATTCACTGTGTAACGTAGTACTTCCTACTGTCCATCCTGAACCTACTGCCCATTAGCTTCTTCGTATGCCCTTAAGTTCTAGTATTCTGAGAGAGGGAGAAAAATTTCTCTTTGACAGCTCTCTCCATCCCATGCATAATTTTGTAAACGTCTATCACATTCCCCGTTAGTTATCTCTCTTTAAAACTGAAAATTCCCAGACTCTTCAGCCTTTTATCATAGGAAAGGTGCTCCAACCCCCTAATAATCTTAGTTGCCCTCCTCTGTATGTTTTCCAGTTCAGCAATGTCCTATTCCAGATGAGGCTGCACCATAAATTGATACAGGGGCATTACAATATCATTCGTTTTATTCTCAAACCCTTTTCTAATAATCCCTAACATAAAATTTGCCTTTTTCACTGCTACAGCAAACTGCGTTGACACTTTCATTAAGCTATCCTCTATGACACCAAGAGCTTTTCCCCTCTTAGACTCAGCAATCTCAGATCCATTAGCATACTCTTGAACTTGGGACTTTTTGTCCCAATGTGCATCACTTTACACTTTCCAACATTGAACTTCATTTTCTACATTGTCACCCACTTACCCAGGTTGTGGAGGTACTCTTGGAGCTCTTCACAGTCAACCTTGGTTCTTACCATTCTGAATAATTTTGTGTCATCTGAAAACTTTGCCACTACACTACTCACCCCTAGCTCCAGATCATTTATGAATAAATTAAACAGTGCCACCCCCAATACCAATCCTTGTGGGACCCCACTGCTTACTTCTCTCCATTGTGAGAAGCTGAACTGTCCATTGATTCCTACTCTTTCCTTCCTGTCACTTAGCCAGTTTTTAATCCATAAGAGAACCTGTCCCATGACTGCTAAGTTTATTCAGGAGTCTTTGGTGAGGTTCCTCGTCATAAGCCTTTTGGAAGTCCAGGAATATAATGTCTACTGGGTCACCATTGTCTACATGTTTGTTCACTTTGTCAAAAGACTCCAAAAGTTTGGTGAGGCAGGAGTTCCCTTTGCAGAAGCCATACTGAGTTTCCCTCAGCAGGTTTTGTCCCTTTTAGTGCCTAACAATTTTATCTTTGATTATAGTTTCTACTAATTTGCCTGAGACAGGCTGATTGGCCTGTAAGTTCCTGGTTCCCCTTTTTAAAAACTGGTGTCACACTTGCTACTCTCTAGTCTTCTGGTACAGTGGCTGAATTTAGTGATAGGTTACATATATGGGTTAATAGATCAACTATAACACATATGAACTCTTGGGTGTATGCCATCAGGACCTGGAGACTTATTGTTTTTTAATTTCCCCAGTAGGTCTTGAATTTCTGATCTCTGATCACCTCAATTTGACTCAGATCTTCAGACACGCTTTCCGAAAATAGGGGCTGTGGCATGGGTATGTGCCCCACACTTTCCTTAGTGAACACAGAAGCAAAAAAGTCATTGAGCTTCTCTACTATCTCCCCATCTTCCTTCAGCAATCCCTTATTCCTTTGTTATCCAAAGGCCCCACTGCTTCTCTGGCTGGTTTCCTACTCCAGATATATTTAAAAAATGTTTATTGCTTGTCTTGATGCTTTTAGCAACCCAGTCTTCAAAATCTCTTTGCATGCCTAATTATTGACCTAACATGTCTCTTGCCAGAGCCTTAGTCCCTCCTGTTCAATTAATTGGTGCAGACCTTCTACTTTTTAAAGAAGCCTCTTTACTTTCTATAGCTTCCTTGACTTGCGTTGTTAACCACACAGGCCTACTTTTAGACTTGGAAGTGCCTTTCCTAATCTGTGGAATACATTCTATTTGGGTGTCAGGTAGTCCTGCCATGATGGATGGAGACGGGTGGGAGGATGGGCTTTGTGTTCTGTAGGGCGGGAGGTTGGGATCGTGGGGTGTTGATTTATGCACCTGGAGTGTTCGAATGGAATGCAGAGGGCTAGGCTCTGCCGGCTCTATCTCTGGTAGACTTAACATGCTGACCTTGGAGGAGACAGGCTGTGAGCTTCCTATCGCTTTCAAAGCTACAGCTTGGCTGGGAACAATGGGGGCGGTGGGAACTTCATTAATTATTGTAGTCTTCAGTTCCCGCTCGCATACTAGGTTTTCATTGGTGGAAGGGGGGGTCCCCATTCACCCCCTTTCTGGTATAACTGCTTGCTTTTTGTAACCACGTTATTCTGAACAATGTATCTGCTTCAGCAACCTACTATTGCAGCTCTATAATAAAATGCTATTCTTGCTTCAATGAACAAGACCTGGTGTTTGGCTGACTAAGTTAGGGCCTCTGACATTGGGCTTCAATTAGTGTGGTTCTAAATAGCTTCCAAGCATTCTCTAGCAGGATCTGACTCTCTTGTGTTTCTCCTTCAGTTTCCTTTTTACTATTCCCCTCATTTTTTAAGTTCCCTCTTTTGAAATTAAATGTTACAGTTTTGGACTTTAGGGGTTACTTTCCATTGACCTGGATGCTGAACTTAATAGCATTGTGGTCACTGTTCCCAACTGGTGTAACAACCTCTACATTTCTCACCTGGTCCTGAGACCTGCTCATAACCAAGTCCAAGACTACTACCCCTCTGGTTGGCTCTGTGACCAATTGTTCCAGTGCACAGTCAGTTATGATGTCTAGGAATCTCATTTCTACAGCATGACTAGAGCTCACGTTTACCCAGTCAATGTGAGGGTTTTTAAAGTCTCCTAGTATAATAACATCATCTGCTTTAGTCACCTCTCTTATTTCCTACTCCATCTTGAGATCAGCTTCAAAGGTTTGATCAAGTGGGCATCCCCATTTTTAGGTAACCCTAACGGCCCAGTATTTCCAATCATGTTACTTCTGTGGGGGAGTTGATTTTCCTAATGTTTTCTAACTTATTTGATTTGATGCCCTCTTTGATATACAATGCAACACCACCACCAACCCATCCTTCCCTGCCCTGCCTATAGAGCTTATACCCAGTAATAACTGTATACCATAGATTTTCCCCATTCCACCATGTTTTTGAGATACCTACTATATCTAAATTGTCATTGAACACAAAGCATTCTATTTCCCCCATCTTGGCTTGGAGAATTCTTGCATTGCCATAAAGATACCTATAATGTGTTTCCTTTTCCAGCAGCCCTTTCCTGCCTTGCCCCCTTAGTCACCATACATCGCCCTTTGGACTGACTTGTCCCAAATCAGAGGGTCCCCAATTCCTGTTGGCTTTCCCTCCAGGATTAGTTTAAAAGCTGCTCTGCCACCTTTTTGATATTAATCTCCAGCAGCCTTGTTCCCTTTTGGTTCAAGTCTCTTTTGCACAGGTTTGGCTTGTCCCAGAAAGTTCCCCAGTGCTTAACAAATCTAAACCCTTCCTCCCAACACCACGTTCTCATCCATGCAATGAGATCCCTCCCTGATCTATGTCTTTCTAGCTGGCCCTGCTCATGGAACTGACAGCACTTCTGGGAATACTACCTTTGAGGTCCTAGCCTTTAACTTTCTGATTAGTATCCTAATGTTTTCCTTCAGGACCACACACAACCACATTTCCAACATCACTAGTGCTAATGTGCACCAACTGCTGACTCCTCCCCAGCACTATCAACCTGTCTAGACAGCATGTGATGCCCACATTCACACCAGGAAGGCAAGTAAGTCACCATGTGGTTAAAACAACTGTTGCAGACTCCACTCTCTATATTCCTAATGATCAAATCACCAACTACCAGAAGTTCACCCACTCCCAGCCTCCATGGGTATCCTCGGTATGACAAGATAGTGATCCATCACCCAAGGAAGGGGTCACTTCTAAGAGACAACATCCCTCCTCCTCAGACTGATGCCCTCCAACCTCGGGACTCTCACTCTCCACAACAGCAGAAGAGCTGTCAGCACAGGAGTGGAGCTATTCTGGTAAGTCCCTAAGGATCTTATCCACAGACCTTTCTCTCTGCCTCAGCTTCTTCAGGTCAGCAACCCTAGCATCAAGGGAATGAATCTCCTCCCTGAGAGCCATGAGCTCTATGCAGGAACCACACACTCATTATTTCCACCCGGTTGGTAGATAATCATACATGCCAAACACTGGATCACCCCCGCTCACCTGCTGTCTTTCTACCTTCATACCTGGTTAGTGGTTTAAAGATATCTAGGGTGATTCAGGGTCCCCAGGCCTGATCTCCAGGCCAAGAGCCCTTTGATTCTCACCCTTCGGCTTGTGCCAAAGGCTCATGCCTCTGCCCCAGAGTAGTCTGTCATAGATTCTATCCTTGGCTTTTCCAGTTAATAGGTGATTTGAAAGCTGCTGCCAGTCAAAGTAGACAATACTGAGATCGATAGACCACTAGTCTGAAGCAGAATATCAGTCAATCAAACTTCATTGCTATAGCTGAAAGCTGTTGCAAAACAGGTTAAAATTTTTGGTAAAAATCAAGAATTCCACATACAAGCAAATTGAACTCATGGATAAAATACAGAAATAATGTACATTTATGTGGATCATATTAGTTGATTGATAGCATCATGTATATGTATATATGTCTGATGGTTAAGAGCCAATTGATGAACTATGGATCTGAAAGGTAGACTGTCATTTCTTATCCCTAAAATTTTGGTGCAACTTGAAATCCACTGAAGCCTGTTATACTTAGCACTAACTAATCCAATTAAGCCTATCTCATCCTATATTCTATTCCATTCATGCTGTTTTGTGAAAGTTTGGTAGATCACAATAAAAATATTAGAATTTTGTTTTTGGATTTGTCTGTGGGCCAACATGGCTATCTACATCTTGAACTGTAGCTCATGTGAATGTTTCTACAACCATTCTGGTGATTCCTTCTGAGAAAAAGGCTACTTCCTCTCTACAAGTAAGAGCTAAACAAACTTCCAAAATCAACCACATAGAGTTGCTGCCATCCTATACAATGATTCCTCATTTGGGAGGGCGCTGGGTCCATAAAAGAGAAGGAAGGTGTTTCATCTTGAAATAAGCCTTCCAGAGCTATCTAACAATGCTTAATAGTGCACAAAATTTAGTGTTATATTTTTATATCTGAAGGTAGTATTTCTACAATGAGTTTTAGTAGAAGTGCTGATACTTCATATGCCCTTGTTGTTGGGTGAAACCCTAAAGCAAAAGAATCTCAGAAAGGAAGAGACAGTCTTCTGAATAAGACCTTGTTAACATTAAATCCACAGCTTAAGATTGGTTATTTTATCCTCCAACAGAATAAAATGAATCCTATGAACCATTTGTGCAGATAATAAGTGAGGAGCATCTGTTTTAAACAAGAAAATGTTTTCAAAAGTCTCTCAAGAGTGTCTGAGCCTTTTCATAGTAATGAAAAAGTGTCAGTAGAAGTTGATGTTGCATGTGTGCCTGAGTATGCATGTTGGGGGGAGAAAGTGTACAGAATATGGCATTTTTGCATTTCAAATGCTGCTTAGAAATCACTTACACATTCTAGCATATGGTCCAAAGCCTTCCTATGGTATGAAAAACAGCCTACATATGAATCAGCCTGATGCAGGAAAAAATTGATCTGACAATAACAGTTTTAAGAGAGTGCCAAGCAGTCAGATATGTCCCTTGGCTCTTGATCTAATGCAAAGGGAAAGATGTTTATCTGTTATGTATATACATCAGTTGATAAAGCAGAATAAAGTATTTTCTGACATTTGTCTTCTATATTAACATCTCTATTAGGGCCATGTAGCTGAGAGGGTGTGTGGTACTTAAACAGCATACCATAATATTTATTGCTTATTCTGCCATCAGGCAGAAGTTAAAGCTGTCTAGCGTCACACTGATTCAAAGGCTATTCAGGTCAATAGAAACACTTTAATTGTACTGATTGTATTTTGGGGGGGTGGCCAAAGCTGTGTACAAAATCCTGTTAACATCACCCAGTTGTTTTAAATTTTCCTGAAATGTTAGTAACACCAACATGTACTGTACTCACATAACAAGCCATTTATATTCTGCATTAACACTTAGTGTTCAAAGTATCTGTAACACTCACAACAGCTATGATTGATGTCTTCAGCTTATGTTTTGAAAAGTCCTACTGAAATCAGTGCAACTGCTCTGGGTTAAGTGGTTTATGTGCTGCACTGTGTCTGATTCAAGTACAGTTAAGTAGTTGCATGTTAGCTATCTTGCCTAAGGCTAGGAAGAGAGAGCCAGTTTCAGAGATGAGCTTACAACCTTGGAGTAATTGGCTCATGGTCATATACTGTAATTTGCTAGTGGTGCAACAGGAAAGGGTTAGAGCTCTCAAATGCATTTCTGAAAATCGTGGGTATCAGACTGCCAAATCTTATACCAATTAGCTCTATCTTCTCTGCTCATCTGTAAATGGGGACCTAAGCTCTGGGGCTGAGAAGATCAAAGGTGATCAGAGATGGTGCTGGTTGGTTAAGATTACTTCAAGTACCACTGGCTGTAGCAATAGCTTTGCCTTTAACCTCCCAGCTTGGTAAGATCACCACAGATAGTCTTGGGATAGGTGATATTCTCATCCCTGTATAAGATTGCAGCAGCTCTTAAAAACAGAAATTCTGAATGATAAATGGCATACCTCAGGCCAGTTTGCTTTCTATAGTCTTCAGGGTGATATAATTCCAGCAAAGACAGTTGCAACTATTGTATGTATCCTCAGTGTTGGAATATACAAGGTCTATAGTGCACCTACCTGAAAAAGATCAGAAGCACAGCCTATAAGGGATACTTGAAGGACTGCTCATTAGCATGGGTGCCTGAGTGAATACTCTAACCTGGGAACCCACAGCCAAAGGGGGACATTACAGTATTTTCAAATGCAGCACCTGCCATACTTTTCTTATGGTTGTAGAGGGGTAACAGTACTTGTGAAACATTTTTCTCATCAAGGAGCATGATTTTGGGTCAAACAAATGAGACATTAGAAGAAACAGGATTGGATCTCCCATGCCTTTTTGTTTGTGACGACCAGCCAATTCAGATCAGGGCTGTGCCATATAACTCTTTCCCCTTGTGATGTCTTTGAAACTTGAATTGGCTCTTCAGCGTTGATACTTGACCGTAGGGAAATATGAAGGCATCATACTTGGAGCTAATAGCTGAGAGGGGTTTGAAAAAGATATGGGGGTATGTATTAATTTCTTCTTACCTACTATGGTCCTGATCCAAATCAGAGATGTGCTCTCTAGAGATACTCTGTTTTCTGTTCATGGATTGTACAGAATCTTTTCCAGTTTGTTGTTCAAATAATTAGAACTCCATGAACTTGGCTGTACCAATGCTACAGAAGCACTGTAGTTGCTGCAGACACAGGCTGCTTTCAGATTTATGACAAATTTCTTTCTTGGTGATGTACACAAACATGTTTTGTTTGCTATGCTTGTGTGTGCCTTTTCTCCTCCTCCAATTTGACATGACGTCCACACACTGGACATTCAATTTGCCAACAAATGTGGCCACAGGATTGGAAAAGGTCAGTTTACATTCCAATCTGTCAGGTATCCCTGCCATAAGGGTGATGGGGGGGAGATGAGACGGTAATAGATGTGTCTGTGTTTCTCGTTTGGAATGTGGGGAGGTGACGAGGTTGCCTGGGAGACCGGGCCATATCTCACCTCACACAGGCCTAAATGGCCTTGGAGCCAGGCTGTTCGTCTCCTTTCGCTTTCTAAAGACAACAGCTAGGCTTGAGAACTTTCAGGTGGTGGGAACGTAGTAATTTAGTGCCTCATAGCTTTCCCGCGCGCGGGCTGGCCATCTGTTGGTAGAGGTGTGGGGGCTCCTTTCCCCCCTTAGAGTATAACCCCAATGCTTCATGTATTCAAGTTATTCTTAACAATGCTTCTGTTCTAGTGACCTAGTATTGCAGTCTAATAAATACTATCCTTGTTTCAATGAATAAGGCCTGGTGTTTGACTGACTAACTGAGGACTCTGACACAATCCCAAAGAAGGGCAATGTCAAGGAATGTTCAAACTATCGCACAATTGCACTCATTTCACACGCTAGCAAGGTCATGCTCAAAATCCTACAAGCTAGGCTCCAACAGTACGTGGATAGAGAACTGCCAGAAGTACAAGCTGGGTTTCGAAGAGGTAGAGGAACTAGAGATCAAATTGCCAACATTCACTGGATTATGGAGAAAGCAAGAGAGTACCAGAAAAACATCTACTTCTGCTTCATTGACTATGCTAAAGCCTTTGATTGTGTGGATCACAATAAATTATGGCAGGTTCTTAAAGAGATGGGAGTACCGGACCACCTCACATGTCTCCTGAGAAACCTGTATAAGGGTCAAGAAACAACAGTTAGAACTGGGTATGGAACAACTGATTGGTTTAGCATAGGAAAAGGAGTACGACAAGGATGTATATTGTCACCTTGCTTATTTAATTTATATGCAGCGTACATCATGCGAAATGCTGGCCTGGATGAATCATAAGCTGGAGTTAAGATTGCTGGGGAAAAGATCAATAACCTCAGATATGCAGACGATACCACTCTGATGGCAGAAAGTGAAGAGGACCTAAAGAGTCTCTTGCTAAGGGTGAAAGAGGAGAGCGCAAAAGTGGGCTTGAAGCTCAACATCAAAAAAACTAAGATCATGACATCTGGCCCATCACTCCTTGGCAAATAGAAGGGGAAGTCGTAGAAGTAGTGACAAACTTCACATTCCTAGGATCCCAGATCACTGCAGATGGAGGCTGCAGCCATGAAATTAAAAGACGCCTGCTCCTTGGGAGGAAAGCGATGGCAAACCTAAACAGCATGATAAAAAGCAGAGACATCACCTTGCCAACAAAAGTCCGCATGGTCAAAGCAATGGTATTCCCCGTAGTAATGTATGGTTGCGAGAGTTGGACTATAAGGAAGGCCGAGTGCCGAAGAATAGATTCTTTTGAACTATGGTGCTGGAGAAGACTCTTGAGAGTCCCTTGGACTGCAAGGAGATCAAATCAGTCAATCCTAAAAGAAATCAACCCTGATTGTTCCCTGGAAGGCCAGATCCTGAAGCTGAAGCTCAAATACTTTGGCCACCAAATGAGAAGGGAGCATTCACTGGAGAAGATCCTGATGCTGGGAAAGATTGAAGGTCAAAGAAGAAGGGGACGGCAAAGGATGAGATGGTTAGGCAGTGTCATCGATGCAACGAACATGAAATCGAGCAAACTTCAGCGGACAGCGGAAGACAGGAGGGCCTGGCGTAATCTGGTCCACGGGGTCGCGAAGAGTCGGACTCAACTGTGCGACTGAACAACAATAACAACCAAATACAGCAGACACCTAGGAATGTGTTTAGAATCGTGGTTTGTAGGTAGGAAATAGATTTCAAATTTCTTGAGTGTTCAACTTTGGATGAGATACAAAATTGGATTGAAGGTTTCCAAAACAAGGAAATCTTCAATCGTACTCCACACATGTGGACAAGGTGATAAGATCATGTGAGAATCACCAGCAAACTGTGTTCATGCCCAATATGTTCACAGCAAACATAGATTTGTTGTGACTTCTAAATGTGACCAGACTATTGCAAGAAATCAAGATTAGAATCCAGGGTTTATAAAAAATAAAATGTACAAATGCAACCAAGCAACATTTTTAAACAGGCTCAGTACAGAAGCTTCCATTCTTTTTTAATTTTTGAGATCAGTCCTCCAAGGGAAAAAAGCAAAGAGAGGCAATCACATTATATACTAGTTTCTGCAAACATCACTTGCATGTGACTCCCAGCAGATGTCTGATGCAAGTCGCTACTCAGCAGCTGGTAGAAAGCCACAGGGCACGTTAGCAGATGCTGAGCATAGTGAAGCAAGCAGCATGGTGTAGAACAAAAAGAACAAGACGGAATCCCTTTGGAAAAACCATTCAACACCATTTTGACTTTCAGAGTATTTTTGTTTCTTCACTCTTCAAGAGACAGGTTGCAGACACTTTCCAAATAAAAAACACAGTGACAGAGGTGTGTTCCCCAGTGAAAGGTATTACATAGCTCTTGTTTTTGAGAATTTAATAGGGGTTCATTGTTTTAGGATATAGAAAGAAATGTTGATATGAAATTAGATGACCAATTTCTTTGTGATTCCTTTCCATGCTGGAAAATATAGAGATCCTTTGAAGAAGCTTCCTGCACTGGATATATCTGTTGTTTTGCAAAGGTATTTACAGCATATGGGTCAAGTAGTTATTACAGTGTTAACATAAAGCTAGCATCAAAGATATATTGTGCCCCTACCACAAGTGTGGTGAAATGCTAGTGTATAGCAAACCAAAATCATATCAGCCTTTCTCTTCAGTTTTTTGGCCATGCCACCATACTAATACAAACAACAAGAACAAAAAATCTGCTGGCCTCCACCCAAGGTGGATTTCAATATTCCTATGCTTTCCTAATGGACAGCTTTAAAGTTTCTTGATGCAGCTCAGCAGTTGATCTAACTGTTCTAGGCTGATGTTGCATTGAGTAGGGGGTTGGACTAGATGGTCTGTATGGCCCCTTCCAGCTCAATAATTCTGTGAACTTTGTTCTTGTCAGCCAGTGGTTTCCACTACACAGAATAGAAGGTGGTTGTTTATAATGAGCTTGGGGTGTAGACTAGGTGGAGGAGGCTACATAAGGAACCATTGCATCATCTCCCACCTCTCTGATCCAGTTCTGAACAAGGCACGTACCTTCCCTCTCAACTTTTCAAACTGGGCACAGGATGGGCTCATCTTGAGGACCAAGTATATATATATATATTGTCTTTCTGGAGCAATTGGCCACAAGTTGGGGTCTTTGGAGAGATGTCATTATCCTCAAGACCTTACAGCTAGAGGAAAAGGACATGACACTTAAATTTCATGGCCTTAGCAACCCTGAGATAGCATAGAAATGTTATAAAGAAATAAATGCTTGGCAAGGAGGATCCAGGGTGGTATGCAACAACTGCTCAGGGCTTAGAGCAAAGGTGACCTCACCCAGAATGCAGGGATGCACAGACAGGGGAGGCCTGCATCCCACCAGTTGCCTACCTGGAGCTGTTCCCTTGGTTGCAGCAGCTCCATATCTTGTGGATAAGATAAATAAAGTTTCCCCTTGCTTATCCCAACTAATGGTGTTGGGTCCTCTTATTCTGTGTCCACATCCAATGGTATACAAACATTTGGGACTGATCCCCAAATGAATATATACCAAAGACTTGACATTCTTTGTAATCCCAATAAAAATCTCCATATACTAAATTTGTCTTGCTCTTTCTATAATTAATGTACAACTATCAACAGATCACTAGTGTTTTCTAGAAATTATCCCTTTTCTAATACCAACCCACCCTTTTCCTGGTACATCCGTATTTTAACTCTTCTAGCATGCTACAGCTTTGTCCACACTTAACAGCTACTTACAAAAACAATAAATAAGGACTGGTCATAAAAATAATATCCCAGCAACCCTTGGAATAACTCAGCCTCCTGGCAAATAGCCAACAACTGGGAATAAATCTGGAAGAGCTTAATATACACTGAAGAACTGATCCACTTGGAAGCAGGCTATATGGGTGTACTTATCTTCTTGTCACATGCCAAACTCATTTACTACTTTGAATATAAAGTAGGTCTTGTCATCATGAGGGAAACCACATCCCAGCCCTGCTGAAACTCCATAAAAATTTGAAAAGTGTGCTGACTAGATATACAAAAACAGGGTGTGTGGTTTTTTAAAAAAGATATCTGTTAGTAGATGGGAAAATACTCCTCCCATTAGTTTTTAACAGTTTTAGAATGTGGAGAAGCTGTACTGAAGGCAGGGAGAGGTAATTGGGAAAGCATTGGTAGGTATGAGTCATGTGACAGTCATGCAATAACAAAAAGACTGGATGAATCATTCCGCTAATTTTCCATAGCTGTACAACAAAACATGAGGTTTCTGTTTGTAAATGGAGAAATTAGCCACTTCCTATTCCCAGGAACTGTTGCATTTTTCCCCTCACAGGTTACCCTGAAAATAATATTCATCCTTTAAATCTTGTATAAAGCACCAAGGATGAGCTAAAGATGTATGAAATTGAAGCCAGTATCTTAAGACAGATCATGGAACACATGTATATTTTAGAATATAAAATAAGGAGAAGGTCTAGAGATTTTCAAGAGGATATCTGTGCAATAAAACTTTGAGATACAAAAGCTCTCCCCGTCAAAGGGATCTGTAAAAAGTAATTATTAAGTGCAACATGAAATGTTAGGTTTTTCCATTAGGTTTCTTCAATATCCTACTTTCTCTTTCCTCTCTCTATATATATATTTCTCTATTGTTGCAGGTTTCACCAGGGAAATACCAGCTTCAAATTTATCCCTGAGCTAAAACTTATAAGATGATTGACAAAATATTAAGAAAACTGAAAACTGGGTTAAATATAAACTCTCTTGCTATTAGGGATATATTCTCTACTCAGCATGCACGTGCAACTCCCATTCACAGGCAGCAAAGAGAGAACAAATGCTCCAAAGGGGTTCTGTGTGTGTGTGTGTGTGTGTGTAAGGCTAAGAACCTCTCTATGGAACAGGCACAGAGATGCCTTTGTTTCTCTACCTAGGCAGCGATTGGCAACATATTCCGTAGGCTAGGTCTTGGAAGTCTTCTCATGTGACTGCACAGCCTTTCCCAATTTTCTGTGTGTTCCTCTGGCGTGTTTGAACTGATTAAGCAATACAGAAGGGAAATACAACTGCAGCATGGGAAATTTTTAGTTTGGGAAATGATAACAAAGTTTTGTTCTCTGTGAAAACATGGCTGTTTCAGATTTTGTTAGCCACCAGAGTCTTACACTTTATTCACCCACCAGAACTGGAAAATATGGACAGTAGACCCTGGATGGATCCAGCCAATTTTCTCACTCCATCTCACCTAATTCTCTTGCTTACTACAGTTGCCATTACACATGCTTTTTTCTCTCTGCAGGTTCCACAACCAGCATAGCCTTTTTGGTGGACAAAGGACCTTCCTGTCCCTTTTTCAACAGAGGAAAAACTGTTACCAAATATATGCACAGTGTCTTAAATTGTTCTTTGATAAATCTTGCACTCTTGAAGCTGGCACCAAATAATTTTGCATAGCTGCAAAATATTCCATGGTTTGTATGTACTGGACACAGTAATGTGCTTTTAGAAAGCAAAGTAGTTTTTTTTGTGGAAAAGTTTGCTGAAAAGTCTGCTACGGAATCAAATCTGGGTTTTCTAAAGAGAGAGAGTAAGATTATTATGGGAAATGGCTAATTATAAAATTGTCAGGATAGAACTGGAGAAAGTTTTAAGGGAAATGTTCTTGACTGAAGGTCTGAACTTGATTTGTAGACTGTTGCCATATTGGGAGGAAGGCTGACATCTTCAGCATGAGGGGCTAGATATTCTAAGGCCAAACTGTAGGATTCGTGAATCCCCAATCTGAGGGGCTAGCTATTCTAATGTCAAAGTGGAAGGCTGCTGAATCCCAGTCATGACATCATGGTTTCCAGGTACAGTCAAACCCATAGGGTGAAAGTTGGTTATTATCAGTAGTGCTGAGTGGTGACTAGGGATGCTGCAATTTTTGATGTGAACATGTTCAACTGTCAAATTTAACATATTTGAAGGTGGCCAATTGCTTTGTCTGTTCCGTTCGTGCTGAGCAGCCAATGCTTGCCAAACCAGTTTGCATCAGGTTTGGCCAGAACTGCCCATGTGCAAAGATGCTTCTGATTCAAACTGATTGGCTGTCATTAGCTCCACTAAGGACTACCAGCTGAATACTGAAGGGGAGGGCTTTTGAAACACAGCATTCATCGATGACTGATTTATATGATTTGTGAATGATTTAATGAGTGGTTTAATTGTCTGTTGGAACAATTGCCAGCTCTGCAGAGCACTCACATGGCAAAGATAGGAGGTAGTAGAAATTAGTTGGGTAGCGTGAGAATGTGTATGTGCAAAAAGCCAATTGAACTGTACTGCAAGTGAGTAAGGAATAGAATGTAACAACTTGACAAACACTGATGAACAGATCAATGGAACTATCAAGATGATTGTTGAAAAATCAAGTCTCTGTTCACAAGCAGTGAATAGGATGTGAGCCAAACCAGGGGGTGCTTGAGTATCCCTGGTGGTGACTCACCAGCTGCAAGCAGTAAGTGTCCTGTTCAAAGTGAGTGGAGACTATACCTTACTTGGTACTTGCTTGATACACTGCTGCTTGCTCTATGAGTGGCACTTCTTGTGGAAAATGCCATCAAGTCACAGCCAAGTTGCACAAGGAAAAATAGAAATGGCCTCTTTATTCTAGTTGGCCATTATTAGAGAACTTTCTGGGGTGTCCTGCTCTCTTTACTCTAGTTGCCCTCTACGTTTGAAATAGACCTGGCCTTGGTGCTCCCAGTGGGCAGTGCAACACTTCTAGTCTAGCTGGTGCCATGCAAAGTGACATGTTATCTCAGCTGGTTGGGCATTTTTTCTTACCTCATATAAATGTGAAGGGCAGCAGTGCTGCTCCAATAAAAGCATTTAGTGAACTATTGTTTCTGACTTGCTGGGTCTCATGTGAGAAGACAGAGCTTGAGACCTAGTACCACTCCAGCCTAGGGGTGGGTGGGCCAAGACTGAAAATTATAGTCATAATTTGGACATTTCTGCCCCAATCCATCAACTATTGGCATGTCCTTATTAGATTCAGAATCCTGTTTATAGATTATTTATTTATTTGATTTTTAATCCCACCTTCCCCTGCAAGCAGGCTCAAATTGGATACAGCTATGCATCTGGCTGTGCATATATATCACCATGTACATGAGGTCCATGTATGGGATAGGGATAAACCTTCTCTTTTGTCTTGAAGTGTTACTTGCAGTCTGCTGTCTCAACTTGTTAAGCATGACTATCCCTGGCCTGGGGCCAGTAGCTGCATCTCCTGTAGCGGCGCAATATGGCAGCAATGTGCTATGCACGTTTTTTGCCATTATTACTCATAGAAGCACAGCAGGTAATTTTCTGGTATGTTTTTCCCCCAATGTGCAGAAATGAAATTTAATGTATTTGCCTCTACTAATAACCTAAAAGACCCTATCACCCCCAGTTCTTAGGTGGACTAACCCTCGTTGGAATGAATCCCTCTCCCAATGTCTCAGATAGTAGCAGATATCCATTATGGTCTCAGACGATGGTTCTGTAATTTATCTCAGTTCATATGGGTAAGCCAAACATTTCTGCTCACCCCCTCCCCACAATAATACAAGCTGTTTCCCAGCATATGCCACTGGCCACAATATAAAGATTGGTGACAGAACCAGATTCTGAATAACATTATTGTGCATATTATGTAGCCCCTAAACTATGTTACTGAAATGTCATGTCATATGCCATTGATTTTAAAGCAGAACTCCCATTGAAATCAATTCAAGGCTTTGCTTAAGAGGAAGCGGTATATGAAAAAAAGGATAATTGTGCATCTTGCACTTTATAATATTTTCCAATCTCTGCAAGAAGATGTATACCCAAAGCCTCTCTTTCTTTAAATGTTGAAGGTCAAGGAGTGAAGTCCTAATTTTCTACTTTCTGTTTTAGCTTGTTCAGTGTATTAAAGATAAATACCTTTGTGGCAGTATCTGAAAGGAGAATGCTCTTAATATTTTCTCCCCCTTTTCCTTACCTCTACACTTATTGCACATTCACAGTTGCATGACAGTTTCTTCTGCCCTAATGAGACCCACAGTTGGACTTGAGACATTATTAGAGAACTCTCTCTGAACTGGTCAGGCAGCATATTATTATAAAGTAAGAAAAATATACTGCTCCCTCCCCCCCAGCTTGGGCAGTAAACAAAAGGCTCAGCTCTCCCAGCGCCTTTTGAAATGTAAAACTTGAAATATTTCAGTCCATTGTGGTTTATAATCAGCAAATTTACATGAATAATATAAAAGCTGTGAGCTCCCTAAACACTTCAAGTGCTTTCAAACATGTAGATTTTTACCTTCTGACCTTTAGTTGAAAGGTGAATTGGGAAAGATTTGTAAAGCAAGGAGTCGTCTTCTTTAGAGTCATATGCGAAGAACATAAACTGTTTGCATCTATTGTTGTCTGTAAAATGATGTGTTATCCAGTTTTGTTATTAGATATTTATCAGTATTTTAATTGAGAATGTTGAAAAAGATGCAACTTCTGAAGTCTCCCGCTTTCCCACCCAAAATATTAGTTGGCTACAGTTAAATTTAAAAACCCAACAACAGTTAATTTAAACATTCTTTTATCCAAATAGTTCAGAGAATATCAGCTAGGAATGATCAAGACTTCCCATGAATGGGAGAGCTGTCTCTAGAAGGTTACTTTCACCTGATCCTTTATAGAGAGAATCTTTATAGATTATACAATAAATGTAGTTTTTTTTTTTTAAACCTCTTAATTTCAGGCCTAAACAATACAGTCGCTATGGGACGTTTTCTGTTTTCATGTGATATACTGGTTCACTTGTGAAGGATACCATAGGCATGTGTTGGACTGAGTTGTTAGCTTGCTACCACAGGAAGCTGCCCCAAGAATTCTATGATGATTGACATGATCTCTTTAGCCTGTAACATTTTGAACATATGCATCATTTTATTGGGGATGATGATTTGAATGATGTCCTATATCTGCTGACCACTGTGTTCTGATCCCAAACCATCTAAAAAAATAAATGCTATCTCTACATTTTCCTTCAAAGAAGTGGGTTTGGATATAGCATCCACAACTTCTCTTAGAAAGTTAGAGTTTTTATTTATTTATTTAATACCCCACTCTCTCCACAAGAATGATTCATGGGATATGGTACTTCTGAGAGGAAATGGAGAGAAACAAATGGTGACAAATATGGCTTTGTAAATTGCCTTCCACATTGTGATGTGTATTATTGTTTGCGACAATTACCACTCATGGCAAATACACCAGACATTGAATCACCAGCCAAGCACATGGTAAGGGTATCATTGAGACCACCTGACCTCAGACTATTGACCAGAATCAGCACATACTTGTAGACCTACTAATCAGGAGCATTTTTCGTGTCTTAGCAGCAAGCACTTCCTTTTAACTATGCTGTAAAAAGAAATTGGAATTTTAAATGTAGATCTCTCAGCTCACCAGTTTCTGTTACTATAATGATGTTGTTAAAGTGGCTCCTGGGTGTATACAGTATGCCTGAATCCCATGGTATCTTCCAGTATGGAAAGGGAACTTCCTATGTGGAAAGGGATTGGTGAAAAGGGAGACCTCTGTGCACACATTTATGGGTGTTGGATTCAAAGAATCAAACACACTCACATCTTTAACCTACTTATCATTTTTCTTTCCAATTAAAAATAGTCCATTGGAACAATGCTGTTTTGGGCAGGAAGGATAGGTATTGGAGAGACATCATGGAGAGTCATGGATTTGAAAAATACAGTTAAGCACAGTTAAACTGCATTTAAAACACATAATGAAACATTCTACGGTCCTTTGTCTTCTATACTTCAACGACAGCTTAAAATTCAGTTGTTCATCTTTTCTTAACAACTTTCTTATACACACACACAAAAGTAATTTCTCTTGTTTCTTTGCTTGGCATTTTATCCCGTACCCGTCATCTCTTAGGTATAAAAGTCAGGGCTGTTAAATTTTGATACGGTGCCATGGGATTCGTCATCAGAAATTTCACTGCAGTGCAGCTGCTCATCCAGAACTGACATTACATTCTACTGAACAGTATCAGGAGTACTGTATTTATATGTATGAAAAAGCAGTAACATCTCCTGGACAAAACCATTGTCTATACTCAGGGATATTTGTTTCTTTATCTTTGCATGCTTGTCCTACTAGGTTGTATCAGTTCCTTGGCTAGACTGGAAATATCAGAACAAAGTGAGAAAGGACTTTTAAGTCTGCAGAAGGCAGGAATCTGAGGTACAGGATAAAATCTGTGTTTCTACTAGCATAAGGTAGTAGTTAGAATGTTGAACCAGGAACTGGGAGACCCCAGTTTGAATTCCCACTCTGCCATGAAGACTTGCTGGTCTCTCACAGGGTTCTTGTTAGGATAAGATGGAGGAGAGGAGAACAATGTTGCTAGCCACTTTGGATTCCCATTGTGGAGCACAAACTTTTAAATAAACAAATCTTGTTCAACTATGCTTGGCTTACTACTTTTTCACGTACTTTGGACCTATCAAAGGCATCCCTGGGCACAATGATATGAGCAACTAAATTTAATTTCAGAATTTTCCACTGCATACTCCCCTTTCCACCTAACCTGATGAAACCCACTGGCCTATTGTGAAAACATAATCTGCATAATAGCAGCTAAGTATTTTGTTTCTGTTTTGCTATATGAATAGCTTTCCTGTTAATTAACAATTAGATACTGCATAAGCCCTCTTAATTATCTATCAAAGAGAGGGACTTTTTTCTCCCATTTAGTTGTGAAATTGCTATCTGTGTTGAACTTATCTCTATTCATTGTTAAATCAAGGTTTATCAATGGTATTAATGCATTTTTATTCCCTTGGATGATGTTGTGCAAAACCATTAATGGATTCCAGAACTATTGGTAGAATTAGATGTTAAAGTATTTGTGAAGAAGATACATTTAATGGCTTGTACAATACCACTACATTCTGAACATAGGAGAGTACTTCTGTCTGGAAGATGCCCCTCCCACTGCAGACTCTCACTTCACAGTTCCTGAAGGTCCTCTGACTGCTAGTAAATGTAGGAGGATTCAGTGGGTTTCAGTGGGAGGTGGAAGCCAGAAAATCCCAGCCTGTGATGTCCACTCTGCATACAGTTCATATGGATAGAGACCACTGTTATTATGACACATTTATCATCACATAATAGCCAGGACTGGCACCAAAGCTGGTTTGGTCATGCATCTATCGAGGCTCATGGCCTAACAAAGGACTTCACTGACTGGAGATGAGCAAACCATTTGGCCTTTTCAGGATGAGAGATCACTCCAGAAGCACTTCTGGAAGACTATCCAATTTCCTACTGGGAGAGAGACTGGGAGGCCGCAGATGTCAGCTTTGAAATGCCTTGCTGTTTGCCCTCTGCACCTCCCTGCACAGGAAAAGGTAGACTGTTGCAGAGGCCTCTGAATAATCTCCCATTTCATGTGGCTGGTGTATCAGGGCTGGCAGAAAAATACAGTTGACTCACATTCCTTAAACCCTGGACCTACTGGGTCTTAGGGAAGTAAGAGATGATTGTTCATTGCCTCCATGGTTGCTGCTATCAGGGAAGCTGATGGCAACATCAAGGTCTGGCTTTCTCACATTTTTAAAAACCAATACAAGGGACCAAGACTAGGCCTTCACCCTACCAGAAATGGCACATCAACCCAGTGGCCCCTGCTGTGTCCGAGAGGCCTCCAGGACAATCTTCCATTGCCTGGGTAGGTAGTAGAGTCTGACACTCTTGTGCTCCTTTTGGCCTTGCCAACAATGACTGGATGTAAAGAAGCTCAAAATGCTCATTCTTCTCTCCTCTTTCCATCACGGTATGTGTGCGTGTGTGCATACACATACACAAGAGGGCAGCTTAGCTTGGAAAGGCAGTGAACAGGAATGTTGCCCAGGGCTCTCCAGAACCTGTAGCCAGCCTTGAAAGGGCTTCAGCTTTATGTGGATACAATTAAGTTCCTCCATTTAGCATTTTGTGGGAGTATTTTCTGTACTTTTCCTCAATCTTCCTTTTGCATCAGTGGAAACACAGAAGTAATAGCTAGTATTGGCTGAATCTTTATCTTTCCTAGTTGCACCCTGGGATTCTGTAATATCTGTCCAAGGTTGCTTGTACTGAGTTTTATCATCCTATGACTACCTCCTTCAGACTTTGTCTATAACACTGTAGTGTTTTTTGCAATGTACACTTGGAGGATTCTCCATGGGAAAGTGCTCATTACTCTCTGCACTGGTGAAGCATGAATCTGGGAGATCGATCTGTCCATCACTATCACAAGAAAAACTCATGTGGGCTTCCCTTATTAACAGTGACCCATGTATACAAGCATTTATTAAAAATATCTTTGTAACATTTGCATGTCAAAGCTTTGCTTTTTTAATTTAGTAGGCATTTGATGATGACTCTCATACCAGTAATCTTTGTGTGTACATCCAGAAAGGGTATTCACTGTGTTGTAAAGACTAGGTAATATCAGCTTACTGGTTTGTTTGGCACATAATTGTTCCTAAAGACAATTTTTCAGAGAAAAAGAGATGGGGTCAGATCTAACCAGCTTTTCTTCTATTGAAAAAGGGAAGAGGGGTTCTCCTTTGACCACCAAACAAGCAGTTCTTGGGATCATTGGGACCTGCATGGACAAAAGCCATGTGGGATGGGGGTTGTAGTAAAGAGGGGAAATGAGTTTGGTTCCCTTTTCAATGAATCTCACCTTTCCCCTCTATTCAGATGGAAACTTGCATTCAGGTAATGAAAGAGTGGGGTTATTTTTTTCTGTGTAATTGTTAGAATTTCTAATACTTAGTGTTTTTTTATGTTCAGTGGCAAACATGTTGCAAACATTCTTTCTGCTATGGAGAATGTCCTACATTTCTGGGTTGCATGTGAATGAAGCATGACAAGGTATGAATCTTCCATCTTTGAAATCGCACCCATTGTTAGCACCATTGTCCGAAATAACAAACAGTGAGCAAATATTCTTTAGGAAGCACCTATTCCTTTTGTCTTTGCATCAAGGGCTGAATGCCTCCCTCCCCACCTCCTGCCATTCTTTTCTTCCTGTGGCATAAAGCAAAACCTGTGTTTAAAGAAGAAACAAACTGCTCAGAGATAAAGAGGAAAGCAAATATAATTCCATTTTATTTATTCATTAATGTTGGTGTACTGTCTTAATCCTTTTGATTAATTCACACCACATCTCTTTAGGTTTGGTGATTGCTCAACACAGTTATGTGGTGATGTGTGCTGACTTCTGAATATTAAACTACATCATGGATTTGGGAACATCTGTGAAAGAACTAACTGTACATTTCAAATGTAGTTATAGTGCTATGAATGTTTATAATTACCACACAGAAATTATAATGTTACCTTTGAAAGCTGCTGCAATAAGGAATGAATATATTTATTGCAGCAACACAATGCTTACTATTCTGGTCACAAGCCATTTTTCGTGGCGGTATCTCTTGGAGTTCAGCAGAGTTAAGTGCAACATATTTTTTGCACACGAAAAGAAATAATACTTGTATCTGCATCACATTTTTTTAAAAAAATTAATACACAACAGAAGTCAGGCAATAAAAATTTTTCTATTTATTTATCACACTTCTCTTTTAGACCTTTCTTCAAGGTTAGAATGCATTCATAATGTTGTCTCTATTCTCATGTCATCTCCCAGATAGGTTAGTGTTGTGTACTGAATATGACTCACCCCTGAACCAATACCTGGATCTGGTTGAGCTTGTTTTCCCCGAACAATAGCTTGCTAGGATCCTGGAGCAGACCAATAGAGAAACAGTGTTATGTAAATAACCTATCATTGGGAGTGGGGGGTGTTTGGGGTGTGGTGTTTGCATGCTTAAAAACAGGGGAGCTGCCCTAGAGTTTGTCTTGTAGTGTTCCTGAAATTACTTAATAAAGTAGAGGTGTTTCACTGCAATGCATCCAGAACCCAGTATTTAACATTGGCAACAAGGATGGGATCCTGTTGAGGCAGCCCAGAGCCCATCAGCACCGCGCCACGCACCGAGCTCCAGTGCCACGCACATTGCATCGCTCCTGGGACTATGGCTGCCACTTCAGGACACTTTGACGCATTCGACCCTGCTGCAGAGGACTGGGACTCCTACGTCTCCTGTTTTGAGTTTTTCCTCAAGTCCTCCAAGATCACAGAAGGCACAAAGAAGCGTGCTACCCTATTCCAACTCTGTGGCTGCTTGACCTTTGAGATCGCTCATTAGTTGCTTGCTCCAACAGAGCTCCAAGACTCCCCGTACAAGACACTTTTGGACCGGCTTAAGGAGCACTTCTCGCCAAAGCGCCACCCACCACACGTTCCACACTAGGAACCAGGCCATGGGTGAATCAATCGTGGTGCATGTTTATAGCCCTCTGCCGGGTCACCAGACATTGTAACTTCCATGACCTCAAGGAAGCGTTCCGTGATCAGCTGTTGTGCAGACTGTGGGATGAACTGATCCAATGAAAGCTCCCTGCTAAGCAAGACCCCAAATTCAAGGAGGCCATGGAATTAGCCCTTGATGTGGAAGCTGCCGATCAGTTCACTGTGGAGGTCAGGCAGCCGCAAAATCCACCATGTTCAAGGAGACCAACCACCATGGCCCTCCACATGGATGTCTCAGAGGAAGATGTCCTGCAACACCAGCACCAAGCCCGCCTCAGTGCTTGCCCATCTGCTTCATCATGCACTGTCAAAACTGCCACATCAATGCCATGCACCAGCTGTGAGGAGCCCCACGAGCAGAGGTCCTGAGTTTTCTGAGACACCACATGCCAGAACTGTGGAAAAGTTGGCCACATTGCCCAAGCCTGCTGTTCCAAGGGAAACTGGAGGTGATCAATGGCAGCCCAGCATCTATGAACTCAGTGGAACTGCACACCACCACCGTCCAGTAACACCGTACTGAACTTGCCCCAGGACACCCCAGATAAAATTATGGTGACTGTCTTGATAGAGGGAAACCCCTGCAAGATGGAGCTAGACAAGGGGTCCTCCATCCCCATAATCTCAGAGGACACCTTCAGGAGGTTCTGCCCAAGAGGGCCCTCACCTTAGACCAGTTGGTTTCACCCTACAGGACTTCCAACAGAATGAGGTGGCTGTGAGAGGGGTGGGCAAGTTCTGGGTGCAGTACCAGAATTTTGATGGACTTTTGGACTTGCTGGTGGTGGGAGGCAGTTTGTCAGGTTCAACAGCAAGTAAGTCCAGGCCCTCTTCAGTGAAAGATATGCTTTATTGGAATACAAGTATGTTGCCCTTAGATGCAGATTCATTGTCAGGAATACCCAAACAAGCATGGAGACTGAGATATATACTCTGATGCATTCGCTTAACTAGCAAATGAAAACTCAGCACGCGCACGGGAATTCTCCCGGCGGGATTTTACATAATGAACAGGAGAACCCCCACCACCACCTTTGGAAGGCAGAAAGATTCCCACCAGCTGGGAATACAAGCCTTCACCCATGCTCAAAGCCAAGTAGATAGCATTCGCTGGCATTCGCTGGTTCTCCCATGGTTACAGCAAAGCAAGGCTATGCGCATGCGTGCAAGATAAATGAGAAATAACACAGAAAACATGGCAGGTGCTTTACATCTGACATTCTGCCTCCCTATGATTACATCATACAACTTCAATGGGGTACAAAGGGCCCTCCCGGCTTGCCCAGGAAACAGTGGTGAAAGTCGCTTAACAATCTGTTCGTATTAATATCAGATGCCTTCACCCATTCTCTATGTTGCGGGCCAAAATATACCCATTCCACGAGGTAGTACAGCTGGCCACGTTTAAGTTTAGAGTCAAGGATATTGGAAATTTCGTAGTGCTCTTCACCATTCAACAAGAGAGGGGGTGGGACCGGTATCTCAGGACGCCATCTGTTAGGAGGTTGGCTGGGCTTTAGCAAGCTGAAATGGAATATGGGATGAATATGTTTAAGACTCTTGGGCAATACCAATTCTACAGTCACCTTATTGATCAGCCTACGAATTTTAAAGGGACCAATATATTTCCACGCCAACTTCCGTGAAGTTTGCGGAATCCTTAGGTTCCTAGTCAAGACATAAATGAACCCTCCAGGCTGCAGATCCCAACCCTCCACCCTCTTTCTGTCAGCCTGGGCTTTATATGCTGCCTTGGCATCCTCGAGCGCCTCGCATATACGCAGCCAGGAGACTTTCAGTTTGGCACACCAGTCAACAGCTTCCCCTTCCGTCCCTGGAGTGGAGCTAAGGAAAGGTAATGGGGGGCTGTCATACCCCAAGGCAGCTTTAAAAGGGGAGACCCCCGTCGAGGTATGACATGTGTTATTATAGCAAAATTCTTCCAAAGGAAGGAGTTCTGTTCAGTCATTTTGTTGGAAGTTAGTAAAACAGGAGAGATATTGCTCTAGGGTTTGATTTACTCATTCCGTCTGCCCATCCATTACTGGGTGATAGGCGCTACTTAGAGCTCTTTCTATCCCCATGCAATTCATCAGTTCCCCCCAGAATTTAGAAACAAATTGCATTCCGCGGTCCGAAATTATTTTGACCAGCAATGTATGCAATTGCACCACATGGTGTAAAAATGCCTTTGCTAAAGAGTGAGCGGTTGGCAGCCCCGGTAAAGGGACGAAGTGCGCTTGTTTGGAGAATAAATCCACCACCACCCAAATCACAGTCATCTGTTTGCTGGGGGGTAAATCTGTAATGAAATCCATCGATATGACTTCCCAGGGTCTGCGGGGTGTAGGCAATGGTTGTAACAGACCTGGGGGCTTTCCCACTCTGGGTTTGCACATGATGCATGTTTGACAAGATTGCACATAAACTGAGAGATCTTTACGCATCTGCTGCCACCAGAAATGCCTTTGCAGCAGATGCAATAATTTGACAAAACCAAAGTGTCCCGCCAGCTTGGAACCGTGGACGGCTTGCAATACTTCCCCCCTCAATGAGGCTGGGACAAACAGTCTCTCTCCCTTATACCAACATCCATTTTCACGGCATTCCAAAGTCCCCATCATTTTTAGTTCATTTTTCTCTGTATCTGTGATGGCTGCCGCAAATTTCTCCTCCCACGGGGTAGTCATGTGTGGATTGGGTATTCCCCGGGACTCTTAGTCTCAAATCACTGCCGCCCCACTTAATTGGGAAGGGGTAAAGAATGAATCACGGACCTCCACCCTCTTGCTTTCATGTTGGGGAAGGCGGGAAAGTGCATCAGCCAAGGAGTTTGACCTGCCTGGGAAGTGGTGTAGGGTAAACTGGAACTTTGCGAAAAATTCAGCCCACCAGAATTGCTTGGTGTTTAGATTCCGGGGTGTTCGTAGGACCTCAAGGTTTTTGTGATCAGTCCATACCTCAAAGGGAACCCGAGCCCCTTCCAACCAATGCCTCCATATGGAGAGGGCCAAACGGATAGTCCCTGCTTCTTTATTCCACACGGGCCAATTTCTTTCCATGTCATTGAATTTCCGTGATACATATGCTAAGGGATGTAGTTGACTATCTGAACCTTCCTGTAATATCACCCCCCCCATAGCGGTGTCTGAGGCGTCTACCTGAACCACGAATTTCTTGGTTTCATTGGAGTGCGCTAGCACTGCTTCAGTGGTAAACAGAGCCTTTAATTGTTCAAACGCCTCCTGACATTTGGAGCTCCATTCTAACCTTGCTCCAGGTTTGATTGCTCCCACCCCTTTCCCTTTGGTTTTCAGCAGGTCAGGCAGGGTAAGCTCACTTGAGCAAAGTGGGACAAAAAGTGACGGTAAAAATTGGAGAAACCGAGAAAACTCTGGAGCTGTTTATGGGTTTTTGGGGTTTCCCAGTCCAGTACATCCCGGACCTTTTTGGGGTCCATTTCGATTCCCTTCTGGGATATGCAGTACCCCAGAAAGTCAATACACGTTTGATGAAACTCACATTTGGAGAGTTTGACAAAGAGTTTGTGCTTGGGTAATGTTTGGAGTACCTCACTCATCAACTGAATGTGGGACTCCATGTCAGGGGAATACAGCAAGATATCATCCAAGTAAACGACCACCCCCTTAAAAAGATGCTTGTGTAACACTTCATTTATCAAGTTCATGAATACTCCTGGAGCTCCCTGGTGATCGAATGGCATCTCCCGGTATTCAAACTGTCCTAAGGGAGTATTGAATGCGGTCTTGTACTCATCCCCTTGCCGGATGCGCACGTGGAAGTATGCATCTCGCAAGTCTAGTTTGGAGAAGACTTTACCTTTAGCCACCTCCGCTAGGAGGTCCTTAATCAACGGCATGGGGTATGCATTGGTCGACGAGACAGCATTCAACCCCCGGTAGTCAGTGCACAAACGAAGACCCCTGTCTTTCTTTTTACAAAAGAGCAGGAGCAGCAAACGGGGAGGAGGCTGGTCTAATAAATCCTCTAGCAAGGTTTTTGTCAATAAACTTTCGCAGCTCCTCTTTTTCCATGGGGCTCATGGCGTAAATCTTTCCTTTAGGCATCTTGTGCCCGGGGAGCAACTCAACGGCGCAATCTGAGTTGCGGTGAGGGGGGAGTTCATCCGCTTCCTCCTCCTCAAACACCTGTGACAAGTCATTATAGTCCATGGGGATTTGAACCAGGTCCTCGGCTGCCAGACAGGCCCTTGGGGGTTCACTGTTGGGGGTTATTCCCCATGCTGGGTCCCAGGTGTGAGCTTGTGTTCTCATTCAGTGAAATGAAGTGGACGATGCCGTCGTCCCACAAAATGTATGGATCGTGGCCATGGAGCCAGGGGCTGCCCAACATCAAAAGAAACTTAGCTCCTGGCGACACCACAAAAGGGCGGTCTTCCCAGTACTCACCTGCCCCCACCCGCTAGGGTACAGTCTCGAACTGACAGGGCTCTTTCATCTGTGAACCATCCATCTGGGTGAAAATAATGGGCTCTGCTAAATGGACCACAGCAGCATCCAAGCCTGGCACAAGGGAGGGGTTGATGAGATCCCTCCCGCAGCCTGAGTCTATAAGCCCACGAACCCTTATGTGTGTCTTCATAGCAGGGTTCATAATAACCACAGTCACAAAAAAGAGGGGTGGATAATTGCTCACCACTTTAGGTGCCTCTGGGGATGGGTCCTGTTGTGCTGCGCCACCTACAACATGACCTGAGCATTTCCCATCGGCTTACCCAGCTCCTCCTCATCACTCGACCCATGCTTCATATACTCCACATTGGTGTGTAAAGCCCGCTGTTCCCCATTTCAACTGGGGTTTGGCGCGGTGCTTGTCATCTTCTCGGCCCGGTGATCTCACAGCATCACCCATGGGACAGGAGGTGGCGAAGTGCGCCGTTTCTCCACATCGGAGACAGAGACCTTGCTTCATGTGCTGGTCCCTGACGGAGGTCTTTGGCTGGGGTGGTTTGGGCTTTAGGTGAGGTGAGGTGGTTGACCTTCTGGCCACTAACGCACTATCCAGTTTCATGGTGCACAGTCTACTCTCCGCCCGTTCAGCCTCTTCCATCCAACTGCACAGTGTACGGGGTTCTTGGGAGCTCATGACATTGTTTTGAATGTTGGTTGAGAGCCCCAACTGGTACTGCTGAGCTAGAACTGGATCAGTCCAGTCACGGATTTTGGTAGCATGTCGTTGGAATTCAGTGGAATATTTTCGCACCGAGAGTTTGGCCTGCTTAAAAGTATGGAGGAAGACCTCTGCCTTCTCTGCTGCTGTGCGATCCTCGAATCACGCTCTCAGTGCCCACATAAATGCATCAACACTCCCTAATTCCTCAGCCTCTAAGTCATGCAAAGACACATACCAGCTGATAGCTACCCCCCTCAGCTGGGAGGCAATGAAATCCACTTGTTGCTCCTCATCCTGGAAAAGATGAGCCCAGTGTTGTACAAATTTCATCACTTGCAAAATGAAAAAGGAAAGGTTCTCTGGGTCCCCATAAAATGTAATATCCAGTAAGTCCTTCGGCCAGGGCATAATCGGGGGGGCCATTGGGGCGGGCGGCGCGCCTGGTGGCGGAGGCGCTGGTACCGGCTGAGGGGGTGGCGGCTGTGGCTGTGGTGGTGGCACGCCCGGCGGCGGCCCCGGGGGAGGCAATATGGGGCACGGCAACTGTCTGGGGGGAGTAACACTGGTGCAGGAACCGGGGGGTACCACGGGCCCTGGTGCAGGACCCCCCAGTTGACCGGCTAAATGCATTTGTATTGCCTGGGCCATCATGGTCGGCATTGTTTGCAACAAGTGTCCCAAATCCCGCATTATCATGCAACAGTCAGCCTCTAGGCTATCCAGCCTAGAGACCACATCCCTCCCTGGACTCTGCCTTGGAGGAACTTTGAAAGGCCGGCTTGGAGTTGGCCCGAAACTTCCCCCACTCAGGTGGGGGTCAAGCAAACTTTCCCTGCTTTGGCTCCCAGGCAACGACCAGGTGGTTTGCATGGAGTCTCCCAGGCACTTCGCCCAGTCCCGTGGCTTGCGGAACGTAACTCATTTACCTAGTTGTAGAGGGAGAAAGGACATCATAGGGCAGGGGATGGCCCCACCATCTGCCATGGTCAGCCCAGCTGGGCTGTAGACAGGCCCCACCACTGTTGACACAGGGATCCTGGTTCCTGTTGAGGCGGGGACCCCCCCTCTGATAGTAGCTGGGGGGGGTGACAGGCACCACCGTTGTCATCAGGACTGTGGTGGTTGGGGGTGCCGTGGTAGAAGGGGTTGTGGTAGGCACCCCACCCCTGCCGGAACCGCTCATCTCAGGCAGGAGAGATACGACCCGGGGGAGAAAGAGGATTCCTGACAATTTCTGTCAGGTTCAACAGCAAGTAAGTACAGGCACTCTTCACAGTGAAAGATATGCTTTATTGGAATACAAGTATGTTGCCCATAGATGCAGATTCATTGTCAGGAATACCCAAACAAGCATGAAGGCTGAGATATATACTCTGATGCATTAGCTTAACTAGCAAGTGAAAACTCAGCCCGCACGTGGGAATTCTTCTAGCAGGATTTTACATAATGAATGGGAGAATGCCCCCCCCCCACCTTTGGAAGGCAGAAAAATTCCCACCGGCTGGGAACACAAGCCTTTGCCCCTGCTCAAGGCCAAGTAGATAGCATTTGCTGGCAGAGGGTTCTCCCATGGTTACAGCAAAGCAAGGCTATGGGCATGCATGCAAGATAAATGAGAAATAACACAGAAAACATGGCAGGTGTGTGACATCTGACACAGTTGCATGAGTCTCTTAGGACTAGCCTGGTTTGCTCTCCTGGGGCTCCAAGTAACTGGGCTGCACCATGTGGCCACGAAAGACTTCCAGCAAGTGTGCAATGAATTCCTGACAATCTTCGATGGGACACTCAGTCACTATACTGGACCACCTGTTTCACTCCAGCTCATCCCAGAGGTGTGGCCCATAAGGCTGAAGGCCAGGCATGTCCCGTTCACACTGAAGCCAAAGATAGATAAGGAGCTGGATCAGTTAGTGGGCCAAGGAGTTTTGGAGCTGGGAAGTACTCTGGGAAACCCCAATTGTGATGCCCGTTAAGCCCAATGGGGACATCTGCATCTGCGCAGACTACCAATGCACCATCAGCAAAGCACTGCAGGACCACTCCTATCTGGTCCCAGTAGTGAGTCATGTTTTGGCTCTCTGGCAGGTGCTAAGGTATTTGGAAAGTTGGATTTGACCCAGGCCTACCAGCAGCTGCCTGTAGATGATGTGACCACAGGGGTGCATTCCGGGTATGGTGACTGCAGTTCAGGGTCTGTGTAGCCTCAGGAATCTTCCAGAATCTCATGGACTCTCTCCTCAAAGGAATTCCCAGGGTCCAACCCTTCTTTGATGACATTCTAACCATTACCCCCACAGAGAAGGACTTCACCAGAAGACTGCACACTGTCCTGGAGCAATTCCAATTGGCCAGTCTCAAGGTGAAGCTGGAAAAGTAGGGTCAAGGTCCTGGGGTTCTTTGTTGACACCAAAGGCATCCATCCGGCCCCAGACAAGGTGCGCGCCATTGTCGATGCTCCCACACCAGCCTCCAAGCGGGAGCTCCAGGCCTTCTTGGGACAATTGAGCTTCTATCATTCTTTCCTGCCCCATAAAGCTGTGATTGCTGAACCACTTCACTGCATCCTCGAGAAAAAAGCCGTGTGGGTCTAGGGCCCAAAACAAGTCAAGGAGCTGCTCACCTCCATCACTGGTACTTCATGTGCAAGATATCAGTCGCAAGGACTTTATTCTGAGCCCCCTGCATGTGGCAAACGGCGGGTGTAGGAGTCAGATTGTCCTGTGCAAGAAGCTTCAAGGAAACAGATGTGGGAGCACGTCTGATAAGTTGTAACAACCCCCACATTAAGAGCCCTCAACCTCGTCTCAACATCTTGGCGAAGATTCAGTGAGTATTTTTTGCTCTTTACAACCTTCAATCATGGAAAAGAATACTTTATTGCCCTCATAAATCTTCCCCCATGCACTCTTTGGTGAGCGGCTGGGCAAAGTTTGGGGGGTCAACGCAATAAAAATACAGGGGCAAAGCAACGTATTGAAATCTTCTGTCTGCTTGCTGGAAAATATCATTAAAGGGATGATAAATTTAAAAGAATTGGGGCTTATCTGATTTATGGAAAAGTAAACAGGAGGTTGGATTTAAAATGGCGATGGAACTTCACATTTTCTAACTGTGCAATGTTATAGAGGCTGTCATTTTCAAGCAGCTGGCTAAAGAACGAAATGGTTTCTTTGATTGCATCTGAAAAGAAGGATTTTCAGGGTGATGGAGAGGTACTACTACTGTCAGGAGACTTTTGGGAACATATAAAGCAAAAGATGGTAATGGAGATTACAGCAGCTGTTCTTCATGCCCTGGAAAAAACTTTGATTGGCTTTGGGAGATCGGAATCACTTGTTTGTCAAATGCAGCTGTCATCACCTATGATGTGAAGTGCCGAGCGACACAGTCTGTCAGAAGATATGGCCACCACAATGGAAGAAACACTCAGCTCTTACTCTGACTATTCAGAGACTTTAGTCTTTGCAGTTGCTAGACATAACAATGTGTTTGCGGAGTTTGAAATACAGGCTGAGAGCTGTTTGATGTTCTACATAAGCAAGCCCAGAGAAGAGGGAGAAATCTACAAAGATTTAAGACACAAAATAGTGATAATTCTTAAGAGAAATTTACGGAGAAAACTAAAAAAACTGAAACTTTATAAGTAATAAATATATAAAGGATTGTCTTTGCAATTAATTTGAAATAATATACCTGGACTATTGGCAATGTTTTAACTGAATGGAAATTAAAAGTCGTATTTAGGTACAAAGGCTGTCTAATTTGAAACAACATACTTGGATTATTTGTAATGTTTTAACTGAGTGGAAACAAAAGGACATGGAGCAGTTTGAAACATAAAACTAGTACTGCAGGGAAATGTATAAGTAGGGTGGTCTATGCAGAGAATGTGTAAGGATCTAAAGGATAAAAGAGAATAGACAGGAGGACTCAGTGTAAGGTCAAGGATTCTTGGTTTTATGATGTTAAGAACTGATATATAACTTACTTTGAAAAGTTTGTAAGTAAATGGGAGTTCTAAAGTCAACATTATTGATAATATGAAACAGCATTTTAAAGAGAATATAGTGTTAACATATATAAAAAAGATAATGTGTCCAAATCAGTATTTTTAAATAGTTAGGAAATGCCTGTTTCTTTTCTTTTTCAGGTTTATAGACATGGAGTTGATTAGGAACAATGGATTGTAGGTAAATTGAAATATAGCAGATAAGATATAGAAAAAACTAATTGTGAACAGGTTTTTGATTTTTTTATTTATGTTGTTTGAATATAAGTTAAGGCAAGGAAAAATGGTAACATGTATGCAAAATGTATGATGTTGGTACGAGATATCTGGCTAGATATTTTAAACCGTATGGCTCTTTTAAAAATTTTAAAAAACAATAAACCTTGCCTATTTGGGCAAACAGAAAAAAAGAAGTGATTCACACATTTTCAGGGTGGTACAGGAGCTGCTAACATGTAACTGGATCATACATTGATAACAACTTGGGCAGCTTGAGAAGCTCACTTGCCATTACTGAAGGAAAGAACTGTGTATGAAGAAAATGACCTGATGTATGTGATTGGTTCCTACAAACATAACTGGAATGTCATGGCAAACCCTGAAAATGTGTGAATCAGGCCCAAGAAATAAACAATCTTACTTGTTAAAAAGAAATAAGGAAAAATGGAACATCTCATGAAATCTAATAGAACAAACGTGTTTAAATCTAAAACACTATGTTGTTTTTATTTCCTTCTTTAAAAAATCCAGCGCCTGAGATTGTTAGACAATATTAGCTGGTGACTGGGAAGGGATGAATGCCTGAGGTGAGGCTGTTTCCATCAAGGGCAGAGCTATTACTCCCGGTGCTGTATCCATCCCACCCTGTAGATTAGTCTGTTGATAGCAGATAGATTTGTTGTGGAGTGCATTGAGTTAAAATATTTGTGTTATTGGATGGTTTTCTGTGGTTTTCTTTTGATATCGTTGAGTCCACTAGAAATGGTGAAAAGCAGGTTAAAAGTGTCCAAATGAATATCACATTTGTGCCATCTCCACATAACCTCTGAGTTTTGACCATTAGCTACAAGGTTAGAGAAGTGAAATCAGTGGTCTGTTATTTTTACTTCACACCTTGGATAACATTTTAGCTTATTAACTCTACAATTCTATGTATACTTTACTTTGGAATGGAACTTATTTTACAGTAAATACACAAAAAATAGGGATTCACAATACAGGTGAGCTGTTTATCAGCACAGCAGTGTGTATTTTCATCTTCCATAGCAATGCTGTGAAACACATCCATTAACTTCTAATGGAAAATATAAGGGGACTGCAACTGAAATGATGCCAGGCTGCTATTACCCCCAAATGCCAAGTTCCCAGCCCTGTAAACTTTTCCATTAGAAATGAGTCTCCAAACTATGGGATATCATAGTAATGGATAAGATATCATCCCAACTGTTAAATGCTGAAAATCCTTCAGAAAAATCCTGTTTTGTGGGGAAATGGTTTGCATTTTTTACCTATGTTACAATGGTTAAAAATAATGCTAGTGCTTTACCTGCTAAATATGCAGATTTCTTGTTTTATTAATTTGTTTGTGGAATGTTATAAGTATGTTTATTATTGAGCATAACATATTTTTTGTAAGACTGGTACAAAACATTTGTAAAATGTTGTAAATTTGTTATAAATGTGAAAATTAAAATTTTAATATTTGAAAATTTAAAATAAAAAAGGTATAAGCAAGAAATGAATGAGATGGTTGATGGTCTATGGCTTGCTTTATTGTGTTCACACTATAAATGTTCTACACATATATATAAAAATGAAAGAATATTTACACAGCATTTCTGTTATGCAAGCTGCTATTACTATTTATCCACTCGATTTATAGCCCACCTTTCTCACCAGGTATGAAACACTGCAATTAAACCACATAAAACAATTAACAGACAATGCAAGAGAGCTAGGATGACAAGATTAGAAAACAATGCAAACAGCAAACTTCCCAAAGCAGGTATGCTAGTCTAAACAATGCATGAAGGTATAAGACAATGCAGTAAAAGTCAGTTTAACTTCTTTCTTAATCTTTAATTTTCTTTCCCAAATGTAGACAGCAGTCCTAAACAGGTCTACTCAGATTTCTACTCAGGTCTATTCAGTGGGGCTTACTTCTGGAAAACAGTTTTTAGGATTGAACTGGGTGACACTGTGTGGATTAAGTGGCAAAAGGAAAAATAATCTCCTGATACACATTTATTTGAAATCACATTTGGCCACCTGTTAATTTTGATTTCCTTTCCCTTGTGTACACTGTAATGATTGCATTGCTGTATTCCTTCTGGGCAAAAAGCAAGGGTTGTATCTTTGCAGTAATTTACTCAGTCTGTCATCCACAGTTTGATACCTAACAAATGAGGGATTTGAGCCTTCTTTCTCAGTCCAGCTCCAATTGTCACCTTTAAAAATGTTTTCCATGCCCCTCGAATGCCCTATTAAATGGTGTGTGCAGCACTGGTATGCTACAACATTGTAATTGTGGGAGATAGGAGAAAACAGGCACCATTCCATGGAGCCTGTAACTTGCTTCTGTTGTGCAAAATATGAGGAAATCAGAGTTGCACAATGCAAAACTGAATGCCAGAAAGCTCTTTGATTTTCTTTTTTTGCTTTTTTACTAGAACATCTCATTTGGCTTCCTATGATAGGGAAGCCAACTATAAAGGTCACTTCTGCAGTGAACTTCACAGATTTAAACTCTAACACTGAGTGCTACAATCTTATTGCAGTATTCACTGTCCTGGTTGATCTTTTCTTGGCTTCCACAGCGAGCTTTTTGTAGAGGCGGTATGTTTATCTATTTTTGAGGATTAGGCTTGTACATCGTTTTGCTTTCTGTTAAGGTTTGCCGTTCTTTTCCATTTTCTCATGGTATATTTCTAGATTAATGATAACAAAGGGTCAAATTTTGCCACACTGTAGGCAGGCTACAAAATGGTTTTAATTCTGTGTTGTTGTTGGTTGTTGTTTTTTTTGTGGTAGAATGCAAGATCTGTTTTAGATGCAGGTGTAGTTTGCTATGATACAACAAGAGCACAACACAGGCGAGTGTTATACCTGCTGGAGAAAAAGGGAGGAAAGGATGCCTCCTGACAATGGAAAAGCTCTGCTGAGGATCATGGGACCTGCATGGACAAATGCTGTGTGTGATAGCAGCTGTATACGGAGGGGAATTAGGTGAAAAATTTATCAGCAAAGATTAACACAAAAGGACCACAGATTAGCACCATTTCCTTCACAGTTTGGGACTCCCATCCTGGAGTCAACAATTGCTGAACTACACCAAATAATTGACTTGTAATTCAACTGATGCAGTGGAAGCAGAAAAGTAATATTTTCTATCCAATACTTTCCACAGAATGCTGTATTCAAGCTTTCTACCAATGGTGCCGCAGCCGTTTCCTTGTTTCCTGCAGATTATCCAGCTCCCTGATAAACCAGTTGCTAGGTCCCCACTTGATGACGGGGCACTGAGAAGCAACCCAGTCTATTCCATGTCCTTTTTGCAGGTCAGCAGTGTTACCATTTGGACGCTCCCCAGAGGATCCTGAAAAGCAACTGGATCCATCATAAGGATCTACTATTCTAATTGGAGTTTATAAAGGACAAATTCCCTGAAGATACTTGATTTGTAAGTGCTAGGGACAAACAAAACTGGTCTGTTCAGTTCTGCAGAATTTTTGCAGAGAGTGAAATGAAATGACTGGAATGAGTTCAGCCCTGCCAGATCCAAAGAGTGTATAGCGAAAGATGCAATGAATTGAAGAATTCACATTGGGCATATACAAAGATGCCTAGCATGGCTCATTCTCTCTTTGCAAACCTAAAGAAGTGAGAGACTGGTGAAAACATGAACTCTTTACTCAAGGAACAATCAGAATAGGAGGCACAAGTCTAATGCAAACAACGTCGATCCTGCTCTAGAAATGCTTCTGCAAGCCATGGTTCTGGTCCAGATTATGGCCCAGTTTACATTCACCCTAACAGTAGTGATGAGAGTGTTTTTTTATATCCAACTGCTGAAATTTACCTGACAAAATGTTCTGAATTTCTCTCATTACTGAGCTTTAGGAAATGGTTTATTAGCAAGACATGTAAGAGAGTTGGGAGGGTGTGTGTGTGCTGAGGCATACTTTACCCATTCTCTGCCTTTGGGAACATGTTGCATGCTTAGCAGTTGTGCTGCCTGGTTTTAAAATCTACTTGCTTCCATCAGGTTCTGCTTGCATGTATGCTAATAAATAGATTACAAAGGCATTATAAGCTTCCACTCTGCTTACCTATCCAAGGCAAACTAAACTCTTCAGCATTTCCCTTGAACTTAATATTGCATGGTGAAGTGGGGAATGCTCAATAGTAGCATGAGAAGTTGGATATGGTTTCCTTAGAGAGAGAAAAAACTGAACTGGAATAAATCACACAAGGATGGAATGAGCAGTGTTCCCAGCTGAAATTAAAGCAGCCTTAAATGAGAATCTGGAGACTGCACATCTGGAGATGAAAGCCTTGTTGGGCAGGCAGCTACAAGAAATCACGACTGGATTGGAAGCCCAGAAACAGAGCACTCACTTGGGAATACTAAACAGAACTGAAAAGGTAGATGGGCACCCAATTAGCTTGAACTGAACTCTTAGATATTTCAGCCCAGTTGAAAATCAACAGGTGATAGTTTGCCAAGACAGATGAGCATGAAAATCTGGATAAAGATCTTTGTGATCTTTAGCCTTACAGGGAAAAGAAGCTGCAGGAGGTGAAGGCAGAGTGGCAGTCCATGTTAGAACTGAATAGCTTGCTGGGGGCCATCTACAACCTGGAGTTATGGGTGAGAAAAGTCCTTATAATTTTTGTTCATCCCAGGTGGGTATAATGGGGGGAGCAAGTTATGACAGTTGTAATAGCTTTAAGTCAATGATTTAAGAAGGAAAACAGCACAGGAAACCTCTCTTTTTCTTTTTCCAATCACAATCAGTATGATTGGAGTGACAGAGGGAAAGAGGAATTTGTGGCAGGCAGCCTGCATGGACCAAGACTGATGGCCCTGCAGAATCTACCCAAAGCAGAAAACAGGGGTTTAAACTCACAAACTAATATGAACCAACCTCCCTGTTTGTATGGCCTTGTGGGTTGATTTATGGTTCAGCAATGAGCCACAAACCGAACTGCAAAATGCAGTTTGTGCCCATCCCTAATTATAGTGCCCCTGTATTGATCTATAGTGCAGCCTCATTTGGAATATTGTATACAGTTCTGGTCACCATAACTCAAAAAAGGACAATGCTGAACTGGAAAAAGTACAGAGGAGGGCAACCAAGATAAATAGGGGGTTGGAGCACCTTCCTTAATGAGGAAAAGCTGAAGAGTCTGGGACTTTTAAAAAGAAGAAGAGAAGAGACTGGATTTATACCCTGCCCTTCATTCGGAGTCTCAGAGTGGCTTACAAATTCCTTTCCTTTCCCTTCCCCTCCCCACAACAGACACCCTATGAGGTAGGTGAGGCTGAGAGAACTCTTTTAAAAACTGCCCTTTCAAGGACAGCTCTTGTCAGAACTATGACTTGCCCAAGATCATCCAGCAGCTGCAAGTGGAGGAGTGGGGAATCAAACCCAGTTCTTCCAGATTAGAGTCCGCTCACTTATCCACTAGACCAAACTGGCTTTTAGTTTAGAAAAGAGACGGCTAAGGGAGGACATGATAGAGGTTTATAAAATTATGCATGAGCTGGAGAGAGTTGACAAAGATAACTTTTTCTCCTTCTCCCAAAATACTAGAACTTGAGGGCATCCAATGAAACTGATGGGAAGTAGGTTCAGGATGAACAAAAGAAAGTATCACTTTACACAGAGAGTGATTAGAATGTGGAATCCATTGCCAGAGGATATAGTGATGGCCACAAAAATAAACTGTTTTAAAAGCAGATTAGATAGATTCATGGAGGTTACTAAGGGAAACTTCCACATTCAGGGTCACTAATCCTCTGAATCCCAGAGCCTCTATGCCCTGTTGTTGGTCATCCAGAGAAACTGATTGGCCACTGTGTGAAATAGGATGCTGGACTAGATGGACCATTGGTCTGATCCAGCAGGGCTCTTCTTATGTTCTAAGTTTTTATGTTATAAATAGGAAAAGTAGCAGACTTGGTGAAAGCCTTCAACTAGACCCTATCCTATCTGCATAATCTAGTATCCAGTTCAGGAACAGCAAGAAGACTCTTTGCAAAAGTGGCAGGTGCTATGTAGATGCTTATGGACTGGGTAAAAGCAGAACACAGATCAGCACATCATACAGATTCATGCACCCCTCCTTTTTATGCTAATGTGAATGGAATATAATACATCTTGTATAACAAGATGCTTGGTATTTGAGACTGATTATTATATTGTATTATATTATATTGCCCCCTGGAAGCTTGTTGGATGAGCTTGTGGAGGTCTGGAACAGCCGACTCTCCGCAGCCATCGACAAGATCGCTCCTTGGCACCCTCTGCACCCCCAAACGAGGCTAGCCCTTTGGTATACCCAGGAGCTATGATTGATGAAGTGGGAATTCAGACGGCTAGAGAGACAGTGGCGCCGAACTCATGACGAAGCAACAAGAACATCTTATAGGACATTTATGAAAGCCTATGAGATGGCAGTCAAAGCCGCAAAGAGGGTTTTCTATGCGGTGGAGATTGTGTCCGATAGCTCTCACCCAGCCCAATTGTTTAGGATGATTTGGTCAGTAACAGCTCTGCCAAAGGGCAGACCAAATGTTAGGGAATTGAACATTGGCTGTGAGGCCTTTGCAAGCTATTTCACGGATAAAGTCTTGGCGCTCCGCCACGACCTCCCCGCCACAGTTGAAACAGTGAGCAAACTTGAGGCCCATTGCACGTCTTCCATTTTGATCCTGGATCGCTTCAGCCCTCTCAGCCTAGAAGAAAGTGACAGTTTACTCGCAGCCATGCACCCAACCCCATGCAGCCTTGATCCGTGCCCTTCCTGGCTTATTAAATCTGGCCACGAAGGGTTTCGAGGTGCCCTAAGGGAGATTATCAACAAGTCCCTTGTAGAGGGGCAGTTCCCTGGGGCACTGAAGGAAGTGATGGTCTGCCCTCTCCTGAAAAAGCCATCTTTAGACCCGGACGAATTGGCTAACTACAGGCCGGTCTCTAATTTGCCCTATTTGGCAAATTGATTGAGAAGGCTGTGGCGATACAGCTGCAGAGTTTCCTGGATGATGCTTCTGTGTTAGATCCCTTCCAGTTGGGCTTTCATCTGGGTCATGGGACAAAGACGGTGCTGGTTGCTCTGACTGACGACCTCTGGAGGCATCTGGATTGAGGCAGATCGGCAGTCTTGCTGTTGCTAGATCTGTCAGCCGTGTTTGACATGGTCGACCATCAGCTGCTAGTCCACCGCCTCGCTGACGTGGGAATTCGGGGGCTCGCTCTGCAGTGGCTTGCCTCCTTTCTCCAGGGTCGGGGACAAAGGGTGGCGCTAGGGGATCAGCAGTCCAGGAGGCACCCACTTGAGTGTGATGGGTCTCAGGGGGTAGTGCTGTCCCCGATGTCGTTTAACATCTATGTGTACCCCCTTGCCCAGATTGCCATGAGGCATGGGCTGGGGTGTCACCAGTATGCTGATGACACCCAGCTCTATCTGATGTTGGGTGGCTGGTCGGACTCCATTCCAGAAGATCTTGATCGGGCATTGCAGGCCGTGGCTGGATGGCTTAGGCTGAGTCGGCTGAAGCTAAATCCAGTGAAGATGGAGGTCCTGTGCCTGGGTCGGGGCAGTTCAGGTGTGGGGATCCCACTCCCAACCTTCGACGGAGCTGTACTGGTCCCAGCATCAGAGGTGCGGAGTTTGGGAGTCCTCCTGGATTCCTCCCTTTCTATGGAGGCCCAGGTGGCGGCCACTGCCAAGTCAGCCTTTTATCATCTCAGGCTGATCAGGCAGTTGGTCCCCTACCTTGATCACACTGATCTAGCTACAGTGATCCACATGATGGTCACCTCAAGACTAGACTACTGTAACGCTCTCTACATGGGGCTGCCTCTGACACAGATTCAGAGGCTGCAGCTGGTGCAGAATGCCATGGCCAGGATGTTGATGGGCCTCCCCAGATGGGAGCACATCCAGCCTGTGCTAAGGTCACTGCACTGGCTGCCAATTGCATACCGAGTCCACTTCAAAGTGCTGGTTCTTACCTTTAAAGCCCTATATGGCCAGGGTTCAACATATCTACGGGACCACTTTTCCCTGCATATGCCCCAGAGAGCACTACGGTCTGGGTCGCAAAATCGCTTGAACACTGGGTAGGAGTCAGCCAGCCATTTTTTCTTTCCCCAATTCATGCTAGAGCCCCCATCCATCCTCCACAGCCTTTCTACATGTAGGTCCCATAATTCTCAGCATAGTCTTTTTGGGTGGTCAAAGACAACATTTCCTTCCTTCTTCAGCAGCAGAAAAGGTGCTTGGATCCAGCCCACAATCTTCCTTGATGGATGGAACTCTCACCCATTTACCATAAAAATGTGTCACCTATCAAGGTTGGAGGTTGGGTGGGGGGACGAGGGACAGCAACTAATAGGTAAAGAAACTTACAGCTGTGAAGCAGCCTGGGAGACTGTAGGGCACACATTGTTGCTCTGGGTATCTGATGGAGCATTCACAATTTTGCTGCCTGTTGTCAGAGTCCATTTGCTGCCCTTGTACTATGCTTGTATATTTGTAAATATACATTTGCACATGAAACAGGCATAATAAATCTGGAGTGCTTTGTAATCCAAAAGCAACTAAACTTTTTAGCTCAGCTCCAAAGAGCATTCTCAAACTGCTGGGGGAAATAACAATACATTCTGACACATTCTCTTTTTGGCTTGGATTTATACTATCTACGCTATACAACTAATCATATATGGACCATATGTCTTGGTACTTTTAGATACAATTCAGCTCCATTTTAGCTTGCTGTATACAGTGCTTTTAAATTTACCACCTTCTAGTATTCAAATTGATGTCAAGGTCTGCTATTAAAGATTGAAAAGTGGAGCAGGGGAAGGTTTTAAACTAGAGCATAAGATGCTTTCAAATCATTGATATCTTTGAGCAAAATCACTACATATTGAATGAAAAACAATTTTTATGCATAGGATTCTTGGCAATTGGTGGTGAGGAAAAAGAGCGCAAGGCAGGGAAAATCTAGGACCAAATTATTTTTAGTTCTGACAAAGTTATACACACCACAAAGCACAGATGCATACTTTAATAATACGACACTGCAACTTTAACAAGGGCTACATTTGTCTTTAAGCCCACATGATAGTGAAAGCTTAATATGAAGAACTTTTGTCTAGCACAAGTGATTTGAAGATGTTTTGCTCCATGCATGTGAACCCAGCAGGTGATTCTTGCCTATCTTTGATGTCAAACAGCACAAAACTTCAGTGAGTAGTAGCTTCAGAAATGCAATAGACATAGCTGAGTCTTCATATGAAGCTCATGCTTGAACTACATCAGAAGAACTGACATCTATTATGGTGAGCAAAGACAAGTGTTTGAAAAGAGATTCAAACAGAAGTGTCAGAATTTACAGTGCATAGTTTTATATAAGTTGATTTTAACCAAGCATATCTCTATGAACTCTGCAGGATAGAAAAGAAATTTCAAAAGGCAGAGAAATTGTTGTCATCTAAGGGCATGGAATGTTTTAATAGCTTAAGGAAGAACATTTCTGAAAGGTTATATGGTGATCCATTTACTTTGACTGTGTAATAAGACTCATCATTGTGACGGTGAAGTTTTTTAACCCTTAGAACAATGGAGAAAGGAGAACACAGCCTTCTGATATATTTAAGGAGCTAATAAATGACTCTGTGGTGGAAAGCCTTTTGAACATTTTGGTCTCTTGTAACATACAATTGGCAAGAAAAATATGAATAAATTATACACACACATATCTGCATCTGACATAGTTTCATGTTTCACTTGGTGTGTTGGCAGAGAATGGTCAACTTGCAAGGGGTCACTATGCACATTATACCTCCATTAAAACCCAAAAGGATTGTTTATCCATTCCCTTCTATTTATTCTCTTTCATTCTCTGTCCTAAATACATGCATCCCCATGTGCATTACATGGCACAGGGAAAAAGAAAAATCCTTTGTAGGACATAGTTTGTTTGAAAATGTGTCCTACAGGCTTACTTACAGCAGTGCTCTGAAACTGTCCCCAAGGAGTCCATTGTCACAAGCCAACCTAATTGTTCTTCTCGAATTGCTACTGCTTTTGTTAGCAACTTAAACAAAACAAAAAAAAATAACATATAAAGCAAACCTCCTTGGCTAGGGCACAGCAGCTCAATGTCTGAATCGCTTCCTAAATTTTCTAGCTGAGTAGCAGCATGGCTTTTGTAGGTAATCACAATTAATATCTTGGAGTTCACAGGTTGTATCTACTTTTTTTTAAAAAAGCACCTTTCCTAGTTATCTACTTTATTGATAGTTTATTTTTACATTTCCCCACTGCCTTTCCAACTCCATATCTTACAGTGGTTCACAATTGAAAGGATGTAAATATTTGTACTATCATGATATGAACATCTTTATTGAAACAAATTTAGAAAGGTGTCCAGTCCAAATACTACTATTGGCTCTCAGTAGCTGATTGCTGGTGTGCTGGTTTTAATCCAGTTTGTGTATCTGATCTCATGAGACTCAGCACAAGCTTCTGGAACACAAAAATTACAGCGAGAATCCAGAAATGAAGGTATCTCCTTCAGTCTTCTACCAACAATTATGTACTGTAGGATGCATTCTGCAATGCAAGAGACTCTAATTATTGCCCTTCTTGACAGGCGCACATCCATTAACTTAGAAAGGAAGGGAATATGTTTTGGACACAGACTACAGTAGCCAACTACAGAAGTATAAATCCACTTTTCCTAGCTACTATTGCAGAAGAGATTGCATGAATTGGCACTGGTAAGCAGAACAAAATGGATGTCCTCCATTTCATTTTTCTAAATTTCTGTAGTTTTAAAAAATAAGTATAGCCTGGTATAGGAAAAGATATACTGGCCTTTCACTCAGTAGAGGCTTTTGAAAAAGGCCATCGATTTTGGCTACCAAGGCCTATTGTTTACTCCATTAGTATTTCAGAGGATGGTGTTTGTTCCATTTGGTACGCTTGATAACATAGCTGCATCCACCTGGGCCATATTGTCTATTCCCACCATAACATTTTTTCTTGGTGCAGTTCTGATTGTCTGACAATATTTCTTTCTTGCTATGCTCACCTTTCCATTTCTGAGTTTCCTGACGCAGAGTAACAAGGAAAAGAGAGAGGCTGAAGAAGAAGCTACCTGTCATTAAAAATGTATATTCAAATTAGTTTGTCATTTACAGGCTGTGCTTAAGATATGTTTCTTCAGTTCAGGCAACAACAGGAGCCTTCATTTTAAAACTTAAAGGTATTAAAAATGACATCCCTCAGAAATTATACCACATTGTTTTATTAGGTCATTTCATTGCTAGCAGACCACAGATTCAAGCTTTATTGAAGAGGGTAACATGTTTTAAGTGTCCATTAATGTATGCTTAATTAAAATGGAATGCCTATAAAAGTCCTTGTGACTGCCACATGAATAACAAAACAATTATATCAGCATAATTGCAATGAATACTAAATGAATTAATAATGAAGGCATTCTTAGTCTCTGTCTCTCTCTCTTGCACACACACAGGAATTTTACAAACAAAGCTAAGCTATGCAGCTTAGTCTAGTCATAGCTACATTTCTAAGGCTACCTCACAGCATTAATTTTGCATCTATTTCTTCAGAGACATCAATGACAATTTTGGCTAGCATTTTGATACCACCTGGGGAAAAAAATTAAAGCATGCACATACACACCATTTACCTCTGAGGCCTTTAAGATATTTTTCTTACTTTTTAAGCATGGTAAAAGTCACACATAGAGCCAGGGGTCTTTTCGTAGAAGAACAGCTGCAGGAGCTCATTAGCATATGGTATGCTAATGAGCGATTAGGCTATTAGCATATGCCACACCCCCTGACATCACCGGAAGTGATGTCAGAAGGAAAGCAAAAGGGGAGCAAGCATCTTCAAAAGCCTCCCCTTCCCTTCCCCAGCTGGTCTGGGTGGGGGAGCTAAGAGAGAAGGGGTTTAAAGTTTAAACTCCTTCTCACTAGAGTTCGGCCACAGAAGGAGGAAGGAGGGAAGGAAAGAGAGAGAGTAGAGAGAAGGAAAGAAGGAAGGAAAGAGAGAAAGAAAGAGAGGGAAGAGGGAGGGAAACAGGGAAAGGAGGAAAAAGAGAAAGAGAAGAAGGTGGGAAAGAAAGAAAGAGAGAGAGAGAGAGAGAGAAGAGAGAGAAGAGAAGAGAAGAGAAGAGAGAGAAGAGAAGAGAAGAGAAGAGAGAGAGAGAGAGAAGAGAAGAGAAGAGAAGAAGAAGAGAGAGAGAAGAGAAGAGAAGAGAAGAATGAGGGAAAGAGGAAAAAGAAAGAAGGAAAGGAGGGAATGAAAGAAATTCAGTGGCAATTCAGCCCCATTATACCCTATGGGCCATTGAAGTCAATGGTGAAAACATAGGGTATATTCTGGGGGCTGGAGGGGAGGGTTTGAGGGAGAGGCTCCAAGATCACAGGATAGCTGATGGAGCCTCTCCCCAAGATACCCACCAAATTTCAAGAACATTGGACCAGGGGGTCCAATTCTATGGGCCCCCAAACAGGTTGCCCCATTTCCTCCATTGTTCTCTATGGTGGGAAAATAAGTTATTTTTTTCCCAGTATAGAGAACAATGGAGGGAATAGGGGCAACCTGTTTAGGGGCCATAGAGTTGGACCCCCTGGTCCAATGTTCTTGAAACTTGGTGGGTATCTTGAGGAGAGGCTCCATAAGCTATCCTGTGAGTTTCGAGCCTCTCCTCAAACCCCTCTCCTCCAGCCCCTAGAATATACCCTATGTTTTCACCATTGACTTCAATGGCCCATAGGATATAATGGAGCTGAAATTGACATTCGGCTGCCTGAAAGACTCTCCGGGACGCCGGCTGGGGCGGGGCTTGGCTTCTGAGCTCCCGGAGCTGCGCTCCGGTGGGCTCCCCCCCGAAAAGACCCCTGCATAGAGCTATTAAATGTATACAATAAAGTGTCAAAGGTTGATTGTTGTTTTTTTTAAGAGTGAAGGTTAAGATAAGCATTTCTTCCATGCATGAAAACCTGGTCTTTCAACATAAAGTCTTCTAACAGACTAGCAGATGTGCATGGATGTGCCAGCAGATCAGCACTCAAGATGGCAGCCTAATGAGTCCTCCACCCTGTAATATATCACAACATGCAAGCATGTTAAAGATGACTTCTTTTTGCCCTCCTAGATGCAAATGTATGAGTTCAGGAGTTTGAGCATCCTGCAAATGGAAATAATTTTATAGAATTCATACTGCTTAATACAGAGGCGTCGAACTCATTTGTTATGAGGGCTGGATCTGATGTAAATGTCACTTTGTTGGGCCGAACCATGTGTGTCATAAAACATAATGGCAAGTACAGGAGATATAAATTGTAAGGACAGCAGCTAGTAAGCTCTGAGTTGCTGTATCCTCACTGCAAGAGGATATAGTGCATTGGGAGGGAGGTGCAAAGGAAAACCCGCATGGGTGGACTAGACAGCCAGTGGTGCAGCACTAGGCAGATGCTCCTACATTGCCTGACTGCTGCAGACAAAGTTGTTCCACCACTGAACAACTGAAGCCACAATTGGGGTGGCTCCACCCACTCCCTCTTGAGCAGTCTCCTGTTCCCTCCCTTACACTAGGTGTTTGAGGGCCGCATAAAAGCCCTCGGTGGGCCTGATCTGGCCCCCGGGCCTTATGTTTGACACCCCTGGCTTAATATCTCCGTTACATCTTTAGACTGCCACTGCCATGTAGACAAGCTGGGAAATAGTCCAAAGAAAAGCTTGTGGGAAATATGGGTAAATAAGCAGTTCTGATTTATTTGAATCATTATTTGTTTCTTTTAAATCATTATAATTTTTAGATCCCTCCTTTCTTTCACTTGAAGCAAATTACAATCAAGGCCAGAAAAACAATAGTAAAATATACAACAATAATAGTTAACACCGTCAACCCCGACAATACATTAATAAGATGAGAAGGAGGTTAAAATATACAATCAGTTCAACAAATCACAGTTCTTTGGTGCTGAAAAAGATGCTACAGATTTTTGGGATTTAACCCAAAGTTTGCTGTATCACACAGCTTGCAGAATTTAATCAACAGGAATTGCTTTGCATATCCATGGCCTGTCTCTGAAAAGACTGTAGATTGTTAGAAATTAAATATATATTCTGATAAGAGGACACCTTCAAAAGAAGGAGCTGGGCTGACAAGTTGGTGAGCAAGTTTATATTAGGGGTGTTTGATCAACTACTGGTTCAGCTCAAGCACTCTTTGCCAGTTGTGAACAGAGCCCTGATTTTTTTGATGATCAGTTAGTTCGCTCATCAATCAGTTTGTGGGTGTCCAGTGGGTTGTTCATTTTATTCCATACTAAACTTGCATTATAGCACAATTGGCTTTTTGTGCATGTGAGTTCTCATACAACCCAGATGATTCCTACTGCTCCCCCCCATCCTCGCTGCATAACTGCTCTGCTCAGCAGGCAATTGTTTAAATTAGATGACTCACAAATCATATAAATAAGTCACCGATAAATACTGTGGCTGATTTCCCACTACAGCTGCCTCAGGGTTGCGCCGCCATTTGCCCTGATACTATTCATCAATTTCACACCCGAAGCCGCAGGGCTGCATTTGACCCGCGGCTTTGACCGATTTTCGTGATCCTGTTTTTTGAGGATTAGGAAACTGCGGGGGAAATTGGGCGAAACCGCGGGTCAAAATGCAGCCCCGCGGCTGCGGGCGTGAAATTGACTAATAGTATTGGGACAAACGGTGGCGCAACCCCGAGGCAGCTGTAGTGGGAAATCAGCCTGTGTTTCAATAAAATCTTACCATTTGGTGTTTAGCTAAGTATTCGTTAGTGATGCTAACTGCTGCTGATCAGTTTGAACCAGCGGCTTCCTTGCACATGTATTTGGATATTTGGTTAATATAGCCGAGTTTTGCCCAGTCATAGAAGCATGATACTGAGTTCAGGAAATATATCTCCCAAGAAGTATATTGCAAAAAAGGTAAACATACGTTTATTCAAGTAGATCCAGTTCACATTCAGGCTGCAGTTGAAAAGAGAACAAGAGAAGCTTATCTAAAGAGTACTTTCCCTTTCACAAATGGCCAGCTTGTTTGGCATCATGTGCGTGGGAGTTTGAGAGCATTATATCTACAGGAGAGACCTGCAGAGACATGTATTTCCATGTCAGGCCATGTGCAGAGAGTGAGAGGACAAATAGAAAGGAGGGGTCAGAGGGCACCTCCCAAGTTAAGACAAAGAAAGGCATTTCATTCAAGGAGGTAACACCTATACATATTTAGAGTGGTGTAGCTCCCCCCAATGTCCAGGCATGCTGAGTCACTCACTCCAACAACATGTGCAGTTTTGGGAAAGCTTGATGCAAACTGGTTCAGCATGTATTTATGGCTGCTCGGCATGAATCAAACAGACCGAGTGATCTCACATCTGACTGCTACCTTTTAACATGATAAATTTGACCACTGAATATGTTCACAGTGAAATCTGCAGCATCCTAGTTCTATGCAGGGAGAGAATGGTTCAAGTATGAAAACCAGGTCATGAAAGGGCTTTAAACCAACACCTTGAATTTTGCACCAAAAAACTTATGGACACTTGTGTATCATTTGCTGATGCTAGTATAAGCAAATACCAACTGATACTGGACAAGAGACGGGCTGCTGCCTTCAACACAAACTGAAGTTTCTAGATTATCTTCAAGGACAGTCCCATGCAAATTGCATTATAGTAGCCTAATCTGGAAGTTATAGCAGCATAGATCAGTGTAGTTTAGTCAGTAGAATCTAAGAAGGAAGAGCATTTCAATCACATGCAGACTGTAAAAGAGACACAACAACTGCTACAATCTGCTTTTCCACAAAGAATGGCAGACCACTATAATTTGTACTTGTTCAGTTAGGGTTAGCCAGCCTCTTAACAAGTGAAATTTTCATCTTTTTTGTACTTGGCTTCAGTTTGTTCTCCCGGTCATGGCCTCTAAACACTTCCTCGGGACTGAGAGAACATCATCTGGTGATTTGAACAGAAAGAAGTATTGCTGAGTGACTTGAAAATAATATCAAACTCCAAAAGACTGGACTATCTCATTCAGAGTTCTCACATAGCTATTAAAGAGCACAGAGGAAAGACAGGACTTTGGCGAATACCATATGATAACTTACAAGATGTTGAATCTCTGGTGGAAACTCTCTTTGATTCAATAGAAATGACTCAAACCAATAAAAAGCACTGCTAGATATCCTAAAACTATTCTCTGTTAACAAGGCAGAATGGTCAACTGTGTCAAACACAGCTGATGGATTCAACAGCATATATCCTACCTTATTCTCGAGGAAGTCCTTTCTCCAACTTAATTGGTTTTTCTACTGGGAAAAAGCTTCAAAGAAGTTTGCTCTATGAAGTGAAAAGATGCAAGGCAACAAGACAAATTACCTTATCAATCTGTAGATGAAGATCATCACCACTGCTACTAAAATTGTTCCTATTCCACAACTGTGTCAAAACTAAGATAACAATCATTGAAGGAGAAGCCTCATCCTGGTATGCCTGAAATTGCTCTGCCACCACCCACAACATCATCATCATAGTCATCATCATCATCAACAACAACAGGTTAGTCTGTAGTTTGCCAAGGCAGTTCTGTCTAAGGAGGGCTTTTGCCCCCCCAGCCAGAATAACGAGACAGACAACAGGTTTGGAATAAAACAAGGGCCACTTTATTAACTATTTAACAGAACATTGCAGCAATAACAACTAAGCAAGCATGGAACAGGCAAGGCAGGCGTCACTCCCTGACCAGCCCCCTTGCCCTTGAAGGGCGGGTCACCCAGCTCTGATCGTGAGCCAAATCTCTGGCTCGTGACCAGCAGCCCAGCAAACTGGTTGCCCTCTAGGAGCGCCTACCCCTGAAGCCATCCAACTTGCAGGGAGGAGCCTGCCCAAAAGGTTCCCAGTGGAGGTGATCACCATTCCCCACCCCGGACCCTGAAATCCGAAGGCAGTTCCTGATGACCCCCTGTTCCCTAACGGGATATGCCGTAAGGTGCTCACCAGTTCCGTTTTCTTGCTTGCACAAACCTGCCACAGCCAAGGTCAAGCCTCTGCTTTGGCCTTTGCTCCCCACTTAGCATCCTAATGCCAACCTAATTCCTTGCTGCAAGTCCTGTAAAAAGATCCCATTGCCCTTGTCAGACAAGTACACCCCATCATTCCTATACAGGTCTGGGAACACGACCCGTATATCGGGGTGCGGCAAAAACATCCCCAATCCAGCATCCATGGCCTTTCTCAGCTGCCTATTAACTTTACGACGGGCACAGTCAATACACCTGGGGTCCCCCAAGTTCCGCCACACCTGGCGGGGCAGTATGGCAGACCATACTATCTTCACGCCGGGCCACCTTGCTCTTATCCTCGCAAGGTCAGCTTCGGCCTGTAAAACTAGGGCCTTGCCCTTCATTAGACCTAAATCATTGCCCCCCAAGTGTATCACCAGGATATGAGGAGGAGGCCCCCTTCTCTCCTGGAACAGCAAGGGAAGGAGCGCAGGCCACCGCATGCCCCTCCGTCCCAACCATTCCACCTCTGCCCATGCGCTAAGGCCAAGCTGAGAGCCGCTGGATGTCCATCTGGCACGATGCGCCACCCAGAAGACCATGCTGTGGCCGCAGACAGTAACCCTTTGTCGCATCATGCGGCCTGCAGCATCTGTAACAAGACAAGCATTAATAAACGAAAGTGCTCTATGGGATAGTTAGATAGCACAATGCCGGACATAACCCTTGTAACATCTGGACTTCCAACGCCCTATCCTCTGAATATCACTGCCAGTGTACCCCATAGCTGCAGCCGTTGATGCCGCTCCTATGCGGAAGGAGTGGGTGCCAAAGTGAACACCACCCAAACCCAATCTAGCTAGCGCCTTCTGTGTCACACTCCAAAATTGAAATTTAGTGAGGGGGGTACCATCCCTGTGTCGGAAAAGGTAGCCCCGACCCTCTCCTCTTAATGCCAAAAATTGGCTCAAGGCCCCCACTGGGCACAACTCAACCTCTGAACATTGGTCAAGCTCAATAAACTTTCCCTTGCCACACTGATCAGTCTTTGATCTGCGTAGCCTAATACCCACTTTGGAATCTGAGACAGAAACGTCACGCCGTTCAAGAGCTAGGCCAGACACATCCTGCCGTGAGCTAGCAACCAGCTCACTGACCCGCAGAGCCCCAAAGAAGGCGACCAGCGACACCACATGAAACAAAGCAGCTTCATAGCTATCAGCGCACACTGCATGCCACTGGTCCCTGAGACCCTTCAAAATAGCTGGGGTCAGGGGTTCCCTGGGATCAGCCACTATGCCGCTCTCCCTGGACCAACCCTCGAGCATCTTCCGAATACGGAAGTCGCCCGTCTGGTCTACATGCCCCGATGCTTTGCTAGCATAGGCCAGAGCAGCCAACTTGGATCTGATGGTACGAGCTGACAGGCCCTCCCCCTTCAGCGTCACGCAGAACTCCATTAAATGAAGAACAGGTATGGGCCAAAGCTGCCGCAAGCCTGCCCTCTCCCTAAAGGAGAGGAATTGCTTACCCGCCCTCATGTAAGCCCTGCGAGTGGAAGGGGCGAGTGCCAAGCTCATTGCCCTATCGGCCTCAGCCCGCCAATCTGCCACACCTCATCCAGCATACGCACCGGGAACTGGTCGGCCTCTGGAGCCAGCTGACGGAATCTCTCCATCTGTTTACGAGAGAGAGCGTCAGCGATCCCGTTATTAACTCCAGGCACATGCCTAGCTTTGAACATAATATTATTGTGTAGACACTGCAGAGTGAAGGCTCTGACCAGAGCCATGACCCTGGGGGATTTGGACATCAAGGAGTTAATTACATGTACTGTGGACATGTTGTCGCACCAGAAGTGGACGGTATGGTTGGCAAAGTCCCCTGACCAAATCCACACTGCTGCGACAATTGGGAAAAATTCCAGGAAGGTGAGGTCAGTGACCCACCCTGCCTGAAACCACTCCTCAGGCCAGTCCCCAGAACACCAATGACCCCGGAAATATACTCCAAAGCCGGAGGAACCCGCCGCATCAGAAGCGACCTGCAGCTCCGCTTCAACTAATAGGTCCTCACGCCAAAAGGACACCCCGTTGTATGACTCCAAAAATTGCTTCCATACAAGGAGGTCGTCCCGAATCCCCCTGGTGACCCGAGTCCTATGATGGGAAAGACGCAAACCCCTCATAGACTTGCAAAGTCTCCTAACAAAAGCCCGTCCAGGTGCTACAACTTTGCATGCAAAGTTGAGGTGACCAACCAACTGCTGCAATTCCAGAAGGGTTATTTTATTCTTCCTCCTCGTTATGTCTATTAATGCCTGTAGTGCAGTTAATTTATCCAAAGGCAATCTGCAGAACTGTCCCACCGTGTCAATTTCTATTCCTAGGAAAGTCAAAATAAGGGCCGGGCCTTCAGTTTTTTCCTCAGCCAGAGGAACTCCCAGCTCCCTTGCCAGATTAATGAAGCTGGACAGCAAAAATGCACATTGACCCGTACCCCTCCTTCCTGCCAATAAAAAATCATCAAGGTAATGGGCAGTACTGCCGAGGCCCGTCCTGTACCGCAAGGCCCATTCCAGAAAGGAACTGAACCTCTCAAAAGCGGCACAGGATACTGAGCACCCCATAGGAAGAGCCCTATCCATGTAAAATTTGCCCTCAAAGGCAAAACCCAGGAGCTCAAAGTCATCCGGGTGGACAGGAAGGAGACGAAAGGCCGACTTAATGTCACATTTTGCCAATTCCGCTCCCTGTCCACAGCTACGGACTACCCTCAAGGCCTGATCAAAGGAGGTGTACCTAACAGAACACAACTCCTCAGGTATCGCGTCATTCACCGACTCCCCACGTGGGTAAGACAAGTGGTGAATGAGGCGATATTCTCCTGGTGCCTTCTTTGGCACAACTCCCAAAGGGGAAACCCTCAAATTAACAACTGGGGGGAACGAAAAAGGACCCAGGACTCTACCCTCCGCACATTCTTTGGCAATTTTTTGCCCCACTAATTGCTCCATACCGTGTACTGATTTCAAGTTAGGAGCCATGTATGGAGTCCGAGAACCCTGGAAAGGTATCCTAAAACCTAACCTAAAACCATCCAACAGGTAAACACGATCACGCTGATTCGGGTAATCCCGTAACCAACGCGCTAAAACTTCCAACTTTATTGGACTAGGTCCCTTTATCAGGAGGGGGTTGTAGCCCCCACCACCTCCGGGGCGCTTACCACCTCTACCTCCGCCCCGACCCTTAGGTTTGGGGCAATTGGAGAAGGAATGAGGCCCGGCACATAGTGGACACTCGTGCCGGAATGAACATGACTTCCGACCACACGTCCCATGGGAAGTAAACTCCCAACAAAGCGGGCGTCGCTGAACCGCCTGCCCCGCCTGGGAGCGGGTGCCTGTCGGTGCCTGTAACCTACGGACCGAATGACCACTGTGAGTCCTCTCACTCCCAGGCGTCCTAATAGTGGACATAATCTGCAGCCATAGGTCCGGATGTATCCGGTCCCATCGCATGGCCGTATTCATGGCTGCCCGCATACGAAATTCTTCATCGTACTGCGACCAAGCCGGGCTTGGAAAATCCGTAAAAGCCTTATAAATAATATCCATGTATTGGAGCAGAGCTACTGCTCTCCATGGATGATGCCGGACAATTACTGTTGCATAAATCAAAAACCCTGGGAACCAATTTGCCCAGGTCCTGTCCACCACTCGCCTCTTCAGGCGTTCTTTCTCACGGTCATCTAGATCCTCCCTGTCCTTCTTCTCCAATTCTCTATATAATAATGTGAATACATCTATGTATTCGCCCTTAAGGATCTTCTCCTTAGTGGCGATAGAAAGATGGTCCCCAAGAGGCAATGCTGAGTCTCCCAATGGCATGGCACCAGCTGAGACTGTATCATAAGAAACAGCTGCCACATTAGTAAACCCTGGTCCTGGCAGCGTATAGCCCCATCCAGGCCAAACCCCGGGAGGGGGCGGTGGATACCCACAGCCCCAACCCATATACTGCTGACCACTAATTGGCGCAGTCTGCGGTACAGGCCCAGGGGCATTCTGAGGGCTTGGGCCCCATGGCCAATATGAACTGCTCCTATCACCATGCACCTTCTTACCATCCTTCTGTGGCTCCTTGTACAACTCGACTTGTAATTCCGCGGTGCCCTGCCCCTGTTGACCAGACGTTGAAGCATCGCCTCCATTGTCTTCCAAAAAGGCCAGCCGAGCCAGCACCTGCTCTTGAAAAGAAGCATTAGAATCTCCTACAAAATGCTTCTTCCCACCCGTCGTCGGAGGGGCACCCCGCTCCCTCTCCAGGGCTTCCAACCGCTGCAAAATAGCAGCATTTACAGGGTCATCCTCATCACTGGATGGGACCAATGGCTCTGGCCGTACAGGAGGCCGCTTTGGTGCAGGCTGCTTCCCCTTGGCCTTACCTTGACCTTTCTTGGGAGCCATAACAAATATTAAGCAGCGACTCACTAACTCTATACTAACTAAAACGACGTGACTAGGCACCAGCAATAAACCCCCTAGCCCCACCAAAATAGCTAACTGGTAATTTATGCCTACAAAATCAGCCCTACCACCACTATATAAAATGGCTGCCGACAAAACTCCTTACAAAATGGCCGCCTGGGATAGACACATTCAAAATGGCCACCCCTGATGACCCAAACAAGATGGCTGTCCCAGGATGCCCACCTAAAATGGCCTCCCCTGGGCAAAGCCCAGCAAAGATGGCCGCCAAATACAACCCTCGCACAACAGAAAAACGTGACCAACAGCTGCTATGGGGGGGGAGAGTAAAAAGGACAAGCAAGGCAGAAACTGGGCCCCAGCAGCCTCACCACACTGCTGTTACAAAAGAAGTGTTTTGGCCAGTATCCCAAAAACCTAATTTTTAGTATTATGTGTGTGTGTGGTCTTGCTTAACAAAATTCGCCAGTCAGCAAGCTGCTTGCCGCCACTTGCCGCCTTCCTGAGCCGAATCTTTGCAGCCGCCACTGCCGTGTCCCGCTGATCGTCCTTGGGTCCAAAGATCAAGCAGCCCCCCAAATTAAATCGTGCTATTCAGCGCTTGAGAGAGAAAAACAAAACAAAACAACAGGCTGTGCGCTGTAGCAGCAGCAGCACCCGCTCGCCTCCCTCAAGCCCGGGACTCCTGCTGCCAATTAGAAAAAGGCTCCAGAGCTCCGCTCTCAGTGCTCCAAGAAAAACAGCAGGCTGCGTGCCGCAGCAGCAGCAGCACCCGCTCGCCTCCCTAAAGCCCTGGGACTCCTGTCACCAGGAGTAAAAAGCAGGGTAAAAGCCCCAATCAGTCGGGAAGGCACAGAAGGCCAGGCTCCCAACGCTCCGCTCTGTGTGCTCCCAGCTAGTCAGAGCACGCGGAGCAACTGCCAGGCGGGAGCGGAGCCTAGCCTGCTTAAATAGCTGGCTCCGCCCCCGACCTCGTCGGGACGCACAGCGTCCTCTCTGTTGCCGTCCCGATCCTTCGGGGCGGCAAAATAGCCCCCGCCCACCATCGGCGTTGCCGGGTGGACGGGAGCTCCGTTCCTTTTTTGGATTTTAAGTTTTTATTGAGAAAATAAAAGGAAGAAAAGAAAAAAAAATATGTAAAATAGAAGAAGGCTTCTGATTTTCTCTGCAACAAATACAACTTTGATTACAAAGTTTTTTCATGCTCTGTATATAGAATAAAGAACTCTCTCTTTTTTATATCTTAATATCTTAATCATCAAAACCACAAATCATCAAGTCATTTTTGTCTTTTTCCTGCAAAAAGTCTATAAGGGGTTTCCAATCTGTAATAAATGAACTAATTGTCTTTTCCTTAACCAATGCAGTAAGTTTAGCCATTGATGCAAAGTCCAACATCTTCTCCAATCATTGTTCTATTGTAAATATTGTTGGATCCCTCCATTTCTGTGCATATTATAAGGAGGGCTTTTAGAACATCTAAGCACACTATTATGTTTTTTTAATGTGCTGAAATGAAGAGTTGTTAATTATCCTTACCAGGAAAGTTTTCAGTGTTTTCTAGCAAGCTTTAACTAACCAAGAAGGAAAATGATCAAGCTTACTGTGGCCTTCATATACTCAAGAACCCTATCTACTTGCATCAGGGAGATCAATCCTAAGTGATCTGAGAAACCAAACAAGGACTGCGGTCACATGGAAGGGAGAAAGTGCGGGCAGGAAGTGAGGCTGCTTGCCCCACTTGCAATGACACGCGTTTGCGCAATCATACTTCCCGCCGTGCGCCTGCAGTTCCCAATAATACTAAGTTTTCGGCAGTAGCTTTTTACCATGCTACTGCGGTGCGAAATGACGCCCTGCCGATGACTCCAGGATGCCAAACAGATGTGTCTGTCTGATCACGTCCCTTTAATCCACGGGGGAATCGCATGTCTGCTGCGGCTTCCAGTAAGTATGATCACACCCAAGTAGATGCTTCTTAAAAACATAAGAATAGCTCAGCTGGATCAGACCAATGGTCGATCTAGTCCAGCATCCTGTCTTAAACAGTGGCCAGCCAGTTCCTCTAGAAAGCCAACAACAGGGCATAGAGGCTGAGACCTTCTGCTGTTCAGGGATTATACCTCTGTTCAGGAATATACCTAACTTGGTGCCTGGGTTTGAACTGGGCTTTGTTCAGCAAAGTATATTGAGTCAGAACTCCTCTACTGGTACTCACCATTGGCCTAAATATAACAAAACCTTAAGTTCACTTAAATTACAGAAATAAATGGATTCTAGGTATGTTAATTTGGAGACAAGTCCAGTAGAGTTCAGTGGTATTTATTCATAGGTCAATTGATTAGGGATGAAGCCTGATGCATGCTTAATTCTAAACTGGATTGGATTGTGGTCATTTTGGAAAAGATGACTTGCTGCACTGCAATATAAACATAATAGATATTGCACAGAAGGGTGGCCAATGTAGATATGATGGGACTTTTAAACATGTACTGTACTAAAAGTATTCATATGCGATGGAGCAATTTTCATATGTGATATTGTTGTTGCAAAATAGTTGCCTGGTGCACCTTGAGCCCTTATGCTGTGTGTCTACCATGAACCGTAATCCTGATATGGATGAATTGATATTGGGGGATGTTAGTATATGGATGTGTTGATAGTAATGTCCTGTTAAGGTTTCACAATTGTCAATGTTATGTTTGCATGCCTAATGTCAAATGAACTTTTGCATTTGTTTCTATTTCTTCTACATAATGTAGCATTCCTAATCTGAACAAGCCATGAGCCTCCTCTCTGGGACAACGCAGGCAAGAAAGTGGAAGGAAGCCACCCATGACTCTGACAGGACAAGCAGCCAGCAGTGTGCAGAATGCAACCCCCCCTCCCCTCAAGGGCTGTGATTCTTTCCTGGCAAAGGCAGCCTTGCCCCCAAAACCACACCTCTCCACTCCCAGCACCGATGCTGTCTGGGTGCAGCTCCAGGGAGGAAATTTTATGCCTAGTAACCTTTTGTACACTTGTAACCCTTTGCGGGGTGGTAGGACTGCCCCCTCATCCCTGCTGTCCAGCCTCCCCACTCCAGTATGATAGGTGAGGGACTCCTTCTTCCCCCTGACCAACACCACTGCTCTTTCACATGCCCTTCCAGCCCCAAACTTGCCCTGGATGGACCTCTTCCTTCCTCCTCTTCCTTCCCGGCATCAGAAAGTGAAGTGGATTGGCCACAAATAGCCCCGTCCATCTTTGTTTCTATTGTATTACTTCCTGCTACCGGAATACATAAATGGGTGTGGGGGGGTGGGGGTGAAAGTTCCTTGTTCACAGAAAACAATGAGACCCTAATTTAATTTTAAAAGAAAGGCTTCTCCAGCCTGGACTTCTCTCCCCTCAGTCGACTCTAACAGACCGAAAGGGAAGGTGGTGGAGGAGTGTGCTGCTGCACTCAACAGCTCGAAGAGCCCCCAGCCAGCCACCTGCTGCTCTCCTTTTATTAGGGGCTGGGTGGTGAAGGTGGTGGAGGAGTCTGCTGCTGTGCTTATAAGCTCCAAATTTGACATTTTCTTTGCTGTGTAGTAGCATTTTAAAAAAAATCCAATAAATTTCGAACTCCTGCAAAAAAGGACTATGTAATGGAGCAGTGCTACCATCTTAATGATAGTGACATGAATAACTCATCATTTAACATGTAGAATGAACTTCTGCATATCCATGGCAAAGTCAGACATTGCTGCCTCAAGAATTAGAGTTTTTTATTTTAAGATAAAAAAGAATCAATGTCATTATACAGGATCTCTCAAGAGCATTGTAATTATTCCTTATGCATACAATATTTATTTAAAACTTAAAATTAAGCTTCAAGAGGTGGTCATTTGAAAGCCAGCAGTCAGTGAACAGATCCTGTCTTCATGAAAAAGAGAATATTTCTTCCAAAAGTTAAGGAACAGATCAAAACGGTCTTTCCAGTAACTGACACTTTAGTCATACAGACGCTTTTTATGTGTCAGATTTATTAATAAAGAAGGTCCATGGGAATGAACAGAGAAAAATCTTGAGGATGTGACTGTCAGTTTTTAATATGTCAGGTATAATTTTGTAACTGTGATTTTTTGGGATAGCCATACACACAAAGCATTGTACTGATGTTTGTGTACTTCTTTGTACTTCACATTTGAGATGACGGGGAAAGATGATAAGGCGGAGATGTTTTGATACCAGATTGAAACTTGAATCTACAGTCCTTCAATTTAAACAGTGATCCTTTTTCATCTTTCTTTTCATGTTGTCGTTTTAACTTTTGCTACTGATGTAAAGGTGCGGGGGAGGGGGAATTTGAAAGATGCCAGGTACGGGTTCTTATCTAGGTGAAAGATCACAGCAGTAGTGAATAACAGATCGCTTGAGTTTGTCACCATGATAGAATGATAAGATAGATCAAATGCTTATCAACAATAAATGTTTGTCCTGCTGAATACAACATGGGATAATTTAGACTGTCACCACTCTTCATGAATTGCACAAATATGTTAATAATATGCTAATTAGTGTGTTGGAATGCTCTTTTCCTCCCTGGATTCCCCCCCCCCTTCTGTTATTTCCAGGTGATGAATTCTTAACCAATAGGAGGAAATGTTTTATAGGATTGAGGCCCATTCTAATGCTTGATATTTACTTGGAAATTCATTTGTCCCCATCTATCACGGTTTCCCACCAGTGGATGAGGACTTTTCTGTTTTGTGTGGCATTCTGTCAGTGACCCTTGTTGACTCTCTTTATATGTATTTGTCTATGTACTTGTGTTTTGTGGAATTGTCCTTATTGTTTTTTATATATATTTGTATATGTATTTGCCATCAAGTCACAGGTGATTTATTATGACCCTGTGGAGTTTTCCAGACAAGAGATGTTCAGAAGGGGTTTGTATTGCCTGCCTCTGTGTCACAACCCTGGATTTACTTGGTGGTCTCCCATCCAAATATTATCCAGGGCTGACCATGCTTAGCTTACAAGATCTGATGAGACTGGACTAGCCTAGGCTATCCAGGTCAGTTTTATAGATATAGATATAGATCCACATAAAATTTTGTTTTACTGTTTTGACTGTTTGCCACCTTGGGGGCTGTGAACTTGGGTAGAAAGGTGGCATAATTTTTCTTTTAAAAAAGAACACATCCTATTGAGTTAACAGGGGCATATTTTAAAATAAATGGCCTTGGGAGCGCAGTCCCAAAGTTTGACTTTGCACATTCAACTATTACTCCATTTCCATTACTTCAATTAATAAGATCCTACAGTTCTTCCTAGACAGCATTCTGATACTTCCCTGTATTTTGAATGACATTGTAATGGTTGGTGGGTTGCAGGGGTCTTTTTGTAAAAAAACAGCTGCAGGAGCTCATTAGCATATGGTATGCTAATGAGCTATTAGGCTATTAGCATATGCCATGACCCCTGACATCACCGGAAGTGATGTCAGAAGGGGAAGCAAAAGGGGGGAGGAATCTTCAAAAGCCTCCCCTCTTCCCCAGCTGGTCTGGGTGGGGGAGCTAAGAGAGAAGGGGTTTAAAGATTAAACTCCTTCTCATGAGAGTTGGGCCACAGAAGGAGGAAAGAGGGAAGGAAAGAGAGAGAGTAGAGAGAAGGAAAGAAGGAAGGAAAGAGGGAAAGAAAGAGAAGGAAAGGGGAGGGAAAAAAAGAGAGGGAAGAAGGAGGGAAACAGGGAAAGGAGGAAAAAAGAGAAGAGAATAAGCTGGGAAAGAAAGAAAGAGAGAAGAGAAGGAGGAGGAAAGAGGAACTAGAGAGAAGGAAAGGAGGGAATGAAAGAAATTTGGCGGCAATTCGGCCCCATTATATCCTATGGGCCATTGAAGTCAATGGTGAAAACATAGGGTATATTCTGGGGGCTGGAGGGGAGGGAGTTTGAAAAACTTACTTTTTTCCCACCATAGAGAACAATGGAGGGAATGGGGGCAACCTGTTTGGGGGCCCATAGAATTGGACCCCCTGATCCAATGTTCTTGAAACTTGGTGGGTATCTTGGGGAGAGGCTCCATCAGCTACCCTGTGAGTTTGGAGCCTCTCCCTCAAACCGCCTCCCCTCCAGCCCCCAGAATATACCCTATGTTTTCACCATTGACTTCAATGGCCCATAGGATATAATGGAGCTGAAATTGACATTCGGCTGCCTGAAAGACTCCCTGGGATGCCGGCTGGGGGCGGGCTTGGCTCCTGAGCTCCCGGAGCTGTGCTCTGCTGCGCTCCCCCCCAAAAAGACCCCTGGTGGGTTGTATCTGACTAAGGTTTTTTCTGTAGCCAACAAAAACATCTTAACCAGGGCTTTTTTTGTAGAAAAATCCCAGCAGGAACTCATTAGCATAATAGGCCACATCCATCAGCAGAAACTGATTAGCATATTAGGTCACACCCATGACAGCGCAGCTCATTAACATATTAGGCCACACCCCCTTGTTACCAGAAGTATGGTCATCCAGTCACACCTACCTTTTGCTTCTTATTCTGTTTACCTTGTTTGTTGTCAAAACGCCGGGCTTTTTTTGTAGCAGGAACTCCTTTGCATGTTAGGCCACACACCCCTAATGTGGCCAGTCCTAATGAGTTTCTGCTGTTGGGTGTGGCCTATTATGCTAATGAGTTCCTGCTGGGTGTGGCCAACTTGGGAGACAGCCGGAACTCCGTTCCTGTGTGTTCCTGCCCCAAAATAGCCCTGATCTTAACCAACATCATAAGAAGCCTCCTATTTCTCTATCTCTATCAGAAAGCTAGTCACAATTTTCAACAGGAATTGCATTGCTACCAATTTTTCGGACATATAATGTATCTCATATGAACATGGTATGGTAGAAATAATGATACTTTCCTATTTTACCTAAATTTCATTTTAATGTGATAATTTATATTTGTGCTTCATGGCCTTTTCTAAAGTTAATAAAGTATATGGAAATATACAATGTTTTGCATCCTTGCTTACCATATGCAGTGACTGTGTTTGACATAAGAGCTGTACTAAAAATGCAGATTCCAAAAAACCCCTGATAGTACCACACACACAAACACATATATTAGATAAGACATAGTGGACCTTTGGATTTTTGGGTTACTATATATCCCTTTTTCAAAACAATATATTTAAATGTAACTGTGGACATCATTAACAAAAAATAATCATGTTGTGAAGTCATTGTCTACATTATCAATGAATCCAGCATGACATAGTACAGAATGGAATAATTTCAAAATACTGTCACCAATCACTTGGTCTGACTCACTGTCCCTGAGGGAAGGCAAACAAAACTTGACATTAACTAACCCACCTCCAAAGTAGAGGACCACTATGGAGGCCACAAAAGAAATAAAGAAAGGATACTTCTAAAAATCTCAGGGAAAAGAATAAACTATACATTTTACATGAAACAAAAAGGAAAAAGAAATGTCATACTGACCCCTGTTTTCCTCTTCAGCTTCATTTGGTAGTCAAACAAGTTTGATGGTCAAGGATTTGTCCCTTGACAAACCCAACTGAACCAATCAATCTGAGAATTCCTTTTGCATCCCTACTTATTCACAGCTTAAATACACTTCTACAGTAACTCTATGGATTGTGGCTATAACCATTGAAAAGATTTCATACACACACACATACACATGCCTGATACCAAACCAGTATACTTGTATGTAACAGTACACAATACAGTACCATGCTCAATACACAAGTTGACTATAAGTTCACAATAAATTCAAACAGTATTCTATAATGAAGTACTCCTCAAGTTCTACAATGAAATTCTCAACAAAGATTCTGGATATGAGCTTCGTTGCGATCATCTTCCTCAGAAGTATGTATATACTATTAATGTTTTCATTCATTTATAGCAGAAATCAATTTTGCATCTTCAATCAACTTTCAAAGAGTTCAATATAATTCCATGAAATGTGCAAAAAAGTTACAATGATTTCCAAATGGGCAACCAGTCACAAACTTCAAACAAGTAACTCTATAACCTCACTAAACTGGTATACCAGCTTACTGTATTGTGTACGGTTACATACAAGTATATTGTTTTTATTTTACCAAGTAGACATATTGTCATCTCTAACGTCTACCTTTCACAGTTTCTATTCTGGTTATCATTATTTACTGTGAGGTTTTCTTTCCTTTTTTGGCTTATGATACCAAACCAGACCATTGGTTTCAGTATTGTCTACTCTAACAGCCAACAACAGGTCTCAGCACAGAAAGGCCCTTCCCTGCATATTTTGCCTGAGATCTTTCCACTGGGGATGTTCAGAGCTGAACCTGGGACTTTCAACATACAAAGCAGAAGCTCTCCCATTGAGCTACAGCTCCACCCTAATCATGGCCTATTATGCATTGGTATTTTCTCTCACTTTTACCATGCATGTCCAGCAGGTATTCTTTGTTGTTCTGCATTGATTTTCCTCCCTTAAGCTCAGTTTGCTTTCTGGTCACTGTTTTCCCGGGTTTTCTGAGAATGCTTTTGTGCCGATTTCCCCCTAGTTTTGCTTCCAAGCTGAAGGTAATCCAAAGTTACAGATTCCCTCAGATTCCCCCCCCCCCGCCTTTTGCCACCTCTCAAAGTTCACTCCCCTGCCTACATCAAGGTCATTTGCCCACTCTGAATTTTCTGCCATCCTCCCCCTTCATCTGTGTAAATGCTCCATTTTCCCTTCATTTTTAATTTTTTAATTTTTTGACAAACAACATGAGTCTGGCAGTATGAGACTATTGCCAATCTCTGCTGAATAAAACAATTAAAACGATAGGGGTAAGTTTAAAAGGAGCAGCATGAAGTTTAGTTCCCTGCTAGTACTGACTCAAAAGAGGGATTGGAGAGGAGGCAAAAAGCAGTGTCCCCAGTGCAAAACAAAATAAAAGGGGTGATTGTCAGCACGGAATGAAACTGACATGAGATGTAAAGAGACAGAGAGACACTGGGATGGGAAGCCTAAAGCTTTGAAAACATTTTTCCCTGTAATGCTTTAGTGAACAAAGTTGGGGGGGGACGACAATTTGGCAGTCTCCAGAAGCCTAACATTAAAATGGCAGCTGAGCCACATGGACCTTCTGCAAATTGCCAAACTTGGGATCAAGCCATTTGGAGGACAGAGTGCAATACACACAGGACAGACTCTAAAAATCTGCCAAGATCACAACCAGTGACAGGATCAAATTAGAGATTCACAAAGAGAAAATCATGCAAATTTGCAAGGAAGGCCAGAAATTAGCAATACTATGCTAATACTAGGGCATCTGTGAAAATACCCCCCCTTTCAATTTAGTGGCAACAAGACTAAAAAAATGTCTCCAGAGCTTCTGCCAAACAACTCCCCCCCATACAAATTGCAGCCCTGTGCAAAACATGGTGGAGTAGCAGCCAACTTTGCACAGGTATGTGCATGCATATACACACACACTCTGCCAACAATCACAGCTTCCAGTGCCAGTGTCAGTGGGTTCTACTATGCATTCAGTAGACTCAACATGTTTCCCCATTTTATGGGATCGTGTGGCTCTTTCTGATTTTTCATACTGATCATTAACACAGCAGAGAATATCCTAGTGCCCAGCAGTATGGGAAACAGGGGCCAATTCCGCACAACCACTTGTCCTGGTGTCACCACCCGTTAAGATCCGGGGCAATTGACCAGTTCCCCACATGTTGCCCCAGATTGGCATTTGACCCGATTCAAAAGGTGGTTCCCCCCAGGTTTTCTGTATCTGACATTTTCATGATCTTTTTTTCTTATACAGGTTTGGAGTTGGGGCATTTCAATGGGGAACTATTGAATGGCGGCCTTCCCTGCTCCACCCCTTTAATGCCCCTCTGCCTTTTCCCCTCCCCTTCCTGCCTCCATTCCAATTGGCCACCCCCTTTTTTTTTATCTCCCCACCTGTGTTGCGTTGCAACGCACTAATGACCCATAAACAAATGGCGTTTAAGCGTACTTTTTCACACACACACCCTTGGTGAGTGTGTACTGTACTCATGTTCCTTTTTTCTCCTGTTTTGCCTCCTTCCCTCCCCACAACTTCCCTCCCCGCAACCTCCAGCCCTCAACATGTGAAGGGTTTTTTTTCTTTAAATCCTCGCTTGTGTTGCGTTGCAACATAATAACAGGCCACCGATGAGTGGTCAAATGCCCAATTTTCTTTAGCGATGTTTCTGTGGCCAGTTGCCATGTGTTTCAGCGTGGTGAATTAAAAGGTAACATGGATGAAGGAAATTGCATTTGGTGTCATTGAGGCATGAGCGCTAGAAGATCGACTCCACATGCATCCCCCCGCCACCCAGTGGAAGGGTTTTTTCTGGAGTGTCGGGTGCTGCATTCAGAAGTATTAATAAGCAGCGCTGTACTTTCCTTAACTCACCATTCAATTACCCTTTAAATGCCCAAACTGAACAAGCTGTGGTGCAATTCCTTTTGTGCAGATGAGGTCATCCAAGTTTCCCGGGAACTTGATTTCAAATCTGTACTGGCCAATCACCACACAGTACCATTGTGACATGACAACGCTTGCGCAGAATTGGTTACTTTGGGTGGGTGGATACGTTACAATGCACCCACCCAGGTAACCATTGAGTATGGCCGTGGGTGGTGCGTTACAATGCAACCACGCCTCCGGTTAAAAAAAGGGGGCAGGGGAGGGACCATTTGGTGTGCGGAAGGGCAACATGCAGAGTTAAACACGCGGAACAAACCCGGGTGAAAATCTGTACTGTGGAACTGCCCGCAAGGATTCAGGCCAATTAGACCCGGGGGGAACGGGGAGTATACTATCAGTGCAGAATCGGTCAGGGCTTCACAATTGCTTGTCAGTTTCAGAAAAAGTCTGGTCAGTTTCAACATTGCCCCCCCCCCTTGCCTGCATTCCTTTCCGTTCCCTTTCATTCAATGAACTAGCACTAAAATGCATGTGAAAAATCTGAACCAGAAGGTGCTTGCTGCACATCTGCGATACAGCAATTGTGTAATTTTTAAAAAAACTTTGGATGCTACTCCTCACACGTCATAAGTGACATACCATCTCAATTTAGAAAAAGTTTGTTTTTTAATTGTAGCTGCAGAATAAGCACACCAAAAGGAAAAGAATGGTGCATAAGATGGGCACAGAATCTGAACTCAAGATTAAAGGCTTACTGCTCTGAAATTCTGCAGTAAGATGTGCATGAGTAATGGGCCAAAGACTGTTATTTAAGGTGGATTTATTGTAAGGTGAGTATTTAGACTTGAGTCCACTCTGGCATGCTGCTGAAGGCATTCATTTTAAAGGAGGTGGGTATGGGTGGATTATGGGTTCCCACTATCATTTGTACAAGTCAATACACACAGAGAATTTTGTATTTGCTGATGATGATGGAGTAGTGCATGAGTGCGAGTGTATATCCCTTTACCACTTTTTGATTGGCATTTTTGTAAGACAGATGACACAGTCCATCCTGCCTACCTGTAACTTGAATTCTCTAGTTTCAGTCAGAAGGGAAGTGGTAAAACACACACACATAGGCAAAGCTATAAAAACAGCAAGAGTGATTTCTCACTGTCATCTCTTTCAGTGCAATATCTCTCACTTACTTAAATGGGAAAATTAAATTGCTACTGGAGGAAAAAAGACCTCCTTTGCCCTAATTGAAAGAGTTTAGATGTGAATCTGCATGTCAAACAGCAGCCTTCATTGCAGTAAGTCTTCCGACAACCCTGCACATCCCAGGCAGTCCTCTCTCCTGCCAATCTGGAGGTGAGTGGTGCAGAAACATTTTAATTAATGTTGAACTTCTTAAAGTTGAAGTGAAAACAATTACAGCTCTATTTTACTTTGCCTCCTCTTTTTCATCACTTATATTCATTTTCCCCTCCTCCCTCTCCATTAGAGTGGTTCATTTCACAGTCTCTGAATTATAATCTAATTACTATATTTTTTTTTAAAGGCCGACAAGGCATTGTTTCTCTCTGCATCAGTTTAAAAGCTTTAGAAGGACAAAAGGGGAGAAAAGAAAAACCCTCCTCTCTCATTGAAAGCCACTACCACAGTGAACTCCTAGCACTGACAGCTAATTCTTCCCCATATGTGACTTTAATATTTTTTTTCTACAAAAGGGATTGTATATTTCCCTGAACAACTGTTTGCACACCAGACTCAGAGAAAGTTCATAGCGTGTATCACATGCACGTTGGATATGTAAGTGAAGTGATCTGCAGCGCTGCTAATTAGACCTAAATTCTTGATTTACTATTTATAAAACAAAATTGATTATTACTTCATCAACAACATTTAAAGCATCATTAAGAGAGGTCTGCTCCAGCAGCCTCAGGTTAAATTTTTTAACAAGCACTTTAGTTGCTAATCTGTGTTATTGCCAACATATGTAAACTTCCTAATGCTAATTGCATTCAGCTGTGAATCAAACAATGTCTAATTCTCTTCAGGATTAATTATGCACATGTGCTGCCTGCATTCCTAAACATGGTTCTCATAAATAATAAGAGATATATCTGGGCAGATGGGATTTTTCCAACTAAATGATCTGTTTATCATGAATAAAACAACTGACACATACTAGACGTGGAATACAAAAGTGCACAACATTCATGGGTTTTTTTGTCATAAATAATTACTGGGACAGTTGTTTGTGTGAATAGACTTTTGAATACTGAAGCACTAAAAGGCATGTTCTTTGGTGTGTGTTCTGTAATCTCTGTGCTCACCCTTTTTTCAGTGTTAAACTGAGGGCACATAATAAAATGGCTGATATTGTATGTTTGATGAATGAAGATAAGTGGCTGTCATAAAGGCACAACTTTGGTATGCCCCTGGGGGAGACCTGTGTAAGTGGACTTTGTGTGAGAATGTGCTAAAATATTATGTCTTTTGCCAGTTTCATAAAGGAAGGTTTGAAGTGTCCAGAGAAAAGGCTAGCGGGAGCATCTCTTGGGGAGTGTATAATTCTTATTAATATTTTATATAGTAATTTTAATGCACAAAGTGCTTTACAGTCTTTATTTTGGGTTTTCCTCATAGCAACACTGGGAGAAAGAGAGAGACCATTATTACCCTTCTTTTACAAATGGAAAACTGTGGTAGATAAATATTAGCAATTTGCTTTAGGTCATCTAGAGAAGTTGTGCTTTATGTGAGCCTATTTCACCCACATCCAGCAGCTTGTACACAACACCATGATAGTTCTGAAATAATCTTATGGGAAATAAAATAGTTTAATTCTTCATGGTAACTACATAACCTAAAAATGTGAAATCCAGTACGATGCAATGGCTGAATTGCTGGGTTTAGCTGAGGTAATACCATATGCAAACCCCTGCTCTGTCATGAAGCTAATATGGGAGGTGTTCTTACATCACAAATAGTTTTCTTTAAAGTAGTTTGGATCCAATAATGTCCTTCCACTAACGGAAAGAATCTCTGCTCATGAAATGACTCCTTCTGGGAGTAGAATGACTACTCATTGAATGATCCATTCCATTTCAAAAAACTCCTTGCATGAACAGAAGGGCACCTTTGTATCCAATTCCATGATCTGGATCTAATCCCATGATTTAGGACCAGCCGCATGATTTCTTACTGCTAGATAATATTCTAGTTAACTAACACTTCTTTGGTATGTTCCAACAAACAAGTGACAAAAGTTGAAGAGAGTGAGTATTCTGAAGATAGGCCTCTCTCTTTACTCAAGTCTCACATCTGAATAATCAATTGTGTAGAACCAGGGTAGAAAGTCAGCTCAGAAGTATACTGAGATTTCATCAAGTTAAAACCCCACCCAACAAATTTAGAGCTCTGAAATTATTCTATTAGTCCTTAGTGTCTAAAGAAGCCTGCCATTCTGACAGTTAGGAACTACCAAGGGGATAAGATTCTTTGTGATACAGAAAAAAAATAAAAAATATGGAAAATAGAAACCATTTGTTTTTTTAAAAAACTAGATTGTGGCTGCAAAGATGAAATTGCTTGGCAATGATAAACTACTTCTTAATAGTGTAGACTGAGGTAGCAAAAGCAAGGAAGTGTAGCAAAAGCAAGGTGCCATATCACAGTTTGAGATACTAGAACAGATGGTAGGATATTTTACCTTAGGGTGAGATAATATCCCCCAAGGAATCAGCATGTGCTGAATCCTTCCCAAATTAAACTTTATTTGGGGATTCTGACACAATTAAATGAGTCAGAATTCCAGATGGTATTAATTGTCATAACACCATTTGTTTTGAATGATCCTGCTGATTTACTCCCATTGGGAATATGGCCTGACTTTTCTTTCAAGAAAAAAATACAGTTGTTGATTTTTGAGAACAATTGAATCAGAACACATTAGAATTCCCTTGTCACCATCTTGAAACATTACTCAGCTTAAGAACAACTAGATCATAGTGTTCCATTTAGACTGAACCCTGAGGAGAGGGTAAGACAGAGAATCCACACAGTATTGACACCATTTTTTCTTGGCAAAGAATTGATGCCTTTAACTTAGGTGACTTTGGCCCAGTCATGCCTCCTCCATCTAACCTACCTTACAAGGGTTGTTCTGAGAACAAAAAAGGATAAGGGAACCCAAGTGGCCCAGAGGTCAAAAACTCAGCCAGGCAGTGGTTTTCTTTTTGGTTGCTAACCACAGTAGTAGTATAAAAAGGAGAAATATCCTTTGTCCTATTTTCTCATAAACCTATAAGGCTTCTACTTTTCATCAGTATGTACCAGTGGTAGATTTGAGAAGCACTAATCTTTAAAATAAGAAAAAACTATAGAACATGAGCATATATATGCATTAAACAGCTAACAACGCAAGTGTTACTTGAATTGCTACATCTCATTTCAAACATTTCTAATATGTCAACATTTGTAATATCTTCTTGGAATCATAGAATTATACAGTTGGAAGGGACCTCCAGGATCATATAGTCCAATCCCTTACACAATGTAGGAAATTAAAAAAAAAACCCTCCCCCCCCACCTCCAGTGACTGCTGTTCCACACCCAGAAGATGACAAAAAAAAATTCCAGGATCTCCAGCCAAACTGGCCTGGAGAAAAATTGCTTCCTGACCCCAAAGTGGCCACAAGAACTAAACATGAATGCAACCCTTCCTGCCCTCCATCTCATGATCTGCCTAAATTCACAGAATCAGTATTGCTGTCAGATGGCCATCTAGCCTCTGTTTGAAAACCCTGGAGAGCCCACCACCTCCCGAGGAAGCCTGTTCCACTGAGGAATCGTTCTGTCAGGAAGTTCTTCCTAAAGTTTAGCTGAAAATGCTTTTTGATTTAATTTCAACCTGTTGGTTCTGGTCCGACCTTCTGGGGCAACAGAAAACGGGACAGGGTAAAAGCCGGAACGGCCCGGAATGGCCCGGAACGGGCACTAAACAAACAATGGGAACGGGCACTAAACAAACAATAGTGCTGCAAAGAACAGTGGCATGCGTTACAGCCACTCCAGAACAATATTCCAGAAGTGAAAACACGGAACTCCCACCCTTTTATTAACCCTTTCCAGGCCAAAAAGCCTCCGGAACACCCCAGAACGGCCCGGAACGGGCACTAAACAAATAATAGTGCCACAAAAAACAGTAGCATGCATTACAGCCACTCCAGAACAATACTCCAGAAGTGAAAACACGGAACTCCCACCCTTTTATTAACCCGTTCCAGGCCAAAAAGCCTCCGGAACACCCCGGAACAGCCCGGAACGGGCACTAGACCAACAATAGTGCCACATAAAACAGTGCCATGCATTACAGCCACTCTAGAACAATATTCCAGAAGTGAAAACACGGAACTCCCACCCTTTTATTAACCAGTTCCAGGCCAAAAAGCCTCCGGAACACCCCGGAACAGCCCGGAACGGGCACTAGACCAACTATAGTGCCACATAAAACAGTGCCATGCATTACAGCCACTCTAGAACAATATTCCAGAAGTGAAAACACGGAACTCCCACCCTTTTATTAACTCTTTCCAGGCCAAAAAGCTTCCGGAACACCCCGGAACGGGCACTAAACAGACAATAGTGTCGCAAAAAACAGTGGCATGCATTACAGCCACTCCAGAACAATATTCCAGAACTGAAAACACGGAACTCCCACCCTTTTATTAACCCGTTCCAGGCCAAAAAGCCTCCAGAACACCCCAGAACGGCCCGGAACGGGCACTAGACAAACAATAGTGCCACAAGAAACAGTGACATGCATTACAGCCACACCAGAACAATACTCCAGAAGTGAAAACATGGAACTCCCACCATTTAATAACCTGTTCCCGGACAAAAAGCCTCCAGAACACCCCGGAACGGCCCGGAACAGGCACTAGAAAAACAATAGTGCCGCAAAAAACAATGGCATGCATTACAGCCACTCCAGAACTATACTCCAGAAATGAAAACACGGAACTCCCACCCTTTTATTAACCCTTTCCATGCCAAAAAGCCTCCAGAACACCCCGGAACGGGCACTAAACAAACAATAGTGCCACAAAAAACAGTGGCATGCATTACAGCCACCCCAGAACAATATTCCAGAACTGAAAACACGGAACTCCCACCCTTTTATTAACCCGTTCCAGGCCAAAAAGCCTCCAGAACACCCCGGAACGGCCCGGAACGGGCACTAGACAAACAATAGTGCCACAAAAAACAGTGGCATGCATTACAGCCACTCCAGAACAATGCTCCAGAAGTGAAAACATGGAACTCCCACCCTTTTATTAACCCATTCCAGGCCAAATAGTCTCTGGAACACCCCGGAACGGCCCGGAATGGGCACTAAACAGACAATAGTGCCACAAAAAACAGTGACATGCATTACAGCCACTCCAGAACAATATTCCAGAAGTGAAAACATGGAACTCCCACCCTTTTATTAACCCTTTCCAGGCCAAAAAGCCTCCAGAACACCCCGGAACGGCCCGGAACGGGCACTAAACAAACAATAGTGTCGCAAAAAACAGTGGCATGCATTACAGCCACTCCAGAACAATATTCCAGAAGTGAAAACACGGAACTCCCACCCTTTTATTAACCCTTTCCAGGCCAAAAAGCCTCTGGAACACCCCGGAACGGGCACTAAACAAACAATAGTGCCACAAAAAACAGTAGCATGCATTACAGCCACTCCAGAACAATATTCCAGAACTGAAAACACGGAACTCCCACCCTTTTATTAACCCGTTCCAGGCCAAAAAGCCTCCAGAACACCCCAGAACGTCCCGGAACGGGCACTAGACAAACAATAGTGCCACAAGAAACAGTGACATGCATTACAGCCACTCCAGAACAATACTCCAGAAGTGAAAACATGGAACTCCCACCCTTTAATAACCTGTTCCCGGCCAAAAAGCCTCCAGAACACCCCGGAACGGCCCGGAACAGGCACTAGAAAAACAATAGTGCCGCAAAAAACAGTGGCATGCATTACAGCCACTCCAGAACTATACTCCAGAAGTGAAAACACGGAACTCCCACCCTTTTATTAACCCATTCCAGGCCAAATAGTCTCCGGAACACCCCGGAACGGCCCGGAACGGGCACTAAACAAACAATAGTGCCATAAAAAACAGTGGCATGCATTACAGCCACTCCAGAACAATACTCCAGAAGTGAAAACATGGAAGTCCCACCCTTTAATAACCTGTTCCCGGCCAAAAAGCCTCCAGAACACCCCGGAACGGCCCGGAACAGGCACTAGAAAAACAATAGTGCCGCAAAAAACAGTGGCATGCATTACAGCCACTCCAGAACTATACTCCAGAAGTGAAAGCATGGAACTCCCACCCTTTTATTAACCCGTTCCAGGCCAAATAGTCTCCGGAACACCACGGAACGGCCCGGAATGGGCACTAAACAGACAATAGTGGCGCAAAAAACACTGGCATGCATTACAGCCACTCCAGAACAATATTCCAGAAGTGAAAACACAAAACTCCCACCCTTTTATTAACCCGTTCCAGGCCAAAAAGCCTCCAGAACACCCCGGAACGGCCCAGAATGGGCACTAAACAAACAATAGTGCCACAAAAAAACAGTGGTATGCATTACAGCCACTCCAAAACAATACTCCAGAAGTGAGAACACGGCACTCCCACCCTTTTATTACCCCGTTCCAGGCCAAAAAGCCTCCAGAACACGCCGGAACGGCCTGGAACGGGCACTAAACAAACAATAGTGCCACAAAAAACAGTGGCATGCATTACAGCAACTCCAGAACAATATTCCAGAAGTGAAAACACGGAACTCCCACTGTTTTAGTAACCTTTTCAAGGCCGAACGGCCTCCAGAACATCCCGGAACGGCCCGGAACGGGCACTAAACATATAATAGTGCCACAAAAAACAGTGGCATCCATTACAGCCACTCCAGAACAGTATTCTAGAAGTGAAAATATGAGACTCTCGTGCTTTTATTAACTCTTTCCAGGCCAAATGGGCATTCAGCAAGTAACAGAATCACTAAAAATGGTGGGATTTGTTACAGACACTCCATAACAATATTTTGGAAATCAGTACATGGAAATGTTGTGCACTCATTAACCCTTTCGAGGTTGAAATGCCCCTGGAACGTGGGGGGGGCGTGTTTCATAGTTGAGTGGATGCATTTCTACCTGAGTGTAATTTTCAGGAGTCATGCTGGGTAGCTGTTGCTCACCCTTTTTGTCTTTCTGCTATGGGGTTCCACAGACGATTGTACCTGCTTGCATTAGTACCACATTCAAACAAATATTTAGGGCTACCTCCACCAGTTGGTTAAATTATTAGATCACTTTGCTATAACTTCAGCTGATTTTTCAGTGACAGTTACTTTGTACTTGTAATGTACCCAAGCCGACCATGTGCTCTGACCGGTTCTAACTGGTCCACCATGCAGCCAAGCGAAGTGGTGAGCTTGGACCTCGAGGACAAAAGACTGAGGGTCTCCAATCAGGGAACTAGGATCCGAGAGGTTAATGCAATTACTGTAAATAGACCACTCATGGGTGTTTGGGGTGTGTGGGGTGTGGTTTCCTTAGGGAATGTAAGCCGGTCTGCTAGCCGACTACTTTTCTTGTTCTTGATCTAATAACGTATGTGAGAGCTGAAATCACTCGTCAGTTCCAGTACTTTTCACTGGTGATGAAGTTGGGATGCTACCTCCCATGAACAGAGACCCCGCATCAAGCATTGCATCGAGGCCAATGAGGAGAACCCTTCACGCCGCCTTTCCAGTTGCCATTTCCAGCACCACTCCTAGACCCGAACATTGCATCGCTAACCCTGAGAGCAGCACGGCACCGCTCCTAGTCCACCGCCACCGCTTCTGAGGCTCCATGTGGAACCCATAAGATGGCTGCTGCCTCCGAGAGCCTCCCTGCCTTCGACATCTCCCAACCTACCCAATGGGAGACTTGGCTGGAGACCCTGGAGTGCCACTTCACCATACACAATGTCACAGAGCCGGGTAAGAAAAAGGTGTACTGCGGAATGGCAGCACACCTCCTGTTGAAGGACTTAATACATCCTCAGCTGCCCAAAGACGAGTCCTACGCCACGCTGGTCAAAGCACTGACCGACCACCTGGCCCCTAAGCCCACAAAATTTGTGGAAAGGATGGATTTTTTTGCAAAGGTCCAGGGTCTGGACGAAACTGCCTCTGATTTCTTTGCGACTCTGTGCTGGGCTGCCACGAGGTGTTTGTTCCCTGATTTGGCAGATGCACTGCTAAACCAGTTCCTCGTGGGATTACAGGACCCCAAGTTGTGGAGGAAGCTGGTTAGCCAAAATGACCTGGATCTCAACAAGGCGATCTGGGAGGCAATGGCATACGAGAAGGCCCACCGAGACTGCCACACCAAGGCGGTCCACCACACACAAGCAATGGTTGGGTCTGACATCTCCGACAACGAGGAGGTCCTACAGTTCTGACGCCACCCAGCCCAGCACTCCCAATGCCCCACCTCTGCACCCTGTGCCAGCTGCGGTGAACCCCATGAGCGCTGGTCTTGTAGATTCCGGGATGCCGTCTGCCGTACCTGCCAAAAGACAGGCCACATCGCCAAGGTTTGCCACTCAGAGGGACAATGCCAGCAAACAACGGCACAGCTTGACTCGTTGAATCTCCACACCGTTTTGGTCCACCACCAACAAAAGGTATGTAACTTGCCCCCAGACGGCCTAGACAAGGTGCATGTGATGGTCCTTATTGAGGGGTCCCCCTGTCCCATGGAAATTGACTCCGGCTCATCATTTTCCATAACCTTGGCTGAAACCCTCCGTTCCTTGTGTCCCAACTGGGGACCCCATCTGCACAAGCCACAGGGTCTCACATTGCAGGACTTCAATAAGAACCCTGTGGTGGTCCATGACTGGGGCAAGTTCTGGGTCCAGTTTAAGGGGTTCTCGGGATTCCTCGACCTGTTGGTGGTGGAAGAACACCTCACTAGTTTGTTGGGCCTCTCCTGGTTCACGCCCCTGAGCCTCAAAATATCAGGGATCAACCAGATCTGGATGACGGATTTGGAAGCAGTCTGCAGAGAGTTTCCAAAGGTGTTTGACAGGACTCTGGGGAGGTACATCTCTCTGGACCTTGACCCAGCAATACGGCCCATCCGCATTAAGGCATGGCTCCCCCCCTTAGAGATGAGAGCAAAAATAGAGGCCGAGCTTGACCACCTTGTCGAGCAAGGGGTGCTGGAACCAGTAACGTCTGTGCACTGGGAGATCCCCATTGTCACGCTGGTTAAACCGAACAGTGACATGAGGATATGTGCCAATTACAAGTGAACTATCAACAAAGCCCTGCAAGACCATGCTTACCTGGTCCTGGTGGTAAGCCACGTATTGGCCTCCCTAGCGGGAGCCAAGGTCTTTGGTAAGCTGGATCTGGCACAGGCTTACCAGCAACTGCCGGTGGATGCGGCCGCCGCCAAGGCGCAGACAATCACCACGCACAGAAAGGCGTTCCAAGTAACGAGATTGCAGTTTGGGGTCTGTGTGGCACCAGGGATTTTCCAGTCATTTATGGATTCCCTTCTTAAAGGCATTCCAGGAGTACAACCCTTTTTAGATGATATGATCGTCACGGCAGTGGACTCCACAATTTTTGCTGACCGGCTCCGACAAATGCTCCAGAGGTTTGACTCCGCCGGTCTCAAGGTGAAAGAAAAATGCCTTCTAGAGGTGCCCTGCATTGAATTTCTGGGGTTTGTGGTGGATGCTCAGGGAATCCACCCCACGGACGATAAAGTGAGGGCGATCACATGTGCTCCCCCCCTTCCAAGGTGGAACTGCAGGCTTTCTTGGGCCTGCTCAACTTCTACCATGTGTTCCTGCCCTTGAAAGCCGCAGTAGCGGAACCACTTCACCACCTACTGGATAAAGAGGCAACCTGGGCCTGGGGACCCGAGCACGTGGCGGCCTTTCAAGGGGTCAAGGACTTGCTCACCTCAAACTCTGTCCTGCACCATTTCAATGAGGTGCTCCTGGTGGTCCTCGCTTGTGACGCCTCCCCCTATGGGGTCGGGGCGGTCCTGGGCCACCAGCTGTGGGATGGCTGGGAGGTCCCGGTCGCTTATTATTCACAGACTTTGTCTTCTGCGGAGTGCAACTAAATGCAGATAGACAAAGAGGCATTGGTGATAGTGGCTGGGGTCAAAAAATTCCACCACTACCTCTACAGTTGGCCCTTCACAATATTGATGGATCATAAGCCTCTCCTGGCTCTGGACCACCAGACGCCCCAAATGGTCTCCCCCAGGTCCTCAGGTGGTCCATCTTCCTGGCAGGGTACACCTACACCCTCCTACATCACCCCGGGAAAGCCATGGGCCACGCAGATGCCCTCAGCCACCTTTCACTGCCAGTGATGGATCCCAACCCTGCTCCTGCCCACACAGTTGCCCTGTTGGAGTCGCTTCCCAACTGCCCGGTCCACATGAGGGAGGTGGCCCACCTCACAGCCCAGGACAAGGTCCTCTGTTGGGTCCTGGACTGGGTGGGGAGGGGGTGGCATTTGGCCAAAGAGAGCTCAGAGTTTACACCATTCCTCAAAAGAAAGGACGAATTGTCGGCATATAAAGGGTGCTTGATGTGGGGAGGCTGGGTGGTGATACTGGGCCTGCTCCAGCAGCGCATCTTAGAGGCTCTGCACAAGCACCATCCAGGAGTCTTAAGAATGAAGGCATTGGTGAGGAGCTATGTCTGGTGGCCGGGCCTTGATCGGGACATCGAAGAGAAGGTAAAGCAATGCCAGCCCTGCCAAGCCTCTCGCCCCGACCCGCCCAGAGCACCAGAGAGAGCTTGGGAGTTCTCCTACTGCCCCTGGTTGCGACTCCACCTGGATTTCGTGTGGCCATTCCAGGGGCAACTGTTTTTCATTCTTGTGGACTCTTACAATAAGTGACTGCAGGTCTTCCCTGTCTCCGTAACATCATCAAGGGTGGCTATCAAAGCGATGTGGCGGATCTTCAGTGCCCAGGGCCTCCCAGACACCCTAGTGATGGACAATGGGACAGCCTTCATGTCTGGAGAGTTCCAAGAATTCACCATTACAGGATCCGTCACTTGGAGAAACGACGGCTGAGGGGTGACACGATTGAGGTTTATAAGATTATGCATGGGATAGAGCAGGTTGAGAAAGAAGTACTTTTCTCCCTTTCTCACAATACAAGAACTCGTGGGCACTCTATGAAATTGCTGAGCAGTCGGGTTAGAACAGATAAAAGGAAATACTTCTTCACCCAAAGAGTGATTAACATATGGAATTCACTGCCACAGGAAGTGGTGGCAGCTACACACATGGACAGTTTCAAGAGGGAATTAGATAAACATATGGAGCAGAAGTCCATCACTGGCTATTAGCCACAGGGTATAGATAGGAACTCTCAGTCTGGGGTAGGTGATGCATTCTATTCTTGGTGCTGTGGAGGGCAGCAGTGGGAGGGCTTCTAGTGTCCTGGCCTCACTGCTGGATCTCCTGATGGCACCTGGTATTTTTGGCCACTGTGGGACAGAATGTTGGACTAGATGGGCCATTGGCCTGATTCAACATGGGCTTCTCTTATGTTCTTATGTTCTTATGTCCACTCAGCCCTATTCCTCCCCGACACCAACGGGTTGGACTCCATCGATTGGGACGACAAGTTGGCCTCTTTCCTTTTTGGCTAAAGAACAATGCCACACTCCACAACGGGCTGGAGCCTGGCCAAGCTGCTGATGGGCAGATGCCTCACATCAAGGCTGGACCGGCTCCATCCAGACCGAGCACCTGAGCAAGAGCCAGCCATCGAAACTCCAGAAGCCACCCGAGGGTTTTTCCCTGAAGATCCCATTTATGCATGGAACTTCACCAGAGGGCCCCCTTGGATTCCAGCAAGAGTAGTGAGAGTTTGAGGGCCCCTCTCCTACGAGGTCTCCAATGAGGATGGACAAATACTACACCGCCACAGTGACCAACTTCACAGACAAACCCTGCTGGTGGAGCCGGAAAACTTCGGGGAACCAGACACGCTTGAGACCACTGATCTGGTAACCACACCGGGCCCATTGGAGGAACCGTGCAGCCCAGCCATCGCTAGTCAGCCTCCAGATCCTGCAGGGCCAACCCAGGGGCCTGCCAGCACATAGCCTGTGGACAGCACTCTGCTGAGAATGGCAGTGATGGCTCCAGCTTCAGCGACTTTGAAACCCCACTGCTCAACCCGAGAGCGCAAACCGCACCCATACCTGAAGGACTTTATTTGCGGGTATCTAGTTTCAGACTTGAGCTGCGGTGGCTCAAGTGGTTAAGACGCTGAACTGCAGGCTGTGGAAGGTCAGTAGTTCAGCAGTTCGAGACCCGGGTGCCGCATGACAGGGTGAGCTCCTGTCTCTAGTTCCAGCTCCTGCCAACCTAGCAGTTCGAAAGCAAGAAATTGCAAGTAGATAAATAGGTACCACTTTGGTGGGAAGGTAACAGCATTCCGTGCACCTTGGTGTTTAGTCATGCCAGCCACATGACCACGGAAACGTCTTCGGACAGCGCTGGCTCTTCGGCTTTGAAACGGAGATGAGCACCGCAACCCTAGAGTCGGATTCGACTGGCTTTCGAGCAAGGGAACCTTTACCCTTTACCTAGTTTCAGACCAAGGGGGGAGGGGTGTAATATACCCTAGCCGACCATGTGCTCCAGCTGGTTCTAACTGATCCACCATGCAGCCAAGCGAAGTGTCTGAGCTTGGACCTTGAGGACAAAAGACCCTCGGCTCCTGAGTCCCCTCCAATCAGGGAACTAGGATCCAAGAGGTTAATGCAATTACTGTAAATAGACCACTCACAGCTGTTTGGGGTGTGTGGGGTGTGGTTTCCTTAGGGAATATAAATCGGTCTGCGAGCCGACTACTTTGTCTTGTTCACGATCTAATAAAGTATGTGAGAGCTGAAATCACTTGTCAGTCTCAGTACTTTTCACTATTAGTGATTTTAAATGTTATTATAGTGGGCCTTGGATTTTGGGAACTCTTTACCTTGCTATGGAGTCATAATACAGAATATTAAACATGGCCCTTTTCTTCTAAGAATGAATAGTATTTCTACTAATATGCCACATATGTGGATTTTTGGTAGCATGCAAATTGATTTGAAAGACACAGGATTACTCAGATAACTATTCTTTACTCAGGAAGCTATTTTTTAAACAAGCACCCCGCCACCGCAAAACTTGAAGACACCTGAATGAAGAGGACTTAAAGTCATTTTCTTTCTCTCTGTTCCTCAGAGGAAAAAGATTACAAACTAGAGGACGGTATAGATTTTTTCTCCTGTCAAAGTTCCGAGGTGTTCCACAGGCATTTTGGCCAGGAATGGGTTAATAACTGCAAGGTATTTCTGCATTTGGACTTCCAAAATATTCTTCTGGAGTGCCTTTAACACACCCTACTTTTTCTTGTGGGACTGTTGTTTGCTTAAAGGCCATTCCAGCCCGTTCTGGGCTGTTCCGGAGGCATTTTGGCCCAGAATGAGTTAATCAGTACACAATATTTCTCTGTTTGGATTTCCAAAATATTGTTCTGGAGTTTCTATAATGCATCCCATGGTTTCTTGCGGAACTGTTGTTTGTTTAATGCCCATTCTGGCCTGTTCCGAGGTCTTCTGGGGGCATTTCAGCACAGAATACGTTAATAAGTGCACAATATCTCTACATTTGAATTTCCAAAATATTCTTCTGGAGTGTTTAGTGCCTGTTCCGGGCTGTTCCGGAGTGTTCCAGAGGCTTTTCCGGAGTGTACCGGAGGGTGGGAGTTCCGTGTTTTCACTTCTGGAGTATTGTTCTGGAGTGGCTGTAATGCATGCCACTGTTTTTTGCGGCAATATTGTTTGTTTAGTGCCCATTCCAGGCTGTTCCGGGGTGTTCCGGGGTGTTCCGGAGGCTTTTTGGCCTCGAAAGGGTTAATAAAAGGTTGAGAGTTCCGTGTTCTCACCTCTGGAGTATTGTTCTGGAGTGGCTGTAATGCATGCTACTGTTTTTTGTGGCAGTATTGTTTGTTTAGTGCCTGTTCCGGGCCGTTCCGTGGTGTTCCAGAGGCTTTTTGGCCTGGAACGGGTTAATAAAAGGGTGGGAGTTCCATGTTCTGGAATACTGTTCTGGAGTGGCTGTAATTTATGCCACTGTTTTCTGCGGCACTATTGTTGGTTTAGTGCCCGTTCCGGGGTGTTCCGGAGGCTTTTTGGCCTGGAACTGGTTAATGAAAGGGTGGGAGTTCCGTGTTTTCACTTCTGGAATATTGTTCTGGAGTGGCTGTAATGCATGCCAGTGTTTCTTGTGGAACTATTGTTTGTTTAGTGCCCGTTCCGGGTCGTTCCGGGGTGTTCCAGAGGCTTTTTGGCCTGGAATGGGTTAATGAAAGGGTGGGAGTTCCGTGTTTTCACTTCTGGAATATTGTTCTGGAGTGGCTGTAATGCATGCCTCTGTTTTTTGCGGCACTATTGTTTGTTTAGTGCCCGTTCCGGGCCGTTCCGGGCTGTTCCGGGGTGTTCCGGAGGCTTTTTGGCCTGGAACGGATTAATAAAAGGGTGGGAGTTCCGTGTTCTCACTTCTGGACTATTGTTCTGGAGTGGCTGTAATGCATGCCACTGTTTTTTGCAGCACTATTGTTTGTTTAGTGCCCGTTCCGGGCCGTTCCGGAGGCTTTTTGGCCTGGAACTGGTTAATGAAAGGGTGGGAGTGCCATGTTTTCAGTTCTGAAGTATTGTTCTGGAGTGGCTGTAATGCATGCCACTGTTTTTTGTGGCACTATTGTTTGTTTAGTGCCCGTTCCGGGGTGTTCCGGGCTGTTCCGGAGGCTTTTTGGCCTGGAATGGGTTAATAAAAGGGTGGGAGGTCCGTGTTTCCACTTTTGGAGTATTGTTCTGGAGTGGCTGTAATGCATGCCAGTGTTTCTTGCGGAACTATTGTTTGTTTAGTGCCCGTTCCGGGCCGTTCCGGGCCGTTCCGGCTTTTACCCTGTCCCACAGAAAACAACTCAGCACCATTCTATATATGACAGCCCTTCAAGTACTTGAAGATGATTATCATATCACCTCTCACTCGTCTCCTCTCCAGGCTAAATATACCTAGCTCCTTGAACCTTTCCCTATAGGACTTGGTTTCCAGACCCCTCGCCATCTTTGTTGCCCTACTCTGGACATGTTCCAGCTTGTCTATATCTTTCTTAAATTATGGTGCCTAAAACTGAACACAGTACTTTAGGTGAGGTCTAACCAGAGCAGAGTATACCTAAACTGATTAGGTCTCCATTATGAACATTACCATATCCAAGTGTTTGATAAAGTTGCCAGGAGAGCCCTCTTTGATTCAAGAGATACATTAAAAATAGAGCTTTGCACAATGAACACTTTTTTCTAAAGTGAAGATGGTTTTTCCCTGCAATAGCTTATTCCCCGTCTAACTAACTATACTGCCTATTATTGATTTACAGTAAGGAGTACATAATAATTTTCCAATCCATCAAATGCCTGCAAAGAAATCCCCTTCACCAGTTCCCAAAATATAAATGCAATCACATTCAAATCAGTTGTCTTGTTCTTAGTAAATAACACCATTTACCCTGTGTGTAATATCATCTCCTATTATGCTGTCATGTCATTTGTTTGTAAAATTGTTTTCCATACAGAAAGGGTAGCTTTTGCTTGAACAAAAGCTCTGTGTGGATGGCTGATTCTCCCAGTTATGCTTCACTGAGATAGATCTTATCTGCCTTGGGCAAATTTATTGAAACTCAAGCTGGAACTACACATGTGGCTGCAAACACAAGGGGCATTTGTAGGGGAGAAGAAGTAAGGGGAGGGTGTAATTTAACTCTGCCCAGTATGCTCAACAAATACATTTTACAGTGTAATCCTAAAGAGAGTTACACCCTTAAAGAGTGCAATTTAGTTTAGGATTGCACTGTTTAGATGGACACCTGGGTGGGAAAGGGATGTAGACTGAATCATGTGTTGTTAGCTGGGCAGTTAGACACTCTGGTTTGAGGGACTCAACACTTGCTAGTAATAGAAAAGCAATGGGCACAAACAAGCTCATAAGCTAAAGTTGGACGGTTCGTGGTGGTTCGTGGGAAGCAATGTTCATGGCGGCTCTTCTGTCATGATCATTCATAAAGTTTTGGCATGGTTCATGGTGGTTCATGATTGGCTACATTTTGCAGACAAACTGACGCCAATCAATTAAACTGTTTACAAAACTCCGAGGCAACAATGGGGGCGGAATTCTCCACCCTTGGAAACACAAGTGAGAACCCTCGAAAGCTTGACAGGCACTGCTGGCTGCCAATAATGGGGTTCTCATTCTCTTCTATGGGATCAGAAGGCTATATATCAAGTGAGCTCTGCTCCCATCATCTCCTTTGTTGGTTGGTAAAGCTAGTAGAGCTGATTGCTTTGCTTCTGTTTGCTTGTGATTTGCTCTCTGCTGCTGGGGTTTGGGATTAGGGTGTAGAGTGGACTCAGGGCTCTAAGCCACCAAGTGTCTGAGAACAGGGGCTTAGCTATTGGGTTTCTCCCCAGAGAACCTATATTTATATTCCCCCACACCCATCCTGCTTGTGATCTGCTCTCTGATGCTAGGGTTTGGGTATGGAATGGAGTCATATACCTCCCAACCTCTACTGCTTGTAATCTGCTCTGCTCCCTGCTTATGGGGTTCAGGTGTGGTGTGTCTGGACTCAGGGAGCTGATCTTCTCCCTGTGTTCATGCTGAGCACAGAGACTTAGCTATTGGGTGCCTTTATATTCCCCCACCTCTCCTGCTTGTAATCTGCTCTCTGCTGCTAGAGTTTGGGTGTGGAATGTTCTGGACTCAAGAATTAGATCCTCTCTTTGCGCTCATGCTGCGCACAGAGGCTTAGCTATTTGGTGTGTTTATACCTCCCATCTCTCCTGCTAGTCATCTGCTCTTCTTCCTGATGCTGGGGTTTGGCTGTGGAGTGTTCTGGACTCAGGCATCTGATCCTCTCTCTGTGCTCATGAGGAGCACAGGGGCTCAGCTATTGGGTGCCCTTATAACCCCCCCCCCCATTCTCCAGCTAGTGATCTGCTGTGCTCTCTGTGGCTGGGGTTTGTGTGCAGAGTGGTCAGACTCAGGGATCTGATACTCTCCAGGTGCTCACTCTGACCACAGAGGCTTACTGAACACCATGAGGTTGAAAGTGGGTGAAAAGGGTGCTTGTCATGGAGGGAAGAAGACTCCCCCCCCAGGGAACCAGAAGCACCTGTCCCCAGGACCCAAACCCAGCCTTCTCTACCCAGAGTCCCGCCCCAGTACAGCATTACCATGGGTCTCAGAGCCTTCTCCCCCTTCTCTGTCTTTGGGGCTCTCTCAAGACACCAGTAGTTACTAAAACTCAGGATTCCTCTGACAACAGTGGTTCAGAGATTTGAGGGGAAGCATCTTCCTCTTCCAGGTCCCAACTCCCAGCTGCTCCTGTTGCACAAAGTACACCACCTCTGGTGCCTCCCAGCCCAGTGCCAGAAAACAGCTGTGCCTAGTCCCCCCTGCTCCAATCATGAAGCCTCATTTGCAGGCTACTCTGGGGAAACATTTCCACACCCTCCCCAGGGCCTCTTGTGTGGCAGAGTGCCAGGTGTGCCATCCCAATGAATGCAGGAACACAAATAACCAACACCTGTCTTCCTCCATTCTCCATAGGTACCTGCAATGGGTGCACCCCATTTTGTTGCCACTGAAGGAAGGTGTTGTGGGCAGTGGGAGGAGGAAGAGGCCCATTCCCTCTCAGCAGAATTGAGGGGAGCAGGCAACCACTCCAAGAAAGGCTCCCTGTGCTCTGGGTGCCATGGTTGGGACCCCAAGGGAGGCCATCCTCCAACAGGTCATACTCCCAGTGATGCCGACAGTGCCATCCAAAAGGGCAAGGGGGGAGGGCTCAGGAAGCACTCACTCACCTCATTGGTGAGATGATTCCTGTGGATGGCCAAGAACCTAAAGAGGTAAGTCAAACAGAATAGAGGTCCAACATAAAAAATTAATGCATATAATATAAAAAGATGTGTATTTATTAGCAAAGAATTTTTAAAAAAACATAAGGGCCCAATCACATCTTTTTATATTATATACATTAATTTTTTATTGCTGGCCCTCTATTCCGTTTGACTTACCTCTTTATGTTCATGATTCTAGGTTTCAGTGTTAAGTCCCTCCCCCCTTTTGTCCCTTCCTGTGGATAGCTAACACTTCTCCCTTGTGGAGGATGAAGCCTTTTTCAGGCTGCTGAAACATCCCCATACAGAGGACCATGAGCCAGTGAGTTTTGCCCACCATGAACCATTCCACAGTGGTTCTCGTCAAGAGCAAGCTCTACAGAACACAAGGCTGAACTGTCCACTTCACCGTGGACCTCTGGAGCAGCAGGCACCACAGCCACTTCTCCCTTACTGCCCACTGATGGCATCCAAAAGGACCTTACTGTCTGGACTGTCGAGCCCAGGCCCAAGAGGGGACAGTCCTGCCACCTGGCTACAAAGTGGTTCTGCTCCATGCACAGGGGATGGATGCAGAATACATGGTGGCAAACAATGTTCCCTCTAAGCTGAGTTAGTGTGAGCTAACTCACAGTTTTTTAGCCTCCAGATCACACATTTTTGTCTTAGCTCAGGAAGGATGACTCCAGAGCAGACTAATTTTTGCAGTAGCCAAATTGCTCACTCACAATTTTAATGCCAGTAGCTCACAAAGTAGAATTTTTGCTCACAAGACTCCACAGCTTAGAGGGAATGTTGGTGGCAACCATTGCTGCCACAATACAGAGTAGCCTGAGGGACTGGGTGGGCTATAGCAACATTGTCCATGGCTACATGGTCACGGACATCAGTGCCAACATGCTGGCAGCTGTGAAGGCTGGATGCCTCAAGGGCATCATCTGCCTGGAGTGCAAGCTTCACCTAATGGTGAAGGATGCTCTGGGGCTGGGGAGCACTGTGAGAGCCAACTGGAATGCTTCCACCCTTGGGCTGCAGTCCCTACTCGAGACCTGCTTGTACCTGACTGCTCACTTCTCAAGCAGCATCTGGTCTGTGCATCTGCTGTGTGAGAGGCAAGGTGAGGGTGATGAGCCTAAACACTGGCTCATCCAGAACCTACCTACCTGCTGGAAGTCCACCTATGCCTTCATGGGGAAGAGGATTTCAGCATCAGCTCAAATGACTGGCTGACCCTCTCTCAAATGGTGCATGTCCTGAAGCCCTCCCAGGAGACCACGACATACTCTGTACTCACACAGCTAGCCTGGGGCAAGTCACCCCTGATTCAAGGGCTGGACTGGGTGCTGGCCTCCACACTGCAGCCATGCCCCAAGGGGACAGCTGTACTCCCATGGGTCTGGGCCTTGGCAGAAAGGTTGTAGGTGGGCTTTGACACCTGATTGCATCCTGCAAGGAACAGGAGTACAAGTTGGCCTGTATCTGTGACCCATGGATTAAGGACAACATTGTTCTCCATAATGCAGAGTTCATGGAGTGGAAATGTGAACTCTGCAGAGAAATGCAGAAGCTTCAGGTCAGCAGATATGGCCAGAGGGAATGGTGGGTGGAAGAAGCTGGGAGAGGGGGAGAAGCCCCCAAGAGACCAACCAGACAGAAACCTCATTACTGGTTGTCAGTAGTGAAGTTGGAGGTCAGCGGCTGCAGTGGAGAGGCCAGGCATGTCATGGTGGAGGATTTGGCACAGGTGACGACAAGGGAGTACCTTGCCAAGTCCCCTGAGCCCACCAACACCGATCACTTTGAATAGTGGTCACACAAGGCTGTCATCTGGGCTGACCTCTCTTGCATGGCCGTGAATCTCCTCTCCTGTCCTCCTATGAGCATCCAGAGTGAGCGGGTGTTCTCCCACCTGGGACACCTTCTCAGCCCCTACTGCTCCCACCTGAACCCAGCCAGGTTGGATGAGTTATCCTTCCTGAAGATCAACCTCACCATGCTGGGCCACCCCATTCTAGATCTGGTGGAGTAAGATCCAGGCCTACTGATGTTCCCCTGCATGTCCCCCCATTCCTTCTTCTTTCTGGGTGATCTGGCATGTGGCATGCATGTTGCAACTTTGGCATTTGGATAAGAGGATAGCCAACTCTGCTGGGAGGGGGTGGGCTGGCCCCACACCCAATTCAAACAAACCTCATAAGAAAACAGCTACCTCATGAACCATAGCACAACACCTACCTCATGGAACAATATCCACCCCAGCAAACATCTACCTCAACAAACATGTGCCTGTACAAGCAAGCCTGTTTGACTACCCTTTTCCATTGCATTTGCACAATCCACAGTTATAACATATGATCTCTTATCTGTTCAATGTGTTCCACTAACAGTGAAGAACCACAAATTTCACCTTGGGGTCAGCTCTGAAAGAGGATCTATGTGTTTGGCCCTGAGGGGGCCTGTGAGCATTCTGGGCATGCTTCCCTTCCTTGTGGTGTCTGGCTGGGGTGCTCACCAAGCAGTCATGGGGTTATTTTGAGGAGCCCCCATCAAAAATTTGGAAATGCCTGGCCTGCCTTTCTCTCTGTCCTTCATGATCTGTCTTTTTAGACTTGAGGGGGCTTCACAAGTTTCCATTTATCCTTGGAGTAGAAGAATTTATCCTGATGGATGGGTTCACTCCAGACCTAGTTGCAGAGTAGAATAATACACCCCCTTTGTAGGTGTGCTCTGCACCTGTGTGTTTAAGCCTTAGCTGGTGTGTGCCTTGGACAAGAGTCCACATTTATTATAACCTCCCAGCTGCCATGGGGGTAATTTGGGGAGCCTCCTTCGAAACTCTGGGGGTGTCTGCTTTTCTATCTGTCCTTTGAATACTGGCTGGCTGTTTTAGCCCTGGGAGGGGCTGTGAGCACTGTGGACATGTTTTGGTATTTGAGTGTTAAGGTTGGACTCAGGGCTTTTAGCCACCATGTCTACACATGCCATTTCACCCTTTGGGGTTTGGGTGTCAAAGTTGGACTCAGGGCTTTGAGCCATCATGTCTACATGCATTTCAGGGCTTCAAGCCGCCACATCTACATTTGTCATTGCATGCTGGTTTGAGTTTGGGCCTCTGGTGGACTCAGGGCTGTTTAAGCAGCTGTGCTTCCCATCTGCTCCAGTTGTGGGGCCTTGTTTCCAGGTCCCTGTTTAGAAATATTTCCGCACCCTGTCTGTCCTTTGGAACATGCCTTTGGACACTGGGGTTGGTAGGCTAAATTCCTTTGCGGAGTGGAAGAATACATCCAGGGTGATGATGTGGTGTATTCTGGACTTGTGTGTTTCAGTTTGGGGGGGGGGGCATGGGAGCATTGTGGACAGGGGTCTTTTGGGGGGGAGCCCACCGGAGCGCAGCTCTGGGAGCTCAGAAGCCAAGCCCCGCCCCCAGCCGGCGTCCTGGAGAGTCTTTCAGGCAGCCGAATGTCAGTTTCAGCTCCATTATATCCTATGGGCCATTGAAGTCAATGGTGAAAACATAGGGTATATTCTAGGGGCTGGAGGGAGGGGTTTGAGGGAGAGGCTCGAAACTCACAGGATAGCTGATGGAGCCTCTCCCCAAGATACCCACCAAGTTTCAAGAACATTGGACCAGGGGGTCCAATTCTATGGCCCCTAAACAGGTTGCCCCTATTCCCTCCATTGTTCTCTATACTGGGAAAAAAATAACTTATTTTCCCACCATAGAGAACAATGGAGGAAATGGGGCAACCTGTTTGGGGGCCCATAGAATTGGACCCCCTGGTCCAATGTTCTTGGAATTTGGTGGGTATCTTGGGGAGAGGCTCCATCAGCTATCCTGTGATCCTGGAGCCTCTCCCTCAAACCCCCTCCCCTCCAGCCCCCAGAATATACCCTATGTTTTCACCATTGACTTCAATGGCCCATAGGGTATAATGGGGCTGAATTGCCACTGAATTTCTTTCATTCCCTCCTTTCCTTCTTTCTTTTTCCTCTTTCCCTCATTCTTCTCTTCTCTTCTCTCTTTCTCTCTTTCTTTCTTTCTCTCTCTCTTTCTTTCTCTCTCTCTCTCTCTCTCCTTCCTTCCTTCCTTCCTTCCTTCCTTCCTTCCTTCCTTCCTTCCTTCCTTCCTTCCTTTCTTTCTTTCTTTCTTTCTTTCTTTCTTTCTTTCTTTCTTTCTTTCTTTCTTTCTTTCTTTCTTTCTTTCTTTCTTTCTTTCTTTCTTTCTTTCTTTCTTTCTTTCTTTCTTTCTTTCTTTCCCACCTTCTTCTCTTCTCTTTTTTCCTCCTTTCCCTGTTTCCCTCCCTCTTCCCTCTCTTTCTTTCTCTCTTTCCTTCCTTCTTTCCTTCTCTCTACTCTCTCTCTTTCCTTCCCTCTTTCCTCCTTCTGTGGCCCAACTCTAGTGAGAAGGAGTTTAAACTTTAAACCCCTTCTCTCTTAGCTCCCCCACCCAGACCAGCTGGGGAAGGGAAGGGAGGCTTTTGAAGATGCTTCCCCCCTTTTGCTTCCCCTTCTGACATCACTTCCGGTGATGTCAGGGGGTGTGGCATATGCTAATAGCCTAATAGCTCATTAGCATACCATATGCTAATGAGCTCCTGCAGCTGTTCTTCTACGAAAAGACCCCTGATTGTGGACATGCTTCCTTTTCTTCTGGTGTCTGCCTGGGGGATTATTTTGAGGAGCCCAAATTAATTCCTGGGATGCCTGGTTTGCCTTTCTTTCCTTCTGTCTTTTTAGACTTGAGAGGTGGCCCTGCCAGCTTCACTTGTGTGTCCATTTATCCTTGGAGCAGAAGAATTCACCGCAATAGATGGGCATGCTCTGGGCCCAGTTGCAGAGTAGAATAATACACCCCCCTTGGCGGGTGTGCTCTGCAGCATCTGTGAGTGTAAGACTTAGCTAGTGGGTTCTTCAACTGAGTACCCTTATACCTTCCCAGCTGCCGTGGAGGTACTTTAGGGAGCCCCTGTAGAAAATCTGGGAAGTCTGCCTTTCTGTCTGTCCTTGAAATACTGGCTGTGTGTTTCAGCCTGGGAGAAACACACCCACTTTGGGTGTCAGGGTTGGACTTGGGGTTTCAAGCCACCATATCTACATATGTCTGAGGGCTTTGAGCCACCACATCTACATACGTCTCAGGGCTCACAAGGTGGGGAAGAAAGGTAATTGGAGCATCCCTCTGACCCATTTCTTTTCTGCAAATGCTCTGCTACCCTCACTTCATAGTTCAGTGGCACAAGTGGGCCTGGGTCCTGCATTTGCTGATGAGTTGTTCTACCAAGAGTCTCTATACCTTGAGGCATCATGATTTTCTATTTTTGTACACCCTCTCTTATCCCAATGTGCACATAGCAGTGTCCATAGTGTTTTCTTCCCTATATTATCCTCACAACATCCTGTGGGGGATATTAGGCTGAGAGAGTGTGACTGACCTAAAGTCACCAAGAGATCTTCCTGGCAGTGGAGTAGAGGTTGGAAACCTCATCTGACCCGCTAACTACCATACTACACTACACTGGCCTTTATAACTTGTGGATAAATGAATTTCAGATACAATCCATTGGAAAGTTCTCAGTACACCATTTGCCTCACTGAAATGAATAGGCTAGTATTTGTTTTATTTTTGTGTTCTGATTCAGATGCCTGAAAGCAGTTTCCATTTGGTAGCCTGACAGTATGTGCTTCACAGGCTCTGAACAAGCCACTTTATATTTCTCTGCTTTTCTGGCTCAAGGGCCATAGCATCTAAATTAGTGCCAGTTAAGTGGCAATTGTTTCGAGCATCTGTCAGAGGGGGTATTTCATTAGCCTATTTGTAGGGTGGATTCACATGGACGTAGGGCTTTGCACCTGTATTGAACTTTCTCTTAATAAGCAAAGTGGGAATCAAATAAATGGATTTTTAAATTGGTTGGTGACTACATACTTGGCATAAACAGGACAAATAGGGATGCAAGCAGAACCAAGGGGTAGAATTTTGAGGTGGCAGAGTGGACTGTACCACTTCAGACTATGGAGTACCATTTGGAGGGATAGCATGATATATTGAAAAAATCACTACAATTCTTAAAAAATGGCTAGCATATCAGAGAGACCAGGTTTAGGCCAGTTCTCTAACCACTGTGCTAGTTTTATACTTTCGGATTTTTTTTTGTAAATAGGAGAACATTAAAAGATGTCATTCCCTCCTCCATTCCATTCCACTATCTCATAATTAAGGTGCATATTAGGTGACACACCCCTAATGTAGCCAATTCTAAGAACATGAGAGAACATAAGAGAAGCCAATGTTGAATCAGGCCAATGGCCCATTTAGTCCAACACTCTGTCACACAGTGGCCAAAAATACCAGGTGCCATCAGTAGGTCCAGCAGTGGGGCCAGGACAGTAGAAGCCCTCCCAACTGCTGCCCCCTCCAGCACCAAGAATAGAGTGTATCACCTGCCCCAGACTGAGAGTTCCTATCTATACCTTGTGGCTAATAACCACTGATGAACTTCTGCTCTTCTTCTTACAGGGGCTACTGTAAGCTCTTGGAGGACTGGCTACATTAGGGGTGTACCTTTGCACCTAATATGCAAAGGAGTTCCTGCTACAAAAAGAGCCCTGGATGCAACTATTATAAAAGGTCCAAAAAGAAATCAAAACACATTTTGTGTGGATTTTGTGTCAATTTTTAGTTAAAATAATCGTGATTGTAGACAGGATTATTCAGAGAAAGGTTAAAAATGAATGATTATAGGGATATAGCAGCTAATACATCTGAGGTTCAGATTTAAATGGGCATGAAGGTGGTGGTGGGTAAATGTCTACATCTACAGTTATTTAGAGAACTAGCCCCATAAACCAGCAGGCCACTAGCAATGGGTTTTTTAAAATAAATCAATTAACTTAGGAGGTGGTATACTTGATGACTGGAGAATAACTAAATTGTAGTTATATTCAAGGAAGGGAATAAAAGCAAGCCAGGTAACTATTAGCTTAACTTCAATGGCAGGTAAAGTTCCAGAGCAAATATTAATCTGTGCAAGAAATTGCAAATGGGATGAATATCAGGTAGATCATTATATCTTTTTAAAGGGAAAGATCTGGATTTTTTTACACAGGCAAAATCCAGCAGATCTACTCTGTTTTGGACTTTTGCAATGCATTTTATACAGTAGTACATAGGTAATTGTAACTCAGATTGTACAATATGGCGTCTTTGTTGGAGAGAACTGGTTGACAAAGAAGTTTAAATAAAAGATAAACTTTTGAATTATAGAGAATAAATTAGTAGAATAAATGAAATAGTATGAATTTCTGCAGTTAGAAGCAAACAATAAATAATATCAGATTAGGACTTGGAAATGAAAGAGACAAGAAGGTAGTGATTGATCACTCATGCATTGCCAATGTAGTTGCAAAGAAAACACATGTAATTCTGAAATGCATTAATTCTGGTATACAGTTCTGGAGGAGACTATGCCTCAGTGTGAGAGAATATTTTTTTAATGCTGCAGGTCCTGGGTTCAATCTCTGGCAATTCCTGTAATGTCTCTAGGTCCACAGATGAGGAATGGCTTTAAACAACTTTAATATAAACTGTGACTAAAATATCTTGTACAGCATTAGGGCAAGGTCACAACTTATCAATTTCTTAACATTCTAAAATATATGGGGATGCATTAAATTGAAAATTCTGTGAGGACATAAGGTGACAGGTGTGAGGAAACACCTTACTCTGCTTGAGATCCAGTACAGATACTTTTAGTCAAACTAGACAACACTGAGCTATGTGGGCAATTCCATATTGATAACCTAGGAGAAGGATCTGAAGGCAGTTGTGTCCTCTGTTCCCTACTTCCTTCATAACTTTTTCCAAGCTAATCTGTCCTTTGGACTTCATGTCCCGGAAAATGTGGATGCAGCACACTTTTGTATACATATTTCCCTCTGCTAGATCTAGGCCTCTTATTTCTATGAACTCCAATTTTTATTTGAAAGTTATACTTCCATTTCTAATGAATGAGACTTCTCCAGTGCCAAGCAATGAGTTTACCTATTAGTCTTATTCAAACGCTCCAACTCTGTAGCTTTAATGGAATGCATAATATTTACAACAATTTCTTTCCCGAATTCTTACTTAAACTCAGTTATTTTAATTTTCATATCCTTTCTTGTATAAAGATCAATGCCTTTTTTGGCTACTCCAAAAAAACTTTACTTCACTGCTTCTTTTCAAAAGAAAAACATTTCTATTGTTTTTCTATTTTCATTCTCCAGAAACTAAACTTGGAATTGTCATTAGGTACTCCTAATAAAGTAACATGTATTTTTGATTTGTTGTTTCAAGGAGAATTTCAAAACAGACATCACACAGAGAAAATTATTTTCTGGTTTTGATGTTGACATCCAGCAAAAATATGAAAAATTGGAGTCTCTTATCTGTGAAGTTTCATTTTTCATCACAAACCCAATGATTTTGAACTCAAATTATGTGCCAAATCTACTTGCGGTTTTGCTGATGCTTTAAAACAAACAGGCATTTCAGACAGAAGCAAATCATTTCCATATTTGTGTGGGTAAAGCAGATGTTTCCTATTTAAAAATCTGTTTATTTTGGAATTGAGGCTTTGTATTGCTTTTATTTTAACTGAGGATTAATTTACTTTAAAATTGTAACAGTTGGAATAATCCTAAACTGTTGAGCTGTGCTTAATTGAACATGGTATGAAATTAATTAGATTTTGTGGTGATTCCTTGTCAAAGAGAGTTGCTGCCCTTTGTGATTTCACATATGTCTAAAGGATATGCATTACATCCAAAATCCCATAGTATTTAATGTTTTTTGTTTAGTTTTGGGAAGCTATGGAATAGTAAATTAAGAGAGCAATTATAAACAGATCTACATGAAAGTGACTCCCATTCTGTTCTATGAGGCTTACTCCCAGGAATGTATTCTTAGAGGCTAAATAACTGAAGTATCTTGAATGTAATCTACGTTTCTGGCATTTGCTGAATTATATACATCATCATGATCTATATAACTATGTGAGAGATCTGTGGATATCTAAATCCACGGATTGGGCCCACACTGAGAGAAAAGAGATTTTTCTGCAAACATGAAAGACCACCCAGGTTTTCAGAAAACTTGGCAAACTGTAAAGAAAAAAGTCTCATGGAGAGTTTAAATCTCCCTAGAACAAGAGCATCGCTTGCACAAGTGCAATCAACTCATCTACCTTCTATGGCAGTGAAAGGAGCAGAAGACCAGTGAGCATAACAGCAGTGTTGGGGGGAGGCAGGCTGGCAACTAGGATGTTGTCAGCTACAGAGAGCCCGGCAGCTATGGAGCTCGGTGATCTTGGGGGGCTCACCAGTGAGGAGTCCGGCAGCTGCAGTAGCAGTAGCTTGGTGAACTTGGGGGAGGCAGACTCACTGGTGAGGAGACTGGCAGCTACAGGAATGGTAGCTGAGTGGACTTGGGGGGAGGTGAGCTTGCCAGGGATTAGGCTGGCAGCCGTGGAAGTGGTAGCTTGGCGATTGTGGGGAGGGAGATGGGCTCACTGACAAGGAGGTCAGCAGCTGTGACAGCAGGAGCTCAACAACTTTGGTGGGGAGGAAGACTCACAGACGAGGAGGCCAGCAGCCTCAGTGGGCCTAGCAGCCATGGAGGACCACCTGGCTTCAGCAGCAACTCAAGGATCTTGGGGGGGGGGAATTGGGCACACTGGCAAGGGGGCCAGCAGCCATGGAGAGCTGCCTGGCTTTTGGTGGCAGCTCCTGCAATGTTTGGGGGCCCATGGCAAGGATGCTGGAAGCTGCAGCCCAGGAGCCACAGAGGCCAACCTGGTGGCAAGGAGGAGGGTGCTTCAAGCCCTGCATCAATGCAGAAGGTAGGTGCATTGTTGGGGAGGGGAAGGTAGAGAGAGCAGCAAGGGTGGGGAGTGAGTGAAGTGCCAGTTGTGGGGGTAGGAAGGGCAGTGAGGGTGGGGGTGAGTGGAGTGCCAAGGATGGGTAGATAGGCAGAGCAGCAATTGAAAAGAAAGGGGATAGAAAGGTGGCTGGAGGTGTCCGAAGCCAGAGAACTAAGTAGTGACCAGTGGAGGATTTTTCCCATGAGTTTCTCACAGGTACCTGCTTGTATAGTCTAATAGCCAACTGTGTTCCCATCTGTAGATACTTAAATCCATGGATCAAGGCAGGTAGGGTTTTTTCCTGCAAACTTAAAATGAAACAAAAAAAAGTCTTATTGAAGAAATCCAAAAAAATTCACAAAATTCAAGTGAAGTTATAATGCATACAAAATAGCCAAAAACTAACTGCCTACACTACTTACTGATCCTACTGGCAGCAGTGCTGGTTGCTACAACTGAAGCATGATACTCCAGAATTTACACAGAGTATCTTCAGACAGCAAGGGTGGTGGCCAGAGGGAAAGGGATAAGAAGGGGATAGTCTCTCTCTACTATAACCTATAATATAGACATTGCTGACCATAACCTCCTGACCTTCCCAACCAATCATGGGACTGTCTCCATGGAACTTTCTGGGGAGAGAGTGAGTTCCTGCCTCTGATATCAGATTCACAGCTGAACTATTTGAGCTAATTAACAGGCTCTCAAGAGGACCTTGGCAAGTTAACCGTTGGGGGTGGGTTGGCTGACACTTGCAAGCAGTCAGAGTGCCAGAAGATGCGAGTTTTAGCTGAAATTTTCCTCTAAGATGGCTTCTCTCATGACAATTTTTGTAAAAAAAAAAATCTCGTACTCAAGCTCACCTCTCAGCCTGGCATAGAAACACTGCTGCCACCAGCCCTGCCTCTCCTCAGCAGCCTCAGCTTCTCAAGATTCTGGTGCACCACTGAAGTTGGGCAGGCTTTGTGGCTGCTGCTGACCCTGGGTGGTTTTCTCCCACTGCTGGGTTACAACAGCCTCTCACACCACTGAAGCTAGGTAGCCCTCCATAGCTACTACCAACAGTAGGCAGTCTTCTCTTGTCCCTGGGTAACAACTGGCTAGTGTGGGTCCCAGCAAGGGAGCCTGCTGCAATGGGGCTATCCAGGAGTGAAGAACCTCTGTCCCCCTGCTCACCCACTCCAGCAGGTCCTGCTGGGCCGGCCCCAGTAGTGTCAGCTTCACCAAACCTGGGCAGCCCTCTGTGGCAGTGGCTGCTGATACTAGGTGGCTCCTCCTATCTCCGGGTCACAGCAGACTGGTGTGGGACCCAGCAAGGGAGCCATTGACAAGGCTGGGCAGATGGGACTGGAAGCACTATGGCCAGAAAATTGGGCTGGGGCTGGTGGGAGGGCAGACTGGGGAAAGAGGGCCATGAGAGATCCCTCAGTGGCTGCAGCCAGGCTCAAAAAGCCAGGGATGATATAGCAAGGGCAGGTTCCAAGTCAGTGATGGGGAGAGGGAGAGAAAGAAGGAGAGACTAATGGGATGGGGGAGGGAGAGGGAGAGAGGGGGGAAAGTGAAAGTAGGTGTGTGTGAAGAGAGAAAGAAAAAGAAATAAAGAGGAGCGGGAGAGGGAGAACAAGAGAGAGAGAGAGAGAGAGAGACTGAGAGAAGAGGTGATGGGAGAAGGAAATCAGCAAAGGTGTGGGAATGGGATGGCCACTACCACAAGTTCCTTGCGAGTCCCTACTTGTATATTCTAATAGTCAAACCAGTGAAATCTGACAGTAGTCAACCCAGTTAAATCCAAAGACCAGAGTTTCGAATAGACAAATTGGATCTTTTGACAAATTTGAAAAATGACTCAGGTTTGCAGGAGGGGGGATTAAAAACATTCAAAATGTAGCTTTAAGAAATTGATGCCCTCAGTGGCTATTGCTAGGCAACCATAACAGTTTGGCCACCATTCTGCTTCTTTCAGTAAATGGCAGGGGGAGGGGGCAGGGCACTTTCTATTGTGTAGTGGGTTGAATGCATAAGGAAGCCACAGACACAGATGCAGTGATCAGCATGGCTAGTTATTACACAACAAAAGAACACTTTTACTGGCCAGGTGGCCAACTATATACAAGCATAGGGAGACATCCCTTGGCCCCATTGGCGGGTTTGAATCTCCCACCATCGTTCCCATTGGTTTCTCCAAGTCAGAGTCAGGAGCCCATTCCCATTGTTTTCTGGGACTCAAGCTCAGGCTCTGTCACAGAACACCCCTCCCCCCATAGTCCAGACCCTGCCTATAAGACATAGTCCTTCAGGTACGACGGGGCTCTGCGTTCCCTAGTGGACCGCCTTGTGCTGGAGCCGGGGCTTCTCCGCTGCTGAGGTGTGGCTGTGCTGGAGGAGCCGCCTCCTCATTCCGCTCCTCTGGGTGTGGTGGCTTCGGTAGGATCTCGTCCGGCATCCCCGCCAGAGTTGGGGCTTGCACCTCGGGTTGTGCTGCCTCACCGGGGCCCCGTTCCCTTTCAGGGCCTTCCTCGGCTACTGGTGGGTCGCGTTTGTCCCTTTGGGTTGGGAGTTCTCTTGCTTCTGGGAGCAGGTACTGCCTTAGCTGGTCCACATGTCATCTCAGGACCTGTCTGCAGTCTGTCGACACCTCATAGGAGACTGGTCCTGTGGGGTGGATGACCCTGCCAGCGACCCACTCTTGGCCCTTGCTGTAGTTCCTCACAAACACTGGGTCTTCCGGGAAGAATCCCGTGGTGCTTCTCATTGCTCGGCCATGTTGCGTGCCTCGGGAGCCCTGTCGGGGTGCAGGTGATCCAGGAGGATTGAGGATCTCCAGCCCATGAGGAGCTCTGCAGGGCAGCAGCCACTTACTGGGTTAGGAGTGGTCTGGTGCGCTAGGAGGAACCGGGCAATGCGAGACTCCTAATCTCCTTCGGTCAGGCGGCTGAGTGCTTCCTTCGCTGTGCAGACCACGTGCTCGGCTTGCTCGTTCGTCGTGGGGTGGAAGGGTGCTGACCTGATGTGCCAGATCAAGTTGTCACGTAGGAACTGCTGGAACTCCTCAGACATGAACACCGACCCGTTGTCCAAGACAATTGTGTCTGGCAGCCGTGGGTGGCAAAGATTTTGCGAAGTGCCCTAATGGTGGCTCTGGAGGAAGCAGTGGAGACAGGACTAACCTCCAGCCACTTCGAGTACGAGTCCACTGTTACAAGAAATGTCAGTCCCGGCGAAATCAATGTGGAGCTGGGACCAAGGGGTCCTTGTCGATTCCCAGGACTGTGTGGTCGTGCTCGGCAGACTCGGTTGGACCTCCTGGCAGATCTGGCAACACTTCACCTAGGCTTCCACTTTGCCATCTATGCCTGGCCACCAGACGTAGCTCCGGGCAAGGGCCTTCATGCACACAATGCCGGGGTGTGCCTCATGCAGAGCTTGTAGAACTACGACCCGGTCTCCCCACAGTAGGCAGCCCTTGTAAGCCGACAGCTCCTCTCGCTGAGCTGTGAAAACGCTGAACTCTGATCCTGCTGGAGCCATAGGCCACCCCCTCACCACCCAGCCGAGAACCTGGGAGATGACGGGGTCCCTGGCCAAGTGGCGCACGACGTCCGGTGCCTGGAGGGGAGCGTCTGAGAGACCTTCCATCTGGAGGACATGGTGCGCTGGGGCCAGATCCTCATCCACGTCCAGCAGGGGAAGCCGGCTCAGGGCATCGGTGTGGCCCATCGCCTTCCCCAGGCGGTGTTGTAGGGTGTAGTTGTAGCCCGCTAGGAAGATGGACCACCGCAAGAGCTGTGGGGAGGGGACCTGTGGCGTCCATTGATTCGCCACGAGGAGGCCCAGCAGAGGGTGGTGGTCCTGGTGATGGTGAAGGGCCGGCCATAGACGAAGTCGTGGAACTTCTTCACCCTGGCCACAATTACCAGTCCCTCGTGGCCTATCTGGGCATAGTTCCACTCCGCCGCAGATAGGGTCCATGAGTAATACGTGACTGGGACCTCCCGCCCATCTGGGAGACGGTGAGTCAGCACCGCACCAACCCCATAGGGTGACGCGTTGCAGGCCAGGACCACGGGCAAGGACTTGTCGAAATGGGACAGGACAGAGTTCGAAATCAAGAGTGCCTTGACACTCCTAAACGCAGTGGTCTGGCAGGGGCCCCAGAACCAGGGTGCCCGCTTATCGAGCAAACGATGGAGGGGTTTGGCAACCGCTGCCTTGTGGGGGAGAAAGGCATGGTAAAAGTTGAGGAGTCTGAGAAAAGCCTGGAGCTTGGCTTTGGAGGTTGGAGGGGGAGCCTCCACGATGGCCTTCACCTTATCTTGGGCCGGGTGCAGGCCCTTCACATCCACAGTGAATCCCAAGAAGTCCACGGATGGCACCCCGTTTAACTTTGAGGTCAGCGTCCCGGAAATGGCTGAGGACCAAGTGGAGGTGGGTGGCGAATTCATCTGGTGTGGTGGCGGCGATCATCACATCATCAAAAAATGGGGTGACGCTGGGTATCCCTTTAAGGAGAGAGTCCATCAGCTGCTGGAAAATGCCGGGTGCCACGCTCACCCCAAATTGGAGCCTATTCACCTGGAAAGCCCCCCGGTGGGTTACAATTGTCTGTTTCTCTGCGGTCGGCCCGTCGACCGGCAGCTGCTGGTATGCTTGGGCAAGATCCAGTTTGCCAAAGATCTTAGCCCCCGCCAAGGTGGCTAGTACATGGTTCACAACAGGGACTGGGTATGAATGGTCCTGTAATGCCTTGTTTATCGTACACTTGTAGTCCAAGCAGATGCGGACATCCCCATTAGGTTTTACGGGTGTAACAATAGGGGTCTCCCACGCCACGTGAGAGACTGGTTCCAGGACCCCCTGGGCCACTAGGCGGTCCAGTTCCACGTCAATTGTAGGTTTCAGTGCAAATGGGACCGTCCTGGAACGCATCCTAATGGGGCCATCTTGGGGTCTAGTTGCAGCGAAACTGGGGGGTCCGTATATTGGCCAATCGTCCCGTCGAAGATGGATGGAAATTCTTGGCAGACCTCCTGAAAGTTGCATACTGCACAAAGTTGGACCCCCTCGATCAATATCCCTAGGGGTTCAAACCAGGCCCTCCCCAGGAGGCTGACTAGGTCGCCCTCGACCACAATCAAGTCCAAGAGACCTTTGAAGCCACGGTACTGCACCCGGAAACTCCCAACCCCCTTTATTGGCACCCTATTCCTCTGGAAGTCCATGAGCGTCACAGGCGATGGGTGCAAGCGCCCCCCCCCCCGCAGGCATAGACATTTGAACGTGGCCTCTGAAATTATGGAGGATGTGGAGCCGGAATCATGCTCCATGAGGCAGGGGGCCCCCTCTATTTTCACCTGGACTTGGATTTTGGGGCCAGAGGAGTGGCTGAGGAGTCTCAGTACCTGTTCTGTTGATTGCGGTGCATTGGTGAGGAGGTAGCAATCCTCTTGTGTCACGCACTCCTCGTAGTGCGCATTGGCCTTGCGGCAGGACTGCTTTAGTGGGGCACGGGATCCCTTGGATTGGCAGGCTCTGGTGATGTCTTTTGTTCATGCTGGCTGCCACAGCTGGCACACTCCTGCATCGCAGAGCCGGGTTCCTTGCGTGCAGAGCTTGTGTGCAGGGCTTGCGAGCAATGCGGTGCTTGTGTTCAGTGGACCTCCAAGTTCTCGGGGTTGCTGCTCATGGTGATGGCTGCCTTGTGCGCAGTGGTGGCTGCCAGGTGGGGCCTCTCCCATGTGGTGGCAGTGGCAAGGGCCGAGGCTATCATGACCTTCTCCTCCTCCATTATCCAGTGCCGTAGTTTCTCCTCTTGGAGGCCAATGATGAATCGGTCACGGAGAGTGATGTCCAGATGCGCTCCAAATGCGGAACGTGCCACCAGGCAGTGGAGCTCCGTGAGGAACTCTGCAGCAGTTTCCCTACCCTGCTGGCTCTGTTGCTGGAACATCACGTGGCAGGTCATCTCTGAGGGTGTTGGCATGTAGTGATCTTGCACAGCCTTTATGATTTCTTCGAAGGTACACTCCTTTACCTTCTTGGGAGAGAGAAGGTACTGTGCCAGGTCCACAATCACGGGGCCGCATGAGCAGAGTAGCAGGCCCCCTTTCCTGTCCTCATCTGTGATTTGGTAGAGTATGAGGGCTAGCCACAGGCCCGTGACCCAGGCTCCCCATCGCTGAGGCTGAGAGGCGTTGAAGTGCAGCAGCAGCCCAGATCCTGGAGCAACAGCCATTGTGCTGATTGGCGGCTGAGATGTGGCTTGCTGTCCACCCTCGGGGGCAGCTTATGGGATGATGCGCATGGGGTGGCAGAGCGTTGTCTTTGGTAGCATTGCCCGTCAGCCCGACTGGAGTGCTCAGCAGGATCCCATCCTCGTCGCCATTATTGTGTAGTGGGTTGGATGCATAAGGAAGCCACAGACACAGATGCAATGATCAGCGTGGCTAGTTATTACACCACAAAAGAACACCTTTACTGGCCAGGCGGCCAACTATATACAAGCGTAGGGAGACACCCCTTGGTCCCATTGGCAGATTTGAATCTCCTGCCATCGTTCCCATTGGTTTCCCCAAGTCAGAGTCACGAGCTCAGTCCCATTGTTTTCTGGGACTCAAGCTCAGGCTCTGTCACTGACGCCCTGAGGCAGTCAGTGAATACAACACTTTCTAGGGGTGTTCTGCCCTTTGAAGGAGGACTCAGTGGGGTGGGGTTAGGGCTGCCAGCAACCATTGGCAACTGGATACTCTCTGACATGCATGACTCACTCAGACCTGGCTGCTTGCTACTATTATTATTTAAAGTATTGGCTATCACATACAAAGCCCTTCATGGCCCTGAACCCTCATATCTGCAAGATTGTCTCTCCTCCTATGCTCCTCCATGACAGCTCTTTACTTCCCCAGTTGCCCTGAGCAAGACCCTCTGCAGGTGCCAACCTGCAAATGGCCAAACTGAACAACTGCCCGTACATGTTCCCAGACCTGGCTGCTTGCTACTACAGGCTATCACATACAAAGCCCTTCATGGCCCTGGATCCTCATATCTGCAAGATTGTCTCTCCTCCTATGCTCCTCCACAACAGCTCTTTACTCCCCCAGTTGCTCCAAGCAAGACCCTCTGCAGGTGCCAACCTGCAAATGGGCAAACTGAACAACTGTCCATACATGTGCTGTCTCCACTGTGGTCCCCATCTTATGGAATGGTCTGCCTGAGGAGGTCAGGAAAACTTCCACTCTCCTGGCTTTCCACAAAGTACACAAAACTGAATTATTCAAAAGGGCTTTTCTATGAAGGCTGGAGGGCAACATTGTTACAAAAGCCTTCACAAAGTTATTTGAGTATATCACTGGGGACTGTGGTCTATACTACTGTGTATAGGTTGCTGTGCGTTGGCTCTAGAGGAGTGCACACACAAAAAATGGGATTTTTTGGATACATTGAACAAAAAAAAAATTGGGATTCCCCAAAACCCCTGAATTCCAATACCAGTATGATATTTGGATTCAGTTTTTTTTTACTTCAGAAATCCCATTCCCCCCCCCAGCTACATTATACCCCATGGGACCATTATAGCCAACTGTAATCTATCTGGGGGTATCCAGGGGTCTGGGGGGCTGTTTTTTAAGGTAGAAGCACCAACTTTTCAGCATAGTTTCTGGTGCATCTCCTCAAAAGATCCCCCAAGTTTCAATAAGATTGGACCGGGGTGTGTGTGTCAAATTCTATGGGCCACCAAAGAAAGTTCCCTCTTCCTCAATTGTTTCCAATGGTGGGGGAAAAACAGCAAAATAGCTGATGTCAAACCAGAGAATCTCTGCAATAGAAACTGAAGGTGGGGGGATTCTTCCAAGCCCCACAGAACCAGTACATGTACAAAATGCCTAGCAGAACCAGTGCCACTGTGGCAATGCTAGTTCAACAGATCCAAGCCCTGGAGTGGGGGGGGGACAAACACAGCAGTGAACACACAGACAGTGAACATACAGAATAGGGGTGTGCATGGGGGAAAAAGTAGATATTTTTTGGGTACAGGTAAACCAAACCCCAAAAATATTCATAAATGCTATTCCTGGGAAATACTCAGCATTGCCCAAAATATTCAGCTTGCCAGAAGGGCGTGTCACTTTCACTCCCCTTCCACTGCGGCTTGCAACCTCCCCTTGGATTTGTTGAGCTGGCATTGCCACAGTGTCGCTGGTTCTGCTGGGCACTCTATATATGTACGTGTTCTGCTGATCACTGTACATGCACTGGTTGTGCTAGGCTTGCAAAAAAACCCAGCTAGGATTTGTTGAGCTACATTGAACATTTGGTGCTTCAACCTCAAAAACAGCCCCCCAGCCCCTGCACCCCTATATAGATTACCATTATAGCCCAAGGAGATCATCATATATATTGGCACTTTTCCAGTTCTCCCATTGGCTGTGCAGCCATTGGCCTGTCAACCACCTCTCAAGAGTACTCATGTGCCATTGGCTGGGTGTTGGGTCAGCTCCCACCCATTGCTGGCTTCCCTGTCAGAATAAACTGCCAAAATGGCTGTCTCTCCTGATGAAGATGCTTCTACTGCTGCTTGGCTCCTTCATAGCTGACTGGCTACTGAGGCCAGCCAGCGGCCGTCAAACCATTCTCTTCTCCTCCTGCTGTAGGGCTAACTTTCCCCTCAGTAGCTGTTGCTAGGCAACCAAGCTTGGTTCTTTCAGTAAAAAGGTGGGGAGAGGAAGCCCTTTCCAGGCCTACTTTGGCCTTTGTGGGGAACTCATTGGACCAGTCCTGACTAGGGTTGCCAGCTCCAGATTGGGAAATTCCTAGAGATTTTGTGGTGGAGTCTACAGAAACCAGAGTTTGGGGAGGGGAGAGGCCTCAGCTGAACAGAATGCCATGCAGTCCACTCTGCAAACCAGTTATTTTCTCCAGGGGGATAGATCTGTTGTCTGAAGTTCAATTGTGACACCAGGTGATACCACAGCTAGTGTGGTGTAGCAGTTATCACTTCAAAGCAGGGGCTGCTAGACCCAGCTTCTTGCTGTGGAAGATGAGTGGGTGATTTCAGACCACTCACAGACTTTCAGCCTAACCTAACCTACCTCACAGGGTTGTTGTGAAGAACAAAAGGAGGAGAGGGGGATTATGTGAGCTGCTTTGGTCCCCACTGCAGAAAAATACTGTACTTTTCCTCCCATGGAACCATTGTTGCCAATCTCCAGGTGAGGGCTGGAGAGCACTCAGAATTACAACTGCTCTCCAGATGGCAGAGATCAGTTCCCCTGGAGAAAATGGTGGACTCTGTCATTATACCCTGCTGAAGTGCCCTGCCCATGACAGCCACAGCTAGTGTGATGTAGCGGTTGGCACTTCAGAGCAGGGTCTGCCAAACCCAGGTTCTTGCTTTGGAAGCAGATTAGGTGATTTCAGAACACTCACAGACTTTCAGCCTAACCTACCTTACAGGGTTGTTGTGTAGATCAAAAGGGGCAGAGGAGAATGATGTGAGCTTCTTTGGTCCCCACTGTGGAGAAAGACTGTACTTTTCCTAAGTAGCGGCTGCAGTGAGTGGGGAGGAGATGGAAAGCTGAAATCAGAGGGGCAGATAATGGTATGTTGATGGTTGGCTGGAAGGGAGATAGGGTTGCCAAGTCCAGGTAGGGAAATTCCTGGAGATTCGAGGGATGGAGCCTGGAGAGGCTGGGTTTTGAGGAGGAGTGGGACCTCAGACAGATACAATGCCATAGACTCTACCCTTCAAACCAGCCATTTCCTCCTGGTGAATCATAGTTGCCAATCTCCAGGTGAGAGCTTGAGGCCACTCAGAATTACAACTGCTCTTCAGGTGGCAGAGATCAGTTTCCCTGGAGAAAATGGTGGACTCTGTGTTATTATACCCTGATGAGGTCACCACAACAAATTGACTGAATGCCCAAGGCCAGGGCATCTGCCCAGAGCCTCTTTCTAGAGCTTGTTGTTCCACAATGGGCCTTATTCCTAGTTGACTATAATGGTCCCCAAAGGCTATAATGGAGCCAAAGGCATTTAATGGTGTTGCAGTCCCTTTAAATGCATTCGTGAAGCTGCAGCTTCACTCTCTTTAAATGCTGTTTAACTGCGGCTATCCTGTTTTCCTGGATAACCTGAAATTTTGGGGGCATTATCCAGGACTGGCTATGCTTGATAGCCAAAAATATACCCTTCTCTATATTCAGCTGAAAGAATAGCTAATAAATACCAATAAGCCATTTTCCTGCTATTTTTTTCAGCTCAGATATAGCTGAATGCACACCCCTAGTTAGGTCCTGTTGTGTAATGCTGCATCATTTAATGTGCCACGTTAACACATGTTTTGCTTCAGTTCTGGTTTTGAGACTTCTGGTTGAATCTACAACCCAAATCCTATTTCATTGTGTATTGAATATTCCATCTTGTTGATTGTATTGACTCAGTCTGTGTAATCCGCCTTGAATTCCAGTGAGACAGGTAGACCATAAGCAAAAAAATTAACGAATATATATTGTTCAACAGCAGCCATAAAAGCCATTGCTCTGTGGGACCTCACATTCCCATTCTTCTGTGAAAACTCACTGGGTAACCTTGATCTAGTTGCACATTCTCAGCCTAACTTACTCCACAGGGGTTTTGTGAAGATAAAGGAGAGCAGAGGAGAATGATATAAGCAGCATTGAGTCCCCAAGGTAGGATGTAAGTGAAGTCAACAAATAAGATGGAAATAAGTTAAAAGTAGGTTGATGGATGGGTGGCAAGGAGAGAAGTAAGCAGGCAGAGGTTGGAAGTTGCTAGGGTAAGTTCCGCAGGGCCTACAAAATAGAGCTCTTCCACTAGGCCTTCAGTTGAGGCAGTGGGTATCCAATTCAACCTGGCCTCCCCCTCCTCCCCCCTATGAGTTGCTCTTATGTGTCTGTTGAGGTATAATTTATTTTAAAGTACTTAGGGTACTTGTTTTATTTTATTATTCTGTTTTTATTATATAAATCTGCACTCAGCAGATTATTATAGGTTGGAACACACCCTGAGCCTGCTTTGCAGGGATGGTGGGATATAAATTGAAGGAAATAAATAAAGCTGGTAGAGTATTTGCAAGTTCTCTCCCTGATGTCATGAAAGAGTTAACCTGTTTGTATATGCTAATTTTTAGTTAACATAGAACCTATGAGATGTGAAGTAGAAGTTCCTGCACTAGGAGAGGACGCCCTATGCCTAATGAAGTGCTCTTTAGCCTGATCATTGGTCAATTTGTAGTTGGGTGATGTTACCTGATATTCTGCATGTAGGCATTTTATGGTTTCTTCTTCCTCAGAGATGCTAGAATCTATCTTGGAGCAAACCGTAACTAGATAGATGTAGCTAGATAGGCTGTTTTTTTGTTTTATCTTCTCATGTAACCCTTCCTGATTTTCTCAGTAAACTTTCTTTTAGCTAATTTAAACATGTGTGCTGTGTCATTACTTTTAACTCTGCTAAATCATCCAACAAAAGCTGAAGATGGGGGGAGAGATAAAGGTAGGTTGGCTGGTAGGTGGAAAGGAAAGAAGTAAGCAGGAAAAAGAGAGAGGCTATCAGGGCTTTCAGGAAACGGAAAGAGGATGTAATGAGGGTGGGGAAAATGAGATGCCCCCCACAAGTCCTTGCTGGTCCCCCACTTGTAGTATATTGTTTTAAAATTATATTTTTTAAAAAATGATTCTGTCACAAGTATATAATCTGTGGCAATAGCTAAGAGTTCATAAAACTGGACAATCTTCATAGACTCTGAGAAAGAAGAGTTTTTGAAGATCCACACATTATGAAATTTGCCCATCTAACGGTGCAATCCTAATCAGGGGAACACCCTTCTAAAGCTATTGTCCACAGTGGATTTACAATGGTGTAATTCTGCTAAGGATGAAACTCGCTGGGTAATTTAGGGCTCAGCCTAACCTACTTCACAAAGTCATCATGAGACTAAAATGGAGAAAGTAAAATTATATATGCCACTCTGAGCTTCTTGGAGGAAGCACAAGATAAAAATGTGCAAGATAGTTTAGAGTAGGATTGGGGCCCTGAATTACAAGCCAGTTTTGAACCCAGGGAAATTACATTTGGGTCTAGTTAAATGATTTTGGGAGAGAACACTAAAGGAAAGATTCATATTAAATAAAGGGATGTGTAATTGCTTAATTACAGCCAATGCTTATGAAAAATAAATACCTAGAAGTATCACTGAAAGGTATCTCAGTTTATGAATGGGGAATAAACCCTGCTTCACTGCAGTCTGTATTAATATTCCATTTAGAAATGCATGTTATTTCATCTAAAAAACCTCAGTTTGTAATAAAGTCAGAAATATCATGACAAATTGGAAAGACACATTAAATTATTATTTAATGAGTAGTTTAATAAAATCAGCGTAGTTCATAGGAACAAGGAAGTAATAGCAGGCAGAAAAGAATCATAATCCCATTTACCCCTAGCTGGAAACAACTCTCAGATTTCATTACAATATTAAGGGAGAAATCATGTAAGAATTGGTGTGTTTTGAATGTGTTACTTATTTTTAAAAGAAATGAAAGTAATGAAAAAATGCTGATGTTCTCAGAAAATACTTACAGAGTTGCTATTTTTTTAAAAAAGGATTATGTTTTAAAGTTTGGCACAATCTTAATGTGAACTGGATCACACACAAAAGGGTCAAAGCAATTAGACTCCTATGAGTGGGAACCCACAAGGACTTGCAGAGGCATCTCACTTCTCCCTCTCCCACTATTTCCTCTTTCCCTTTGAAAGCCCCCATAGTCTCTTCCCTTTTCCTGCTTCTTTCTCTTCTTTTAGAGTTGCCAACCTCCAGGTCGGGGCTGGAGATCTTCTGGAATCACAATAGTTATCCCAACTACAGAGATCAGTTCTCCTTAGGGTTGTCAGACCAAGGTTTGGAAATCCCTGGAGATTTGGGGCTGGAGCTTTCACAGGCCAAGGTTTGGGGAGGGCATCAACCTTAGCAGAGTATAATGCCATAAATTCCACCTTCCAAAACAGCCATTTTCTCCAGGGGAACTGATCTCTGTCATCTGGAGAGCAGCTGTAATTCTGGGTGATCTCTATCCCACACCTGGAGGTTGGCAACCCTAGTACCCCTAATTCCCCAACCTCCCCAGGTTCCCCCTTCTCCAGATTTGGAGGAATTTACTAACCTCTTTCCCTCCTCTTGGCAATCCCCATATCCTCTCCCTGCCTCCCTAACCCCTCCTTCTCAGCCATTCACCAATCTCTCTTTTATTTGTCTCCCATCTTCAGCTATATTTATTATTTATTTACTTCATTTATACCCCACCTTTCTCCACAGTGGGGACCAAAGCAGCTTATATTATTCTCTCATCTTCCTTTTTATCCACACAACAGCCCTGTGAAGTAGGTTAGGCTGAAAGTATGATTCAGGTGGGTAGCCGTGTTGGTCTGAAGCAATATAGCAAAGTGTGAGTCAAGTGGCACCTTTTTGACCAACAAAATTTAATTCTGGGTATAAGCTTTTGTGTGTACACACACTTCTTCAGATACATTGAAATAGTTTTCCTCAAGCCATACATATAGGCAGAGAGAAGGTGGAGGGATTAGTTGCGAGGAAGGGTTAGAGCTTCAATCCAATCACATGGTAGTCCAATAAAGAAGACCTCCGGCCAATTAAAACACAGGAATCCCACAATTGTTAAGTAATTACAAATGTTTAAATGTATTTGTTTGTTTATTTCTCTTGGCAACCTTTCCAGAAAACCCAAAGCAACAATTCAAAATAAAGCAATAAAATGAATCAAGGCATGAACAATAAAAGCAATCACAAAAGCACAAAATAATTAAGCAATAAAACTGCATAAAATGATCAAAAGCATTCTAAATTAACAGCAATTAACTAATAATATGACAGTAAAATAGAAGCAGCATTAGAACACATACAACAAAGCAGCCTAAAAGCCAAATGATGGGGATCGTTCTAAAAAGCAACTATAGATAAATACATGGGGGATATATATATATTTAACGAAAGATAGATAGATAGATAGACAGACAGACAGACAGACAGACAGACAGGCAGGCAGGCAGGCAGGCAGGCAGGCAGGCAGGCAGGCAGGCAGGCAGGCAGACAGACAGACAGACAGACAGACAGACAGACAGATAGATAGATAGATAGATAGATAGATAGGCAGGCAGGCAGGCAGGCAGGCAGGCAGGCAGGCAGGCAAGCAGGCAAGCAGACAGACAGACAGACAGACAGACAGACAGATTTAACAAAGCAGTAAAATAAATGGTTTGAACCAGAAGCCAACTAAAGGCCTGGACAAATAAAATTGTCCTTACCTGATGCTGAAAGGACAGGTGGATATAATGTGGAGGGTGCATTCAACAATTGGGGTGCCTCCACTGAAGAGGTCATGTTTTTAGTCACCACCATCCTCTTTTCCACAAGACATGGATGGCATACAGAGTAGACCCTGTAAATCAGATCTTACCTGGAAGACTGCATGGTATTGAAGACAGATACCATGGCCCTATCCATTTAGGAATTAAGATGAAGAACCATGATTCTCCGAATCGACTCTTTGGATTGAGCCTGGAAACAAAAAGGTTTCCAGTAAAGTCCTTTCAATACAAGGGTGGTGTAATCTTTATAACCCCCTCCGGAAAATAATATGGATACCAGATTTTGAATCAGTTAAAGTTTCCAAGCAGTCTATAAAGGTAGTCACATATGCAATGCATTAATCTAACCTGTAATCAGAGGATGGGCTACAATAACCAAATCATGCGTCTTAGGAAATAGTTGCAATGGTGATAAAAAGCACTTCATGCTATGGTGAAGGTCTGGACCCGTATCAAATGGCATCCCCAAGCTATGAGCTTGCTTTAGCAAAGGGTACATAGAATAGCTTCTTGGAAAGTGTTGTGAAACTGGAGATTGTATTTGAATATCAACAATACCCAAAGCCTATTATTTGGGAAGCTTCCTTCAAAGTGACCCACTATTGTGTCTTGTTGCATTTTCCAGCACTGCGCTTTGTGTCAGTGCTCTTGCAGCACTGTGGGTCAAGAAGAGACAGGCTGTAGCCAGTTTGCCTTTGGGCGGGAGAAGAACCTGGATATAAAGAAGTGTGTCTGCCTTTTGTTTGCAATATCTGTTTTCCCCAGATCATGGAGGGGTTTGTAAAAAAAAAATGGTTAAGCACGAATTTGTTTTACTTTTCTTGTGCTGTTCTTGCAACACAGTAGCCACAACCATATTTGAGGGTTTATGTCCTAGAGGTTCCAACCACATCTCAATGGAAGGAAGCCTGAAGCTCCTCCTCCTTCCCCTTTGCAGTGTTTGGAGCTGCTCAGAACAACATAATCTGATTAGACAAGTGCTCCATTGTGGTATGTGTGAGGGGAGTACACAGGGAGAAGAGAAGTCTAAATATTCACAAAACTGTGGTCTGTTACTTCTGGAGACTGGCCTTGCTGGAATTCCCCATATTTGTTGGGTAACTCTCCTGAATTAAAATTGTACTACAGATACGAACATATTCTCTGGAGAGGTAAAACCAGTATTTAAGCAGTTAAATACAACTTTTAAAATGGAAAGAAAAACGTTATCACTGGTACATGTCTATGATATTTGCATAACAGCATTCTGCGGAGCAGCCACAGCAATAAAAATTCCAACTGGTGTGGCATCGTGGTTAAAGTATGAGACTTAGACTGTCCCCGTTTGCACCAGGAAACTCACTAGCTGACTTTAAGGCAACTGTTGCTTCTCAGCATAATGTCCTCACAGAATTGTTGTAAAACTGGGATCACTTTGTTTATGTCTGTGATCCTGACTTCTTTGAAAGAAGGATGGGATATAATTGTGGAACTGAAACAATCATGTTCTTCTGGCTATAAAATATTTCAATTTTAATGTTTTTATTTAAACATTTGTGCTCCATCTCTCAGCCCTAATGCTCTCAGGGTTGTTTCAGAACAGCATAAAATACAAACGCAATAAATGTTTAAACCTCAAAAAACCCACATCAGAAATGGCCACAATAGAATTGAAGCTCTGAAAGAAGATTTGAATTGAAACACTTTAAAATGTACATTTATTGCACAATGGGCTGGATCCTGGAAGATGTAGTCTCTCAGAAATATGCAGAAGTTCTTCTCAGGTGAACTAATGACAAATATATTCAGAATGAACTAAAACGGGAAAAAAAGAATGAATCCCACCAGAGTCATGAATACTAACTTCCATAGATCCAACCTAGAGAGAGACAGAGGTAAACCACTGGAACTTTTCCAGATTCTGGTATTCTGCAGTTGTGATAAAACATGGAGCAGCCTTCTGGATGTTACAGAGCCTACCTCTTTTCCTACAAGCACAAGATGAAGGAAAGTCCATTTCATTCCCTCAAAAGGCTATGCCTATGACAGGGATTGGAGGGTCCCATGGAACATAGCTTAGCCAGGTGAGATTTCAGAAAAACTGATGGGATTCAATTTGATAAGCTGATTATTTGAAAAAGCTCTAAAACATTTTAAAAATTCCTAACTGAGTGCTAGTGATTTATCACTAGTTCAAAGGTGTGCCTGTTTAATAAAAAAACAAACAAACCCAAGGTATCATACTCTTCTCATTTATGATTTGAAAAAATAGCATGTATCTTGTTTTCTATATACAATCCAATAAGATTGTTTGGTGTCATTTTACTCTGTAAAGCACGGGGGGGGGGCTTGCTTTTCAGTCATAAGGTTTTTCTTTTATCACTCCAAACTGCATCTGAGCCAGCCTAATCTGACATACAAGAATCAATAACATGTATTATACTTTATGGCCTAGGAAGAAATGTTATTGCTGCACTTTATGATACAGCTGTTTTGCACAGCATGATTTTAGTAGTACAATGGTAATCACCTCTGATACATTAAAATAACAGTATACAATCATGAGACAATTACAGTTTGACTAAGGACTAGTTATTGGCTGTGAAAACTCACTACCTGTGTCAGGATAAACATAATGTTTATATGTCTTGAGTCAAAAAGAATGAATCCCATTTTATTACTTGCATAGCTTTATTGACAAAACACTTAGGAGTACATTTTCAAAGGGTTGTATGAGTTTTTAACCGCATGACTCCCATTTAAGTCAATAAGCACTGTGTAGTTAAAATCCCCATGCAACATTTTGAAAAATTACCACCAAGAGGCATGTTATTGCTTACTCACACACTTCATTTTCTTCTCCAATAGATTTTCTGTATGGTAGCCTCATTGTATTGGTTGTGAGGGTCTTGAAGGGGGAAAAATATATCCTGCACTGGCCTCCAAACATGGTTGACTGAGAGGGTACTTCATGTAGGTCTCAAATGATAATGAAATAATTTGCACTTCTATAGCTTCTTTCATCAGGGATCTCACAGTGCATTAGCATTAGTTAATTATGCCTCATAGCATTCCTTTCGATAGGTAAGTGTTTAATGGATGTGGTAAAGAAAAGGCAGGTTAGATGATTTGCCCAAAGACACACACAGAAGAAGATAAAGAACCAGAATTAGTATCGAAAAGATCTATTCTCAGTGTTGCTTATACTAAATATGTGATGGGATTCCTTGCCAAAAAGAAATAACCTTGAATAACTGCAAACACAGGAGAAATTCCATAGTAATTTTACATATGTAGATGACCTTGCTCAGAGGTTATTGATTCTTGACAGTACTGTCTGAAGGACTGAAACTGGTAACAGACCATTGGTATGTCCAGCCAGTTAAATCTACATATAGAGTGGCTGAGATCCAATGACTACAGTTAGTTCCATGGTCCCAAGAGGATTTCTGACTTGAATCAAACACAAGCCCTCCATTCCACATAACAGGCCACTTTTGACTCTTCAGGGAACTTTCAAAAATAGTTTGTGCCACAGCACTGGGTATGGGGTTGGTATGGTATTCCAAGGGAAAATAGTCCAAAATTGCAGGGGGCATGCCTAAGCTACTGAATATGCCTGAAGTAATTTGGGTTCTAATTATGGTCCTGGCTTCTGGTGAACTATTTGTTTACTTTATAAGATCACAAGAAGAGTTGTGTTTAATCAGTCTAGAGGTCCATTTAGTTCAGCATCCTGTTTCACTAGGGAGGCCAGGTTGCTTGCTTTGGTGATTAACACCCTAGCCTCTGATTTGGTCCCCTGCTGCCACTTGATAGGCTGGTGGGTGGAAAAAGAGCAGATTGAAATGGCATTCTGCAACATCACTTCTGGGTACGAACCAGACAAGACATCGCCATGTTACAGGACAGTCTAGGAGTCTCTCAAAAGTTTATAGTAAAAACCATTGAGTATTGGGTGAATCCTAGAGGGCCCATGATACAGTGATATCACTTCTGGTACATTCCCAGAAGTGAAGTTGTAGCATTGTAGGACACTTTAGGGTGGGTCTCTGCCCACCCATCTCCCCTATATTTCACACAGTGGATAGACAGCTGATCTGGAGGGCCAACAAACAGGATGTAGAGAACAAGGATTTCCCCTGATATTTCCTCCTATTAGATGTGGTAAAAAAGGGAGGTTAGATGATATTGGCAGCAACTGATTTCACTACACTAGCAGTGGAGTACCCTGAACACTACTGCAGCAATCGAAAATGTACTATTCTCAAAATATTTGACATCTGTCAGCTATCTTAAATTTCCTGGTATCTGATAGATATATTCAGGTGGGTAGCCATGTTGGTCTGAAGCAGCATAACAAAATTTGAGTCCAGTGGCAACTTTAAGACCAACAAAACTTTGTTGGTCTTAAAGGTGCCACTGGACCCAAACTAGGTTCAAGAGAAGGGATGAAAAGTGCTGAAGACAGACCTCTCTCTCAGATCTCCAGCTGAGGAAGAACAAAGGAGTATAATGCTTGTGAATAAGTTGCTGATGTTAACAGTGGCTTGTGAGATGGCACACAGTAATCCAATGTTCACTACTGTTCATTGCTGTGGTGATGAGTGACATTACTTGTTGGCTGTACACCTGCAGAGCTCTGCAGCCACATCTCCAGCAGCTCTGTTGCTACCTACATTTGCCCGCTAGGGTGCCACCTCCCTCGCCCCTTCATATTGGTGGAGGCTGGAATATCCTTTGTGCCCTACCCCGTGAGCCACCACTGGCTGAAGGTCCCATTCCAAATGCAAAGATATTGGCCGAGGACAGACTGGCAATTTGCCGCGGGATGGGACCCGGGCTGACAACGACTCAATATCGGATTAAATGGAATGTTCACACAGGCACATCTGCCTGGCGTCCCCCACCCGTAGCCTACCGGTGCTCTCGCGCTTCACTGCCAGATTAAAAAAACACCTGATAAAAGCCGATGCAAATCTTGAAAGCCTGCGTTTGTCGCGCGTTTCTCCGCTTCTGGGGAGTCTGAACGCGCAGCCGAAAAGCCGGGAGCAACCCGCGTTGGGCATGAGGCAGCAGCGGTGTGATTGGCTGCGCTCCGCTCCACTGCCCAATGCGGTGCCAGCGTTGCAGGGCAAAAAAAAAAAAAATCACCAAAATGCGCTTATGCGCACATACGCCCACAGCCGAAATAATGGGGAAACAGCGAATATAGCGTGCCTCTGGCGCGGCAGTCTGAACGCTCCCACACGCCTCCGTCCAGTATCTTCCGGCAGAGGCCCCCGCTGTGTGGACGGGAAAACCCAGTATCGTTTACTCCGGGGTTTTTTTGCCGCGACTTGATACCGGGGCAAATTGCCAGTCTGTCCTGGGCCATTATGTGACACTACTAGGCAAGATAAATGGCAATAACTGGTGGAGTGGAGAGTGGCACTGGAAGCATGTCAGCTCTTCTTGGATGACTGCAACAGTGGTGTGCATCTCAAGGCCCATTCTTACTGTATTTCCTCTCATACCTCCATGTGTCTGACCACATATCCCACCTTGATAATGTGTTCCAGTGTTTTGGAAACACTAAGTACTGAAGATCACTATGTAGCCTTGGGCAAGTCAGTGCCCTTAACCTTGCAGGTGGTTGTGAGTATAAGTAAAAAGAGATGAGAAACTCCATGTATTCTGAACATCTCTTAATTAAATTGTGTGAAGGGGGCTTGGCTGTGTAATTAGGCACTTTAAAAAAATTCTTAGAACTGGTGGCTTGATTCTTTCTCAACTTTGATACTTGAATGTTTCTAAAGAGCTTAAATCTACACAGCACACTGTTCATACTGGAGAATTGGCCTTGTGTATTTTGTATTCAGCCACCATCCTGTGGCAGCTGATTCTTCAGGTGTGAATTATGGCGAGGAAGGGTGCCAGTTGCCTGGCCTTGTGTTCATGCAAGAACTTTCCACCTCACCCTAGGCGATGCTGTCTCAGCAAAGTGGCTCCAAGAACTTGCCTGTAAAAGCTGAAATTTTACTAATAGATGATACCCTTGTATTTCCATCATTTATGCTTCTGTCTTTGTGCTCTGTCTTCATTGCCCGTTGTTAAATGATTGATAAAAATTGTTAAATAGTGCAAACTCTCTATATGCCTGGATGTAATGAGGCCTGTCAAACATGAGACACAGTTCTCATCATGATATTAAAATTAAATGCAGCATTTTTAAAATTTCTGACATAAATAAAGAAGTTATTTGTCTGGACCAATGCTTTTTCTATAAACTCAGTGTTCTGTGTAAGTCACTGTCATTGTGCATATTTTATTTTGTGACACTACAGTCATTTTTCTTCTTTTTGTGTGCCATACTTACTCCCATTAATCCAAACATTGTCAATAAAGTTTAAGGGTTCCCCCTCCCTTTTCTATTTAGGGTTGCTTCAGCCGAATTGAATCTTTTTCTAAAGGTAGAACCACATAGTTTCTTTATACATTTCTAATATTCATTTGGATCTGGGGACCACAATTTACAGATATGTTTTTGAGTAGTGCTTTGTGATGTGGCCCTACTTGGTCCTGATCCACACATGCAAGTTGTACATACACTCATTTGTGCAGAGAAATCTTCTGTGAATAAATGATAAGTTTTGCCAGCTGGTCATCTGTTGGAAGATAAAATAATTCCTTCCATCAATCTGTCTCCTTCAAATAGGCAATTGCTGATGGTAGTGCTGAACCCCCTATTTGGAACTGGATACATGGAAGCCTGATGTACATGTCTGGTAAAATGAATCCTGATAGGGATTATGCCACTTCAGAGTGCAAGATGGAGGTGCTTTTTAAAATATTTTCCCAGCTGCAAGGAATGTTGCTTACAGGGGAACATTCAAAAATGTGGTGCTGTACCTTCCGGAGTCATTCCAGAATATACAGTTTTGGTGCCTAACTTGTAATTTGGTGCTTATCAAAAAAGAATGGCTGGGATTCTGTGGAAAATTTCTGACAGAAAGTCAGCACAGCTGGAATTTCTTACTTTCCTCAAATGTTGCAGCCCAAAATGCCCCTTTCCAAATTCTATTCCAGAGACAAGGCCCCTCAAAGAGTCAGAAATATGTAGTGGGAGTAGGATTTAGGGATGGGCATGAACCAGCTCACAAACTAAAGTTTGTGACAAATTTTGGCTGGTTCATGGTTTGCAAAGTGAAGTTTAATGGATTTGCTTTAGTTTCAAGCTACCTTGACCAGGTTTCTGGAGAGGCAGCATATAATACAGGCCAACTTTTCCCAGTTTATTTATTTTAATTGTTTATTTTCAGCTTCTATATGCATTATTCTATTTTACAATAAAGTAATAAAATCAATTAAGCAATCAAACTCAATTTTTAAAATTAACATCAATAAAAACAAAGTAACAAGTAAAAAGTACAAACACACAAGATTTATTTATTTATTTTCTTAATTTATATCCCACTTTTCTCTCCCTAGGGTACTCAAAATGGGTTCAATCTCTATTTTATCCTCACAACAACCCTCTGATGTAGATTAGGATAAGAGTGTGAGACTGGCTCAAAGTCACCCAACAACACCCAACATGGTAGAGTGGGAATTTGAACCTGGATCTCCCAGATCCTAGTTTGACACTGTAACCACTGTACCATACCGGCAAAAGGGGTGGTAGCTTTCCTGGCCATACTTGCCAATGTTACTTATTTGCGACATTCTATTGTCAGCCTGATAAAGAAATAAAAGGACCCCTCCAGTTAAGGGAACCCTGTTGTCTTACCATGCATATTTTCTCCAGTGCAAATCAACTGGCCATTTGCAGTTGCACTGACACAAAATATTCACCAGTTGTAGAACTAAATGTGCCTGGAGACCCATACATTTAGGTTCTGAGATCTTGACGACTGCCATGTTGTCTTAGTAGAGTACAAAGACAATGATAAAGATTTTACCTTTACAGAAGGTTGGAATAAGCTCTTAATAGATAGGCTGCATTTACTGATATGAACAGGTACACCACTACTATTATTATATCCACTACCACTCAGCCAGCCTTTATCTTGCTTTCAGGCTACAAAAAAATCACCCAGGAGTTCTTATGAGTTAATTTTCTTCTATTCCACTGTATTTCCTTCCCTGTTTCATGGGATTAGCCTCCCTCCTCTTATAATTCTTTTGTCAAAAGCTAACTCTACTATTCTCCATCATCATCTCAAGAGAAAATAAATTATATCTGTCACGTAATTGTAAAAGAAAAGGTTGTGAGAGGAAGGAGGATAAAAAACCAAACAATTTTTTATGTGCGTAAGCATATGAAAAAAGGACTTTAAAAGAATTCTTTTGGCATTTCCTTTGGTTGAATAAGCATTACCTCAGAGTCCTCTAGATTTCCTCATTTGTGATAATGGGCATTACAGAGCAGGTGGGAAGATTTAGATCAAGCAAGCCAAGTCTGACCTCTGACCAGTGTTCCCTCTAAGATGAGTTAGTGTGAGCTAGCTCACAGTTTTTTAGCCTCCAGCTCACAGATTTTTGTCTTCACTCAGGAAGGATGGCTCCAGAGCAAACTAAATTATGCAGTAGCCAAATCGCTTGCTCAGACCTTTAATGCTAGTAGCTCACAAAGTAGAATTTTTGCTCACAAGACCCCACATCTTAGAGGGAACATTGCCTCTGACCTCCTTTTAGTTTCCCCCATGATGTTTTCCTTTGCTTTACTCAGAAAAGTTGATACCTTTAAATGTCCATTTGAAAAATACAGGAAGGAACCCTTTTTATGATAAGCATTTTGATTGGCATCATAGTTTCCCACATGCACAATTCTACCTGTTTACTGTCCTCCCCAACTGCAATCACATTCCATTTAGCCATTCTTCACTCTGTCAGTCACTCTGTCTATATGTAGCTCATACCATGAACCGCAGCAGGTCAAATAGTAGTGACTAATAATACTAATAAGACTTACTCTGTGTTGGAGCTAACAAATCCTTTATCAGTACCTCAACCATTCTGCTTACGTGGCCTCATTGTTAAGATTATGCCTTTCATCTATGGGAACTAATCCTTTTCATATACAATTTTAGCAAGGAGCTTATAAAATGTGTATTAAAGCAGTATTGACTTGTATAACAATAAAAAGTACAATTAGGTTTCCAACACAGAGCATTGCTAATTTGCATAAAAACCTCTCAAACCCATTCCTTTTAGTGTAGAATATAACCAAAAGGTTACATTCTATACCATGCAAGAGTAATTTCCCTGTAAAATCAGCAGATAGCTCTACCTATGCAATATCATTCAGATTTTTTCCTTTTGTGTGACTCTTTTTAAAAAGTGAATTTCTACGCCAAACAGTATCAATAGGAAATAATATTGAAGATCATTAGGCAAAATGATGAGATGCAAAGGGGCTCCTTTTTAATATCACATAATGCTGTAATTCAAGACTGTTTCCTATCAAGTGTCACTGTCCTGATAGAATCACTTTAAGGGTCAGAAGAAAGGCATAATTTTATCCCAACTTCCAATGGTGGGATCTCATTTTCATAATGTACTATTCAAACAAGAAGCTTATAAAACCATAGAGGAGTGATAATGACCATTCTATTGCTGAAATACATAAACAGTTAGGCTTCTACCACTAAGCATTTCCACCTAAGAAGATTACTAAAGATCCCTTCTGCTATGTTTCTAATTTCCATAAACCAAATAAGTGGCATTGTCTCTCCATATACTCTACCTTTCTGGAATTTTCTTGCACTTTATGCAAATATTGTGGGGGTGTGAATGAATATATACAATAAAATAGATATAAATACATCTGGACCTGGTCTGAGAGTAAATTTAGGTAACCCAGTCTTCTCTCTTCTAGAAGTTTGTTTATATATACACATCATGTACCTCTTATCTTCCTTAACACATTGTTTTTTTGTTCAGACATACACAAAACACCCTAGTCTGTTTTCCATATACAAAAAACATTTACTCAAGCAGTCCCAGTAGCTGGAGAGTTTTCCAATAACACTCATACAGTGTACATGACACATGATCTCAATTTGTTTAAAACTATTGTTCAAATAAAAACCAGCTAAGTACTGCAGACAGTAATCACTGTCCACCATTTTGACTTGAAGGTGGCATAAAATAGGTCAGTCTAATTGTTTGATAAAAGAGCAGTTAGCCCTTTGCTCACCAGCTGTCAAACCAATCTCCTCTCCTCCTGCTGTCGGGCTAACTTTCCCCTCAGTGGCTGCTGCTAGGCAACCAAGCTTGGTTCTGTCAGTAAAAAGGTGGGGGCAGGAGGCCTTTCCAGGCCTACTTTGGCCTTTGTGGGGAACTCATTGGGGCCACTCCTGACTAGAGTTGCCAGCTCCAGATTGGGAAATTCCTGGAGATTTTGTGGTAGAGTCTACAGAAACCAGAGTTTGGGGTGGGGGAGAGGCCTCAGCTGAATAGAATGTCATAGAGGCCACCCTGCAAAGCAGTTATTTTCTCCTGGGGAACCATTGCTACCAATCTCCAGGTGAGGGCTGAAGATCACTCAGAATTAAAACTGCTTCCCAAATGGCAGAGATCAGTTTCCCTGAAGAAAATGGCTGCTTTGCAGGGTGGACTCTGTGTCATTATATCCTGCTGAAGTTACTTCCCTCCTGCTTGGGTCTCTAATGCGAAGAAAGACTGTACTTTTCCTAGGCAGAGGCTGCAGGTGGGAGTGAGATAGAAAGCTGAAGTCAGAGGAGCAGATAAAAGTAGGTTGATCGTTAGTTGGGAAGGAGATAGGGTTGCCATCTCCAGGTTGGGAAATTCCTGGAGATTTGAGGGGTGGAGTTTGGAGAGCTTGTCCTGGCCCAACTGCTGGGTGCTGGATACGGGGCTTAGCTGCCAGTGTGCAGGCCCTGGCTGCCCATTCACCCACTGAATTAGTATTTTTTTTAAAAAAAAGTTAAAAAAAACCCTTCAGCTTTCAAAGTGAGGGGATATGGGGGCTTGACAAGCCTCACAAGTGACAGGAGAGGGCTCCAAGAGCTGCATGTGGCTCAAAAGCCACAGTTTGGCCACCCCTGATATAGGGGAAAGTGAGGTGCCACCCCACAAGTGCTTGAGGGTTCCTACCATGCAAGTGGGCCTGGCCCAGTTGACAGCACCACACAATTGAGCCACAGTTTTCCTAGACAGAGGCTGCCGGGGGGGGGGGAGGGCTTAAGACAGCAGGGCAGATAAAGGTAGGTTGGCTGTGGGGCAGGAAGGAAATAGGGTTGCCAACTCCAGGTTAAGAAATTCCTAGAGGTTTGGGCATTGGAGTCTAGGGAGGCTGGGGTTTGAGGAGGGGAGGGACCTCAGAGGGGTATAATGCCATAGATTTCAACCTCCAAAGCAGCCATTTCCTTCAGGGCAACTAGGGTTGCCAACCTCCAGGTGGGGGCTGGAGATGATCTGGACTTACAAGTTCACTCCAGATTATAAAGATCAGGTCCTCTGGAGAAATTGGCTGCTTTGGAGGGTGGACTTTATGGCATTATACCCTGCTGAGGTCACTTCTGTCCCCAATCTTCACCCTCCCAAGGCTCCACCCCCAAATCTCCAGGAATTTCCCAACCTACAGCTGGCAACCCTAATGGGGGAAGAGATCTTTGAAGCTGGAACATCTGTTGTAATTCCAGAACATCTCTAGGCCCTGCCTGGAGGTTGGCAATCCTAGAAGGAAATAAGGAAGCACAAAAAGGGCTATGGGGCTTTCAGGAAATGGAAAGAGTAAATAATGGGGGAGGGGGAAATGATATACCTCCCACAATTCCTTGCAGGTCCTCACTGGTAATATACTATTTACTTGGTTTGTAAGTTGGAAATGCTGGCAATGAGGAAAACACTAAAAGCATAGATGGTCTCTCTGTGTCACGGGCTGGGGTGTGGGGCCAGGCAAGCATGGGGCGATCAGAGCACAGTCCAAGGTCAGAGCCGGCCGAGACCAAATAACCAAGTTCAAGGGGTAAGATGAGCGGGGTGGTTGAGAGACAGTTCAGAATCAGAAGCTGAGCAAGCCAAAAAAACTGGGGAGCCAAGTCCAAATCACCAACCGGTAGCATGATCAGGAGGTCCAAGAGTTGAGGGTCCAGAGTCCAAGAGACGTGAGTCAAGAGTCCGAGAGCCGAGGGTCGGGAGGACAAGGGTGTGAGGTGCAGAGTAACGAGGTCAAGATGAGCCGAGCTCGAGGAGCCAGAGAGATCAAACCAAGAATGGTGTGTCAGGAACCGGAGGTGTGCGGCACAGAGCTTCGTGGATGCAACTAGTTGCTGGCACGAGTTTGATGCCATGCCAGCATGGGCTAAATAGTAATCCTAGCAGCTGGTAATTAGCATGCTCTGAGCATGGCCCAGCTCCCGCTAATACTCTGGGCTAAACGAACACCAGTTGCACATGCGTGCTTTGTGCCACCAGGCTGCCATGCCCTGCTGGCGCTGCTCCCGTAAACGAGACACCAGTGGGAGTGAGTCGGGGGGTGTGTCGCTCGAGCAGTGATCTACCCCAGCTATTGCTGGGCCAGGCTTGGAGCTCTCCGCATTGTCAGGTGCAGAGGTTTCTGGTGGGAGGAGCTCATCCCTGTTGACACTTAACTCCTCCACAGCTTTCCAGGGCTCAGGCGTGGCAGGAGCTGTGACACTCTGCTGTTAACAAATTTTACTGCCTACACCAAGGAACTGAACAATAAATCTTTAAATAGCAGAGGTGCTGAATGAAGATGGCTTGCATAAAGAAATAATATAGTTGCCAAATGGAAGAATGATTTCCATTTTATGTATAAAGTGGAAGTTTACAGACGGATTCAAACTGGAGTGAAAGAGAATCTCAGTAACAGAAACAAATAGTTGGTGCTGTTCTGCATGTCTATGAATCCAGACTAGCTTTTAGACATACCTTACCTAGAGGAGCCACAAAACATAATCATTCATGGAGATTCTTCACTTTTTGTTCCTGCATTACTTTGATCAATAAAAGAAAATTATCCTGAAAGCACATTATTGAGGATGAAAAGCTAACAATTTTCTGGAATAAACATGTCTGGTACTTTCAGTATCTCAGCAAGTTATGAATTTGCAATATCATGGTGCTTTAATTGGGCACCCTCTCCAGTTAGTGTGCATTTTGATAAAATAATGTGACACAAACTCAGTGCTCTGTAGCTCAGTACTTAAGGGTCAAGAAAAGCTGAAGTTAGGGCATGACTTCAGTCCCATTGAGAGATCTGCAGAAGACAGAAATCCACCAAACTTATACCACAGTGTTGTAATAATAAGGGCACAATGACACTGTGACTGGATTATACATAGTCATATGGCCAAACTACCCTTCATGTGAGAAATCCATAACTGGATCTCTTGCTTCATTGTATACCCTTAATCTATCCTCATAACCCTGTAGTATATGAAACTACTAAGGCAGGAAAGCATCTAGAAGCAACTAGTACACCAAATTGTTTCAACTTAGCAATGAATTCAAACTTTCAGCCAAAACATTGAAGAAATTTGGTGAGAGGCTCAATGCTCATGTAAATAAACACTTCAGGGATCCTATCTTCAAACATCAATCATGCTCACTTAAAAGCAGGGCTCTTTTTGGGCCGAACGCACTGAAACAGCGTTCTGGCTGGCTCCCAAGCCTGCCCCGCCCCCTTGCTCCGCCCCCGCCCCTGTAGAAGAAGTGGCAGCTCTGCAACAACAAGCACGTACAGAACCTGCACTGGCCATTGCTCTGTTGCTGCCTCCCCACCAAGACTTTTCCTCAAGCAAGCCGAGGAAGGGAGGCAGGCAGGCGGGCAGTGGGTGGGCGGGGCCCTAAGTGCCCTCCTTCTCCTTGGGGCAGTGCCATTGAGAGCTGGTGCCATTGGTGGAGGAGAGAAGGGGGGGTGGCTTCTGAGCTCGCTCCGCCTCTCCCTGCCCTCCCCGCCCAGGATAGAAGACGAAGCAGCAGCAAGCATAGAGCAGGTGCACTCACCACTGCTCCCTTACTGCTGCTCAGTCCTGCCTCCCTGCCACGCCTCAACGCCTCCAGGACTCTTCCTCAGGCAAGGTAACTGCCGGGGGAGGCTGGAGGTGGGTAGTTCTTCAACACAGGCACACTTTCCACTTCTAGAGCTCTTTTGTACAGGTGGTAACAGCTGCCGTCGACAGGGGCGGGGGGGGGGGTTGGAAGGCCCAGGCGCCAACTTGCAGCACAGCCCCCAGCCCACGACGGCCTGCTGCGGCCATCGGGTGGTGAGAAACCCCAGCGTTCTCCCTGCAGTTCGACCTGTGCAGCTGTCCACGGGGGGTTGGAAAGGCCCAGGAGCCTCGTAGCAGCGAGGCCCCCAGCCCACCAGGGCCTGCTGCAGCTGTCTATGGAGGTGAAAGGTGGGTGGGAAACCCCGACACCCTCCCCTCAGCATGGCCGTCGATGGAGGCGGGGGTTAGAAAAGCCCAGGCACCTCCTATAAGCACAGCCCAGGAGGGCCTGCTGCGGCCATCTATAGAGATGGGGGTGGGGGGAAACCCCGGCGCCCTCCCCTCAGCTCTGCCCACGCAGCCATCAATGGAAGCAGGTGGGTGGGAAACCCCAGCGCTCTCCCTGCAGCTCGGCCTGTGCAGCCATTGGAAGAGCCAAGGAGCCTCCTCGTAACATGGCCATGAGAGCCTGCTGCGACCATCTATGGAGACGGGGTGGGTCGGAAGGGGTTAGAAATCCCGGCTTCCTCCCCTCAGCGCAGCTCGTGCGGCCCTTGACAGAGGCGGGGGTGGGTGGGAAGGAGCAGGCGCCTCCTTTCAGCACAGCCCCCAGCCCAGAGGGCCTGCTGTGGCCATCGATGGAGGCGGGGGGGTAGGTGAAATATCCCGGCTCCCTTCCCTCAGCGGGCTCGTGCAGCCGTTGACAGAGGCGGGGGAAGGGGCAGGCGCCTCCTTGCAGCACAGCCCCCAGCCCAGAGGGCCTGCTGTGGCCATCGATGGAGGCGGGGGGGTAGGTGAAATATCCCGGCTCCCTTCCCTCAGCGGGCTCGTGCAGCCGTTGACAGAGGCGGGGGAAGGGGCAGGCGCCTCCTTTCAGCACAGCCCCCAGCCCAGAGGGCCTGCTGTGGCCATCGATGGAGGCGGGGGGTAGGTGAAATATCCCGGCTCCCTTCCCTCAGCGGGCTCGTGCAGCCGTTGACAGAGGCGGGGGAAGGGGCAGGCGCCTCCTTGCAGCACAGCCCTCAGCCCGCGAGGGCCTGCTGCAGCCGTCGATGGAGGCGGGGGGGGGGTAGGTGAAATATCCCGGCTCCCTTCCCTCAGCGGGCTCGTGCAGCCGTTGACAGAGGCGGGGGGAAGGGGCAGGCGCCTCCTTTCAGCACAGCCCCCAGCCCAGAGGGCCTGCTGTGGCCATCGATGGAGGCGGGGGGGTAGGTGAAATATCCCGGCTCCCTTCCCTCAGCGGGCTCGTGCAGCCGTTGACAGAGGCGGGGGGAAGGGGCAGGCGCCTCCTTGCAGCACAGCCCTCAGCCCGCGAGGGCCTGCTGCAGCCGTCGATGGAGGCGGGGGGGGTAGGTGAAATATCCCGGCTCCCTTCCCTCAGCGGGCTCGTGCAGCCGTTGACAGAGGCGGGGGAAGGAGCAGGCGCCTCCTTTCAGCACAGCCCCCAGCCCAGAGGGCCTGCTGTGGCCATCGATGGAGGCGGGGGGTAGGTGAAATATCCCGGCTCCCTTCCCTCAGCGGGCTCGTGCAGCCGTTGACAGAGGCGGGGGAAGGGGCAGGCGCCTCCTTGCAGCACAGCCCTCAGCCCGCGAGGGCCTGCTGCAGCCGTCGATGGAGGCGGGGGGGGTAGGTGAAATATCCCGGCTCCCTTCCCTCAGCGGGCTCGTGCAGCCGTTGACAGAGGCGGGGGAAGGAGCAGGCGCCTCCTTTCAGCACAGCCCCCAGCCCAGAGGGCCTGCTGTGGCCATCGATGGAGGCGGGGGGGTAGGTGAAATATCCCGGCTCCCTTCCCTCAGCGGGCTCGTGCAGCCGTTGACAGAGGCGGGGGAAGGGGCAGGCGCCTCCTTGCAGCACAGCCCTCAGCCCGCGAGGGCCTGCTGCAGCCGTCGATGGAGGCGGGGGGGTAGGTGAAATATCCCGGCTCCCTTCCCTCAGCGGGCTCGTGCAGCCGTTGACAGAGGCGGGGGAAGGGGCAGGCGCCTCCTTGCAGCACAGCCCTCAGCCCGCGAGGGCCTGCTGCAGCCGTCGATGGAGGCGGGGGTAGGTGAAATATCCTGGCTCCCTCCCCTCAGCGCGGGTCGTGCGGCGGTCAACAGAGGCGGGGGTGGGTGGGTAGGAAGGAGCAGGCGCCTCCTCGCAGCACAGCCCCGAGCCCACAAGGGCCTGCTGCGGCGGTCAATGAAGGCGAGAGAGTGGGTGAGAAATCCTGGCTCCCTCCCCTCAGCACAGCTCGCACGGCCATCAAGGAGGTAGGGGGGTTGGGAAGGAGCAGGTGCCTCTTCGCAACGCAGCCCCCAGCCCAGGAGGGCCTACTACGGCCCTAGATAGAGGTGGGTGGGAAATCCCGGCTCCCTCCCTTCAGGGCGGCTTGCGCGGCCCTGGACGGAGGTGGGGGGGTTGGGAAGGACCAAGCACCTCCTCACGGCACCCTCCCTGCAGCATGGCCTGTGTGGCCATCGATGGAGGCGAAGGGGTGGGGGTGTGGGGGGGTGAGAAATCCCAGCTCCCTCTTCACATCAGGGCGCTGGCACCTAGTTCAACAAGGCAGGTCACTTTCTCAACTCTCTTCCGAGAACGGCCAAATGAGCTCCTCCTGGCTACCGCAAGGTGTGTGTGTGTTGGGGGGGAGCGGACATTCAAACAACCAGAATGGAGAAGCTAGTGGGAAAGGAGCCAGCAGCCGCATGCAAAAGTGCAACAGAAAGTAATTCATTCAGTCATTTACTAATTCAGTCAGTGATTCCTTAGTTTCCCATTGGAGTGTTGGGTCTCATCCATTGGCTGTTGCAAAAGGCTAGTTCGGCCCCACCCCCACAGGGACTCATTTAGGTCCTTCTTGTGTTATTTCTTTCTCTCTGGCTGCTGTGTTGTGAGTAGCAGCTGCATAACAGCAAAAGGGAGTTTTCATGTTTGGGGGAACTTGCGCACAATTAATTTTAAATTTTAAAATAGCTAGCAACTAAAAGTGTGTGTGTGTGTGTGTGTGGGAGAGAGAGAGAGAGAGAGAGAGAGAGAGAGAGAGACGAGAACGAACGAACTGCAACTCCCATTGGGCTTTGTAAAAGCACACTTACTTTAAATGCTGATGATCCAAAAAGATGGATCATTACATTAATGTGACCTAAATCTATGGATTTAGATGAACTTTGATGAGTTAGATTTTTTCCAATAATGACCACAAGTGAAATTACCTGTCTGATCTTTTATGTGCTTGGCAGCTTACTAAATTGAAATGTGTCCCAGTGTTTTTGCTTACATAAGTGCCTTCTCATTCCCCGCCCCCCCCTTCCCATTGCTTAAGCATCATGTTGAGGACACTGATGCATCCTTAGTCTTCTGGTTTGTGAATGTCACTGCTGGGAGACCACAGGATCTCTGAGTATTTATGAGGGAAATACTTTTCAAAACAGTGTATCTTGCTGCTTAGTTCATGTAATTAGGCTTTGGACTGTTTTGGAAATGATCTGCTTAAAGGCTCTGATGTGGTACAGAGGGTGTCCTATGTTTCTTATACTTGCTTCTAAAGGTTTTGAGTTACAGTTTGGTGTTGTGGTCAGGATCATGGACTTTAATCTGGGAGAACCGGATTTGATTCCCCATTCCTCTACTTACAGCTGCTGCTGTGACCTTGGGTCAATCACAAGTTCTTTCAGAGCTGTTCTCTCAAGAGCAGTTCTTGAAAGAGCTCTCTCAGCCCCACCTACCTTACAGGCAGTGTTCCCTCTAAGCTGAGTCACCCAAAGAGTGATTAACATATGGAATTCACTGCCACAGGAGGTGGTGGTAGCTACAAGAATAGACAGTTTCAAGAGGGAATTAGATAAACATATGGAGCAGAGGTCCATCAGTGGCTATTAGCCACAAGGTATAGCTAGGAACTCTCAGTCTGGGGCAGGTGATGCACTCTATTCTTGGTGCTGGAGGGGATAGTAGTGGGAGGGCTTCTAGTGTCCTGGCCCCACTGCTGGACCTCCTGATGGCACCTGGTATTTTTGGCCACTGTGTGACAGATTGTTGGACTAGATGGGCCATTGGCCTGATTCAACATTGGCTTCTCTTATGTTCTTATGAGTTAGCTTATAGTTTTTAGCCTCTGACTCACAGATTTTTGTCTTGGCTCAGGAAGGATGGCTCCAGAGCAAACTAATTTATGCAGGAGCCAAATAGCTCACCCACAACTTTAATGCCAGTAGCTCACAAAGTAGAATTTTTGCTCACAAGACTCCACAGCTTAGAGAGAGCATTGCTTACAGGGTGTCTGTTTTTAAATGGTACGTCAATCCACATGAACAAGATTGGGGGCGGGGGGGGCATTCAGATCAGAGTCCTTTTAAAATTTCCTTTTGCCATGTGCAACTCAGAGAGAACATTGGCAAGAAATGTGCACTCTGTACATGGTCATGCTCTTCATGAAGTGGTGTGGTACAGTTTCAAAGGGACAATTAACTGGAATGTGTAAAAAGAATGAACGGATTGCCCACTGGAAACAATGAGATAGGCTTGAAGGCCCATTGGAGATAATGGGAACCAGGAACGCCAATTGACTTGCACGGGCTCCACAGGAATACTCCACTGAAAAAAAGTTGCAAAGAAAATGTGGAATGGTTTTTCCATTAAGGGGCATGGGGGCTTGCACATGAGATACTTTGCTGGTCCTTGTTTGATTTTCATATGCCTGCATCCTCTCTCTGTATGCCTTTCTCATGCCTTAGGACTGCCACAGTTGGAATTCATCTGCCGCCAAGACTACCAGGGTGTTTGAGAACGGTCATTATCTGGAGAAGAAGAGGTGAGGAGCTTAGAGTAAGATGGATTTCTTTTTCAGCTTTCAGACCTTTTTGGCCATGTATTGGCAGACATTGCTGGACTAGATGGACACTTGCTGGTCTGATCCAGCAGAGCTGTTCTTATGCTCCTTAAAAGAAAGTTTAAGGGACTTGACAGCAAGTGTTTAGCGAAGCAGATAATGCATACTGCAGTGTGCAGTTTCAAACTGGGTGGGACATAGAAGTGATACCTATTCTCTCTCTCACTTCACAGAATATTGGTGATACAAGATGAGGAGGATCACTGAATTCTTTCAGGGCCCTGCAGCTAAACGTAGGGAAACTGATGAAGAGGCTTGTTCCTCAGCATCAAGGGATTCAACTGATCCAGCTGGAGTTTCAACTCCTGGAAATACAGGCTAGAGTTCAGTGACTGAAACAAGTGACTCGGGGGCTTCTGCTGCAGCCACAGAGGTCATTGAAAGCTTTGGCCCAGCTGCTGGACTGTGGAACAGAAAAACGAATTTGTGAGAAAAAATGATTGGCTATTTTTCCACGATACCAAGTTGGGTTGCTCAGTGTGCAAAAAGATTGGAGGCTTAGGCACAGAGAAAAGTGCAGCTATACGCCTTTCCAGAGAATGGGTAAATTGTGCAGTAACACCAAATGATGATGACAGGAAACAGCAATTAATGTCTCTGTGAAAAAAGATTTTTGAAAATAGAGAAAGTGGTGGTCATAAAGCTGCACTTAAAATTCTTGAAGAAGGGAAAAAACAAAGGCTTGAAACAGTATGTCTTCAGTCTCTAGAAAGAGAGAAAGAAATTACTGCTAAAATATTCCATACTGCATATAAGTTGGCAAAAAGGAACCAGTCTTTTAATGATTTTGAATCCGAAATTGATTTACAAGAATTAAATGGTGTTGACATGGGGAGAATTTTGCATTCCTCTACTGCAGTGTTTTTCAACCACTGTGCCGCGGCACACTAGTGTGCCGTGAGATATTGTCTGGTGTGCCGTGGGAAAAATTCCAATTTCATCTGTAACATGCGGCTTCGGCTCACAGAGTTAAATTTTTTTAACATTTTCTAATGGTGGTGTGCCTCGTGATTTTTTTCATGAAAAAAGTGTGCCTTTGCACAAAAAAGGTTGAAAAACACTGCCCTACTGCATGTACAAATATTTTAAATCACATTGGCAGTGAAATGAGTTGTATGGTAATCAGAAAGATTATTGACTCAAAGAGTAAAATCTCACTGATAATCGATGAATCCACTACTGTGAGTCAGAAATCTGTGCTGATAGTGTACATTCGCACCTATGTTGAGGAAATAGGCATGACAGCCCCTGCAAATCTCTTCATTGCCTTGGTAGAACTGGAAGACGTGACAGCAGATGGAACATTCAGCACTTTGATGTCTCAGCTTGAGTCACTAGGGTTCAATGAAGATTTCCTTAAGGAAAATTTAGTTTCATTGACATGTGATGGTGCTGCAGTGATGCTGGGATCCCGTGAAGGTGTTTCAAGACTTTTGAAAGATAGATTCCCTGCTATTGTTTTATGGCATTGCGCCAGCCATCGACTGGAGTTATCAGTACATGATATTGTGAAAGAGGTTTCTGGCATTAATAGATTTAGGAATTTTTTGGACAAATTGTATGTCATGTATCATGCATCTCCAAAAAATGCAAGGGAGCTCAACTTATGTGCGGCTGCACTGGAGATGGAGATTTTAAAAATAGGAAGGATTCTTTCCACCAGATGGGTTGCATCTAGCTACAGGACTGTTTTGGCTGTCTGGCAGGATTATGAAGCCTTAGTACTTCATTTTGAAAAACGCAGATCACAAGGAGGGAGAGGTGGAAAGGAAAAAAGTACATATGAAGGTCTTAACAGAAAGATTACATTGGTTGAATTTATTTTGGATCTTGGATTATTCTGTGATGCTTTACAAGAACTGTCAGAACTGAGTTTAGATTTGCAGGAGAAAGATATTGATATGTACAAGGCCCACTGCAAGATTGAGTGTCTTCTTGATGTTTGCAGGATGAGAAGCACTGTTCCAGGTACTTATTACAAGACAGCACTTGAAGCGGTAGAAAGTATGCAATTTAAGGCTGTCACATTGCACAGAAAAAATAGAGCTGATGACCCACCAGTCTCCCCGGTTGCCTTCTACGATTGACTTAAAATCTCTCTTCAGAGAAGACTGCTTTCAGAAGAAGATGTTAAGCTGTCAAAGTGTGCAAGAGTCCTGGATTCCAAAACTTGGCCAACAAACTTTAGTGACAACCCTCTCTTTGGAGAAGAAGAAATACACACATTGGCAGGAAGATTTCACCTCAGTGAAAGAGAAGCCATTAGAGCCTTCTGGGATCATCTGAAATTGAGAGAAGAAATGCCCAAGGAACTGACTCGGATTCAGCGCACTGTCAATACAATAGCAATCTCCTCCAGTGAGTGTGAAAGGGGTTTTTCACAGATGAACCTGATTGCCACCCCAGAAAGGTCCTCCTTGTCAATCAAAACACTGCAGAATCTGTTGTTTATAAGAATTGTTGGGCCTCCATTAACAGCCTTCAACCCAACATATTATGTTAGAAAGTGGTTGCTTCAAGGTCATCGTTCTGCCTTATCGACCCAAAGCAAGGTTCGAGAAAGAACAGAGGCAACTACTGACCTGTCACCATTTTGGAAACTTTTGGAGGGATGAATTCAACTTAAAGACTTCTCACCATTTCAGTATAGTTTTCCAAGTTCCAGAGTGTTTATTGAGATGTTTGCTTATGTTACTGTTAATGTTACTTTTAAAATAAATATAATATTAATTATTGCAAGTATGGAATTGGAAACTTTTTTTAAAAAATGTTTTTATTGGTTTTGTCAAAACCAAAGCAAGGTAAATAGAATAAGAAGCAAAAGGTGGGTGTGGCTGGATGACCACACTTCCGGTGACTTGGGGGTGTGGCCTAATATGCTAATGATACACCATTGGGTGTGGCCTAATATGCTAATGAGTGTGCTGGTGGGTGTGGCCTAATATGCTAATGGGTTCCTGCTGGGCTTTTTCTACAAAAAGAGCCCTGCTTAAAAGCATCCTTATCGAAGAACTAACAAATGAAGTTCCTGTAGGCATTGATGTCATATCTGTTTCTGGTTTGACTGGTTATTCTTAGGAGATATGAGGGACACCTTAGTTTGGATCCATGTAGGCATTTTCATCCTTGCTAAAATGTTGAAGAGTAGGAATCTATTCAAGCCATACCCTGGTTTGTTTTTTATTTTTAAAGTAGACTACCCTATCTGTGACTATAATTATCCCAAATCCACAATTCTAAAAAAAAATAGGGTTTGTGAAGGAGAGAAGATATTGTTTTGTCGCAGCATGTAAGGTGAGTTGTAAGTATGTGAGTATTCTTCGCTTAGTCAAGGAAATGAATTTAAGACACAGTTACTAAGGCCATCTCAACAAAGGATGCTTAAATGACTTCACAGTTTTTGTCTAAACTTCCTGAATAAGCCTTGCTTAATGTGATAAATGCTTATAGATTCTTCTAATTACCAGTCTAGTTTTAGGCTAAGCTTTCTCTCTGAATGTTGCTTCGTTCACAGAGTTTCCAAGATTTTCCTATAATAATCAGTTACCATAACGAGCTCTTTCAAAGCAGCCATTTGTCATTTTCTTAAAATATATAAACTACTGAGTATAAAGACAAATAGAGCCAGCCTATCCCAGACAGTCTAGAAAGGGTGTCCATTAAAGCAAAAACAACTGGAGACTCAATTGGATTTCATTTCAAAGACAAGAGGATTACTAACAGGGCCTTCAAAAAAAAAATCTTCAATTAAGGAATATACATGCTGAGAAGCAACTTCCCCTTGTACTATGCTGTACATTCCCACATGTTGCCCTCAATTGCTGCTAGCACTAACAGTACAAACCATTTGCTGGACAAGTGTCATAGGTGGCAGTATCTCCACCTCTCAGCCAGGATATCAAAGCAGATACTATAGACTATCTGATCAGGGCTGCACATAGTCATGGAGCAACCCCCTCCTAATGTACCAGAAGATGTGCATATTAGAAAACAACATGAGAAGGCATCCTGACACAGACTGAGGGCCATGTGTTTGTCCCCAGAAAAATAACTACAACTTCTTACAAAGGAAATGTGCTGGACACACACCGGTCTGGACACACACTCTCAGCCTAATCCACCTCACTGGCTTGTTGTTATTCCTCCTCTAAAATATTGCTTTCTTACTGAGAAAGACTGGATCATGAGGGCATGAATACAGTGAAAAGGGAGAGGGAACTCAGTTGCACTCAGGAAAGCCCTGGCATAAAGAGCCCAACATAACACACACACACTGTAGCAAGGCACACAAAAGCTCATACCTTGAACAAAACTTTGTTGTGCTTAAAGGTGCTTGGTATTTCTCCTGTGTGACTGAAGTAGCCCAGCAAAACAAGTTCTCCCTCATTTCCTCCCTCCCTTCAGGGAGGAACCTCAGCCAGTGGAAAGAAAGAAAGCCTTCCCTTTGTCTCCTGCAGCCTGGCCAGGAAGCAAACTCTGGCTGGTTCCCTCCCTTCCCCTAGGAGGGGGGGAGATTCAGCCAGTTCTTTACCAGACTCTCTCAATCGCACAGGAGAGGCTTGCCTATCTATCTCTCCTGTGTGATTGAGGCTCTGGTCACACTGCAACTGACATGCGCTTTGTTCCCGGTTTATTTAAACTGGGAACATTTTTATTTGCATTGGGCTGTCTACATGGAGCCAGCCCCTCTTTCCCAGCACCCGCTTGCCTGCTGCTGCGCTGTCCTTCCAGGCGATCCTGCTGGCCACGAGGAGGCTTGGGCGGCTCCTGCTCCTGCTGACACTTTGGGGGGGGGGTGCTGCCGCCACCGCTGCCACCATTGACCCATGAAAATAGGCTCCGCCGTCTCCACCATCCTCCTTGCCGGCCCCATCCAGGCTGCCGTAGCCCCCACCTCTCGTTCCCGCCTCCAGGGCCGTCGTTGTGCCTTTTTTAAAAAATAAAAAAGCTTCTGGTTTGAGCGCTTGACTAAACATGCGCTTAATAAATCCATTATTAAACTTTAAATGGATTTATTAAGTGCATGTTTGCTCAAGTGCTCAAACCGGAAGCTTTTTTTTAAAAAAAACAAAAACCCCAAGAACGTTCAGACAGCCCTAATTGCAATCCTTGCGAGAGAGGGGCTGTCCACATAGGCGAAATCATGCAATCAAAGCGGAAGTGCCAGGAAAACACTAGTTCTTCCAGGGGTCAGGAAAACCCGGAAGCATTGCGCGAGTAAGCCCGCTTCGGGGTGGGAGGCGGATTGGCACGTGTGAAAGTGAAACTGACATACGCAAGTAAACAGCAGCGAATCCCGATCAGAACAGCAGTGTGACCGGACCCTGAGAGAGACTGGTAAAGCAAGCCATGATGTGGCAGCAGCAGCAGAACTGGAAAAGGAGGCAGGAAACAGCCAGGCCCTTGTGGGCTGGATTGGGGCCCTCCAAGGGCCTGCTCCAGCCCACGGGCCTTGTGTTTGACACCCTGATCTAGATGTATTCATGTAAGGCTATCCAAGAGGAGCCGACCCATGGAGAGGGGTGCATGTGTGTGTGGTATCTGCAGGATAAGCGGGTGGGGAGAGAAGTGGAAAAATAGGGAGGCTGAAGGCGGAAGGAATGAACTGAGGTTTCACTTGGAGAAGAGGGTCACCAGAATAAGGACAAGGGGATATCAGATAGATAGGAAAATAATATGCACTTTCAGTCCCACCTAACCAACTTGCACATGAGGGTCATCTCCCGATGTGTTCTAACCTCTTGTCTAACCACCACCACAATAATAATAGAAGACAAAATTGTTTAACTTCAATGACAAGAAATTCCAGAAATGAATCAAATAACAGTTCCCAAATTTATTAAGCCAATGTTGAATCAGGCCAATGGCCCATCTAGTCCAACACTCTGTCGCATAGTGGCCAAAAATACCAGGTGCCATCAGGAGGTCCAGCCGTGGAGCCTGGACACTAGAAGCCCTCCCACCGCTGGCCCCCCCAGCACTAAGTATTGTTACCTTGCCATTTATTCACTAACACTGAATCCTGCATTTGTATAGCATTGTCTCACAATCATACACAATATGTTAGTAAAAAGCATAGGGTAATGATGCTGTATATGGGCTGAAATATTCCGTGTGAAAAATTTATAATTGCATTATTTCAGTTGACAGCAATGCTCCATCTAAGCTGTGGGGAAAAGGCTGCCCAGCCTCTGCTTGGTAGGACTGAAGAAACTTTCCCTGTCCCACTTCTGGCCTTTGAGGTGGGGGGGAGGTGGTCCCCTATTACAGATGGGATTTGGGGGGGGAGAAGGAGGCAAAGGGGGAGCCAGCCACCTGACTCCAGTCACAGGATGCAGAAGCCCTGTGAGTTACAGGACTCCCAAGGAAGGGAGGAGGCAGCTGAGAGCAAGGAGGAGCCAGCGGCTGAGACCAGAGATCTCGGGTCTGTGGTGATCTGTTTTCCTCCTCACTCTGCTCCTTCCTGCGAGCCCTTCAGTGATAGGAGAAGCCCTTTCTGAACTTCTGCACTCCTGAACTTGGGAGATTGCAGCCAGAGGCTTGGGTGGTGGTGGACAGGCATCAAAGAAACAGAGACAAGGGGGGGGGCACACATACTGCTATTGCATGTTCCAGTTCTCTCCACACACACCCCGCCCCCAATTTTACACTACCCCCATCTCTGTTAGAAGCCATAATCAAAGCAAGTTCTGAACGGGCGTTTATGCATAGGCAGCATAACAGGAAAGCACAAGTGCCCGGTGCCTCCAGTTTTTCAACAGATTTTGTGTTCCATATGTGGGAAAGGGAAGGCTTGGCTGGTAGAGTTTTTCCTGGTATTAAGAATGAGAGAGTGAGAAAGAGCTAAATTTATGTGTGAAGGAGCCGTAGTAGTTAGTTCTGAATTTGCAGTTAGAGATACAGTTATTATAACTGAGTTAGAGCTAAAAGAGTATCGGCAGCATGATCCTAACTGTGTTTACTCAGAAGTAAATTTGAGATGGGTAGAGACGTTAGTTAGTGGCAGTAAAGTAAATCTAGGGTTACCATATTTTGAAAAGCAAAAAAGAGGACATATATCTAAGTTAGTATAAAAGTTTTCATAAATCAGAGCTAATTTCATCAGATGGAAGATTTTACTCAGAAGTAAATTTCACTAGCTTCTGTGGGACACTTCCTAGTACAGTCACATTCCAGTGGTACTTACCAAGGAGTAAATCATATTGAATTCAATGGCATAAATCTGAGTAAATAAGTTTGATTGGGAATTACCTAGAGATTTGGGGAGTGGAGCCTGAGGAGGACAGGGTTTGGGGAGGGGAAGGACTTTAGTGGGTTACACTTTCCAAAGCAGTCACTTTTGATAGGTGAACTGATTTTAGTTGCCTGGAAATGAATTGAAATCCCAAGAGATCTCCAACCACCACCTGGAGGTTGGCAACCTCAGTAAATACACATAAGATGCTCAGTATTGCACAGTTATTCCCACTTATCTACATTCTCAGCGCAGTCAAATGTTGCATTGAAACACATGTAGACTGACACTAGCAGGTGACACACGATGCCATGGGTTAACCACCAATGTGGTAGTTAAATGCTAGAGCGGGACCAGAGAGACTAGGGTTTGAATTCCCATTTGGCCATAGATGCAATATTGAGTAAGCTTGGGCCTTCATTAAGCTGCCTCACAGAAATCCTGAGAAGAGAAGAAGGAGGATAAGAGGGAAGAAAGGGGCAGTAAATATATATACCACCCTGAGCTCCTTGGAGGAAGAGTGGGATTTAAACTAAATAAGATGGTGTTTGCAGTATTCATTTCTCTTTCTTTCTTTTTCTCTTTTTCTTTCTCTTTCTCTCTCGCTTTCTCTCTTTCTTCCTTCCTTCCTTCCTTCTCTTTCCCTCCTTCTTTCCTTCTCTCCCTCTTTCCCTCCTCCTTTCCTCCTCTTTCTTTTTCTCTTTCCCTCCATTCCTTCCTTCCTTCTTTCTTTCTTTCTGCACAGAATTTCGTGTCCCCCCCCCCATAGCTAGCAATTCAAAACAGTCCAGTGGCACCCTTAAGACCAAAGTTTATTCAGGTACAAGTTCTCCCTCCTCTATGAGGTAGATCTGTGCTGTCAGGGGTGTGGCCTAATATGCTAATCAGTTTCTGATATTGGAGGTGACCTATTATGCTAATGAGTTCCTGCTGGGCTTTTTCTACAAAAATAGCCCTGGCTATATCATAATATAAAAAGAAGCTCAACATTCATGATAGTCCAGTACTGAAACACATATGGGGAATCTTTCTTCACTTCAAAATCTTGGAATGGAACATTGAGCGAACAGCCTGTCTTGTGTAGGCACATTAACTTCTGCACTATTCCAATATGAGGATGTTAAATTGAATTAGAGTATTATTTCTGTTTCAGTATCAATTTTTCTCTGAGGTAGCTTGTTTCACTGGAGTGCTCTTCTTGAGAATGCTGATTGACATTACTGTGCCCCTGGGCACCAAGTGAGTATATCCATGCTCCTAGTATGGAATATTCCATGATGATGAATTGGATTTTAGATGTATCAAGTGCTTAAGTTCTAGCCAACATCCAAAAAGCCATATAATGATTTTCATGCATGAAACAGGGCTTCTTTTAATAGCAGTTACCCCGTGACACTTAGAGGACTTCTGAGGGTGGGCTTATCAAAGAATTTTTATTGGAATAGGAAATTGGGGGAACCTCAGTGTGTGTCTATGCCTGTTTGACTATACAGATTTTAGAGTTTGGCCATAATTTGGGACTAATGAAATTTATTTCCATATTTAGGTCATAATCTGAAAAACCATGCAAGTCATTTGGCATGTCAAAGGAGGCTATGTGTTTGTCAAATGACATCTTCCCACACTGCATGACTACCCACTCCCTCTCAGCCCAAGTCACCTCACAGGGTTGCAGGGAAAACAAGTTGTGGAATACAGAACTGTTTACACCCCCCTGAGGCCCCCTGCAGAAAGGGTTGGATAAAAACATACTAAGCAGATAAGCAGGTTACTCTGTCTGTGTAACAATTTCTTTATTAGTCGTTATATCTTCGATCTCTTAAAAAGCTACACAGCTGCAATATCATTCCTTGTCTTTCTTTTTAGGACGCTATACTATTGAAAAGAAGTTTGTTAAGGTTGGATTTGCCATTAGACATAATTACGTGGTTATGTATTAAGGGTGGTGTGTCATCTTAATTTTAATACAGTGCAAAAGATATTCAGTATTCATTAAAATTGTATTAATATGTACAATAGTTTTTAAAGAAGTATTTGCTAGCATTTTTAAGAAGTATTTGCTATAAGCTGACTTTGATTTTCTCCTTCTATCCTTCCTTTTGTTCCCTTATTGGTTTTATTGTATAAGAATCTGCTGTCAACTCTATTGACTTTTTTTTTTTTGCTTTAAATTGGATACTCACAGAATAACGGACAATGTTTCTTCAGCTGACAACATATGTTGATCTGAAAGATGAGGGCAGTCTGTGTGACAATGAAGGTGCTTTTAAAAACTCTTTTCCCTAGTTAGAAAAAAATGGGGCATACAGCTGAACAACCCATAAATGTGAAAGTCTTTATATGATGTTGTTCACCAGAGACTTGTCAATAGACTGAGCCATATTGGTTCTGGCAGTCTTTCTACTGGGACAATATTTGCCTTGAAGTACTATCTTTTCTCTTTTTTCAATGTCAGCCTGAAGGCTCTTAGACAACATATGTTCATTTCATGTCATAGAGATATTGCTTCTGGTATTGCAAATGCATTACCACATTGAGCTTTTTTGTAAAACAGATGGTACACATTAAGGTCTCAGTTTCTTCAGTGATTTCTGCAACAATTGCATGGCATTCTTCACATTGACAAAAACATCATCAGCATCACACAGTGCTGTGCTAGATTATGTCACAATGGTAAATGAAGGCCCACAGGAGAAAGATCTATAGAGGTGAACGAGCCTCTTTAGAAAATGGAGAGACAATGTTAATCAGTTACAGTCTTGCAAATTAAGCGGCAAAGCCTGTCTCCAGATTATCAAGATAGACAGACCTGCCCCAGCACCATGCACGGCTATCGGAGCAAAACCAAAGCCCCTGAAACTGAAAGTCAGTACTCAGGAAATGCGTATGAAACAGGGCCTTTGCCTCCATTGCAGAAAAGCTGGGAATTTCGCCACATAATGTACTGGGGCTGTGGGAGCACCAGCTCTGGCTAAAGACCAAGGGAAGAAGAAACTGGACACCCCACTTAAGAAAGGGACTGCAAAGCCAAAAGTGCCTTCAATTCAGAATTGTGGACAAATGTTCCAGCTTTACTAGCAGTAAAGAAGATGAGCTGGTGGGAATAGGCCAGGACCTGCTGTAAGCGGCACAGAGCAGCAGGTCCAACCACTTCCAGCACCATGCATGGTAAGCAATTACCCCCCCTTCTTTGTTACGGTGACTGTGAAGAACCCGGACTTGGGCACCCACATACGGGTACAAGCCCTAATTGACTCGGGGTGTGTGTAAGACCTGATTAACCCTTCCCTTGTAATGGGGTTGGGGGCTCCGATAGTGAAACTGTCTGCACCCATAGTTTTCATGCAGATGAATGGTTCCTTTATGAAAGAGCCCTGTAAACATCAGACCGGGCTCTGAGGATGGGAGCTGGGAAGCATTGGGAGCACTGCCCCTTTTTCATTATTCCGCCAGCATGGTTCCCACTGGTACTGGGAAGTCTCTGGTTATACAACCACGACCCGTATATCTTATGAGACGAAGGGAGGGTGCATTTCATCTCCCCCAAGTGCCATGGTCATGGATAGGATCCCAACTGGGTGGTCGCTTCTCCTGATGAGCTGGTGAGGGCTTGCCTGGTAACAGAAGAACTGCAGACCATTCCCCCCCTTAACCGTGACTTATCCCAAGTGTTTGAGGAGGAAGAGGCAGACGAATTGCCTCCTCACCAGGGCCGGCTCCAGGTATTTCTGCGCCGTAGGCGGGCGCAGATCCCAACCTCCCGGTTGGGCCTGGAGACCCAGCCAGGCCATCCCCCCTCCTCTCCCCCCCTAGGGAGGAGGGGGAGGGTGGGCAAGCTGTGCCCCGGGTGGCCACCACGGGCCACTTCCTCCTCCTCCTCCTCCTCCTCCCCCCCAGGGAGGAGGGGGAGGGCGACTTGCGCCCTCGGTAGGTGCTTTTCTGCGGCGGCAGCGGCAGCAGGGAGATCCGCTGCCGGCCGCTTCTTCCTCCTCCTCCCCCTCCAAGGAGGAGGGGAGGGTGACTTGAGCCCTACCCGGGCGCTTTTTCGCAGCGGGGCGCCTGGTTAGGGCAGCGGCGGGGGGGGCTTGGGGGGGAGCGGGGCGCCATTTGGCGCCCCGCAGGCCAGCGCGCCCTAGGCGAGCGCCTAGTTCACCCAATGGGCGATCTGGCCATGCTCCTCACCATAACATGGATTGTGCCATTGAACTGTTACCAGGACATAAACTTTATGCCATGAGCCCAACGAAGGAGGAGGAGCTATGGAGGTTCATTGACAAAAATCTAGCCAAGGGTTTATCCACTCCACCTCCTCTCCATTTGCTGCTCTGGTCTTATTCAGGAAAAAGAAGGACGGGGGCCTCCACCTTTGTACGGATTACCAGGGGCTCAATGCAGTATCATCCACCAATGCTTACCCCCTCCCTCCCATCAAAGACTTGCTTGCAGAGGCGGCAAAGGGGAAAATCTTTTCTAAATTGGATTTGAGGGATGTGTACTTTCGAGTGTGAATCAGGGAGTGGGATGAGTACAAGACTGCTTTTAATACCCCCTTGGGGCAGTTCGAGTACATGGTTATGCCATTTGGTTAGAAGGGGCATGGGTTCCTTTTGAGGTATGAACTGATCACAAAAACTTCAAGGTCCTCTGCACCCCCAGGAACCTTAATGCTAAACAGTTATGGTGGGCTGATTTTTTCTCCAAGTTCCAATTCACTTTGCACCATTTCCCGGGGAAATCAAATTCCTTGGCTGATGCCCTCTCATGCCTCTCTCAGCATGACAGCCAAAGGGAGGGAGTGGTTGACTCTATGTTCACTCCTGCCCAGTTGGGAGGGGCTGTTGTGACACAAAGTATGACAAAAGTGGGAGGGGACACCAGAGGGTGGGACTGGTCTGCTGAATTCACGTCAGCCTTCTCCGACTCTGACTGTGGTGAGATTGCAGCAGACAGTGGCCTGGAGCAGCGACACGATGGCTGTTGGTATAAAGACCATCTCTTTTTTGTACCCGGAACTTTGTGGAGTAAGGTGATGGAGGCAGCTCATGGCTCAAAACTTACGTGGCATCTGGGCTATCTCAAGACTCTGCATCTAATGCAATGACAGTTTTGGTGGGCTGGTATAAGGAAAGACATTTCTCTGTTTGTGCAATCCTGCCCCACTTGCCTTATGTGTAAACCCTGTCTGGGTAAGCCCCCAGGACTGTTGCAATCACTTCCAACCCCCTCCAGACCCTGGGAAGTGATTTCTATGGACTTTATTACTGACTTGCCCCCAAGTGGGGGAAGACCATGATTTGGATGGTGGTGGATATGTTTTCCAAACAAGCGCATTGCTTCCCCCTCAAACAACATCCTACAGCAAAGCGCCTAGCTAAACTGTTAATGCATAACATCATAAAGATCCATTCACTCCTGAGGAAGGTGGCCTTGGATAGGGGCCCCCAATTTGTTCCTAAGTTTTGAGGGGAGTTAATGAGCTCCTTAGGCATCAAACAAGCCCTGAGCAGTGCCTACCACCCCAAGACTGATGGACAAACGGAGAGGGTTAATCAGACTCTAGAACAATTCCTTCGTTGTTTTACTAATTTCCAACAGGATGATTGGGGGGAGCTTCTCCCTTACGCTGAGTACATGGTTCATTCATCCATGGGTGTGTACAGGTTTTCTTCTCTCCTTCACCTCAGTCCAGGAGTGAGAGAGACCAAAATCCCACAACCTGTCAGCATGTACAGGATTTGCGCTCTCATCCCCGTCCAGGGATAAGAGGCCCAATCCCACAAGCTTCAGGAATATTAAATCAGTCATCTGCCACCAGGACCTCTTGCAAAAAGTGTTCCCAACTCAGACAGGAGCAGAGGCCCCACCTCCTGTCTAGTCTCTGGGAATTAATGACTTATCAGCTCTGTGCCAGAGCTGCAGACAAGTACTTAACACACAGTGGTAGCCGTCTAGGCGAACAGCTTAGGCACAGGATCTAGGCTTAGAGTCAGGTTGCAACATAGGAAGCAAACTCAGATAATATTGATCAGATATTATCTTTATTCAGTGCAGAAGCATGCATATATCATAAGATTTGCAGAGTTGATTTGCGGAGTTGACCCAGCTGAGCTCTGAGAAGGAGCAAGGTGTTTGAGCTGCCAGAGGGGTGAGTGGTATTTTTATTTATTTACTTTCAGCTGAGGTGCTTTAGCTGAGAAGGTACTGTGTCAGGGACTGTATTTGGGAGTGTGTGGGTGAGTTGTAACAGACTCCTGACTGCTGGAGTTAGGGTGTGAAAGGGTCATTGTTTGCCTGTAATTAAGTGATTGGGTGAAATTGAATAGCAGACTCCTGCCTGCTGGAGTTGGGGTGTGAAAGGGTCATTGTTTGACTGTCATTAAGTGCCTTGGGTGAATTTGAGTAGCTGCTGGCCACACCCTCTCCTGGGAGACAATTCTATTTAAGGCAGGAAGTTTGCAAGAGGCACGAGCCGAAGGGCGAGAGCAAAAGGGCGAGGCTCTTTGCCTGTGGCTCTTAGCCTAGGGGCTCTGTAAGAAGCACAGGAAGAGCCAGATAGCCAGGGACCTTGGCTCCTTGGTAAGGTAAGGTAAGTAGACTCCTACAACAGGAGCCATATAAATACAAAGTGTTTTAAAAGGGGGGTTATAGAAAAGTATTTGTTTAAAAACAATTATGAAGCCAGAATGCCAGCAGGGGGTTGGGGGCTATCCAGTGTTTTGCTTGGAGTGTCACATGTATGACTATCTGCCCACTGGTCAGAAGTCTTGGGTGTGTGCTTGGTGCAAGGAGCTCCTGGTTCTCAGGGAGCGAGTTTGCTCCCTTGAGGCCAAGGTGGCTGACCTGGAGAAGCAGGGACAGTCAGTTAGGTGCACGGGGAAGACTCTCGGGACTTGTTAGATATGTCCCACTCTGGATCTGGCAGCCCGGCTGCTGTCAGGGAGCATGAGGGTCAAGGGGAAAAGGGGCACCATGCTGAGGATAAGGGGAATGTGCCCTCAGAAGGGACCTCTTCTTCAGCTGGTGAACGGGTATCCTTTCGTACCAAGGAACCGTCCCTGGGAAGGGTGGGAGGGGGGCTCTTGGTAGTTGGTGATTCGATCCTTAGGCAGGTAAACAGCTGGGTGGCGAACCCGCGTACTGACCATATGGTGACTTGCCTGCCTGGTGCGAAGGTAGCGGACATTATGCGTGTTTTAGATAGGCTGGTAGATAGTGCTGGGGAGGAGCCAGTGGTCGTGGTGCACGTCAGCACCAACGATGTGGGGAAATGCAGTCGTGAGGTCCTGGAGGAGAAATTTAGGCTGCTGGGCAGGAAGCTCAAGGCCCGGACCTCCAAGGTAGCCTTCTCGGAAGTGCTACCTGTTCCACGCGCAGGGCTGGAGAGACAGGCACAGATCAGGAGTCTTAATGCGTGGATGAGACGGTGGTGTAGGGGGGAAGGGTTCAAGTTTGTTAGGCACTGGGATGCTTTTTGGGACAAGAGGGAGCTGTACAAAAGGGACGGTCTCCACTTGTCCCGAGAAGGAACCAGGCTGCTGGCGCTCAAAATCATAAAGGTGGCAGAGCAGTTTTTAAACTGCATAATGGGGGAAAGCCGACAGGAGATGAAAAGTCTCTGGTTCGGGATGGCTCATCTCAAAGAGATGAAGGGGTAGCTATTACTTTTGTACAAGGAAATGGATTACAATTGTCCACTGAGACTGTGGCTAATGATAGGAACTGCCTGGCAAGGTCTCGAGGCAGCAAGAGGAAGGCTGTGGGCTTAACAAACCTGGGAAACTATAAGTGTTTATACACAAATGCTAGAAGTCTCCGAGGTAAAATCGGGGAGTTGGAATGCTTGGTGTTGGGGGGGGAAATAGACATTGTGGGTATTTCAGAAACTTGGTGGGATGAGGAAAATCAGTGGGATACGGTGATTCCTGGTTATAAATTATATCGGAAGGATAGGGGGAAGGGTTGGAGGTGTGGTGGCTCTGTATGTCAGAGAGGGTATACCGTCCAGTAAGATTGAGAGGGTAAGAGAATTGGATTCGCTTCTGGAAATGCTATGGGTTGAAATAGTGGGTCCAAAAGGAGGCTTAACAGTGGGAGTTTGTTATCGCCCACCAGATCAAAAGATAGAGGAGGATTATAAAATGATGAATGAATTAAAGATAGCGGCTAGATGAAATAACTGTGTTGTAATAGGCAACTTTAACTACCCACACATTGATTGGGTCAATATGAGTTCTAGTCGGGAAAAAGAGATTGCATTCTTAGACACTCTCAATGACTGTGCTGTGGAACAGATGGTCACAGATCCTACCAGGGGAGAGGCGATCCTGGATTTGGTCCTAAGTAACACCCAAGACCTGGTGAGAGATGTAAAAGTGATTGCACCACTTGGGAACAGTGACCATAATGTCATTGAGTTTAACATTTGTACAGATAGGGAGTTGCCCAAAAAGACTGATGCAACCACTTTTAACTTTAAAAGGGGTAACTTCTCTGGTATGAGGGGACATGTGAGGAAGAAATTGAAAGGAAGAGTGGAGAAGGTCAAAACCATTGGGGAAGCTTGGAGACTATTTAAAAAGACAATCCTAGAAGCTCAGAAAAAATATATACCGCAGGTTAGGAAAGGTACAAATAGGTATAGAAAAAAGCCTGCATGCTTAACAAATAAAGTAATGGGAGCTGTAAAAAGTAAGAAGGATTCCTTTAAGCGGTGGAAAGCTAGTCTTAGTGAGGTTGATAAAAGGGAACACAGACTATGGCAAATAAAATGCAAGTCTGTGATGAGGCAAGCAAAAAGGGAATATGAGGAGCATATCGCAAAAAACATAAAGACCAATAATAAAACATTCTTCAAATACATTAGAAGTAGGAAGCCAGCCAGGAAGGCAGTGGGGCCCTTGGATGACCAAGGGGTAAAAGGACTACTGAAGGATGACAGGGAAATGGCTGAGAAGCTGAATGCATTTTTTGCCTCTGTCTTCACTGTGGAAGAGGAGAAGTGTTTGCCCACTCCAGAAGCACCGATTTCGGGAGGGGGTTTGAAAGACCTGAATCAGATTGCGGTGACAAGAGAGGAAGTCCTCCGACTGATGGACAATTTAAAAACTAATAAATCACCAGGCCCGGATGGCATTCATCCGAGAGTTCTGAAAGGACTCAAATGTGAACTTGTGGATCTCCTGACAAAAATATGTAATCTTTCTTTAAAATCTGCCTCCATTCCTGAGGACTGGAAGGTAGCTAATGTCACTCCCATCTTTAAAAAGGGTTCCAGGGGAGATCCGGGAAATTACAGGCCAGTCAGTCTGACATCGATACCGGGTAAGTTGGTGGAAACTGTTATTAAGGAAAGAATTAGTAGGCACATTGATGAACAAAAACTATTGAGGTAGACTCAGCATGGGTTCTGTAAGGGAAGATCTTGTCTCACTAACCTGTTAGTGTTTTTTGAGGGAGTGAACAAACATGTGGACAAGGGGGACCCAATAGATATTATTTACCTTGACTTCCGGAAAGCTTTTGATACAGTTCCTCATCAAAGGCTCCTAAGTAAGCTCAATAGTCATGGGATAAAAGGACAAGTCCTCTTGTGGATCAACAACTAGCTTATAAATAGGAAACAGAGAGTGAGTATAAATGGGAAACTTTCTCAGTGGAGGGTGGTAAGCAGTGGGGTACCACAGGGATCAGTACTCGGTCCGATGCTTTTTAACTTGTTTATTAACGATTTGGAATTGGGAGTAAGCAGTGAAGTGGCTAAATTTGCAGATGACACGAAGTTGTTCAGGGTGGTGAAAACCAGGGAGGAGTGTGAGGCACTCCAAAGGGATCTGTTGAGGATGGGTGAGTGGGCGTCAACGTGGCAAATGGGGTTTAATGTGGCCAAGTGCAAAGTGATGCACATTGGAGCCAAAAATCCTAAATATAAATACACGTTGATGGGGTCTGAACTGGCAGAGACGGACCAAGAGAGAGATCTTGGAGTCGTAGTGGATAACTCGATGAAAATGTCTAGACAATGTGTAGCTGCAATAAAGAAGGCCAACACTATGCTGGGGATTATTAGGAAGGGAATTGAGAACAAATCAGCCAGTATCATAATGCCCCTGTATAAATCATTGGTGCGACCTCATTTGGAATACTGTGTACAGTTCTGCTCACCACATCTCAAAAAGGATATTATAGCATTGGAAAAAGTGCAGAGAAGGGCAACTAGAATGATAAAAGGGTTGGAACACCTTCCCTATGAAGAAAGGTTAAAATGCTTGGGGCTCTTTAGCTTGGAGAAACGATGGCTGAGAGGTGACATGATCGAGGTTTATAAGATTATGAATGGGATTGAGCAGGTTGAGAAAGAAGTACTTTTCTCCCTTTCTCACAATACAAGAACTCGTGGGCACTCTATGAAATTGCTGAGCAGTCGGGTTAGAACAGATAAAAGGAAATACTTCTTCACCCAAAGAGTGGTTAACATATGGAACTCACTGCCACAGGAGGTCGTGGCAGCTTCAAGCATGGACAGTTTCAAGAGGGAATTAGATAAACATATGGAGCAGAAGTCCATCAGTGGCTATTAGCCACAGGGTATAGATGGGAACTCTCAGTCTGGGGCAGGTGATGCACTCTATTCTTGGTGCTGGAGGGGGCAGCAGTGGGAGGGCTTCTGGTGCCCTGGCCCCACTGCTGGACCTCCTGATGGCACCTGGTATATTTTGGCTGCTGTGTGACAGAGTGTTGGACTAGATGGGCCATTGGCCTGATTCAACATTGGCTTCTCTTATGTTCTTATGTTCTTAGGTAGCTTGTTCAGCTCTAACTATGTATAGAGGTATTCATAGTTACCAGCTTACAGAGGTCTCAAATGGTTCATTGTGCAGATAATCCAAAGTCTCACCAAGGGATCTTGAGAAGGAACCACATGATTGCTGTGGGCAGTTAAGTCCAGCTTCACTGCCCACTAGTAAAATTCCATGTTGCAAGGATACAGTCCAAATGGAAAACTTTCTCTCAGAAAGGAACTCTCTTTCCAAGAAAAATCTCCCCCTCTTCCCACGGGGTGATCACAATTCCCTCCCTTTCCTGTCATAATTGAATATGGCCATTTATCCAATCACGAGGGGGTGAAGGGGTGTGCCCAAAACTCTGGGTCTACATGACAGAAGCCATGTCAGAGGAGATTTGATGTGTTAATGTCTTGGGACAGTTGTGTCCCATGCTTGGGAAGATGCCTGAATGTCTGCTCTTCCCAGCAAAGGTGTCAATGTGTCTTGTATATGGATATCAGGCTTGGCATCTGGCATGCCATCTGCTCAGGTGACAAAAGTTGCATGGACATGTTAGCAGCTAGGCCATTTGGCCCTAACAGGAATAGTTCAGGAAAGTCTTTTCCTATGCAGGGTGTCTCCCCATTCCAGGTGCTTCATGGTTATGAAGGGTCCCCCCTCCCCTGGATACCTTCTAAGGACTCTCAGAGTAGGACTCTTGGGGAGTGGTGGCAGGGAATCAAGGATGCTTGGCCCCTCATTCAATGAACATTGACCAAAGCCAAAGAGGCTTACAAACTGCAAGATGATCGGAAACACCTCCAGGCATGGGAGGTGCGGGTGGGGGACACAGTGTATGTTTCTACTAAAAACTTACATGGTCTGCAGCCCCGTCACAAATTGGGCTGGAAATCTGTGGGTCTTCTCCCTGTTGTTCGAAAGATCTATTAATTTACTGTTGAACTCGATTTGCCTAAGTCCTTGAAACATGTGCATCCTGTATTTCACTTTTCTCTCCTCAGGAAAGACCCTGGGCCCAACATCTGGCATCCGACCAGGGCTCGGGCCCCTCCTCTGATGGTGGATGGACAGCCACACTTTGAAGTGTTGTGGATTTTAGACTCCCGCTTGAAACACAATTGCTTGTACTATTTAGTTGAGTGGGTAGATTTTGGTCCTGAGCAAAGGGAATGGGTGGAAGCCTCTGACGTCAACACCCCCAAGCTGGTGCAAGCCTTTCACTCTCGCTTCCTTGACAAGCCAGGGGAGGAGCCTTGGGGGGGTGGGATGTTGGGTAGCCCCACCATGGTGTTTTGTTTTGCCTTTGGAATGTGCTCAGTGTGCAGGTGCTATGCTTGCTTTGTCTGCCATATCAGCTCCTCGGCCTTGAACACTCCATTCTCTAGGCGCAGAGTCTCTGCTATCTCCCGTGCACTTCTGAACAGTTACATACTTCCCCCCGCTTAACAATGATTGCTTATTGGCCTCCAGGTGTCAGAGGTACCGTATGAACCCACTATAATTGTTCTAGCCATTTTGAATGCCTCATTCCTGACTCTAATGTTCATAGTAACTTCATCTCATCTGATCAATAAAGCTGAATCTACTTAAGAACCTGCTGTTGATGCTGCGTTATTGAAGCGTCAACAATAAGTACTAAGCTACAATCTTACAAAATTTTAACACAATGGTACCTTACTCCACAAAAAATGTTCCATATAAAACAGTCACCTACACCAAACTGCTGGAAATAGTGTGAGGTAGTGGGGTCCTTTGATCACTGTTGATGGCGTTGCAGGCTCATCCATGAGTTTTGGATTTTGGTTTTAGAAAAAACACACCTGAAACAGGCTACAATATCCTGCTTAGGCCTGAAATTATATTTTTGAATTTTTGGGCCCAGTCCCTCTATTCCTAAAATTAGAAAATACTTGATTTCAATATTAATAGTGGCAGAAAAACTGCCATTGCTTCAGGATGGAAAACCAATTCACTTCCAATATTATCACTGCGGTTTGATAAAATATGGAATATTTATGTGATGGAAAAGATAACCGATTGACTGTTACAATATGAACTCTTCCCTAGACACATGGATTTCACTGAGAAATGGTTCCCTGTTCCAGATTATATGTCAACACATAATGTAATTCAAAAATAAAAATAAAAATCTCAACTCTAAACTCATCAGCCGATTTTTAAATCATCAATAGTTAGTATAAGGGTTTTATTGCTGAAATATTTATAGACGTTTAATATTTAATAAAAAATAATTTAGTCTCTCTAGTGTTTACATTGTAATATACTAGCTTATTACTATTCATAGGAAACTTAGATTAACTATTCTTGTTCTACTTTACCTGCTATCTATGATACACTTAACCTTTGTGCTTATTATTATTGAATGTTAACTACTAATTTATATGTTGTTATTGTCTTAAGTTTCATCAGAGTGTAAGATGAAAAGAAGATTCAAAAATACCAAAGAGAAATACACAATATCATACATTCCAATGAACTTCTTACTACATGGTGGCCCAGTTTTGGTCAGGAGCACTGCATTGTGGGCAGAAGAGTATGTTCTTAAATTTATCTTTTATCAGCACTGTGTTCAAAGATGCCAGACATTCAGTGTTCATAAAAATGTGCTGAATGATTTACATGTATATTCTTTAGCGGGAGGTATGAAGAAATAGATTTTTTTTTCTTTGGATGTTTGAAATGAGAAAAACCTTCACTCTGACTTTTAAAAGGTTCTTTTCTCTCTGGGCAAAGAGGAGGCAGGAAAGGGGGAAGTCAGTTCAATTGCTTTCCAGATGTACCTCAGCCCACCTTTGTACAAATGCTAAGAGATATAGAGGAGAGGTAATGGGTTGGTCAAGCTCTCCCCCTTTCCAAAGCAGGGAACAGAAATTTGGTGGAATTAAATACTAAAGAGACTTCAAGAAGGAAATTTCTGTATGAGCTGGAAAAACTTCAGGAAAAACTTCTCTGACCCAGCCTGTCCTGGTCAGTGGGTAGGGAAAAGAGAGGTGATAAAACTCAGAGAAGTAAGGAAGAAGCTCTCTGAGTCCATCAGAGCAGACAGAACTCTTAACTGAGGTCTGGAGGAGGAGGCCATTGGCAATGTGGTGGCCAAGTCAGCTGAAAGAAGTTTCAAGATAATGGTGACTCTGTAAATATCTGTAACTTCCTACAGCTAAGGAGCCTATCCTATATTTTAACATCTGATATGGCATGTATAGACAGAGGATGGAGGAATTGCATTTTGCCCATTTCTTTTGAATCCTTTGCTGAATCTGGTGCTGTGCCAAAAGTATGGTTGAGAACATTTTCTTTTAAATAATTACTTTATAACTTTTGATGTTTGATGTTGTTGATTTCCTGGAGAAGGAAATGGCAACCCACTCCAGTATCTTTGCCAAGAAAACCCCATGGACAGTAACAAAAGGCTAAAAGATATGACACCGGAAGATGAGCCCCTCAGGTCGGAAGGTGTCCAATATGCTACTGGAGAAGAGCAGAGGGCAAGTACGAGTAACTCCAGAAAGAGTGAAGCGGCTGGGCCAAAGTCGAAAGGATGCTCAGTTGTGGATGTGTCTGACGGTGAAAGGAAAGTTCGATGCTGCAAAGAACAATACTGCATAGGAACCTGGAATGTGAGATCTATGAATCAAGGTAAGCTTGACGTGGTCAAAAATGAGATGGCAAGAATGAACATCGACGTCTTGGGAATCAGTGAACTAAAGTGGACAGGAATGGGCGAATTTAACTCAGAAGACCATTATATCTACTACTGTGGCCAGGAATCCCGTAGAAAAAATGGTGTGGCCTTTATAGTCAACAAGAGAGTGAGAAAGGCAGTATTGGGATACAATCTCAAAAATGACAGAATGATCTCGGTCCGAATCCAAGGCAAACCATTCAATATCACAGTAATCCAAGTCTATGCCCCAACCACTGCTGCAGAAGAGGCTGAAGTGGACCAGTTCTATGAAGACCTACAACACCTCATAGAACTAACACCAAAAAATGATGTCCTCCTCATCATAGGGGACTGGAATGCTAAAGTAGGAAATCAAAAGGTAACCGGAATAACAGACAAGTTTGGCCTTGGAGAACAAAATGAAGCAGGGCAAAGGCTAACAGAGTTTTGTCAAGAGAACACGCTGGTCATAGCGAACACCCTTTTCCAACAACCTAAGAGGCGTCTCTACACATGGACATCACCAGATGGGCAACACCGAAATCAGATTGGCTATATAATTTGCAGTCAAAGATGGAGAAGCTCTATCCAGTCAGTAAAAACAAGACCTGGAGCTGACTGTGGCTCAGATCATGAGCTACTCATTGCAAAATTCAGACTTAAATTGAAGAAAGTTGGGAAAACCACAAGGCCATTCAGATTTGACCTAGATCGCATCCCTGATGAATATACAGTAGAGGTGAAGAATAGATTTAAGGGACTAGATTTGATAGACAGAGTGCCTGAAGAACTATGGACAGAGGTCCGTGACATTGTAAAGGAGGCAGCAATCACTGCCATCCCAAAGAAAAAGAAATGCAAAAAAGCATTTCTGTCTGATGAGGCTTTACACATAGCAGAGGAAAGAAGGAAAGCTAAAGGCAACGGGGAAAAGGAAAGATTTGCCCAACTGAATGCAGGTTTCCAGAGAACAGCAAGGAGAGATAAGGAGGCTTTCCTGAATGAACAATGCAAAGGAATAGAGGAAAACAATAGATTGGGAAGGACTAGAGATCTCTTCAAGAAAATTGGAGAAATCAAGGGAACGTTCCATGCAAAGCTGGCCATGATAAAGGACAAAAACGGTAGGGACCTAACAGAAGCAGAAGAGATTAGGAAAAGATGGCAAGAATACACAGAAGAACTATACAAGAAGGACCTCAATGTCCTTGACAACCACGATGGTATAATCACTGACCTCGAGCCAGACATCCTGGAAAGCGAAGTTAAATGGGCCTTAGAAAGCATTACTATCAACAAAGCTAGTGGAGGTGATAGTATCCCAGCTGAGTTATTCAAAGTCTTAAAAGAAGATGCTGTTAAAGTGCTGCACTCAATTTGCCAACAAATTTGGAAAACACAACAGTGGCCACAGGATTGGAAAAGGTCAGTTTACATTCCAATCCCAAAGAAGGGCAATGTCAAGGAATGTTCAAACTATCACACAATTGCACTCATTTCACACGCTAGCAAGGTCATGCTCAAAATCCTACAAGCTAGGCTCCAACAGTACGTGGATAGAGAACTGCCAGAAGTACAAGCTGGGTTTCGAAGAGGTAGAGGAACTAGAGATCAAATTGCCAATATTCGCTGGATTATGGAGAAAGCAAGAGAGTACCAGAAAAACATCTACTTCTGCTTCATTGACTATGCTAAAGCCTTTGATTGTGTAGATCACAATAAATTATGGTAGGTTCTTAAAGAGATGGGAGTACCAGACCACCTCACATGTCTCCTGAGAAACCTGTATAAGGGTCAAGAAGCAACAGTTAGAACCGGATATGGAACAACTGATTGGTTTAGCATAGGAAAAGGAGTACGACAAGGATGTATATTGTCACCGTGCTTACTTAATTTATATGCAGAGTACATCATGCGAAATGCTGGCCTGGATGAATCACAAACTGGAGTTAAGATTGCTGGGGAAAAGATCAATAACCTCAGATATGCAGACGATACCACTCTGATGGCAGAAAGTGAAGAGGATCTAAAGAGCCTCTTGCTCAGGGTGAAAGAGGAGAGCGCAAAAGTGGGCTTGAAGCTCAACATCAAAAAAACGAAGATCATGGCATCTGGCCCCATCACTCCTTGGCAAATAGAAGGGGAAGTCGTAGAAGTAGTGACAGACTTCACGTTCCTAGGATCCCAGATCACTGCAGATGGTGACTGCAGCCATGAAATTAAAAGACGCCTGCTCCTTGGGAGGAAAGCGATGGCAAACCTAAACAGCATGATAAAAAGCAGAGACATCAGCTTGCCAACAAAAGTCCGCATGGTCAAAGCAATGGTATTCCCTGTAGTAATGTATGGCTGCGAGAGTTGGATTATAAGGAAGGCCGAGCGCCGAAGAATAGATTCTTTTGAACTATGGTGCTGGAGAAGACTCTTGAGAGTCCCTTGGACTGCAAGGAGATCAAATCAGTCAATCCTAAAAGAAATCAACCCTGACTGTTCCCTGGAAGGCCAGATCCTGAAGCTGAAGCTCAAATACTTTGGCCACCAAATCAGAAGGGAGCATTCACTGGAGAAGACCCTGATGCTGGGAAAGATTGAAGGTCAAAGAAGAAGGGGACGACAAAGGATGAGATGGTTAGACAGTGTCATCGATGCAACGAATATGAAATTGAGCAAACTTCAGCGGACAGCGGAAGACAGGAGGGCCTGGCATAATCTGGTCCATGGGGTTGCGAAGAGTCGGACTCGACTGTGCGACTGAACAACAACAAAACTTTTGATGCTGGTCGTAGTTTCCTGTACCACATAGACGTCCACCATCTTGGACATGCTATTTTTAAAAGAAGCACCGGGGGAAGGGAGTCAGTTGGCAAGTGGCTATTCCTCCAAAGGTGTACAAGGCAGTAAATGGTTCCTGTGGTTATCAGGTGCTGGGCAGCAGGAGACACAGAAGCAAGGCCTCAGATATTGGAAGGGAAGCTGGAAATCCTGACCCTCCCAGTGGGCAATTCCTTACAAAGGTCAGGTGCTGGCAGTGGGTTACCCAAGAGAGAAAGAAAAGCCTCTCCAGTTGTTGTAAACACCTTGGAGATCAAGGTGGAATAGGACCTGCAGGCCAAAGGAGGCCCATTCTGCCACGCTAATATACAAAGGAAAATAAAATAAGGGACATTTGCTCCAAACCACTGCAGTTTGTTTGAGCTGTGTAGTTACTCCATATACTGTATAATAACAAAAATGACATATAATGATAAAAAGGACTAAGGGACTAGTGTGTTGCACACTAACCTGAGTGTAATTTGCCATTGGACACAGAGGGTAACAACATGTTTTTGTGACTCTTTTCTGAACGTTCCCCACACTCCCACAGTCTTTGGCTCCCTGACCTGCCACTCTGATGGTGTCCCAATGGCTGCATGCCAGGTGCTGGGTCTGCTCCTCTTCCCTGCCCACTCCCCCTTCAGCCACTGTGCCCTGTCAGAATGGCTTTCTCTCTTGACGAAGAAACTTCTCCTGCTTGCCTCCTGTGTGGGAATAACTCTTCCTTCAGCGGCTGTTAGTAAGTGTAATGAAATGGGAGTTACCTGTGTTTGTAAGAAGGCTGTGGTTCTTTGTTTAAAATGTTCCCCCATCAGGTTTAATTGAGCCGTAGTTCCAGAGAGGGGCCTGTAGGAGTATCACTCACTGGGTTGAATGGGGCTTCCTCATTTGCTGGTCTACAGTTCCCAGCTGCCTCAGACCAAAAAGTGTGGGGAAACAGGGACTGTCCCAACAGGCGGGGTGGCATCAATATAGACTGCAGCCCATCCAGAGAGGAGGCAGTCTTTGTCCCTGGGAGGCAGCAGAAATTTAGCCACTCCACAGTCAGCTGGACTAGGGCATGAATGGAAGTTTCCCTGCTCTCTTGGGCAAGAGAGAGTGGCTGAAGTACAGCCAGAGGCCGGCCCAAGGAGAGATCCTATCATGAGCCCACAACCTCCAGAAGTAGAGAGTATTGTGTGTAGGGAAAGAGGATTGCATTTAACCCCTGTTTATTTATGCCCTGTTGGTTCATGGTGTCTGCTTACTCCTACAGCTACATAACTGTGTAAATAAATAAATTATTTTATTTGGGCTAATAATCTGTGTTGTGCTCTGACCACATAGTCTCTCCCACTCTGCACAATACCAAAGGGAGGGGGTTGTCCAGGGAAGCAAGGAAAGGCCCAGACCCTTGGCTTGCCAACTTTACAGGGATCCCCCAAAGATTGGGGATTCCATCACCAAATAGGAGATTCGGCCAGATGGGTCTCACTGCCCCTCTAAAAAGGCAGTGATGATTCCATGACTGGTGGTGGTGAACATAAGGAGTGAGATACACCCACGGGATGAGGGTGGGAGGCAAACAGCTGAGTTGTAAACTGGAGCCCATTTCGTCATGGTAGGCAACCAAGCTTGGTTCAGACAAAGGAAGGAAACCCTTTGCAGGCCTTTGTGAGGAACTCATTGGGGCCAGTCCTGACCAGGATTGCCAGCTCCAGGTAGGGAGATTTCTGGATATTTTCTGGTAGAGTCCATGGAAGCCGGGGTTTGGGGAGGGGAGAGGCCTCAGCTGAACAGGATGCCATAAAACCCACCTTCCAAAACAGTTATTTTCTTGGGGGGGGGGAGATCTGTTGTCTGGAGTTCAGTTGTGATACCTGGTGATCTTCAGGCTCCACCTGGAGGTTGGCTGCCCTAGGCATAGCAGTCAGTGCTTCAAAGCACGGTCTCTGACATCCAGGTTCTTGCTGTAGAAGCTGAGTGGGTGATTTTGGACCAGTCACAGACTTTCAGCCTAACCTACCTCACAGGGTTGTTGGGCAAGTCAAAAGGGATAGAGGAGAATGATGTAAGCTGCTTTGGTCCCCATTGCAGAGAAAGACTACTTTTCTTCCCGGGAATCCATTGTTGCCAATCTCCAGGTGAGAGCTGGAGATCACTCAGAATTACAACTGCTCTCCAGATGGCAGAGATCTGTTCCCCTGGAGAAAATGGTGGACTCTGTGACAGTCAGGGCTTCAGAGCATGAAAGAGGCTGCAGGTGTGTGTGTGGGGGGGGAATGGAAAGCTGAAGAGTGAGGGGGAAATAAAGGTAGGTTGATGATTAGCTGGGAAGGAGATAGGGTTGCCAACTCCAGGTGGGAAATTCCTGGAGATTTGAGGGATAGAACCTGGAGAGGGTGAGGTTTGAGGAGGGGTGGGACCTCATACAGGTACAATGCCATAGACTCCCCCCTCCCAACCAGCCGTTCCCTCCTAGGGAACCATTGTTGCCAATCTCAGGAGAGGGGGAATCACTCAGAATTACAAATGATCTCCAGAAGGGAGGGGGGAGGAGATGGAAAGCTGACATCAAAGGGGCAGATAATGGCAGACTGATGCTTGGCTGGGAAGGAGATAGGGTTGCCAACTCCAGGTAGGGAAATTCATGGAGATTTGAGGGGTGGAACCTGAAGAGGGTGAGGTTTCAGGAGGGGTGGGACCTCAGACAGGTACAATGCCATAGACTTCACCCTCTGAACCAGCCATTCCCTCCTGGGAAAGCATTGTTGCCAATCTCCAGGTGAGGGCTGGAGATCACTCAAAATTACAACTGCTCTTCAGGTAGCAGAGATCAGTTCCTCAGGAGAAAATTGTGGACTCTGTGTCATTATGTCCTGCTGAGGTCACCACAGCACATTGATGCTGAGTGCCCAAGGCCTTGGCATTCTTTCAGAGCCTCTTTCTAGAGCTCGTTGTATTTATTTCCACAACGGGCCTTATTCCTAGTCTAAAAATAATGACAATTTTGAGATTGTACAAATGACCCAAGTATGGTGAGGCAAATATTATTCAATTTCTTTCTTTTTGTATTTTTAAAAACTCCAATAGACTCAGTCATGTTTCCTGATTTAGCAGGGCAGAACTTCCTTTTTATCCTAGGAGAAAAAGTAGTTTTCCAAATATAATAAAAACATTGCTTGTAGACAAAATGCCTTTAACAGTATGGAAGTACCATAATTATGACTGTTATAATTGCTTTTCACTTTCCTTTTAAGTTAAATTGTATTCTTGTAGATTTTATTAATCCTGGCTTGTTTTAATGCCACCATTTTACTTTCCTTGGAGAGAGCTGAAATCAGTAAATGTAATGTTTATGAAAAGGACTTTAATAGGTTAAGGTTTGGATCCTATGTTCAGCAGTGTGGGTCAAATTGATATTAGTTTAATAATCTGTAAACTGTGGTAGAAAATGTAATTGTCCTACATTACAAGGGTACTCCTTCAACTGCACAGTTTATTCATATGTATAATCTAAATAATTGAGTACCTATGCATAAAATAGAACATTTCCTGATATGCAAACACCATTTAATAGATGGTTATATCCAAAGAGATGGATAAAAAGATATCTGAATATAATTGGTTTGCTTTTGATTATACTACAGATACAAATTTACTTAAACAATAAATCTGGACAACGTAGGGTTTATTATTACGTAACATTCAGAACAGAAGCATAAAACTTGAGAGGTTTTGAGAATATAGTTATTTTTTGTAATCTTTTGCTTCCACTGATTTTAACAGTAGTAACAAGGACTATTAGACATACATCCTTTGAATAAGGTTAGATTTGGGTACTGGATACATTCAACGTCTTGGAAGATGTAACAAATCGTACCAACCATGACTAGAATTACCAACTCTGGGTTGGAAATTCCTGGAAATTTGGGGGAGGATCCTGGGGAAGATGGGGTTTGGAAAAGGAAAGGTCCTCAGTGGGGTATAATGGTATACAGTTCACCCTCTAAAGCAGACATGTTCTCCAGGTGAACTGATCTCTGTAGACTGGAGATCAGTTGTAATTCCAGGAGATATCCAAGCCCCACCTGGGAGATGAAGAAACTTGAGCTGCAGTGTTGGAAGAGTCCAGCAACAAATAAATATACACTACAAAAACCTTTTAACAAACTAATGTGTTCTATTTATAGTCATTATTTAGTAAATCATTATTTCATCCTGGTCAGGTATAAATATTCATTGTATTCATTAAGCAGTAACGTTCAGTACCTATAAATTTCTAACTACCAGACAGTTTAGCATCAGTGTTTTAAAAAGTCAAGCCCCAACAGGAATTCCTAGAATAATAAGCCGCTTCTCCTTGCAATGAAGTCTTCCAAAAAGGGGAATGCCTTCTCAGTAGTTGTATGGATGCTTTTTTGCCGGTCCTACAAAAGACTATTTAAAAGATACAATTCATAAGTATAAAAATTATACAAAATTTCTAATACAACTTGGCTTCACAGGTTTTCTTACCACATAGTGCAGCTACTATTCATGAATGGAGTACTCCTGTCATTCTCAAAGCTGCATATTGACCCAGTTCTCTAATCATTAAATTCTTTCAACACCTTTTGACAATTCATATGAGTGTTCTCTATTTAAAGAGACAGTTACAAGCCTTCACATTACACTTCTTCAGATACACATGATGCATTACAGTCCAAAACAAATCTTTTCCTTGGTAATAAGAGGGGAACATTTTCCCTTAGGTTAAGGTCTAGGTAAGATGATAATCAAAGTCATAAGTGGCATGAAAGGTCCATTGCTTGGTTCATTCACCTTAAGCCCCAAATAGCTGGTGCACAGCTGCATTTGGCAGTAGAGATCGGGTGTCCTTTTTAGGGACCTGATGGCCTGATGAATAAAATTAAAACAGCCTTTTTGATGTAAGGTACCATCTGTTTATAATTTTGAAAGAATTCATCCGGATGTTATAAACTCTTGAGGAATGTGCCGGAGAGTTCCATATGTTAAGCCATTGTGGTTGCTGTAGATCTATTTGGAGATCCTCTTTCCAGATTTTTTGGCAAGCTTTGGATTGCAATCCACTAACAGATAAAAGAATTTTATAAATTCTGGAGAACAGTCCTTTCATTGAAGGATCATATGTAGTCAGGAGGATCTCAAACTCTGTTTTCGACTTTGTGAAGGTATCTGCTTTAGCTAGTTGTTCCCTCAAGTTCTTCAATGCAGATAGTGGAACCAGGGAATTTGTGTTCCAATCCGTTCTTCAAAATAAAGTTTGTCTCATATTTTCCCATGTTTAACTAGTTCCTGAAGACATGATAGATTAGCTTCAATCCAGACCCGGAAAGCTCCTGAATCTGAGCCCTTGGGAAACCAAGGCTGATTTGTGAAAGATGATAATTGGGAGATCTTCGGGGTCAGGTGTGTTCTTTTACCATCCCATACTTTCAGAGTGGTATTTAAGAAGCAGTTGTGTTGTACACATGTTGGGCAGTGCAGTGGTGCCATCCAGAATATTTCTTTCAATCTGATTGGAGAGACATATGTTCTATTTGCATCCAACTTGTTGTTGGATTGTTCTATTTGCATCCAACTTGTTAATGAACTATGTTCCATCATCCGTACGGCATTAGCTATCATTGCAGCTTGATAATATGCACTCAGAAGTGGTAGATCCAAGCCTTCTAGCGATGATGGTCTACTTAACACTCGTCGGTGGACTCTAGCCTTCTTGTAAGCCAAAAAAAATTCTATGAGAGTTCATTGCCACTTATGAAATTTTGTCTCTGGAATAAAACTTGGTAGTGCTCTGAATAGAAAGAGGATTTGTGGAAAGATAAAACTTTTAATCAGATGTAACCGGTCTGGTAATGTGAGTTGTAATTTGTTTCAGTCTCTTAAATGAAATTGAATACCATGATTAAGTTGTTCAAATTCAATGGAATCTGCACTCCCAGTTGTCTCCAAGATTGCTTAGACCAACAGAAGGGGAATGCTTTTTGTAGAGTTGTCCATACATCAGAGCTTAATGAGTTTGGATATAACTCTGATTTCAAAGAGTTGAGTTTGATGCCAGAAATCAATCCAAATTTTGACAGTGTATCTTGAATCGCAGGAATCAGACTTAAAGGTTTTGTTACGTAGAGGGTTAGGTCATCTGCAAATAGGTTTACCTTGTGTTCCCTTTCTCTTATCGTGAACTCAGAAAAGTGTTCATTTCTCCTTCATTCTTCTGCAATAGGTTCCATGGCCAAAGCAAAGGGTAAAGGTGAAAGTGGGCACCCTTGTCTAGTACCTCTAAATGGGTAAAAGTACCAGGAGTTGCACCCATTGACTCTCACTTTGGATTTTGGTAGAGCATATATTGACTGTAGAGCTCTCAAGAAATTACAACCGAATTCCATCTTTTGAAGTAATCTGAGTAGATAAGGGGTTTCCAGTGAGCCAAATGCCTTCTTGAAGTCAAGAGCCATTACAAGAGAATTTTGAGAAGAGTGTTTTCCATTAGCTATTATGTTAAGAGTTTGATGGATGTTGTCTGTCAATTGTCGGCCAGGTATGAAGCCAGTGATCATCTGCCACATAATCTGAGATTATAGATTTGAGCCTGTTGGTCAGCAATGTTGTGAAGATTTTGGCATTGTTATTTAAAAGGGCAATTGGCCTATATGCTTTTGGATCTGTGGAATCCTTAGGGCCTTTGAGGATAACTATAATGTTGGATTCTGTCCAGGAGGGCAAGAGTTTTCCTGTTAGAAGAATGTTATTACACACTGATAAGAGAGGGTCCACTAAAGAAGAATTGAAAAATTTATAAAATTCAGTGGGGAACCCATCTGTCCCAGGAGCTTTATTTTGTTTCAAAGATTTGATAGTGTTCTGTAGTTTTTCCTTTGTAATGGGTTTGTCCATAAAGGTTGAGTGAGCAGAGGAGATGTGACAATAACAATCCGTGGCATCTAGATGTTCATCAATGGATCCCAAAATTGGATTTTTGGAACAATACAGCTTTTCGTAATAATTCACAAACATTTGAGTGATCTCAGTGGGAGAGTGGTGTGTAGAACCTTCTGGGCTTTTGAGAGATTCTAGTGAAGAGGCTTTCTTCTTCTCCTTAACTCTCCATGCCAGAACTTAGATATTTTTGCCAAAAACATTGTTTTAAAAATAAAAGGTTTTTCTGTATCTGTGAAATTTCTAGAGTTTCTAGGATCTTTCGTTCCGCTAATATTTTAGCATAAACTTTTTTGTTGCCTGTATGCTTATGTTCTCTTTCTAAAGATGAAATAAAGGACAGAGTTTCAGCTCTAAGTCGATTCTTCTCTTTTTTCAGATGCAATGAAATTGATATAATAGAGCCACATGGAACAGCCTTAATTGCCTCCCACATCACCAGAAGAGGAGTTTCATCTGATATGTTTTCCTTAAAAAAGTTTGATGTCTGATTCTAACCTTTCCTTGACTGATTGCCGTAATAAAATGCTTTTATCAAGAGACCATTGTCGTTCTTTAACAAATGATGCATTCAGGTCAACTTCACATCTAACCTGGCATGATCTGTCAGGTGTCTTGAATTAATGTTAGCTGAGGAGAGTAATAGGAGAGCTGAGTTAGATACAAGTAGGTAGTCAATTCTGGTATACATGTTGTGCCTAGCCGAATAGTCAGTGAAATCATGTTCCTTCGGGTGCAACATTCTCCAGACATTCTGTAATTGGAATTTTGTGAAGAGTTTAGCCAGTTTAGTTTCTGATGAATACAATCGAGATTTCTTGGGTTTTGGGTGAGACCTATCTAGATTTCTATCCATTATAAAATTGAAGTCTCCTCCTATTATGACCTCTCTGCTCTGAAAAGTTAGTAGTTTTAAGAAGACCTCCTTTAAAAAGCTGATCCAGTTATTACTGGGGACATAAACTCAGCCAAGTGTGATTTGCTTTCCATCCAGTTTGCCCTTGACAAAAATATATTGACCTAAAGAATCATAAAGAGAGGCTTCTAGTGTGAAGTTGATTTCCTTTTCTAATAAAATCACTACCCCCCTTGCTTTAGACGATTCCAATGCTTGAAACTGTAGAGGAAAGATTGACGATTTTAAGACAGAGCATTTATTAGCTCTAATGTGTGTTTCCTGAAGAAATAAAATCTGAGGTCGTAGATGCTTCAGGTGCTGCAACATCCTTTTCTTCTTGATCGAACTGCCAAGACCCCCAATATTGACAGAGCTAACTTTATATGAACCAACCATGATATCCTAGATACATGACAAGGGGATTCTGTATTACAAGATTTTGAATAAAACACTTCAAACCACTGTTAACTTGACCAGACTATGCAATCATATGCACTTATGAGGAGAGTAAGAACAATAGAGATTCCAGAAGCAGAATTAAAATTGAATAAAAATGCACTGCAAAAGCTAGTAAAATGTTAACATCACAGTATAATTAATTCAGAGTACCTCCTGCTTCTAGAGAAGAATGGTATAGGAATAAAATGCAATAATAAACCCAAACTCAATACTACAAACAGCAAAATTCATTCAAATTCCAACTTGCATAAGTTTTTTTGTAATAAACTCTCCTAAAAAGGAGAGAATTTTATTGTTTTTTATAATAAGAAAGAGGTAAGGTATATAGATGGGCTAAGAAAAGTTAGTATAAATACAGTTTTTAGCAACCACCGTGGTTAGGGGATCTTCTTTTCACCTTTCAAAAGTCCAAAATAACTCTGTTAGTAAAGTTAGTAATGTCCCTTGGGGTTAGTTGTTAATCAACTCCTTTCTGACGTTTCACAAACAGTTATTTCTTGGGTTGTCTTCTTTTTGTATCTCTCAAATTGTAAGATGGGCCCTCTTTGGCCTTCACGTCTCCCGCTCCAGCACCTCCCTCCTCTGGGCCGCTGTCTTCTTCGCTGCTTGATTCTGTCCAAATTGCGAGTGCTGCATCTTCCTCTGTACTGGCGTGTCTCTTCAGAAATTCTTGTGCTTTGAAGACGGAGTCAATCTTCTCTCTTTTATCCTTATATTTAAACACCAGTTCGGGGAAACACCATCTATAAATAGTCTGATGTCTTGTAAAAATGTGGTCAATCCTTTATATGCTTTCCTTTTCATACGGATTTCGTAAGGAACATCTTTCAAGGTTCTGATAGTCTGCTCCCCAATCTTCAAGGGCACCGCTGAGACTGCACGTAAAATTTGATCTCTGGTACGATGCTTAGTAAACTTGACAACCACTTCTGCTGGCAGATTATTTTTCTTTGTAAAGGCGGAATAGGCTCTATAGTCCATATCCATCTCTTCTTTTAATTCTTGCACTTCTCTGCCAGTTAAGGGTGCCAAGGCATTCGCCAGCATAGATCTGAGATCCTCTTTCTCTTCTTTAATGCCCTGAAAGCGGAGAGTCAGGTTGGATTTCTCCATCTGCAACATTAAAATTCTTTTTTCTTGCGTATCCTGATGCTTTTCTAATTTGTTGACCCTTTTCTGTATTTTCCTGGTGTCTTCCGTCAAGACCAGACACTTCTGTGCGATCTCCTCCATCTTCTTTGCTGTTTCTGTTAGTTGTTTTTGTTGACTGTTGAGAACACCTTCCATGTTACTCAAAGTTTCGCTGATTTTCTGCATTTGATCCAGCAGAGGGCGCAGTGGCTCGCTTTTCTGTTGATTGACAGCAGGCTCTGGGGGGGGATTGCCCAGACTGGAAGTCCCTCCTCCCTTCTTTTCCGGCTTCTGTGGGACCTTTTTCAACGCCGACATTTTCTTTGTTTGTTTACTTTATCAAAGTTCGTGCCCTCAGGAGACCAGCTAACTCTTAATCTTCAATGAGACCCCAAAGGTACTTTCACCAACTCTTTTTTCCCTTTGCCCCCCTTCGCTTTTCCTTTATAAGTCCCGTTTCTCAAAGGGGGTGGGGATTCCTCCCTCCTCCCATACGCTTATGCGCTTATGGGGGGGTTCGCGTTTTCACTTCAAAATAGACCTCCAACTCACGATTCGACGCCAGTTCTTTTTATTTTAATTCATATCGCTTATCTTCACTCCTGGAAGTCGGTGGCATTGCTAAGTCCCATACGGGCACAACGCAGCAGGGCTGATTGGGGTGGGGAGAAAGCCTCAATTTCCCAGCTGTCTGCCGGCAAAGAGGCTACTCCCCAAGCGCCCCGGGTTCGGAGCCTTTGCCTAAGGCTCACTAGGGTCTTTCGCATGTGCGAAGACCCCCCCAACCGCGTGTGGGCTAACCATCTCCAGGAGCGTCCCGAGAGGTGGCCGCCATTCGCTCCGCCGAAACCGAAAGTCCCCAACTTGCATAAGTTGTATTATTTACTTGTGCTAGAAAATTAAATCAAGCAGGCAATAAAATCAATTGGTTAATTAATTATTAAAACCAAATGAGATAATCAGATCTAAAAAGCTGCTCAGTTGTTACCTTCAGTTGATTCTGTAAGCAATTAAACAGATTGCTGAGGAATCAAAACAAGTAAACAGTTATATTAGATAGCCAACAATATGGCAGCACCACAGTATATTTGATTTAGAGTACCTTCTGCCTCTAGTGAAGTATAGAAAAGATATAAAGTGCAATAATAAACCCAAATTCAATACTGCAAACAGCAAAATTCATACAGTTCTAACTTGCCAAAGTTATCTTATTAATTACTTGTGCTAGGAATTAAAATCAAGCAGGTAATAAAATTAATTTGTTAATTAATTATTAAAACCAAATTAGATAAACAGATCTAAAAAGCTATTCAGTTGATACTTTCAGTTGATTGAAATGTGTATACAATTAAACAGACTGCTGAAGATTCTAAACAGGTAAACAATTATATTAAATAGCTAACTTATTATGACTTGTTGTATTCTATATTATAATCTAATGCAATGCAAGTGTATATACAAATATATAAAATATAAACAGATTAGGAGTAAGGCCCATTGTGGAAATAAATACAACGGGCTCTAGAAAGAGGCTCTGGGAGAGTGCCCTGGCTTTGGGCACACAGTGTGAATTTGCTGTGGCGACCTCAGCAGGGTATAATGACAGAGACCACCATTTTCTCCAGAGGAACTGATCTCTGCTACCTGAAAAGCAGTTGTAGTTTTGAGTGATCGCCAGCCATCACCTGGAGATTGGCAACAATTGTTACCCGGGAAGAAATGGCTGGTTTGGAGGGTGGAGTCTATGGCATTCTACCTGCCTGAGGTCCAACCCCTCCTCAAACCCCACCCTCTCCAGGTTCCACCCCTCAAATCCCCAGGAATTTGCGAACCTGGAGTTGGCAACCCCATCTCCTTCCCAGCTAACCATCAACCTACTGTTATCTGCCCCTCTGACTTCAGCTGACTTCTGCCCTCTCTCCTGCAGAGCAGTTGTAATTCTGAGTGGTCTCCAGCCCTCACCTGGAGATTGGCAATAATGGTTCCCCATGAGGGACTGTTTGGTTTGGAGGGTGGAGTCTATGGCATTGTACCTTTCTGAGACCCCACCCCTCCTCAAACCTCACCATCTCCAGGCTCTACCCCTCAAATCTCCAGAAATTTCCCAACCTGGAGTTGGCAACCCTATCAGGACTGGTCCCAATTAGTTTTCTCTCAAAGGCCAAAACAGGTGACAGGACCAAGCTTGGTTGCCTACCAACAGGCACTGAGGGGAAAGTAGGGTTGCCAGCTCTAAGTAGGGAAATGCCTGGAGATCTGTGGAGGGCAGCATTGGGGGGGGGTGGAAGGACTCAGCAGGGTATAATGCCATAGGGTCTACCCTCCAAAGCAGCCATTTTCTCCAGGGGAACTGATCTCGGTCATCTGGAAATCAATTGTAACAGCAGGAGAGCTCCAGGTCCCACCTGGAGATTGGCAACCCTAGGGGAAAGACAGCTGCACAGCAGGGAGTGGAAGAGAATGGTTTGATGGCCACTGGGCCAAGATTGGCAACAATAGTTCCCCAGGAGAAAATGGCTGGTTTGGAGGGTGGAGTCTGTGGCACTGTACCTGTCTGAGGTCCCACCCCTCCTCAAACCTCACCCTCTCTGGGCTCCACCCCTCAAATCTCCAGGAATTTCCATACCTATAGTTGGCAACTTTATCTCATTCCCTCTCAGCAGCCTCTTCCTAGGCAAAATTCTGTCTCATTAGCAGGGAGCAAAGCAGTTTACTTCATTCTTTTCAGCTTTGTGATCTGTACAGCAACCCTGTAAGGCAGGTTAGGCAGAAAGTCTCCGGCTGGTCCGAAATCACCCAGGCAGTTTCCATAGGGATGCTCCTGCTGAACAGGAGCAAGCAGCCAGGCCTAGGGTTGCCATTGCCAAGGAGGATGGAAAAGTCTCCATATCTCTATTTTGCCTTCAATTGATTTTGATGCCAGCAGAGTGAGAAAATGCCAGAGGCTCTGGGTGGGTGCCCCATGGTAAATGCGCCAAACAATTCCTAAAGATTTTCCACTGTGTTTATAAATCATTTTCTACACTCACAGCATCCCCTGCCAGAATTAGTACCAGAGCTTTTTTTGCCTTGTGGTATTCTGCTTGTGGTGTGACCTGTCCTTTTTGTGGTGTAGCATGGTTGTATTATTGAGTTTGTTTCTTTTGAAGGGGAAGTGTTGTGAGTGAGGACATATTTCACCTCAGAATACAACAGGTTGCATAAACAACTGACAATTCCAACTGTCTTGCGGGGGGGGGAGTTTGAGGTGCGAAATGGAGTGAAGTCTAATCAGCTTCCATATGCAAATGAGCTTGAAATGCTGGCCCAATCAGAGAAGAGTGGCCTAGGCTACAGTGGGTGGGAGAGAACTCAGGCAATGCAGCTAGTGGATAGGGATAGATTCTGAGTGACATACCAGGGAGCGAACTGATTTTGCCAAGCATAGAATCTTGCCAGATCACTACCCTTTTATATAATAGGACATGATGAGAAGCTATTTCCTTTCCTTCTTCCCCTCTCTTCCTCTTATTTTTCTGTTTGTGTTATTATTTCTCTGTCTTTATTATGATTATAGTTGTATAACTGAAATTGCCAGTAAATTAATTAACCAGTAAAAGCAGAAACAAATGAAATGGGTGTTAATCATAAAATTACAAACAGCAAAAAAAGAAAAAAAAGAGAGTGAGAGAGAGAACTCAGAACCATTTAGGAAAACTTAGACTTGCCCACCAAAATAGGACAAGTATCCAGGAACGGTTTCTAAACTAGCAAGCAGAAAAATCCCTGTGAGCTCTCCCCCCCCCAGTCAAAACTATGAATTAAATGGACAGTACAACTTTAAACCATAGTAGTAGTAGGGTATCCTGGGCAGCCAACATTTAAAGCAAAGGCGTCAGCATGGTGATCTCGATCTTTCTGTGGCCATTGGAGAAGCTGAATCTCAAGGATGTACTTTATAAACCTTCTCGGGAGTCTCTGGAGAGTTATATCTTCGTTGGTATGAGTAGTGGCCATTTTCCAGGTCCTCTAGAGGACTGAGTGCAGTGAGTAACTTCTGGCCAGAGTTCTCGTCATCTGCTTGATACACAGAGCCATGTTGAGCAACCTGAAGCTTGCTGGAGGGTAGCCATTTGTAATGAATGTTAGCTTGCTGAAGCCTTGAAGTGATCTCTTTAAGATTCCTTCTAATGTTAAGCGCCTCAGGAGGGATATCAGGAAATGCTAGTATTTTATTGTCTTTGAATAAAAAATGCCCATTTTTCTGCACTTCCTCTAAGGTTCCTTTTTTCATTCTCCAATCAGCAAAAGTGACCAAAATGTCCCTGGGACCTAAATGTCGGCGATTATTAGCAGGACCGAGGTGATAGGCTTTCAATGTGTTTGGTGCTATACCTGCTTCTAGCTTCATTATGGAGGAAAGCCAGTTTGTCATGGAGCAGATAAGATCAGATGCCTTCTCTACTCCTTCAGGAAATCCCCTGTATTTCATGTTAAGCTGTCTGGCTTGGGATTCCATTGTTAGCAGGCGATCCCTTATATTAGATTCCTGGGCTTTTAAATCTTTGACATCTTCTTTGAGAATCATAGTCATATTCATGGCAGATTCGGCTATTTTGGAACTTTTAGACATAGAGGCTTGTATTTCACTTAGTTGGTCTCTTACTGGTTGTAGAAAGAACTGTATCTGTTCAGTTAGACGTCTTTCAATATCTTCCAGAAGCTTAGGCAGTTCTTTGTGAAGAGCTTAGTCACCCGCCATTCCTGTTTTTTTGGTGCCAAGCTCTCTCTAATCTGATCTCACCTCCCGAGGTGAGAAAAATGCCTAAGAAGATTTAGTCAAGAGTTTTGTAGTGCCAGGAGCTGTCCCATTGTTTCTGCCCATTACAAATAGCTGAATAATATTTTTTAAAGTTGTATGTTTACAAAATAGAGGGAAGGGAGGTAAAGCCAAGAGATTAGGTGACCTCCATCTTGCTCAGCGTCGCTATGACCCATCATACCCACCCCTCCTGATTGTGAACACTATGAGGGTGGAAGTGGGTGGAAGGAGTGCTCATCATTGGGGGAAGAAGCCCTCCCCCCTGTGTACCAGAGGCCCATGTGCCTGGGCACCAAAGCCAGCCTGCCCTCCCAGAGTCCCACCCCAGAAGGCCATAACCAGGGGTTTCATGGCCAACTTCCCCTGCTCTGTCCTTGGGGCTCTCCCAAGAGAAAAAAGAGTTTTTAACAGCACTGCCCAGACACCAGCAGTTGCTAAAGTCTTTAAAGAGTACTCTGTCAGCAATGGTTCAGAGAGTGGGGGGGAAGCATCCTTTCCTTCCACATTCTTCTGGTGCCTCCCAGCCATCCCCTCCAACTGCAGGGCCCCATTTCCAGGCCATCATGTGGAAACATTTCCACACCCTCCCCAGTGACCCCTGTGTGGTGAAGTACCAGGTATACCACACCCATGTCTGGAGGGGCACAAACATCCAACATGTGTCTTCCTCCATTTTCCGCAGGCACCTGCAAGTGGTGCACCCCATTTTGTTGCTACTGGAGGAAGGAGTGGCAGGCACTGGGAGAAAGATGCCCATTCCCTCTCAGCAGGGACTAACAAAGGGGGAGCTGGAGGCCTCTCCTAGAAAGGATCCCTGTGCTCAGGATGCTGTGGTTGAGACCCCAAGGAAGGCCACCCTCCAAGAGATTATGCCCCCAAGGCTGCAGACATTGCCACCCAAAAGGGCAAGGGGAAGGCTCAGGAAGCACTCACCTCATTGGTGAGATGGTGGCTGTGGATGGCCAACCCCTCTCCCTTGGGGAAGACATAGCCTTTCCCAAGCTTCTGCAACACCTGGCTCCCTGGTACTCTATTCCCTTGTGGAGGACCATGAGCCAGCAAGTCTTGCCTACCATGCATCACTCCACAGTAGCAATCGTCAAGAATTAGCTCTCCAAAGTGCAAGACTGAACCATCCATTTCACTGTGGACCTCTGGAGCAGCTAGGAGCATGGCTACCTCTCCCTCACAGCCCACTTGTGGCAACCGGAGGACTTCACTGTCCAGACTGTTGGGCCCAGGTCCCAAGAGGGGACAATCTTGCCACCTGGCTACAAAAAAGTTCTGCTCCATGTGCAGGGGATGAATGCAGATCACACAGCGGAAAACATCACTGCCATGATACAGAGTAGCCTGAGGGAGTGGGTGGGCAGCAGCAACATTATCCAGGGCTATATGGTCACACTGGTGCCAACATGTTGCAGTGATGAAGGCAGTGCACCTCAAGAGCTTTATCTGCCTGGCACACACACTTCACCTTGTGGTGAAGGATGCTCTGGGGCTGAGGAGCACTGTGAGGCCCATCTGGGATGCTGCCACCCTCGAGCTGTGGTCCCTGCTCAAGACCAATGTTCCCTCTAAGCTGTGGAGTCTTGTGAGCAAAAACTCTACTTTGTGAACTACTGGCATTAAAAGTGTGAGCAAGTGATTTGGCTACTGCATAGATTAGTTTGCTCTGGAGCCATCCCTTCTGAGCTAAGACAAAAATCTGTGAGCTGGAGGCTAAAAACTGTGAGCTAGCTCACACTAACTCAGCTTAGAGGGAACACTGCTCAAGACCTGCTGGTGCCTGGCTGCCCACTTATCTTGCAGCATCAAGTCTGCATGTCTGCTGAGCTCACTGGCTTACTCAGGACCTACCCACCTGCTAGAACTCCCTTTATATCACAATAGCACATTTGGTGAAGCAGATGAGCACAGTGCAAAATGTTATCTCCTCCATGACCATCCTGCACAGGGAAGAGGAGTTCAGCATCAGCTCCAACAACTGGCCGACCCTCTCCCAAATGGTACATGTCCTGAAGCCCTTCCAGGACACCACCAGCATGCTCTGTGCCCACATGGCCAGCCTGGGGCAAGTCATCCCCCTGATTTGAGGGCTGGACCAGGCACTAGCCTCCACACTAAAACAGGAACCCTGAGGGAACAGCTGTACTTCCATGGTTATGGGCCTTGGCAGAGAGGTTAAAAGTGGGCATTGGCACCAGGTTGCATCCTCTCTGCAAGGAACAGGGGTATGAGCTGGCCTGTGTCTGTGACCCATGGAATAAAGGCAGCAATGCTTTCTGGAATGCAGAGCTCATGGAGTGGAAGCTTTGCATGGCCAGCTTTGCAAAGAAGTGCGCAGATTTCAGGCCAGCAGCCATGGCCAGAGCAAACAGCAGGTGGAAGAACTGGGGGAGGGGGAGGAGGAGCTGCAGCCCAACACCTTTGTCTCCAAGAGCCTGACCGGGCAGAAGCCCCACTACTGGTTGTCAGTGGTGAAGTGGGAGGAAAGCGGTTATGGTGGGGAGACCAGGTATGACATGATGGAAGATTCAACAGAGGTGATGGAGTACCTTCCCAAGTCCCCTGAGCCCACCAACGCCGATCCCCTCTAATACTGGTCACACAAGACTGTCATACAACCTCTCTTATCTGTACAAAGTGTTCTGCTAATGGTGAAGAAAGAATCAGAAATTTCACCTGGGGTGGGCTGTGATTAGAGGATCTGTGTTTGGACCTGAGGGGGTCTATGAGTGTTGTGGGCATGCTTGCCTTCCTTGTGGTATCTGGCTAGGATGTCTGCCAAACTGCTGTGGGGCTTCTTTGGGGAACCTCTGTCAGTAGTCTGGGGATGTCTGCCTTTCTGTTTGTCCTTCAAATACTTGTCGTGTGTTTCAGCCTGGGGGATGGGGAGCTGTGAGTATTGTGACACATGCTGAACCTGTCAATGTGGTCCACATGCAGCCATGGACATATAAGGGCATCACAGACCTGTTATTGCTCAATCTTGGGTAGCTGAATGGCCATGCACCACCATCCACAGAATCAAGAAAGAACTATCAGTCTGTCAATCCTTTCCAAGTCCAGGCCAGGTGAAGTTTCCTGTGTTTCGATCTCAGATGGTCTCAGGGCTTTGAGCCACCACATCTATGTTGTCCATTGCAGAATAGAATAATACACCCTGGGGGGGTGCGTGTTCAGCGCCTGTCAATAATACACTCCAGTTAGTGGGTATGCTCTATCTGTCTGTCGATAATACAACCCTGTTAGTGGGTATGCTCTGCACCTGTCTGTCTATATGCAGATTAGAATAATACATCCTGGGTAGTGGGTGTGCTCTGTACCTGGGTTCAGTGCAGGGTAGAATAATACACCCTGGGTGGTGGATGTGCCCTGTCTGCATGTCTGTGTTTCAGTGGGCGGGGGGGATGTGAGCATTGTGGGCACACACTGAGTTTCCAATAGATTCAGGGCCACCATTTCCAGGCCACCTTCCAAGAGGACATTTTCCCAGGGATGCTGACATGACAGTGCTATCCAAAAGAGCTAGGGGGAGGGCCTCAGAAGCAGTCACTGGCTCACCTCATTGAGAAGATGATTGCTGTGCATGGCCAGTTCTTTGAGTCAACAACAAGAAGAGTTTAATCTGGTCACAGACCAATCAAATAACACACACAATATAAGTAAAATATACATTCAGATTGAGACATGTAAAATAAAATCAGGACTGAGTTCTAGCAATAAGCCAATTAGATGTTCCGTCCACAAATTACTTCCTGTCAGGCTCAACAGCAAGTAGATCTAGGCATTCTTCAAGTAAAGAGATGCTTTATTGGAATACAATGCTGTTACCCACAGTAATACTGCTATTGTCAGGAATGGAGGCATGACCTGTTCAGGCATTGATATAGTGTGATGCAAAGCCAAACTAGCAAATGAACTTTTAGCATGCGCGCGGGAAACTCCTGGCAGGAGGATTACTTAATAGGCGGGAGTACCACCCACCACCACCACCACCTAGTCACATAGGACTGGAAAATTCCCCAGACTGAGGAACGCTCCAAAGCCTATTCTTCAGGGCCACCGTGATAAGACTAGGCAGCAGGAAAGTATGCTCCCACATTGCAGCTGGCATCTTCTACGCAAGCGCAAAAGCGGAAGGCAAGCAAGCAAGCAACACATAACAATGAACAATGAACATAGTGTAAATGATAACACAGAGCCTCTGACATTCTGTCTCCCTTAAAATCCTCCCCACTCCTCAAGAAGGAACATAGGCGGGCCCTCCTGGTTTCGTTAGGAACCTGCAATGGAATCGACTGTTGAGATAGGGTGCCCTGATGTCGGTGACTTTCACCCATTCCCTATGCTGGGGACCAAAGTGAACCCATTCCACTAAATAGTGAAGCTGGCCTCGTATCAGTTTAGAGTCCAGGATGTCAGCAAATTCATAATGTTCACTATCATTCACAATCGGGGGAGCGGCACGGGTTGTTCAGGACGCCACTTGTTCGGGGGGGGGGCCGGCTTCAGGAGGCTGAAATGGAAGATGGGATGAATGTGTTTAAGGGTTTTGGGCAACTCCAATTCCACAGTGACATCATTGATACACCTGGTGATCTTAAAAGGACCAATTTACTTCCAAGCCAATTTCTTTGAAGGCTGGAAAAGGCGCAGGTTCTTTGTGGACAGATACACATAATTTCCAGGCTGAAGATCCCAACCCACCACCCTTTTCTTGTCAGCCTGAGTTTTGTAGGCAGCCTTTGCAGCCTTTAGTGCCTCACAAATAAGCGGCCAGGATGCACTAAGTTTCTTGCACCAGTCCGCAGCCTCCCCCGCCATGTTCTGCAACTGTGTGAGAAATGGTAAAGGGGGGCTGTCATAACCCAGAGCGGCTTTGAAAGGAGAAACTCCGGTTGATGAATGCCAGGAGTTATTGTAGGCGAACTCAGCCAGAGGGAGAAGTTTGACCCAATTGTCTTGTTGATAATTCGTGAAACAGCATAAATATTGCTCAAGGGTTTGATTAACCCATTCAGTCTGACTGTCAGCCTCTGGATGGTAAGCACTGCTAAGGACGCGTTCAATGCCCATTAGAGACATTAATTCCGTCCACAGTTTTGAAACGAATTGCGTGCTGTGGTTGGAAATTATTTTGGCTGGCAGCATATGTAGCCTTACAATATGGTGGAGGAATGCTTTTGCCAACAATCTGGCTGTTGGTAAGCCCTGAAGTGGGATGAAGTGGGCTTGTTTAGAGAACAGATCTACCATCACCCAAATCACCGTCATATTTTTACTTGGGGGCAAGTCGGTAATGAAGTCCATAGAAATGACTTCCCATGGTCTTTGGGGGGTTGGCAAGGGCTGCAAAAGTCTGAGGGTCTCCCCCCCTCGGCTTGCATAAGCTGCAAACAGGGCAGGAATGCACAAAGGTGGACAAGTCTTTTCTCATCTGGGGCCACCAGAAACCCCGCTGTAGTAAGTGCAGAGATTTGACATAGCCGAAACGTCCAGCCGGTTTTGCACCATGGACTGATTGGAGCACCTCCTGCCGCATGGCCTCGGATACGAATAACTTTCCCCTCTTGTACCAACAGTCATTTGCACAGTGTTCCAGGGACCCCTGGGATTGCAACTCTCGTTTTTCTGGTTCAGTTATAGCTTTAGCAAAGTGCTCTTCCCAGGGGGCCCCTTGGCTTGGAGGAGACAGGTGGGCTTGGCTTTGCTTTCGAGTCACCACCACCCCGCTTAACTGAGAGGGAGTAAAAAAGGACTCACGAATCTCTACCCCGTTTACTGTCATGCTGGGGTAGGCATGAGAGAGCGTCAGCCAGGGGGTTGGACTGTCCTGGAAAATGGTGAAGGGTAAAATGGAACTCAGAGAAAAATTCAGCCCACTGGAATTGCTTAGCATTAAGGTTCCATGGCTTGCGTAGAACCTCCAGGTTTTTATGGTCCATCCAGACCTCAAAGGGGACCCGGGGTCCTTCTAGCCAATGCCGCCACGTGGCCAGGGCTAAGCGGATCGAGGCCGCTTCCTTGTCCCACACGGGCCAGAACCTCTCGGTGTCATTAAATTTACATGACACATAGGCTAGGGGATGTAGCTGCCCGTCGGGACCCTCCTGAAAAATCGCCCCCCCATGGCGGTGTCAGAGGCGTCCACTTGCACCATGATTTTTTTGGTTTCATCGGGGTGCGCCAGAACCAGTTCAGTGGTGAATAGCCGTTTTAGCTGATCAAACGCCTCTTGACACTTAGGGGTCCAATCCAGTTTAGCCCCAGGTTGTAGGGCCCCTGCCCCCTTCCCTTTTGTCTTTAGGAGGTCCGTGAGCAGTAAACTCACTTGGGCAAAGTGAGGCAAAAACTGGCGGTAGAAGTTCGCAAACCCAATGAAACTTTGGAGCTGTTTCTGGGGTTTTGGGGGCTCCCAATTTAAGACATCTTGGACTTTCTGGGGATCCATTTCCAGACCCTTGGAGGATATACGGCAGCCCAAAAAGTCAATACGGGTCTGGTGAAACTCACACTTGGAAAGCTTGACAAACAGTTTGTGTTCCAAGAGTTTTGTAAGCACTTCTCTCATTAATTGGACATGGGATTCCGTATCAGGGGAATACAGCAAGATATCATCCAAGTAAACAACCACAACCTTAAACAGATAGGGGTGTAATACCTCATTGATCAAGTTCATAAATACTCCCGGAACCCCCTGGAGCCCGAATGGCATCACACGGTATTGAAACTGTCCCAAGGGAGTGTTGAACGCCGTCTTGAATTCATCTCCTTGCTGGATGCGCACCCAAAAATAAGCATCCCGCAAATCTAGCTTAGAGAAGATTTTGCCCCGGGCCACCTCCGCAAGGAGGTCTTTAATAAGGGGCATCGGGTTCGCATTTGTTGCCGACACTGCATTCAACCGCCGGTAGTCGGTACAAAGCCGGAGGCTTCCATCTTTCTTTTTACAAAACAAGACAGGGGCTGCAAACAGAGAGGAGGCGGGCCAGATAAAACCACGGGCCAGGTTTTTGTCAATGAACTTTTGCAACTCCTCTTTTTCTGCAGGGCTCATGGCATAAATCTTGCCTTTGGGCATTTTATGACCCGGGAGTAACTCAATGGCACAGTCCAAGTTGCGGTGGGGGGGAGTTCATCTGCTTCCTCCTCCTCAAAAACCCGGGATAAGTCTCTATATTCCTTGGGGATGCGGGCAAGCTCCTCCACAGGAAGACAAGCTCGGGGTGGCTCATTGTTGGGTGGGGTCCCCCAGACAGGATCCCATTTATGTTCTGCACATTTTGGGGAGATGAAATGTACAATGCCCTCCTCCCACAAGATATAAGGGTCGTGCCTGTGAAGCCAGGGGCTGCTGAGGATGAGGGGAAACTTGGCTTGTGGAGCCACCACAAATGACCGGTGTTCCCAATGGTCACCCGCCCCAACTTGCAATGGCACAGTCTCAAATTTACAGGGGTCCTTCATGGGTGACCCATCCATCTGGGTAAATGTAATGGGGTCTTTCAATTTGAGTACTGCTGCATCCAACCCTATCACCAGGGAAGGGTTGATGAGATCTCTCCCGCACCCCAAGTCTATAAGCCCTCACACCCATATGTGGGTCATCATGGCTGGGTTCATAATGATTACAGTCACAAAGAAGAGGGAAGGGTAGTTGCTCACCACTTTAGGTGCTTCAGGAGTTGGGTCCTGCTGTGCCATGCCACTTACAACAGGACCGACTCGTTTCCCGGCAGCTCCGTTGCCTCCTCCTCACTCAACGACAGTTCCAAACTCTCAGGGTGCATGTAAAGAACCTGAGGGTTCCATGATTTTGCAGTTCCCCTTTTGGATGGGGTCCCAAGGCGTCATTTGTCCTCCTCATGAGGTGGGGCCTTTCCCATGTCTTCCTTGGGGCAAGAGGTGGCGAAGTGCCCCTTTTCTCGGCATTTAAGGCAGAGCCCTTGTCACATGCGTTGGTTTCGCACGGTTGTTGGTGGGGGGGTTGTTTCCCCTTTGGGTGGGGAGAGGCAGCAGGGTGACTGGTACCCAGCGAGACATCCAACTTCATGATGCGTAGTCGGCTTTCAGCCCGCTCCGCCTCTTCCATCCAGCCCTGTAAGGTGCATGGTTCTTTGGAACTCAGGACGTTGTTATGGACGTCCACTGCAAGCCCCATCCAATACTGTTGGGACAGCACTAGGTCTGTCCAGTCCCGGATCTTTGCGACATGCTTCTGGAACTCTTGGAGTATTCATGAACTGTAAGGCAACCTTGTTTGAAAGTATGGAGGAACACCTGGCTTTCTGGGCAGCTGCTGGGTCTTCAAAGCGATTTCTCAGGGCCCACATGAACGCATCCACACTCCCTAATTCCACAGCTTCTATGTCATGCAGGGCTACATACCAGCTGGTCACACTTCCCCTCAACTGGGAAGCAATAAAATCCACTTGTTGTTCCTCATCCTGGACGAGATGGCCCCAGCGTTGAACAAATTTCCCCATCTGTAAGATGAAGAAAGATAAACTTTCTGGATCTCCATCAAAAGTAATGTCCAGGAGATCCTTTGGATGGGGCATCAGTTGAGGCGTCATTGGCCCCGGAGCGGGTGCCGGCCCCAGTGCTGGCGGAGGGCCAGGGGGCGGGGGCTGGGGCTGCCCCGGCGCTGGGAGTGCTGGCAGTCTGCTGGGTGGGGGCTGCCCTGGAACTGGTTGACCAGGAGGCGGCTGGCCTGGAGGAGGCTGCCCCAGTGGCAGCTGGGGTCCTGGCGCCGGGACTGGTGCTGGTACCAGCGTGGGCACTGGTTGCGCTGTCATGTGGGCCCCTATAGCTTGGTCCATCATGTTTGGCAGGTTCTGCATCAACTTTCCTATGTCTCGCATGAGTCTGCGACAATCCTCCTCCAAAGTGTCCGTCCGAGTGTCTGCATCCTTACTAGAACTGGGCCGCACGGGCCCCCGGGGAGTCCGCCCCAGAGCCACTCCGAAAGTCGCCCGGGGATCCAATAGGCTATCCTGACTTTGGTCCCCAGGCATCACCCAAGTGGTCTGGGTTGAATCCAACAGGTTCCTCGTCCAGTCCCGCGGCTTCCGTTGGGTGATCCATCTGTCCCACGGGATGGGGGCAAACTGGTAGTGGGATCGGGGAATGGTACCGCCGTCCCTCGGGGTGGTCCCTGCCAGGCTGTAAATCGGAGTGATGACCGTTGTCGCTGGAGCCCCTGACGTCGTGATCGGTGGGGTCAGGGGTCCCGCTGTAGTCGCCGGTACTGTCGGGATCGGAGTTGTGGTGACTGGGACCATAGTAACAGGCACCGTGATGACAGGGACCGTAGTAACAGGAATCACAGTGACCGGAACAGTGGTAGGTGGGACCGTCACCGGTACTCCCCCGGGGCCACTCATCTTGTTCCGGAGAGGCGGGGATCGGTAGGAGTTTCTGTCAGGCTCAATAGCAAGTAGATCCAAGGCATTCTTCAAGTAAAGAGATGCTTTATTGGAATACAATGCTATTACCCACAGTAATACTGCTATTGTCAGGAATGGAGGCATGACCTGTTCAGGCATTGATATAGTGTGATGCAAAGCCAAACTAGCAAATGAACTTTTAGCACGCGCGCGGGAAACTCCCGGTGGGAGGATTACTTAATAGGCGGGAGTACCACCCCCCCACCACCACCACCTAGTCACGGAGGACTGGAAAATTCCCCAGACTGAGGAATGCTCCAAAGCCTATTCTTCAAGGCCACCGTGATAAGACTAGGCGGCAGGAAAGTATGCTCCCACGTTGCAGTTGGCATCTTCTACTCAAGCGCAAAAGCGGAAGGCAAGCAAGCAAGCGACACATAACAATGAACAATGAACATAGTGTAAATGATAACACAGAGCTTCTGACACTTCCAGAGTCTTATAGTTTGTCTAGCAAATTTTGCCACATTTAGGGTAATCTTTTGGTCTCTAACAGATAAGAGCTTGTCTAGGTAAAATCTGGTATTTCTCTCCAGGAAATAATTACAAATTGGCATTATACAGGTGGCTCTAATATTTTGGTAAAGTTTACACTCAAATAACACATGTTCCCTAGATTTCGGCTTCCCATCCCCACAGATGCACAATCTTTCTTCATATGGCTACCCTCCATAATTGTTGATGGTAACATATCCATTCTAAGGAGGGCAAATGTTCTCCTATAGTCAGTTTTATCCGAGTTTTGTAAGTATGGTGTTAATATTATTTTATTTAGATCCTCTGTTCCTTTGAGTCAACATGTCTACATACGTCACTGCACATTTTTGGGTGTGGGTCTCAGGTGGTCTCAAGGCTTTGAGCCACCACATCTACATATGTCATTGCATGCTTTGGGGTTTGTGTCTCAAGTGGTTTCAGGGCTCCAAGCCACCATGTCTATATATGTTGTTGCATCCTGGTTTGGGTTTGGGTCAAAGGCAGACTCAGGGCTTTGAGCCATCACTTCTACATATGTCATTGCATGCTATTTTGGCTTTGGGTCTAAGGTAGACTCAGGGTTTCAAGCTACTATGTCTACATACATCATTGCATGCTTTCGGGGTTAAGTCTCAGGTGGTCTCAGTGCTTCAAGCCACCATGTTTACAGATGTTGCACACTTTTGGGTTTGGGTCTAAGGTGGGCAGGGCTGTGAAAGCAGCTGTGCTTCCCATTTTCTCCAATCATGGAGCTCCATTTCCAGGCCACCTCACCTTGACTGTCCTTCAGAACTTGACTTTGGAGACTTGGGGGGAGGGGCTACCAGCTCAATGTGTGTTTCCATTGTTTTGTGGAGTAGAAGAATACACCCAGGGTATGCCATGTGGTATGTTCTGGAACTGTGTGTTTCAGCCCTGGGGGGGGGGGCAACTGTGAGAGTTGTGGGCATACTTCCCTTCCTTGTGGTATCTGGCTGGGTGTCTGCCAAATTGCTATGGGGTTATTTTGAGAGGTCCCCTTCCCCTCTGGGGATGTTTGATCTGCCTTTCTGTCCTTTGAAGTCTGCCTTTGGAGACTTGGAAGGCTGTAAGCATAGGGGGGATGCTTGCCTTGCTTTCAGTGTCTGGTTGGGGTGGGGTCTGCCCAGGTGAAGTTCCCCTGTGTGTTTGGTGTCACTGGCTTGTTTCTGAGCATTCCATAGTCTCCTGTAATGGCAGCTGCCTTTTCAAGGGAGAGTACTGGAGAGACCTTTTTTTGGGGGGGTCTGTAACTCAGACCCCAGAAATGTAATCCACCCCCAATTTAAGAGATTGTGGATGAGCAGCAGGATATGTGTGTAGCTTGCAGGGGGTCCATTCTATATACACTTTTGAACCTGTGCCTGAGATTTTCCCCAAAAGCATTTTTCCCGGGGGCAACTTCTTTGGGGGGCCATAGCTCAAACCCCCGAAGCCCAATCTGCATATAACTTAGAGGGCATGTAGAAGAGCATCACAGAGAGGTCACTGGCAAGTTTGATGTCTCTAGCTTGCACGGGGTGTGTTCTGTGCTCCTCAACCTGTGCCTGTCACTTCCCCAGAAAGCACTTTCCTCAGGTCACCTTTGGGGGGGGGAGACTGTAATTCAGACCCTCTAAGTCCAATCCTCATCAAACCTGGAGGGCAGGTAGAGGAGAGTCAGTTGGAAATTCACTTAGATTTTGGTGTCTCTAGCATGCTGTGGGGCCCCCAGTCTACCACATCATGAATTCCATAAACCAGTTAGGTTCATATGAAGCCTTTTTAGTTCTTGAAGGTTTGTGGTTCAGTTCATGAGTCTGCCACAAACCACGAACTGTCATGAACCACATTTTCCCAGTTTGTGCCCATCCCTAAATGTCACCTTTATTTATGGAGTGCTGGTTTGGAGACCCAGTTTAGTGAGAGCAATCTGACTATCAGAGTTATAAGGCACATTATTATGCTTCAATAGGTACCACAAAATGGCACACATGTCAGGGCAGACCAGTTTCATGTGCATACTTGTATTCTAGCCTCTTTATTGAAGTGGGCTTTGTGACCAGAGTCCGAAATACTGGGGGAGGGGATAAGTTAGGCCAGAGTTCAGTACAACAAAACAGAAGTCCAATGACACCTTAAAGTCTAGCAACATTTATTCCAGCATTATTCCAGGGTTAAATATCCTTGGGTGGCTGCCCTTAATCATGTTGGTCATCCTAACAGAATAGCTCCTTTATTTGTTTTGTGAGTTATGGGGTAAGCTTTCAAAACATAAGGAGTAAGCTTTGATGGTTAGGCCTGCTTGGAAAAGATTTGCCAACCTTCGGGTGGAGGTTGGAAAGCTCCTGGAATTACAACTGATATCCGGACTACATAGTTTGTTTATTATTTCTCTAAAACAGTTATTCCACTTCTCCTGGATAAAATGGCTGCTTTGGACTATATCCTATTGAGTTTCCTTCCCTCCCTAAACTACACCCTTTCAGGGTCCACCTCAAATTTCCAGGGATTTCTGAACCCAGTGTTGGCAACCCTAGTTTTAAAGACAATTTCTCTCCTGCTGGATTGTTGGGTATGGTGGTCTTTTTGGAGGACTGAGGATTAGGAAGTCCTCCTTAGCCTAAGTGGGATGAGGCTAGCCAGGGGTTTTCTTTTTCAGATGACAGCTGGAATCAGACAAGTTTCTGCTGAGGCTCTGCATATTTAAGATAGAAAACAAAGATAAGGGGCAGGTGGTGTTGGATAAATAGTCAAAAATGTTTACATTGCTCAGAGTTTCAATGGATTTTGCTTCACTGAATGAGGAGACTTTCTTTCTGTTTAAAACCTTTACTTCTAAAAGGTATACAGGAAATCTACAAATAAAACAAACATCTAAGAGCTACATTTTCTAACTGCTTACATTTCAAGCATAGTCACACTTCTCTAGATTGTAATGGAGGATCTCTCCTTCTTCTTTACCCCTAGAAAGGAAGTCACCTGAAAACAAACAACCAATCTGTATCACAATAGAAGCTACTTTTCCCGGGCTAATTCCCCATTGGCTCTGTGCCAGGTTTCCCTTCCAGGTCAGTCTAAACAATAGCATAGGAGGTAAACAAGTTAACCCCTAATGACTGGATTGTAAGACCTTGCAAACACATACATTTCCAACAGGTGGTACTCCTGCACAATAGCTGTGATACTTGAATCTATCCTGTTTTGGTTCTGCAGGAGTATTTTATGGTTGAGGGTGGAGCCAAGGAGTTTTTCTGGAATCTCTATTACCTCTTTCCATTTTGGAGCACTTGTGCAGTCTGACATTTTAAAGGCAGAGCACCTTCTACAGCAGCAGTCTTGGGTTTTTCCCCATGCAGGACTACTAGGCTGTTGGTGTTCTGAAGCTTATAAAGGCTACCTGAAGCTATGAAACTTGGTTAGAATTACTTACTACAGCTGCTGGCATTGGCCGGTGGAGCTGATGGATTTTCAAGTTTTGTTGAACATCATAATCTGAATCTTTATGCTGACCATTATGAGGGAATTGTATCGATCTCTCAGCACACTCTTAGTGTGTAGTGAGTGTACTGATCCAAGCTTTGAGCCAGGGTGGGCCCAAATGCCACTGAACACATCAGGTAGCTATCAGGTAGTTCTAATTAGCATTAGGGAATGCTAATAAATTTAAATTTTGAATAGATTAAAGCGGTGTTGTAGTTAAGAAGCCCATATTACTGTTGTCTGGCATCTTTATTTGAGATGTGTGGTAGCAATAACCAACAAGATTTTTTGGTATTGGTTTGCATTTGTGTGTGTGTGCCCATGCCTGGAAGTTATGGTCATTGTTCCCTCTAAGCTGAGTTAGTGTGAGCTAGCTTACAGTTTTTTAGCCTCCAGCTCACACATCTTAGCTCAGAAAGGACAGCCCCAGAGCAAACTAATTTATGCAGCAGCCAAATCACTCACTCACAACTTTAATGCTAGGAGCTCACAATGCAGAATTTTTGCCCACAAGACTCCACAGCTTAGAGGGAGCATTGGTTATGGTGATCTCTGGCGACTTCTACTGGGGCATGGAGGACATTCAGAGAAATGGCTTGATAGCCTGCCTCTGCGTCCCAGCATTGGTATTCCTTGGAGGTCTCCCATCTAAATACTTGCCAGGGTCAGCCCTGCTTAGCTTCCAAAATCTGATGAGATACGGCTTGCCTGGGCTATTCAGATCAGGGCTCAAATGAGGTATTTTTCATTAGTTAAGAAACAAATGCTTAAGTTTACCTAACTAGAAATCAGATAATGAGAAAGCACTGGCAGGACAAAAATATGCTAACACGATGGAGAAAAGCTTTTGGTTCTGAATACCCCAATGTCTATGTGCAAGGGCAGCGGCTCAGTGGTACAACATCTGCTTGGCATGCTGAAGTTCCTAACTTCTATATTTGGTATCTCCAGTTAAAAGGGTCAGGTGGTAGATGATGTGAAAGACTTCATCTTGAGGCTCTGGAGAACTGCTGGCAGTCAGAGTTGACAGTTTTGACTTTAATGGATCAATGGTATGAATCAGGATAAGGCAGCTTCATTTGGAAACAATGACCACAACGGAAGCTCAGCTTTGGAAATTCTGTGCTTTCTGATTTCCAATTGGGATCAGGAGAAATTATTTATTTATTGATTATAAAGCTTTATATATATATATATATATGCTTTAGCATTCTTACCTGAATCATTCCACACAACTTTCAGTTATTTTAAGTATTGGGAAGCTGACACTGGCAGTGTAGTCCTTTGAAGAGTTACCTCCTAATAAGCCAACTGACTTAATGGATGTAGAAGAGTGTAACTCAATTGCACTGTAATAGTGGTTTATGGACATTCTGTAAGTGAGTGGGCTTTGAAGTTAGATTTCCTGGGCCAAAATTCAATTTAGCATATCATACTAACTGTCAGTTAAGCACTGAAGTATTATCAGAAAATACCCCTTTCAAATTACTGGCTTTGATTACCATCCTGGTCCAGTAGGCAGATGATGCTTTTTCATTTTTATTACCAAAACCACAACAAGGACAACAAATCTCAGAGATCTATTTGAAGATTTGTAATTTCATTTTTGACTGCCAGGCACTTGAAAGGATATTTTTCTATAAAATGAAAAAAAGCGTTACCAGATTCTGATGGCATTTAGTAAAATGCTCATTTGTGCATGTATGTGTATGTGTGTTTTTAAATTAGCCCTAGTACATTAGAACTCATAAAGTTTGTAGCTGAAGTTGCCATATGTACAAGTGGACATTTTTTCCCGAAGCTGTTCCTGGGATTTTATTACCATTAATCTTTTCTGAGGGTGTATATAATTTATCTCACAAACCATCAGAATTCCCAGAGGGTAAATTACTCTAGAGTCTTGGTGCCCTCATACTGTATCAAATTGACCTGCTTCTTGTTTGCCATTTTTGTGTACTACATTGCTTATTTAACAAGAAACAGAATGATTGTGATTCTGAGAAGGTCCTTTGATAGTAGTTTTGACACTCTGCCTGAATAATGACCCTCATTATGGTGCCCATGACAGGCTCTGAAAGTCCTGATTTATGAATACATCACAAGAATCTGCATTAGATCTCCCCCTTCTCACTTCCTCTTGATATTGGATGAGATAGAGCCAAAGCTCTTTGAAATACAGTGGAAATGAGATAATTGCATGATGATGACAATTCAAATCACCCCCTTTTTTGGACTTAACAAAGCTCTGGCATTTAATTTTTATTTTTTCCAGGATTATTAGGAATATTTGACAAACTGTTTGTTAGGAAAATCTGTTTAATGTAGGATAGACAGGGTAATCTTACCAGACAATAAGGTAGAAGTTGGAAACACTTTGAGTGGCTAGAAATCTGATACTTCTAGCAGCAGACACTCATTAACCACTGATGTCACAAATAGACCTGGAATCTAGCTTAGTTAAGAGCTCAGCATCACTTTCCATGCTTGCAACCAGTTACACAAATTTTGTACACTTTTTAATGATGATATTTATTGTTTCCTGCATCACAATTATTTAAACAAGTGTAACTTATTTTGTTAGTTCATGGCACTGTATAATTCTCACCTTTGTATAAAAGGGTTAGAAGAAAGTGCCTAGAGGAATCACATCCCTGCTAATCATGTTAAAAATGCAGTAAATAAATAAATAAATGCTTTAATTTTGCCAGTTAAAAGAGTTAAGAAGGCATTAGCAGATAACTCACTTCTTTAGTTCTTTTATTTATGTATTTATTTATTTATTTTACTTTTACAGGCATTATAAATAATCTTCCCTGGATTAATGATACAAAGTAGAAAAATCATCTTTAAACTATAACTCTCCACATGAATTTTATACAATGTTTCTTTTTCTACATATTCTGATTATTATTATTATTTAGTAAATTCGTTAATCACCCTGTCCCGGCTTACGTCAGACTCTGGGGGATATACATAAAGGCATAATGACATCAAAACATATAAAACATTAAAATTCCACTAAACAATTTAGTAAAACTTAAAGACCCGAATATAGTCCATGATGATGGCATCTGAAAATTTCTACCCTCAGCTCTGGACTACTGGGCCAGTTTCAGGGTAGGGGAGAGGGAACTCATAACAGAAATTCTGGGGGGAGGGGAAGGGTGCCAGCCAAGGAAAGACTGTTGCTGCCCTCAACCAAAAGCCTGGTAGAACATCACTGCCTTACAGGCCCTGCAGAATTGCATAAGATCCTGCAGTGCCCCCCTGATGCCATTATGCAGAGAGTTCCATCAGGTTAGGGCCAGGAGTGAAAAGGTCCTGGCCCTGGTTGAGGACAGCTGGACATCCCTAGGGCCAGGGATCACCAGCAGATTGTTATCAAGAGAGCACAAGGCTCTTCCAGGGACATACTGGAGGAGATAGTCCCATAGATACATTGGTCCCAGACCGCTCATGGCCTTAAAGGTCAATACCAACACCTGGAACCTAACACGGTATTCTACTGGAAGCCAGTGTAGCTGGCGCAGCACAAGTCGAATATGTGCCACCTGTGACATTCCTGTCAGGACAAATGCCACTGCATTCTGGATCAGCTGGAGTTTCCAGATCAGTCTCAAGGGCAGGCCAGCGTAGAGTGAGTTACAGTAGTCTACCCCAGAGGTGACTGTTGTTTGGATTACTGTGGCTAGGTCAGGGCACAACAAGAAAGGAGCCAGTTGCTGAGCTTGGTGAAGATGAAAAAATGCCAGCCTGGTAACATGCAGGACATGGGCCTTCATTGATAAGGAAGCATCCAAAGTAATGCCCAAACTCTTGGCAGATGGCCCCAGTGTCAATGGGGTCCCATCAAGAGCTGGAAGCCTGAACTCCAATCTTGAAGCTCCTCTCCAGCCACAGAACCTCCCTCTTTGTTGGATTCAGTCTCAGCCTGCTTTTCTTTAGCCATCCCACGATCTTTAGCCATCCCAGCCATCCCAAATTAACTATCTTCAATAGTTCCATTTAATGTACTATTATGGAAATTTTATTCTTGTTGTTCTTCAGGTCGTATTAATGTTCACATGTCAATTTGAATAAATGGCGTTATACAATACATACATACATCCTAACATACATATATCCTGAAACTGTTTGATTTTTAAATCAGTTGTCTTCCTAACACAGAGAACTGGAAATTGCTTCAGTGTGATAGATTCTTCATGCCAGAAGGGCTGAAAGATGTAAAAACTGGAGGAAAACAGGTACACTTGAACAAGGTCTAGCAAACCCCAGCTTGTCATGGGTGATTACCATAATATTTGTAATTTCAGAAACAATTATTTTCTTTCATGAAGTTGTACTCAGGGGATTGTATCATGCATATGTGTATATGTGGAGGGCAGTTTATAAGTTTCACGAGAGCAACTAACAAGATTCTCAGCAGGAAAAAAAATGAAGAAGTAAGGAAGACAAGCATAACCAAATCAAAACCAGTATTCAAAATCCTACCCTCTTTGTCTGTGAAACTGTAAAACAGAAATTAACATTTGAAACAACAATATTCTGATCTTATTATCTAATAATATCTTAAATTGGGCCTGCACAACTTATGGCCTGCCAAGCTGATGGGAGCCCATCAGCCATATTGGAACACGTATCAAGAACTCAATAAACCTTCTCCTCTGATTGCTTCCCAGGAATCATCAAGGACATTACAGGCCACAATAAATGGCTGGGGCCTCTTTCTTATAGCCTAATGAGTTGTGCAAATATAAAGTATATCTGTAACTAGCTATCCTACTACTCTAAACTGCTCACAGAATTTCCATGGGCAATTTAAAAAACCTCATGTACTAATGACTTTGAAATGTAACACAATCTGCTATGGTATTAACTTGACATCTAATAAAGATCTATATAGGGCACTTTGGTGGTAAACGACTTATTACCATGTGTGGGTAAAACACTCACCTACAGATCATTTACTGCTATAGCAGGGTCCCCAACTTTTTTTTGCCTGCGGGCACTTCTGGAATTCTGACACAGGTTGGAGGGTGTAACCCCATAATGTCTGCTTCAGGAGGCAGAGCTACACACCCAGAGAAGAAGCCCAAACACAAGGGAGAAGGGGGTAATTTTAAAAATACCATAGGAAAGAGATGAAAGATAATAAAACCAACACTAAGGTGGCAGCTGCCAGTGAAACATTATTTAAATCTGCACAGCCGATCAGATCTCCAATGGCTAATCAGAAGTCTTTCTAGGCAAGGTTCCCACCTGGCGCTATCCACTTTCTAAAAGCACTTGACAGGCACCAGGAATAGTGTCAACAAGATCCATGGCACACACACCCAGCACCACATTGGGGACCCTTGTACTATAAAGTGGGAGTAAGCCTCAATGAATTTACCAAATATTCTGAGAAGAATGAGAAGAATTTACCAAATATTCTGAGAAGATTATTCCCACTGTGCCACGTTGAACTGATCTACTCAAAATCCTCCTAAAGTTTATTCTCATGGTACTTACTCTCCAGATGTGTTCTTAGCATTGCACTGTCGATATCTCACATTCAAGTAAATACTACATTACAACAGCAGTTTACTTCACAAAGCCAAATCAGCAATATATTACTTACAAACATAAGGGAAACTTTAGTCTATAAAACTTGAGATTGAACCAAATAGCAATAGTTCCAGTTTCAAGACAGCCATTCTATTATGTAGTTACTATATGGAGAAAATATTTGTCTGTGTATCTACATGGGTATTTGACTCCTTTATGACCCATAGTAAAGCAGAAATCCTTAAATAATAACTTCATTTATTGCAGCATGAGCTTTCATGAGTCAGAGCTCACTCACTTCCTCAGATGCAATTGAAAGAAAGAAAATACAGAAGAGTAGGGGGAAAGGGAGGAGCTGAGCAAAGAGAGGCCTGGAGCCATGAATCAGGTATAATCCTCTATGTTAGAAACCTGAAGGGCTGAACAGTTCACACATAATGGATTATGAGAGGTCAGAGTTTCTAGACTCTCATTCAGTAAAGATAAACATACAATAAAGTAAGGAAAGCAACAAGGAAGAAGATCTCTGAAAGTAAAGGATTATGGTATGGTATGATATTTTAAGGACAGTCTATTCAAGTTTCTAAAAAGTGGGTCATGTTGAGTTACTAGAAAATATGAGTGAAGAAACCCCCGTCTTGGTTTAAGCTAGGATGATGGAAAGCATTTGATTTCTTGATGAACTCTAATTCAGCCATTTCCATACCCAGTTTATGTTACCAGGCCTCACTTTGCTCCACTCCCCCTTCCCCCTACTCTTCTGTAATTTTCTGCATATGTGAGGATCCCCCCCCTTTCATTGCATCGAAGGAAGTGAGCTCTGACTCAGGAAAGTTCATGCTAGAATAAATACTGTTCTGTTTTGCTATGACAGACTACATGGTTACCCCTATGGAATTCTCAAAGTGAAGAGTGCCATCTACTGAATTTCTCACCATCACTTCTGCTAAAATTACTTCTCCTTTGGCAAACTGCTGACAGAGCTCATCAGTGCTTAAACATGGCTATCTTATGCATGTGTGTGTGGGGGGGTCATGGTATACAGCCCTGTGAGAATACATTGATTTATCACTAAAATGTGGCTGTTGATTTTCTGTGCCATTTCCAAAACCATCCTTAAGATGGAGTACTCTCAAGTAGCTCCACAGTAAAACTTCCATTCTTCCTTATCAGGACTGCCATCCCCTTTCTATAAGTGACTCTGGGGATTTAAATTGCTTTCAAGATACCTTCTTGAGTTAATTGTAAATTATGTCTAGGAATGATAAGGGTCATCCATGTCACAGGCAACTCAGGCAATTATAGTGTATTAAGATGGTTTTGAAATTTATAATCAAAGTGATTCCATCTCATTCGTGTTTGGGTTTCATATAGCTATAGCTGATCAAAAACATGACCTTTGAAAAAATAGTCTTCATATATTTGGGTGATGACAGATTTTTCGAATTCCTAATTCATTGATGGACTTTGGGGAATTTTTTTTTTAATTGCAGCTTTTGTTGTATAGGTGTGTTGAGCGGTGCCTATCTGTGAAAACATTTAAAGTGGGGAAGATGAGAAGCTGATGACCCATTTCATAAAGATACTCAAAGATGATTGTTTGCTTTGTTGCATCCATGCTTGGTAAAGCCAGCACCAGAAGAGTACTGTAGTTCTATAAAAAGTATTTGAGAGCATAACAAAACCTTCTAGACTTTAATAACTATACATGACAGATCTGTCCTCTCTGGCAAGGTTAACTGTTTCTCCCAAGGAGTTAAGTGGCATATAAACTATTGTTCACACCATTTGTGCTAACAGCCTAGCATGACCTCAAATACTGTAGTGGTCATAGAAGGTATCCAGTACAATACATTTATCAACAAAGGGAAAAGGACCACAGGGGCAGAGCTGACTTTAAGTGTATTAGGGATCTATAAGGATAAATGCCTAGGCTCTCTCCACAGCAAAAAGTAATTACTGAACCATTGTTTCTATAGTGTTAATATTTTTTCATAGTTCTTTAGAAATATAAGCTATTTAGTTCCTGGGCTGACATTTGTACTGCATTATATTTCATACAATGCATCTACACTAAAGTGTAGAGCAATCAAAGAACTGTGAGATCATTTGGCTTTTATATGAAATCATCAATAGAAATAAAATGAAGGGGGGAGAATAGCTTAAGATTGGTACTTATTATTAATATAGCTAAATGATCTAATTAACAATAGCCTGAATGGCTGAATTTTTAAGGAGCTTTATGTTTTAAACAGCATGCTGCATTTGCAGTACGCATAATTCTATGCACATATCCACACATACATGCACACACACCTACATTTGGGGGGGGGAAGTCAATTTCTTCTCATTCTTTCTCATATGTAATAGTATCAAGATCTTCTTTACATGCCAAGTGTATTGCTAAATTATTGGCTAGTGGGAGTGGGAAGATAGATGGCTGAATTCTTGGCTGATGGTCTGGATTCAGCTCAGCATTTCAAAAAAAGTCCAGTTCGAAGAAAGGGAGAAAGCTGACTCCCACACTAGAATGCATTCATTGCTCTTGTCCTGTCTGTGTATTTATCTTGCAGCCTAAACAAAACAGGCTAGTGCAAGATGCTTCTCCATGTCTGATGGATGTACTTTTAGTTATTTGGCTTATACAATTCCTTGTGTGACGATAGAATTCAAACTCAGAGTTATCTGCAGGCATCTGCTGCAGTTTCCTCACACTGGCAACGTTATTTTAAACATCATTTATATTAACAGTAATTCTTCTGAAACAGGGGTCACCAACATTTTCTTTAATGAGAGCCAACTTTGAATAATGAAAAATATCCTGACCTGCTCCCTGCTCCCCCCAATATATTACTGGGTTTTGTTCCATCCCCAAAATACAGAGCCCTACCCTGGAGGGCCCAAGTTAGGCTGATTTCATCATATCTCAGGAGCTGCGGTGGCTCAAGTGGTTAAGACACTGAACTGCAGGCTGTGGAAGGTCAGTAGTTCAGCAGTTCGAGACCCGGGTGCCGCATGACAGGGTGAGCTCCTGTCTCTAGTTCCAGCTCCTGCCAACCTAGCAGTTCGAAAGCAAGAAATTGCAAGTAGATAAATAGGTACCACTTCGGTGGGAAGGTAACAGCGTTCCGTGCACCTTGGTGTTTAGTCATGCCGGCCACATGACCACGGAAATGTCTTCGGACAGCGCTGGCTCTTCGGCTTTGAAACGGAGATGAGCACCGCAACCCTAGAGTCGGATTCGACTGGCTTTCGAGCAAGGGAACCTTTACCTTTACCCTGGAGGGCCCAAGTTAGGCTGATTTCATCATATCTCAGAAACTAAGCAGGGGCAGCCCTGGTTAGTACTTGGATGGGAGACCACCAAGGAAGTCAGGCTGCTGGAGGTAAACCACCTTTGTTCCTCTCTTGTCTTGATAGCCCCATGAGGAGTTGCCATAAGTCAGCTGTGACTTGACAGCACTTTCCACCACTAGAAACAGAGCCATTTTATCTGCTTTCCACTTCAGTGCACCTTTGTCCAGCTTTTGATACTACTGCTTAAAATATGCTAGATGTTCACAGAAAAAGAAAATGTGGAGGATTTCTTCTTTTGTGGAGAAGAAAATGTGGAGGATTTCTGACCACCCAAATTAACTGCCTGTAGCAGTATGTTCCATGAGTAAAAAATAACTTCCAAAAAATCCTATTGTTGGGCTTCATCATATACATTTTTGAGACCTGCAGTCTTAAGTGACATTCTACAGCTATGAAGACTTCAACTTCACAGTACCTGCTTTGCTATTTAACATACATTCTTCCTTTGCTGCCTTAACAGCCTTCTGATTTTCTTGCCATACAGAAATGCATTCTGGCTTTGGGCCCCCATTTATGCACCATGTTTCACCATCTATCCCCTCCTGGGTACAGCTTTGCTACAGATTATTCCTTTTTTAAAAAGAAAAGGATATCTCATAATCATCATCATCTACATGGTGTTTATGCATATAATAATATTTATCAAAAACAATTTCTAGCAAAACACAGCATTGACATCTGCCCTAAAAGGATTATGTCTCTCCTTATTAAATAATTGCATTTTCGAGTAGCAAAGTTCTATGCATGCCAAAATGAGTTGGCTGCCTGAACTGCCACTCAGTTAGCTATCCCATTTTCCACTGGCTGCGTTCCCGGAGTCCTGCCCACACATACACCACCCAGCCTCTCACCTTTCTAGAGCTCATTGTATTTATTTCCACAATGGGCCTTATTCCTAGTTTATGAATATTTTAAAACACCCAAGATGTTAACATTTGATCACAACTAGCCAGTAAACTTAGTCCCTCCTTTTCTTTCTTTCTGAATTTCATATACAGCAGACAATGAAATAATGCTACACTCTCAGGGCCAAATTTTCTTCAGTTTTTGTGGCATCCATTACTTTCTGATGTAGGAGTACATCAGTGACTTTTCTTTAAATTGAAAGTTGTCAAAGAATCTTGTTAAAACCAAAGGGTCATATTCTGCAAGTTTTAAAAATATGTGTTCAGCTGCAGAAATCGATGTAATTAAACAGACCGCACTAGCACTAGAATACCTACATATACATATACTTACATCCTCATTCAGCAAAAGAGAACCATTCCAGAAAGAGACTTTCATGCGTATAATGGAATCAATAGGAATGTACATCTTGGTGCATACACCTATCTATACCATGGTCTTATCCAGATTCAATTGGATTGATTGGCTATGAATTTTGGTATAAACAGAGATGTGTCTCTGTTGGTACCTGTGATGGAGAGTGGGTGGCTCCATCTATACATTACAAACTCGTCATGTTTGTTGGGAAGCAACAGAAGTCTTTTGTATTATGTGTGTGATGGAAGTTTTGTGCCTCCTGGATGCACACTGGCTCTTTTCTGTTTGTGATCAAAGCATGCAAGGAGAATTGGTGTTGCAACATAAGTAATGTGATTTTTACAATAGGCCAATAGCAGCTCCATGGGGTGGTCTGAAAATGTGAAAACAGCATGGGGAGTGGCTAAAGTCACTTTCCCCTGAATGCTGAGGTAACAAATATTTTAAAAGCCAATGTGTGTTTGGGAGCCACAAAACACCTATTGCATTTGTGATACAAAGTCCTCATGTTATTTCCCCCAAAAAACATGAGGACTTCATAATGTATAGATGGAGCCTTGGACTGTAGGACAGTGAGAAAGACTTATCTATGATTTAGGTTCTGTACAGAAAATGGCTGGAAGACCCTTTTATTCTTTTCTGTTCATCTGTAACATGATTTATGCTGCACATATTGTCTGAATCACAACACAAGACAAAGTTTCTTTGGGGGACTCTGAGTCCATCTAAAAGAATGGAAAGTTCTATTGAGCAGTGACATTTATATAAGTCATGCATTTGCTAGGTCACATCCTGATTATTTGTTTAACAGAATTTCAGACAGTTGTGATTCCCAAGAGACTCTCCTATGTCTTTTTAATGAAGCACAAAAAGTATTCTTAGCGAAATGATACCTCCCTGAAAAATGTAATATTGGGATGTTTTACTTTGGCAAGATGGATTTTTTAATTGCTAGGAATAACTGCATTACTAAAAATTGCTCTAATCAGACATTAGTAATATTTATTGATTGGGCTCATAACATTCTTGTACCTTTAAACTTTTCTGCAGATTAAAATGCCACTCATAAGAAGAGCCCCAATCAGATGTTATATATGAATTATGGTAAACCAAGTATTTTCCTAATCACATTTTATGGACACAGCAGTGCCAGTCCAGTGCTACTATGAAAACATCATTTGAAATATACCCTTTTAAACTTCATGTTTGCTCGATCAAAGCTGTGGACATGCACCTATTTTAACTGTAAAGTCTGTTTTATGAGAAGTGAAGTATATTGTTCATAGATTAAAACTTTAGTCTTCCTAGCATAATGTTTCAAACACAGCCTACGTTTTTCCAGATTTCGCTGCTAACGCAAAGTGAATTGAAAACCAGGCCATAATTTCAACTATTTTGTGCAATTGTATCCTGTCAGCCCCCACTGTTCAGTATTCTTAAAGGTCCTCTTGACCCCTTTCACTTTTATTATGTGCTTTTCACATTTGGAAAGAACTCACTCCCGTTGCCAAGCAAAAGGTTTGTTTGGCGGGTGAAAGACCCATATGCTAAATTCTGGAATACATTTCCTAAAGGTAGTAGTTAATCCTTGCTATTTTTCTTATCTGGCCCTTTCCTTGGCCTTTTTGGTTGCATTTAGTTTTAACTTTGCTGGTGGCTGCGGAACTGCCCCTAGGGCTGCTGTAGGGGTCAGACTGCTGATGGTCTGCCTTTTCTTCCTACATGCCATTGATGGAGAAAGTAATTCTTACCTCAGAAAGGTGCCATTAAAAACCAAAGCCTTAACTTTCTGAATTTTCCCATTATGCCTCTGGAATTGTCGTATGCATGTGGTAGCATATGTCCCACAGCATTCACTGACTGAGCAGGGAGACTCTTTTAAGAATAATTTCACTTTCTTGTGCCTTCACACAAGAAGGTATTTTGAAATACCTTCAAAAGTAGCATGACAGTTTGCCAACTGAATGCTATTTTGCTGCACTTTCCTCCTGTTGGTGCTTTCTCATGTGGATGTTATTTTTATTGACAGGATCTTTGCCTCTTATTTTTCTTTTTAGAAAGAAATTAAATAGTGAATCAACAACAATGAGCTATTTACTGTAGGTTATTACTCTATCATTTCCCATAATTACAATAATGGTTGCTGATGGAAATTCTAGTTTATGTGAATCATTTTATACTTGTTATTTATTATCCTAACCCTTCAGTTCACAAGATGTATCTTCTCCGTTAATTTTAATTTCAGTGTCTGGCTATTATATTGTACATAATCCTATCAAAGACTGTCCTTCATGCAACATTTTCAGTGATATATTATCACAGAGCCCATTAATGAATGAGCTCCATATCTTCCTAATACTGTTTTAGATACTACTTTATTAATTTTCCAAGCTGTGATTCTTTACAGGGTACCTGCATCTGATTTCTATAAAAAACTGATAGTTTGTCCTACAAAGAATATGAGCTTTATATTTTCAACATCAGTTTTAGTTCCAGGATGTTAAATACCATATTTTTTAAAAGTCTCTTCTATAAATGCTGTGTTTATTTACTTCAAATCTGCTCATATAAATTACTTTTCCGTATCTTATTTGAATTTGTTTTCAGGAGGGGGGGATAATCCATATTAGATTTCTAACAAAAATAAATGTTTGCAGTATTGGTAAAAAGTACAACACTTAGTAACCAGAAATATTTGTATATCATTCAGATATCCTATCCTTATATATATTTGAGTTTTCGTCCGGGAACGTTCGATGCGCGCCAAAATAGGTTGGCGGCATGAACTGTCCCTCAGAAGACTCTGGCCGGGTTGGGTGGCTGCTTTGTGCAGTTCCGCCCAGATCAGCCCCAGACAGGGTCTTCCGCTCACTCTGCTCTGGACCTCTGAGGAGAGAGGACCATCAACAGAGTGAGTGAGCCAGACCTCCGGAGGAAGCCCAGGAAGGGCCAAGTGGTGGAGCCTCCCCGCGCCGGCCTCTGGACTCCCCCACACCCGCCCAGGAGATAGCCGGTGGCAGACAAGCAGCCGAGGCCACTGGCAGGCCCTTCCCACCCACCCATCCATGAGAAAGCCGGCGCTGGTGGCGCAGCCACCGCACGCTGGCTGAAGGCCCTGCCCGCCCGCATGCCCCCACACGAGAAAGGCAGCGGCGGCGGCGGCACAGCCACTGCCCGCCGGCTGCAGACCCCTCCCCACCTGCCTGCCCACCCAACCAGGAGAAAGCCGCCGCCGCCGGCCTCACAGCCACCGCACGCCGGCTGCAGCCCCTTCCCGCCCACCCCCGACCCAGGAGAAAGCCGCCGGCGGCGGCGCCTCAGCCACCACACGCCGGCTGCAGCCCCTTCCCGCCCACCCCCGACCCAGGAGAAAGCCGGCGGCGGCGGCCTCAGCCACCGCACGCCGGCTGCAGCCCCTTCCCCGCCCCCCCCCAAACAGGAGAAAGCCGGCGGCGGTGGCCTCACAGCCACCGCACGCCTGTTGAAGCCCCTTCCCACCCACCCCCGACCCAGGAGAAAGCCGGCGGTGGCACAGCCACCGCACACCGGCTGCAGGCCCAGCCCCCCACTTTCTCCCACCCCGCGCCTCCCCCCACCACCCTTTTTTCTTCCTTTCTCTCTCTCTTCCTTCCACACTTTATCTCTCTCTCTCACTCTGTTCCCCCATCTTTCTTTTCTCCCGTTTTTCCCTCCCTCCCTTCTTTCAGTCCTTCCACTCTCTCTCTCTCAGACTCTCTCTTTCTACCCTTCTTTCTTCCTTCCTGACTTTCATTCTTTCTCCCTTCCTACCTACCTACCTCCCTTCCTTTCTTTCAAACTTACTCTCATCACACACCCTGTCTCTGACTGCCCCCTCTTTCCCTCTCTCACCCCCCTTTCCTCCCTCCCCCCTCACTCTAAGTCTCTCTCTCTCTCTCCCCCTCTCTCTCCATACCTCCACTTCTCCCTTGCTCCCTTCCACCCACCCTTCCTTCCTATCTAGAGCCGGTTGTCTCCTGCCACAACGGGCTTTGCTCACTAGTCATATATATAAAACCAGTATCTTCATAATGAGGACTTCACTGGAGAAGGGGTTCTCCAGTGATGCTGCTTATGCCACAGGGAAGGCTTGCAATTTGATTTCAGAGGGACTTTCTGTTGGACAAGAAGATGGTAGACATTAAATGGTGACATAATACAGAACAAAGCTGTAGTAATTTTCTACACACACATCCTTACTGAAAACATTAATTAATCACATTCTTTTGATCAGAATCTCTTTGTGGCACCTTCTTGCATGGCTATTTGATCCTCCTTCATCTGGCCAGATCTTTTTTTAGTCATGGCAATTATTCTTTAGAATGGTCTTCCAGAAAAAGTTCAAACTCTTTCTAGGAAGAGTTGTGGAGGGCTTTTTGCTGAAGTTATAATGTAAGGTTGCTATCTTATAGAAGAACATACTGAGATTGTTAAAGAGAATGATTGATTGGCTATATGTGTAGGGATGTTTGTGTGTATAATGTTCACTTCAGGAACTGAGACACAGTTCCACCATTATTACCTGACATTAGTTTTTTGCACGACACATTTTCATCCTTCTTGTTGAGACTGGAAATGGTGCTCCAGTAATAACAGCACCTCAAATGTACACACAGAAAATGTACACACTGTGAGGCCCACTACTTGCCTCCTTGACCCATGCCCTTCCTGGCTAGTGAAAACTTGCAGGGAGAGCATTCGGGCCCCTCTGGAAGAGATCATCAACTTGTCCCTATCTACTGGGACTTTTCTGGAGGCATTAAAGGAGGCAGTAGTTTGTCCACTCTTGAAAAAGCCACCATTGGACCCAATAGTCCTGACCAGTTTCGAACTTACTGTTCCTGGGTAAGGTGGTTGGGAGAGCAGTGGCCGAACAACTCCAGGCTTTCCTGGGTGACACTTCCACCCTTGAACCGTTCCAGTCCAGCTTCCATCCTGGCCGTGGGACAGAGGCGGCTCTGGTCACACTTACAGATGGCCTCTGTAGACATCTGAACCAAGGCGAGTCAGCGCTGCTGTTGTTATTAGATTTAACGGCACCATTTGATATGGTCAGTTATGATCTTATGACCTACTGCCTCGCCGACGTAGGAGTCCAGGGGACTGCCTTGAAATGGTTTTCCTCCTTTCTCCATAGTCGGGGATAGTGGGTGGCGCTGGGCGAGAGGGTCTCTCCATGGTACCCACTAGAATGTGGTGTGCTGCAGGGGGCAATCCTCTCACCAATGCTATTTAACATCTATATACGCCCCCTCGCCCAGTTAGTCCAGAGTTATGGGCTGGGTTGCCCTCAGTATGCTGATGACATTCAGCTTTAACTGTTAACGGATAGTCATCCATCCTCCATTCCTGAAAATTTGGCTGAGGCTTTGGATGCTGTGGCTGGATGGTTGCGGCAGAGTTGATTGAAGTTAAATCCATTGAACATGGAGGTCCTGTACCTGGGTCATGGGGGTTTGGAGGTGGGCACCAGGCTTCCCACATTGGAAGGGACACCTCTGGTGCCGGCCCAGTCAGTGAGGAGCCTGGGAGTAACACTGGATACCTCCTTATCTATGGAGGCCCAGGTTGCTGCTGTCGCCAGATCTGCATTTTTCCATCTCAGGCAGATCAGGCTACTGAAGCCCTGTCTCTTCCCCCAGGACTTAGCTACAGTGACCCATGCAAGGGTCACTTCCAGGCTTGATTACTGCAACTTGCTCTACACAGGCTTACCCTTGAAGCTGATCTGGAAATTACAGCTGGTACAAAATGCAACAGCATGCCTGCTGACGTTGATGCCTGTGCAGGCCCACGTTCGGCATGCATTCTGTCAACTGCATTGGTTGCCAGTTGAGTACTGGATTGGCTTAGAATCAACATGCTTTTTTTTTAGCCCCCTCTAGGGGATTTTTAACGCTTTTTCTATAAACTACAAAGAATAAAGGGTAGGGTAACTACATACTACAGGAGAAAGTAAAGAAAACCACCAAAACCCCAAGAGATGGTAGTCATACATAATGCTTGTAAAATTAGCTCATAATTAATTACTATTAAAAGTTGCTATGTCAAGTGAGTATGCAATTGTTACTGTTTACACTAAAATCACCAACAGATATAATTATATAAAGAGACTTAAAGAAAACTGGTTTAAATTCATTTTAAACAGGATCTAGAGAGAATCACAACTCATTTTTGCTTTTTTATTCCTCAGTCTGTCTCTTATTTTGGGGGCAGCTGCCCCTCGTTCCGAATCTGATTCCTCATCGGAAGATGCCAGTACTCCTTCTTCACTTCCCTTGTTGCCGTCATTTCCTTCTTTATCTTCTTTGTCTGCTGGAACGACATGTTGATAGAGAAACTCATGTGCCTTTATAACAGAGTCAATTAATTCTTTCTTGTCTTTAAATTTAAAAATTAGGCCTCCTGGAATAATCCATTTGTAGGAGACGTTCTTCTGTAAAAATAATGCCAAATCTCTAAACTTCTTTCTCTTCTTCCTTATTTCAAATGGAATGACCTTCAAAACTCTTATTTCTTTGTCTTTATTTTCAGGGTAGTTCCACTTGTTGCTCTCAGTACTTGATCTCTTACATGTCTTCTGGAGAATCTCACCACAACCTCACCGGGAAGATTATTTTTCCTTATATAGTCAGAATACGACCTAAAGATCGCATCTATTTCATTTTGTAGAAGATCTGCTTTTAAATCTGTCACCCCAATGCATCACACATAATGCTCCTCAGGTCTTCTCCTTTTGCCTCAGGAATACCCTGAAATTTTAAGACATAGCTTGCCTTTTCCATTTGCAGCTGTAAGAGTTGGGCCTCGTTAACTGCTCTCTTTTCCCCCATCTCCTGCATTTGTTTCTTAAGCTTCTGTGTATCAGCATCTACTACTTTGAGTTCTTCATTTTATCAGTCTTTTTAGTAGTTTCAGTTAACTGGCTTTGCTGAGCTTCAAATTTCATGTGCAATGATGTCATTTGCTCCAGCGGAGGGTGCAAAGCCTCAGTCAGCATATTTTGGAAGTCTCTAGTAGTGTCCTGTCTGGCAACAGAACTCGCTGGGCTGGCATTTCTGGGAGGAAACCAGTTTTGGTTGCCTTTCTTTCTCCTCCCTCTTTGGAGGTGCCATTTTTTGAGGAATTGTTTACTTTTTGTCTAAAGTTGTAAAAGTCTGAAGACCCTTTATCAACACCTAGTAAGTTCTCAAAAGTTCATTAATATAGTTTACATCCGCTTGTCTTCCACCCCCCTCATAAATCACCTATCAGTTCAGCTTTTCTTTCCTGATGAGGGGGAGTTCCCCCCACCCTCGAGTTGCTGGGGGGAGCTTTTTGTGCCATTTCTGGCGTCTTTGCTTAACATTCACTCACATTTGCACGTAGGCTCACCTAGGTTTCATTTTCATCGCCCAGCCACCAAGCACTTGTCCTGGTGTGCGTCCCTGTGTTCATTGCTGGAAATCAGTGGTGGGACCATCGGGGCAGGGAGAAGCCCCTCTTCACTGGCTGTTTGCCGGAGGAAGGGCTCTCCAAGCACCCCTTGGCTAGGAACCCAATGCAAGGGCTCCGGGGAGGGTGCATATGATCGCACCCCCTCCCATCTGCCAATTCACAGCACCACCCTCCTTGAGCTCCGGGGGATCGTGACTGCCATTAAGGGAGCCAAAACTGGAAGCAGAACCAACTTACCTAAAGGACTGTCTCTTCCCATATATGCCTTGGAGACTATTACGCTTTGAGAGTCAACATCTCCTGGTGATCCCTGGCCCAAAGGACATCTACCTAGGTGCTCGCCTAGGGCACCATGCCTGCAGGGGTGCCAAACGGCCCCCCGCCACCGCTGCCGCCTCCCCGCCACCGCCGCCAGTGAAGAAATTATGGCTGTTCTGAGGCAGGTGTGATTAATGGCCTGGCAGCAGCGCCCCCTCCCCCCTCAACGCTTCTCACTGACTCAGCACAGAGCGAGTGCCCCCCACCCCCGCCAGTCTCCTCCGCCTGGCTGGGCAGGGCCATAAATAAGTGCCGGGGAGGAAGGGCCGCAGCCAACCCCGCAGCCAGCCCCGGCTGACTGGTGTGCTCTGGCCCAACCTCTGGCAGCTTCTGCTCCTGAGGACTGCAGGGGAGGAGAGTGTAAGGGGTGCGTGAAAGGCGGGCCAGGAAAGGGCTTCCCCGGGGCGGAGGGATCCTTCTCTGCAGTCTGGGGGGCTTCCAGGCGCTGGCGCTGTGCGAGGGGAGCTCTGCTGCTGCTGCTCCTCCCCCAAAGGAAGCCGTCGGCCGCCGCAGACTCTGGGCACCTCCCGCCAGAAGGCTGTCAGGGTTCCCCCGCCCACAGCGTGCCTCGTTCTCTCATTCTCTGCTCTGACACCGCAGGGGGGACCCAAGGGGAATGGGGATGAAAGGACGGCCGGGGAGCTGGAGCCGGGGGTCGTGCCTGAGGCAGTCCCTCGGCTTGGCTGAGCCACAGCCCACCCCCCACGGCATCCTGCTTAGCAGGCCAAGATGGGGCAAGCTGGACTGCGCCTGCCCCACATGGACCTCCCACTCCCTGGAGGGCCAACAAGGGGGCCGCACCACCAGGCAGAGATTCCAGCCACAGAAGGGGAGGGGGGGCTCTCTGGAGAGGCCATCATCCCAAACATGTGCCGCAGCAAGAGGGGGTGGCTCCCGGGTCAGGCAGGCAGGCAGGAGAGCCCAGGGAGGAGACCGGAAGTGGGGAGAGAGCCCAGAGCCCCCCAGCCTCACCAACCTCTGCAGGGCCACTGCGACGAGACCGGGGTGGGGTGTCGGTGCTGCCTCTACAGCTGTCCAGGCCGGCTGGAGTCCACTGCAGCCGGAGCAGGGAGAGACCTGGCCCAGGGCTTTCCGCCCAGCAGCGGCAGAAGGAGGAGGAGGGGGCCCGGGGGGCAGGCGGGATCCCGGTGCACCCCCTCTGCAGCCTCTCAGCTCAGCGAGCCCAGCAGGACTCTCGAGCCCCCCCATCTCCTCCTCTCCCCACGGGAGGCTGCCAGGGCGGGGGTGGATCTCTCGAGCTGATTAGGTCTGATGATGAGCCGCCGACCACCCGCCACCTGGTCAAGTGGGCCACGCTGGAGGAAGAGGCGCCCCCGTCCCTTCCCTGGCTGTCCTGGGGGCCCCACAGCTGCGGAGCGCCCAGGAAAGCCAGCGCTCCGCTGCCCCCCAGTCTCCAGGCCCCATCAGGAGGTTGGCACCCGGTGGGGTGGGCGCCCCAAGCTGTCCTGCCTAGGGCACCCAGGCACCTGGGGTCGGCCCTGATATCGAGCATTCAAAAGACAAAGATAACCTTTTAAGCATAGAGTTTCCCATTTCCTAAGTAAACTAAATAATGTCACTAGAGATTTTAAAATTTGCAGTAGTCATATTTGATTCAGCTAATTCCATGAGTTCTTTTAAAAGATTTCTAGTACATGCAGGAAAACATTTGCCTGTCTTTTGTGTACACCTTCCAAACTGCGAAGGCTCATAGTAAATTTCACTCTGTCTAATAGTCTGTACCTTTTTCTGCTTTTTTCTCTGATGCAATGAGTGCTTCTTGCTGTACGTTTTTGTACAGAAGAGCTTTACACTTTTCATTAGGGGCAGAGCACCACTATTGACATGCAGAACATAGAATTGACTAATCTCAGACTGTTGCATAATCTTTGTCATTATATTAAAGCATGCTGACAGTATAGAATTAGAGGCCAATATAAAAATGTCCTTAAACGGCAACATCTATAGAAAATGTAAATAAGCCTTACGGTTTTTCAGAGGACCATTAAATATACATGCAGCATTCTGTAGCATAGATTAATAGCTCAGGGATGATGCATTGTTATGGAAACATAACCCCTATGATGTATTTCAAGTGTGTAGTCATAGCATCTTGCATAAACAAAATATACCCCGTTGACTAGTTTGTACAAATATGCCTCATTAATTTTTATATTGAATCTATTTAAGTTTTCCTTGTGTAGATTTTAAAGAAAATGAATTATTTATAGTCCAATGAGAAATGGATGTTCAGTTTAGAAAGTTGCATGCACCAAAACAGCCCAGTACAATCTGTTCATATTACTTGGTCTAACAGTATCTAAATAATGATAATCTGGAAAATTAGTAGGCAGTCCTATGCCGAGTTACCTCAGGTTTTAAGAAAACAATACATATATATATATTACATCAGTAGAAAACAATAACATGACAACTAGGTAATACATGCAGCAAACTGGTAATATATCCGATACATAATCCACGGTACCTTTCCCTTACAAAGCATCTATTCTGTTATATCATAGTCCTATTATGTTAGGAGAAAGGCTTTCCCGAACATGTCTGTTTCACAAAACTTGCAGAATGACAAGAGCATGGGAGCCTTCTTGGCCTTCTTAAGTATGCCATTCCACAAGGGGGGGCCACAACAGAGAAGCACATACATGGGCAGCTGTTGATATTGCCTTTTTGCAGAAAACCCTGAACAGGTGAGCAGAGCTGCCATAGCAGAAAACAGAAGGAAAGGCAATCTTGCAAAGTCCAAGGTCATGCAGGGCTTTCGGCATAATAGGCTATATCTTGATTTGAACCTGGTAGCATATGAATAGCCAATGGAGTGACTGCAGAATGGGTATAATGTGCATGCCCCAGCTAGCTGCTTGATAATAGTATCAAATGGAGTTCCCAAATTGACTCAAGGACAGACCCATGTGGAGTGCATTGTGACTGTCTAAATTCAATGTTACTGTGGCATGAATCCAGGTGGCTACATGGATCCAGGTGGCTGAGCAGGGAGCCATCTTCCAGGCCTGATAAAGTTGGAAGAATGCAGTCAAAATATTAGATTTATAAAGAATGTGCTTAATCCAAAATACAGTACCCAGTGTTCAGATTTATAACTGCATTTGCAACCCTATTAAACTGATGTATCTTCCTAGGATGACCCTCCAGATTGAGTTGGTGGAGGGAAGATTATGGCTCTCCTTACAGTGGGGAGAACAAGTTCTATAATTAAGTTTGTAGCACTAGTGCAGAAATAAAAAGAGAAGGGACATGAGCAACAATCAGCAGATTTCTGTGCAGCATCAGTGCAGTGTTTGATCTAAACATTCACCTCAACATTCAGCCCCTCCCCAAGCATGACAGATACTACCAGCAATCTTATACCTGAAAATTCACAGATCATTGTTTGGTCTATGCATAGCCATATATGCAATGCTTTTACTTGGTGTTCCGAATGGATAGATTGGGTGATATTTCCCATGGATTATCCCAAACAATATTTACCAAATATGTCACTTTCACAAATGTTTAGAATTGCTTGTCGTCTTTTGAAATCTAGAAGCAGCAATAGCTCGAAGGCAGAGCAACATGATATTTGTCAGAGATATAAAATACCATAATTATGTCTTCAGATGTTCTAATCTATTCATTGTTTTCTAGGTCTGAAATCAGACAAGGAAAGCACATTCTGAATGCCGCATGTGGCATTTATATCTCTTGTCTGTTTATACTTGTCATCTATATCAGTGCATGCAGGATGATAATTCCCTAAGCATTGCAGCACTTATACTGGATGGTAGAGCGCAACTGTTTATTATACTACTACACGTGGCATTACTGTGAAATGTCAAAACAAGAAAAGATTATTGGTGGTGGTGTGGCTACTTAACAGTTAATGTGCCATCAAATAATTACTACTTAGGGAGATGGTGATTCAGTGGTCATCTATGATGGTACACAGGCAAATGCATTGGTGCAAATAATAGTGACCACCTTACAATTTTTATCAAAGTGTAAGGTACACTTCCTCAAAGTGGCCACCTCTCAGGCTGTACTGCAATAAAAGATCCCTTGGCATGAGAATGACAGTAAGATAAAGGACACACAATTTGTCAACTCACCTGAACAAGTAGGTTGACTCCCTTCACTAAGGAGAAGCATCCCTTCTGTAGAGGAAAAAAAATCACACGTACTCTGCAGCACTTTGTTTATAGGGCCTTTTTGAAAGCTTTCTTTCCCCTTGTGGGAAAGAAAATGGAATATGCTCAGAAGTACTTAGCCCAAGGAGCCCAAACAAAACAAAATGGCAACCCTACTAAGTAGACTGAAAAGAAGCTGTTGCCCTTGAACATTTTGAAGTAATATAGAAAACTGTAGAAATAGTTTTGTGCAATTTGTTCTCTTCTTAAGTAAATACTCTGGTGACTGCACTGACTACTGCAGAAGTATCAGCCTGCCTGACCCACAGTCCCCCCACTTCCATTTCTAGGAGCTCCAGATGCATAGGGTTGCCAGCTCTGTGTTGGGAAGTATCTGAAGATCTATGGGGTAGAGCCTCAGGATAGCTGGGTTTGGGGAAGGGAGAGACTTCACTGAGGTATAATGCCATAGAGTCCACCTTCCAAAATAGCCATTCACTTTAAGCGAACTGATCTCTGTTGCCTGAAGATCAGTTGTAATTCTCCAGCCACCACATGGAGACTGGCAGCCCTACAAGACACAGGATTATAATTTTAAAAGACATTATACAACTTTCCAGAATACTGCACAGTGCAGTTTTTTTAAAAAATTCATTCCTTCACTTAGTAAGACGAATATAAAATCTTAGCACCAACAAGGGCTGAGGCCTATTAACTTCAACAAAAATGAAAAATGAACAGAGTATAAAAGAGGACAAATTTTAGAGGTGCACCAGAAACAATGCAGTTTACTGTGACCTGAAGCATCTCTTCCTCAGGAACAATGTAAACAAATTTCTGAATGGAACTTTTTGCTAGGGATGAATGTAAGGTTGCCAGCCTCCAGGTGGGGCCTGGGGATCTCCCGCTTTTACAACTTATCTCCAGCTGACAGAGATCAACTCCTCTGGAGAAAATGGCTCCTTTGAAGGGTGGACTCTATGGCATTGTACCCTGCTGAGGCCCCTCCCTTCCCTTCCCCTCCCCAAACCCCACCTTCTCCTGGATTCCACCCCCAAAGTCTCCAGGTATTTTCCAACCCAGACCTGGCAACCCTAGAAGAGTGGAAACTGCTGTATGGTTTTGAAATATTTGTTAGTATTTTTTCTCAATAGTTCCTGTTTGCCACATTTTGCTATTGGTTTGGCAGCTTCATTTATAGAATTTATACTGTAGACTACAGCTGCCAACTCTGGTTTGAGAAATTCCTAAAGATTTGAGGGCATAGCTTGGGAAAGGTGGAGTTTGGGAAGTGGAGAGAACTCAGTGGGGATCTGAGGTCATAGAGTTCACCCTATGAAAATCAGTTGTGATTCTGGGAGGTCTTCAGGACCCACCTGGAGCTTGGCAACCTTCTGTGGACACATGTATGTTTTACTATACAATGTATGTGCTATTTATATATATCTATTAATTTTATTTAAACAATTTTTATGCTGCCTTTCCACCATATCAGGGTCTTCAGGGATGTGCACACAAAAATATCAAAATGTGAACAATTAAAACAATATCTAAAATTATAAAATAATTCAATAAAAACACATAACCAACCAATAAGAAAACCAGGGAGGGGGCCCCAGTAACTGTTATTGGGGATATGCCAAATGAAACAAAAACGTTTTCACTTGTTGGTGGATAGAGGGAGACAGACAAATCTCCCTCCAGGTTAAGTGGCATGAAATAACCATGGGTTCAATTCACGTAAAATGGAAAAGAAGAAATTTTCATATGTGTCGCAGGCAGCAGCTAGAAAAACTCTCTAAAGGCTGCCACCACTCTGCTATGGGTCTCCTCAGGAGGCCCACTGCACCCGAACAGCCCCTTTATCCACTCCTTTTGCAACAGGTTCCACCCTATAAGTGACCAAATGAGATGTGAGGACCCAGGCAGAGTAACAAACAATGTTATTAAAGAGGAATAATAACAACTGTAATTTAAGTACTATGTCAGGTAAAGAGAACAGTAAAGGCAGGCACACAAACAAAATAAAACACCCTGATGCATCTATCTGGACTGCTTCTAGCTGTCTCTGGGTGATTGGCTTCAAGCTGACTCACCCCTTCGGATTGATAGATCCCTCCATCTGCAGCAGCATCTCTTCAGCTCTGCTCCCTAGGAGTGAACCACCTCCTACTTTGTGTGAGGCCTTTTATCCCTAGGCACCACCCTCTACTCCTCTACTGGTGTACGTTTTCACTCCAAATCCCCTGTTAACCAATCACAGAGTCGGGAAGGTGCCTGGGAAATGTAGGCCCTGATAGCTATGCTAGTACAGACTTTCCTGGAACCACCCGGCCTCCTTAGAGCCTGTAGGCCATATTACTATAGGCCTAGGATCATGACAATATGAAGGAACAGAGATAAGATATCTGAAACCATTCTTCCTCTTTAAGGCTGTTAATTATTCTTCTAAAATATAACACAACTTCTGTGTTGAAGAGCAGAACAGCATTCTGTCCTCTTGTTTCTGCTTTTCAGCTTTTCAACCTAGTGGTGTGAACTTTTTTTCTGGGTTAGCTTCTAAGGCTGAGGTCAGACTGGCAGTATGAAGCATGAGGGAGTCGTGGCAAAAAGACCCAGAACAACGTGTTCCGGGTATTTCCGGTCACACTGCACCAGTCTGATGCGGGAGCATACTGGGGAGGAGGCCCAAGGGAGCGTTCACACTGTTGGCACACCCCTGGCAGAGGCGCGGCTGTAAGCGGATTTTTCTCACTCCAGCGACATGCGCCTATGTGCATAGGCACAGCAGCAATTATCAATGTGGCTTGTTCATGTGGCTTTTAGCGTGCACACATCCGGGAAGCAGCTTCTAAGGCTGAGGTCAGACTGGCAGTATGAAGCACAGCAGCAATTATCAATGTGGCTTGTTCATGTGGCTTTTAGCGTGCACACATCCGGGAAGCAGCTTCTAAGGCTGAGGTCAGACTGGCAGTATGAAGCATGAGGGAGTTGTGGCACACTCTCCAGGGTTTGTTACCACTTTCATTTGGTACTTTTTAAACTCAGGAGGGAAGCGTTACAAAACGGGTTGAGTATGGCTGGGGAACTCCTGACAGCTGTGCCTGTGTGAACCAGCCCCTTTAATCCATTTGTGAAACGTGCCTATATCAGGCCAAACTGCCAGTCTGAACTCGGCCTAAGTTAGTTCACCAAAGTGTTTGTCTCAAGGAGTTCCTTTTCCAGTTGTCCCTGAGAAAGAGGCTTCTACTGGAAACACAGAAGGCCTTAATCAACAGAATGGTATACCATTAGGGTCTCCCCCCTTATTACCTAAGACATCATAATGACTCCTATATAGCAAGCAGCTCTGTCCTGGTATTTCTTGTTTTAAATTCCAGTCAGTTCTACAAATTTTCTACTTTGTATCTTAAGTTGGAGCCATATTAATATTAACCGTGGCAACAGGCTCAGGGATGTTTACTGCTCAGGCAGCCTAAGCACTGAAATTAATGTCTTTGTCATTAAGTGCAATTAAAGATTAAAGGAGCACTTGATGAAATATAATGGGTCCATCTTTCTCTTGATACATGTCTTTTGAAGATAACTAAGCAACTCCCAACAGAATATTTAGCGCCCCTCCTTCTCCAGTTCCTACCTTGGTGGCAGCATTGTGCGTGAGGCCTTTTTTACATAATTTCTAATATATCTGTAAAAAAATGACTTACTCTGAGTTGCCCAGTCGTATTTGTTTTGGGTTAAATCTGTGCTTGTACATCCCTAAGGAGCATAATTGAAGTCACGGACGCTGATGGAGTGAATTTGGTGGTTGATAAGTAGGAAGTACTTAGATTTGGGGGCATGTGTAGCCTTTCATGTACAAAGTTCTCATTTTAACATACCCCAGGCTACTGGCTTTCCTGATTTGCAGTTAATTAGGATTCTGATTTGGGTTGAAAAATTCCAGTACCTACATGCCTTTTTGTATGCATTTCAGATCATGCTGGCTGAAGCAAATAATTGTAGCTGTAGTCAATAAATCAGTGCATGCTGGAAGAGCTACTTGAGGTCTCTCCTCCACACATGCATACTCTTCTTTGACAGTAGCAAGTAAGTGAATCCTTATGAACCCAGTTTACAGGAACATCCTTTTGCTGTCAATTATAGATGAAAACTGATAGATACTTCCTATGTTTTAAGAAACTTAATAGGTGATATAGATATTTTAGCAAAGTGTCAAACAGTGCTGTCCTACAAATTTGGAGAGACTATAGTAGGATTCTGAGTAGATCTGCTAAGGATTGCTCTCAAAAATCTCCAGTATATCCCCTATAATCAGTCAATCACCTATAATCTGTCAATACCTATATTAAAACTTTATAGGAAGTCACACATTGGATTTTTCTGCATATATGTGTGTCCAAAGATGTATTATTCTGTATAAAACAAAAAGCTGTGAATAGGTTAAAAAGTGTGTGAGAAAAAGGATGGATTAAATTACTCTGATTATTTTTAACATTCCCCCCCCCCAGTCCTTACAAGGATGATCCTTACAAAGAAATGGGCTGACCTTAGATTCCAATAGCTATGGAATGCCAACAAAAATTGCAGATGGGTCATAATCCTATTTGTAAAGCTATTACATCAGGAAGGACACAAAGAAGCAGACACCAACAGCTGTGATTAAACAGGACAGAACTTTCTTAAAGGAACATGCAAATAACATGCTAAGTATCAACCCAAGTGTAGAGAGATTGGTTATCATCTTTGCAGGTGTAATGGCACAGGCAGATTGGCATGGACATCCAGCTAAGATATCCCACTGGCACAACTCATCATCCAGGAGCTACATTCAGGCTGTGGTCACACAAGCAATTTGCCACAATATAGTAGAGTTACCTCTGCGGATTTAAAGAGCATGATTAGACCACAGCATCTGCCTTCCTTGTCCCAGTCATCGGCACCCCTTGTTGCGCCACTTTGGAAATAGAATAATCAGATACCGGGCAAAATCTGGTACTAAGGGATGCCATTGCTTCCACCGCAGATTTCCCGATGTCTGAACCCCTCTGTTGTGAAGTCAAGCTGTTTGGGAAGTCTGAACCTTCCCTTCTGTTTCCACCTCCTTGGCTTTTTTTGGGGCTTTGTCAATCACAACGGCCAAGTAGTAATTCTGGATCAGGAGTACCCAGGGGAGTTGTTTTCAAGCAACAAATCCCCCCACCCCCTCTCCCGTTTCTGCATCAGAGTCTGAGAGCATTCCATGATTGACACAAGGGTAATTGTGCTGACACCAGTGGGACTACTCTCATGTAAATCTGCACCCCCATGTATTCCACAGAAGAGAGGCCAATGGAAGGAGGCTGATAAGGGCCAGAGTACTTGGCAGAGCAATTGTAGAGCTGTCAAAAAGGAGCCGGTACCTCAGATACATGCTTTTGCACCTGGGTGAAAAACAAAAAAAAAAAGTGCTGCAACAATCTGAATGATTGACCATGGGGCGAGTGTGCAATTAAGCCAGTTCAGGGTGGGATGTCTGATCAAAACTTCCCGCAACTATTTAAACCGCTGCAAATAGAGTTGCAGCCTGATCATGCCAAACCTCCAGTGTGACCGCAGCCTAACGGTATAATCCTAAACAGAGTTGTACTCTTCTAAATCCATTGATTTTAGTGAACTTTAAAGCGTATATTTCTTCTTAGGACTGCACTGTAATTTAATTATTTATTCTCTTTTTTGGTGTATGGAAGAGGTGAGATGTGTTGCACTGGAGGAGCTTGCAGCCTGCCTGTTTGTTCTTCCATACATTCACTGCCATAGACTGCATCTACTTCTGTGTTGCTCAGTGTGAATTAAAGTACAATGTTTTGATTTCAATGGGACACAGTTAAACATGTACTAACATGTTCATTGAAATAAAATGCTGATGTTTGTCAATAACAACAAATAATGTTTATATAGAAGCTACAGAATCTCTGAGAACTCTTAGAACTAAGCATAAATATCCCAATGTAATGCCAAATTTTATATACACAATTTAACACAAAAGATAAAATGTTAGGTTCTATGTCCACTGTACAGCTCTAATCATAAGCAGCACAAGGATATGTTGTGGCCATGACCTGTATAGCCCAGGAAAGCCCAATCCCATCAGATCTCAGAAGCTAAGCAGGGATGATTCTGGAAAGTACTTGGAAGGGCAACCTCCAAGGAATACTAAGGTGGGACATAGAGGTAAGCTAATCAAGCCACTTCTCTGAAAAACATCCAAGCCCCCAGTAGGGTCACCTGAACTCAACCATGATTTTGAGGCAAGCACACACAACACACACACACACACAAAATTTAAAAAAGGAAATGTTGTGGTCAAATTTATTGACAATCTGTGTAGGATATAGAAATAATTTAATACTCAGGGAAAAATGGAAAAATGCTGGCTTTCCCTCATTTCCCAGCACATAAATCCTGATTAAGCAGAGCTAAAATCTTGCCTCAAAAGCAGTCTCTTCTTTTTTAATTAATCCAGATATGAGCTGGAGTGATAAATTCCTAATCAAGCTAACCGTACACACAAATGCTCAAGACAGACAGCAAATCCGATGTCTTTCATGTGAAAAATCCTTCCTTCAAAAAATGATAGTTATGTTATCAGAACAACTTTTTTTTGCAACTAATCTGGTAACAAGACTATGTGAAGAGAATCTATCTAGACCACAGGCTAGGAACAAATAGGACTGTGACCCACATCTGATTTAGTCCCACTATCCCAATCTTCCTTTTGTGTGTAGTTATTTATAGAGAAGAAAGAAGAAGGGAGAGAGGAAGGGGAAATTACATGAACATCAGCCATAGGAAAGAATGCCACCCCAAAACCCCCTAGATTTATGTTCAGTATGTCAGAGCAAAAGAAAAGTTAGACCCTTGTTCTGTGTTTGTAAGTAATAAGGACAGGATTATGCCCCCTCCCTGAATTGGGCAACTGTCACAACAGCCACACCCTTCCTTTGATAAGAACTGATTGTAGATCAGCATAGGATTCATCTGCTTTGAATCTGAGCTCTGTGTAGGATTGGTTCACACCATATCAAAAACGCACCACCTCAAGTCTTCTCTGGCCCTCTCATTTAATACAAATAAACTCAACTACTTTGTAGCATGTGGTAAAAAAGGAATGGACAGCACCACATTTGGCCATTGTCGGCTTTCCTTATGGGATGACTCAAATCCACACTGACAGATGGCTTAAGGGCCAAATAACACCTACAGTCTTTGAGAATACAGTCATATTTATTTACTACCCACAGACCCACAAGGGGCTACAGAAAGTTCTACTTCTTTTCCCAATACATGCTCCCTGATTCCTTCTTCATTTTCCACTTAAGTAGGATAGGGGTTGATACAGTCTTGCTTTTTCAAACTGGACAAGGCCTGCCTCTGCCAACCAGCCCTGAAGTTCAAAATCCCAAGTGCTGTGACTGTGCTCCACTTCCTGGAGTGTTTTATTTTTAATCTTATTTTTAGTGTTATTATCTTTGTTTTGTCAGGTGTCTTGTTGGATGGTAGCCACATTGTTAAGAAGGTAGTTAGTAACTGACACTTGCTATTTTAGCTCCCTAAATACTTCTTAAAGTATGCTTGAGCAAGGCTGATGCTGATACAAATACAGGAGACACTTTTTCTTTGTATTCCTCACCTCTAAGTTAAGAGTTTAACTTTTAATTTATTTCCTCTTTTCTAGTTCTTGTTTTAGCTTTAAAGTTTTAATTTATGTTTTTATAGCTGAGTTACCACCACTCCCCACTAGTTAAAAAGCTGATTTTAGGGCATTGTCTGAAGCCGGCTTTGAAACTCTTGAAAGCTGTGTGGGTTGTTTTGTTAGCTTAGAACTGATACCTCACCTTAGGATGCTGCTGTGATAGCTATTTTATAACAATTTTATAATAATTTCACACCAATTTTAATACATAAGACCAACTTAGTCAGATTTGGTCCCTAAAGTTTTTTTCCTTTCCTTTTTTAAAAAACTAGTGCCACCATTATTGCTTTATTATTTTAGAAGAAGAGTTGGATTTACACCCCACCCTTCATTCAGAGTCTCAGAGCAGCTTACAATCTCCTTCCCTTCCGCTCCCCACAATGAACATCCTGTGAGGTAGGTGGGGCTGAGAGAACTCTGAGAGAACTGCTCTTGAGAGAAGAGTTCTGAGAGAACTGTAACTGACCCAAAGTTACCCAGCTTGTGTCACGTGGAAGAGTAGAGAATCAAACCTCGTTCTCCAGATTACAGTTTTTATTGTGATTGTTGCATTATAACTCTGATATTGTTGGTGTTTTGGATGTTAATTGCTAAGGCTGTGTGCTAATGCAATAAAGCTTATGATTGATACTTAATAATAACAGGGGACTTTAATGCTCATATTGGTGCAGATGGATCTAATATAATCTTAGAGATGTTTGACTCAGACAAGGAAGACTTCCCATATAGTGACTCCCTTCTGAATAGGACAGGAAAGGATCAAGGCATAAACCCAACTGGTAAACAATTAATAAATCTGGTGCTTTTTCATAACTTGATGATAGTCAATGGGAATAAATTGGTGGACCCTGAAGGGGCATTTGTTTTACCATAAGGGTGTCAGCACAGTAGATTACTATCTGCTACTGAAAGATGTGTTAGCTAAGATCTGTGATTTTAAAGTGGGTGACTTCCTTGGGGGTGACCATCTTCCTCTTATGCTAACTTTAACCATAGATAAACAAATGGTTAAGCCACCCTCTTCAACTGCATGCAGAACAGATCAGCTAGAGAATAAAACTAAGGAAACGGACCCAATGTTCCCTCTAAGTGGCGGAGTCTTGAGAGCAAAAATTCTACTTTCTGAGCTACTGGCATTAAAGTTGTGAGCGAATGATTTGGCTACTGCATGAATTCGTTTGCTTTGGAGCCATCCATCCTGAGCTAAGACAAAAATGTGTGAGCCAGTGGCTAAAGAACTGTGAGCTATCTCACACTAACTCGCTTTGAGGGAACACTGAATGGACCCTATTGATATCACAAGAAATTAGTTATATGATCCACTCGCAAGAATGTCACTCCTTATGCAACAAATGCACTTCAGTGATTGATGTGCCATCTTATTATGATCTTTTGAGCCAGATCATTGATTTACGTAATACTAGGAGTAAGGCCCGTTGCAGCAATAAATGCAACGGGCCCTAGAAGAGGGCCTGGTGAGTGTGGCATCCTGGAGGAGTCATGTGCCCTGCTGTCCCATGCACCCGGCCGAGCACGAGGTGGACCACAGCCCCTGACCCACCTAAAGCCATGGAGGAGTGAGAGGCCAGCCATGTGCTGGCTCCTGCCAGGAGTCGCAGACAGTCGGTGGTGGGAGAGAAGGCAACCCACAGGGCCCCCTTTGCAAGATGCCGGTCACGGCCCCTGACCTATGTGGACTGATGGAGGTGTGGAGGACTGCGGGGCTGGTCGAAGCACCACAGAGCTCGCCAGCAGGGCACCAGGCTGTATGGCGGGGCAGGGGAGAAGGTGGCGAGAAGGCAGGGCACCGGGCGAGCAACCCCTGTTGGCTGCTGGAGCATGCGCCCTGTACGTTGCCTTGCAGCGTACTGGGTGGGACTTAGCCGACACATGGCAACACAGCCACCAATGGATGGCGAGACCGTGTGATCGACAGGTCTCCGGGCCAAAGGCTGTGGGGGTGCGTGGACATGAACAGTGCTTTATAATAAGGAGAGATACCAGCTACCTTGCTTTAACCAACTAAAACAAAGGAAGAATGATTCATTTGATTATGAATGCCAGACCCTCCTGAGAAAAATGAGAGCTTATCATAAGGAGTTTAGATTGAAGAAATCAGAATATACCTTAATGAGACTTAAGATAGTTAAGGAGAGCTGGAAACAACAATCAATAAGGAAAGGGCAACTTCAATGAAAAAAACTGAGAGCTCTGATATCCACTACTCACAATGAAAACAATAGGCAGTTCTGGCATATTGTGAACAACAATGTCAAGAATATTTGTTCCCTTTTGCATCTCTCAGGATATGGTTTACTTTTCCCAGCTGTTTTCATCGCAGGGACATAGCTAGATATATAGAAAATTTGATTGAGATTGGGGAACTGGAGCACTGGACACCAGTGTCAGTCAAGACCACTGAATACCTAATAAAGAACAGGAACTTGGGAAAAGCACCAGGAATGAATGGAATATCAATAGATTTATTACAATCAAACCCAAAGTGGTGGGCAGAAGCTTTGACCCCTCTCTTCTCCATAATAAATAACTCAACATTAGGGATGGGCAAGAACTGGGAAAATGGTGGTTCATGGTGGTTCATTTGATTACACGAAACACAAACCATGAACTTTCACAAACTTTTCCCTTTTCCCAAACTGGTTTGTGGTTCATTCAGTTTGTGAGTTCGGGAGGTGCTAGAACAGCCCCCTCACAAATTAGAGATGCCAAACTCACAGGGCATCTTCAGCAGGCTCTCGTCCACCTAGGGGTCTTTTCATAGAAAAAGAGCTGCAGGAGCTCATTAGCATAACTCATTAGCATATGTCACACCCCCTGACATCACCGGAAGTGTGTCAGAAGGCCACACCCCCTGAGATCGCCAGAAGCATGTCAGAAGGCCACACCCCCTGACATTGCCAGAAGTGTGTCAGAAGGCAACACCCACCACTCAGTCTCCACCCCAAAAATCTCCAAGGTATTCCCAGCTCAGAGCTGGTGAGCCTATCTGATGGCACACGTTGGGGAAAACAAGCAAACCACCCATGTCAGGTAAAGAGGGGGGATACCAGGATACCAGGTCAATATATTTTTATTTTGCTTGGCATTATGGCTGAGGTGCTTTTAGTGTTCCTTTTCTGTTTGACTGGCAGCCTTCCTCCCTGTTATAGTTGACTGTAGGTTTTATATCACTGCCATTTAGTGTTATTTTTGTCAGCCACAACAAGGTCACTTTCAGGGAGGAAAAGCAGGGTATCCATTTTTAAATAAATAATGTTGACAAGTCTGGATCCAGAACAGCAACAAAATCACATCCGCTAATTTTTGCCTAAACAAAACCCAATGATCTAGAGCTGTGGTCTTCAACCCAGAAGAGCAGGATGGTACGGTGATGTCACTCAGCAGCACAGATGAATCCTCTGGGGTGCCGACTGTTGGTTCATTTATCAGTAAAATAAACCTCTTGATGACTGTTTTTTGTTTCTTGTCCTTGGCCCTTTTGGTCTGTTGGTTACGGTCCAGCTACCCCTCTTCTTGCGACATGACTCTGATATCACATCCTTGCAGCTTACACGATCCCGGTTCTAGAAAGAGAAGAGATTGGATTTATACCCTGCCCTTCACTACCCAGAGGAGTCTCAGAGTGGCTTACAATCTCCTTTCCCTTCCCCTTCCCACAACAGATACCCTGTGAGGTAGGTGGGGCTGAGAGAGCTCTCTTGAGAACTGCCCTTGGGAGAACAGTTCTGACAGAACTTGTGACTGACCCAAGGTCACACCAGAGCTGCATGTGGAGGACTGGGGAATCAAACCCCATTCTCCCAGATTAGAGTCTGCACTCCTAAACACTACACCAAGACCACTGATCTTGAGAAACTGATGAAGAAGATCCCCAGCAGAAATGTCTGTCCCAACTCATTCAGCCCTGGGTTCACTATACATCATTTAGAGAATTACCCAACATGATGGGCCCTCAAAACAAATGCAGTTTTAGAAACAGCATTCATTGGCAAGAAGAAAGATAAGAAAGTCTCAAATGTGAAATAAATAAAAAAACATATATAAAAATAAATAAAATAAATTCTAGTTAAAAGTTCACATACTGAATTTTGACTTCAAACTTTTACTCAACTTTGAAGGAGATGGAGGTGCCAGACTTTGGAAATGTCATGAACTTCCTCTATCGTCCTTGGGGTCTTGGGCATCCAGTGATGAACAATCGATTTGAAGCAGCAACATCCCTGCATGCTTTCCCCTTTTTTTCAGCTCTTTTAAAGAAGGTTGCACAATCTGTTACAGGAGATCCAACAGTCATTACAAAAAGGGAAAGACAGCATACTTTGCTCTGGAACAGAGTGCACATAGAGAACAACTAACCTCAGCAGCACAGGGCTTTCTAACATTTAATCCTGTGACTAGACTCCTCCTCAGTTCTTTTTTGGGTCTTGCTTTGGGTTTCTGAAGCTGAATGATGACCCTGAAGCAACCATGTCTTTACAAACAATAATAACAATAACTCCCTCGCTGCCTCCTCCCCCCTGTCTTGGAAACCATTCCTAGGCCCCAATTTAAAAGAAATTGAGAATCAGGACTATGTGTGTGTGGCTGTACCTGGTATGTGGTTTCCTGAAACGTTTAATCTAAAAAAGATGAGAACGAAGAATTTTCCATTGAATTTTAAATGCTTGGGACTGAAACAACATCAAGGCATCTCTCTCTCTCTCTCTCTCTCTCTCTCTCTCTCTCTCTCTCTCTCTCTCTCTCTCTCTCTCTCTGGCATACACAAACACAGAGAGGGAAGGACAAATGCTCTCCGATTGATTGGCAGGGAGGAGATCCCCTTGATTGATCATTGGCTGTATTTTTCTATCATCCTTCAAAAGGCTTTTAAGCGTTTGGCCTCCCCAAAGGCAGGGAGCGAATAAGTCCTTCCTCTCCAAATTGCATCCTCTCACACCTGGGCTGAAAAGGGGTGAGCAGCCAGCGCCTAGGAGCCACCTCAGTCCCTTCCTCTCTTGTGTCAAAGCCGGGGGAAGTGAAATGGAGAAACTGTGGGGGGGGGTGGTCAGAGTCCCCTTCCTCCAAACAAATACTTTTCAAAATCTTTCCAATGTTTTCTGGAGACCTTCCAGATCGGTGGGGGAGGAAGAACATGACGAGGGATTGCAGCTCGGAATATTATTTGCAACGTGACCCAAGCAGAAAATCCCATTCTCTCCAAATGAATTACTCCCCAGTAAATTCCCATTGACCTGAAAAGGGTCCCTTGCAATCAGATTGATGACCAAAATGGTTTTTTTCCCCCAGGTAGCAAAGCATGCCAAAAATATAATTTTTAAAATGTAAAATGTTAGCAGTGCCCTTCAGCCTTGTTTCCTGAGCTAACTCGTAACTGCCCCGTTGCTGTCCAGAGACAGCAGAGATCTGTGGTTGCACTTTTTTCCCAGTCAAGAAAAAATTAAACTCCAAACAACAAAACAAAACCACCCATATTTTTGTCCTCCCCGAGAGGGGTCTGATCTTTAAAAAATTGTTTGTTTGAACTGTACCTAGCAAGAAAATTGGTTGCCAGTTTCCTGAAAGGGGGATGGGGTGGGTCTGACATCCCACTGAACCCGTAACCTGGACAAAGGATTTGGTTTCCTAGCAAGGGAAGCCCCAATCCGAAGTTCAACTGCTCCTTATTGCTCTTCCGACAGCGAGTTCGGGGGGGGAACGAATGATCAACAACCTTTTGAACAAAAACTTTCTCCGCAGGAAAAGTCTCTCATATCAAAACTAGTTAACACGACTTCCGGTCAACAGCATGGCAATGGCAGCCACTACTCCCGAGGCTTGGGAGAGTGGCTAGCACATCAGCGGTTTGGAGGGGGGCTACAGAAGTGGCCCCTCCACGGAACCCTGGGTAAGGGTTCCTAGCCAGAGGGCTTTTAAGGAGTTGCCTCTTCAGCAGCGGAATGCCGTGGAATTGAGGTGCTCCTTCGCCCTAACGGTCCTACCGCTGGTGGCCGAATGGCTTGAGCTAGGCTGACTGGGGCAAGCAGAGGAGATCGGGCGAGATGCAACAACTGAGGCGAGGCTGCAGGCAGCCGAGGATGAACGTGAGTTCAATGCAAGTGATTTAAGGAAGAAACAGCGAATTCCCTGCCCCTTTGTCTTACCGGTTTGGAGGGAGTTTCCCCCACACACACGAGCGGCAAATAGAAGAAAAAGGATGGGCGCAGGGAAAATAGAAAAGCTGTTTTGTTTTGAGAGACTTACCAGAGTGGATTTTACACATAAGCAAATTTCAGAGGTGGTGAAGGAACGGTTGGTTCCTGTAAACAATAATCCAAGATGTCGGGCATCAGGAAGAGAGTGGTGAAACCGAAACCTTCGAGCGGCCAGAGTCGTAGGCCGGAAGAGGAGGGACCAGATGTCATAAGACTACTAGCGGATACACTCAAGCCAGTCATAGATCAACTCGCTGGTATTAACCAGCAGTTAGCCGTTTTAAACCAGACAATGGCAGCGCAGCAGCTCCAAGTGGCGGAAACGGTTAAACAAATGGAGCAGGTGATTGCAGAAGTGAAGGAGATGCACTCCGAACACAGAAAGTTGAAGAAAAGAGTGGATCAAGTGGTGAATAAGCAAAACCATCAAGAACATAGGCTTTTGTCCTTGCAAATGGAAAAAGCCAATATGATCCTCAGATTTCAAGGGGTGCCAGAGTCTTCGAAGGAAGATTTAAAGAAGCTCCTTAGTGATCTTCTCGCACCAGTTGTAGGCTTAAAAGCGGAAGAAATTAAGCACGACATTGAAACAGCGTATAGGGTGTATTCAAATTACACCAAAAAGAATAGCCTACCTGGTGAAATATCAGTCAGATTTTCAAGAAGACAAACTAGGGATGCAATTTTATGAGCAACCTTGGCAGCTCCATTGAAAATGGGGAACGACAGTATCAAGGTTTTAAAGGACATACCATTTGAGATTCGTCAGAAGCGGAAAAGTTACAAGGACTTGATACTCTTTCTCCAAACCAACCAAATCGGATATAAATGGGTAGTCCCAGAAGGAGTGGTCTTTAAGATGAATGATAAGAGAGAGAAGATTGACTCTGTGTTTAAAGCCAAGGAATTTCTCAAACATCACCTAGGGACTAAAGAAGATGGCGAAACTGGTTCGAGTGGCTCTGTTCCCTCCGAGACGGACGAGGACCTGGCGGCAGAAGAAGGTGTTGATGCCCGAAAACCAGCTTATGCACTTAGGGACAGGAAACTTAAGTAAAGGCAGAAGGACTCTGAAATTGGCCTTTATGAAGCGAGTTTGAGAGATGCTCTGGAATACTCTCATAACAACTAATCAGCTAATTCTGAAATAGGGAAAGTTAGACAGGAACTCGCGGTATTCATGTATGCTAACTGTGTAGTACTAACAGAGATGCTAACGGTGTGGAAAGATCTCCTACTCTTGGGTTTTTAGTTTAGTGTGGGTTTGCTTTTCTTTTTTCCTTAGTGTTAGTTCCCCCTCCTTTTTTCTTTAGTTTGTAGTCTATATAAAATGCAAATAAATAAAAAATCCCCTTTGGGGGGGCCAAAAAAAAAAAGAAACTAGTTAACACAAGGGGAAAGACCCCCCCCCCCCAAAGCGTCAAGCTAGGATTCCCTTAATCCCTTTAATTAATCGACGGGGCTACTTCCTTACTCCAGAATAGCCCTGTTGATTAATTCCAGTGTGGAGTCTGTTGAAGAAAGAGACTTTGGTGTCAGTGCGAAGACAGCTGTCCCCTCACTCCACACCCACCCCCAATTCTATTTTCATTCTCTCCCCACTGCACCCAGACAAATGCCTTTGGGGGGTGTCCTCTCTTCTTTTTCCCCGGATTGTGTGATGGGGGGGTGTTTGGCTGCCCAGCTGTGATGCTTCCCACCCACTGGTCCTCTAAGCACCAGGCTTGCCCACCGCCCCTTACCTTGGAACTGGTGGCCCAGATATCGGTAACGGTGTATAAGCCAGGGGTAGAAAGTGGAGGGATCTCTTTGTTGCGAGCTGAAGAGCAGGTGTAGGGAGTGCACATGGGTGGCCAGGGCGTGGGACGGGGGCACGAGGTGGATGGGCACAGCAGCCAGGTTGGGCAGGTGCAAGATGGCCTTGGTGAAAACCAAGTCCGGGTTGGAGTAGACACTGCGACCGCCGGCGTAGAAGCCATTGAGGAAAGGGTTCATGGAGCTGGAGTTAGCGTAGCTGAGCACTGCCGGCCAGATGGGCTCCTCGGCTCGGGAAGCAGGCAAGGCAGAGCTGTCTTTGGCCACCAGTGACTCGATGGTGAAGCAGCACTTGGGGGTGGGCTGGAACATCCTGGACATTGGAGCCCACACGGCCCGGCTGCTCCTCCTCCTGCTGCTGCTCCTCCTGGGGGTCCAGGCAAGATGATGGGGGCGCTCCACCCATCTAGATCCATGGGGCAGCGCCTGGCCGGTGGGTGAGTGGGGGCGGCAGGCACACTGCCTGGCCACATAAAGGGGCCCACACCCGGGAAAGAGGTACACTCCGCCGCTGCCTCATGCAGCACCCTCGCCACCTCTCCTGGCTCGAACAAGGTAGGGATGGGGGCCTCGATCTTTCTCGGGGCGTGCAGCTTCATGCAGCTCGGGGAAGATTGAGGGCGGGGAAGCCTTGCCTGGGCCATGTGGCTGGAGGCAGCCAGGGACAGGGCAGGGAAGAAACCTCCTCACCATCCTGCTTCTTCCTCCTCTTGCATGAAATGAGGGCTGGAAAGAGGCAGCACTGGAAGCAGGGGGCAGGGCTTCATCATGTGCCCGCCCCCTGGACTTGTCACTCCCAGAGTGCCACTCCGGCGGGCTCCAGCCCCATTTGAGGCCTGCCTCCACCCACCCTCCAACTTTGGCAAAGATTGGATTTGGGATGTCTGAGTTATAGCCCCCCAAAGCAGGTGCCACCAGGAAAGCTCAGCTCTAGTCTCCCCTTAAATCAGACACACAGCAAGCAACTCTTCCTAACTCAGTCTCACATGATTACTAACTCTTGTCTCTTCCTGCTGCAAAGTGAAAGCAGCTGAGTCAGGGTGTGGTACATATACAATCTGCTCCCATAGAGCAGAATGGGAGTTCTGTGGTTGGCTCCCAGAGCTGTCAATCAAGCTGTGGACAACTGCTATGGGTGTTTCCAGGGCTCTCCTAGGAACTGGTTGAATCAGCACCAGGCTGTCTGGAGAACAAATTGCTCTAATGAACCAAACAAACCTCCACAGAAAAAGGTGGTTCATTTTTGGATTCAGGAACAATGTGACCAGATTAACTGGCTTGAAATGAGCCACGAACCGACCTGGTTCATGCTCGAACTGTGGTTCATTTCTCAGTTCATGCCGATCCCTATTCAAGGCTTGTTCTTTCTATCTGGAAAAAAGCTTTTGTAGTACCTATTTTTAAGAATAAAGAGAAGAGGCAGGACCGACAGGATTATTTCCAATTACCCTTTTCTCAGTTATAGGGAAACTATATGAAGCTTATATGAAGAATGGTGGAGGAGTCAGAAATTCTGACTGAGGAATAAGGTGGGTTTTGTCAAGGATGCTCTGCGATTGATCACTGCCTGGTTTTAGCCCATGATTAAGAAGTATGCTTTTTCAGTAAATAATCATCTATATATAGCCTTTATGGGCTTACACTCAGCATTTGATAGTATCTCTAGAACTAGACTATGGCGGAAGCTAAAGGAAACCACAATCAGTGGATGCCTGTGTATAGGAAAATACTTTCCTGGTTCCTTCCTGCTAGGCCCAAATGGTCTGGCTGCTGACATATCCCTGTGACTTTTGTCACCTGAGCAGATGGCCTGCACAGATGCCAAGCTGGATATCCATTTCAAAAGCCACTTTGGCACCTTTGAGGGGGAGACCAGACATTGAGACGTCTTCCCAAGCTGAGGACACAGATGTCCCAAGGCATCTACACATCAAAGCTCAAGCAGACGTGCCGTTACTGGTGTCAGCAATGACTGCACCTACATAGTTAGACACGCCTTTCCATCCTGTCATGATTGGGTAAATGGCCATGCTCAGTTATGACAGGAGAAGGAGAGGATTGTGATCACCCTGTGGGAAAAGGGACATAGTTCTCTTGGAAGGAGGGCCCCTTTCTGAGAGTTAGTTCCCTTTTGGATTACAAACCTGCAACATGGAATTTTACTAGTGGGCAGTGAAGTGGGACTTAATTGCCCACAGCCAACATGTGTTTCATCCTAAAGATTCCCTGGTTCCATAACACACATTGAATGACTATGAAATACCTCTATGTGTAGTCAGAGCTGGATAAGCTATAGGCCTTGTTCATTGCTTTCTAATCTTTGCAAGTCTGATTGTATGCATGCTTTGCTAAATAAAGATAATATGTAGATTAATATTATCTGAGTTTGAGTCCTGTATTGCGACTGGGGTCTAAGCCTAAATTCTGTGGCCTGGGGCCACTCAGCTGGTGTAGCTACCACTGTGAGTTAATTAAGTATTTGCAGCTCTGGCCTAGAGCTGATAAGTTGTTAATTCCCAGAAACCAGGCAGGAGGTGGGACCTCTTCTCCTTTCTGAGTTGGGAATGTCCTAAATGGGGTCCTGGTGGCAGACTACTGATTTAAGTGTTCCTGAAGCATGTAGGTCTTTGGTATCTCTCATTCCTGGAGGGGCGTGAGGGAGAAATAAGATCCTGCACATGCTGGCAGAGTATCAGGAATTGTGCCTCTCTTATCTCCTGGACTGGGGCTCTGAGAGGAACAAAACCTGTACAGCCTGCTATGGCTATTGACTAGATTATATCAAGGCACAGAAGTGAAAATCAGATGTAGCCCTGAAGGCCAGGCTACAGATTCTATCCCAACCTTTAAGGGTGTTCAACAAGGTTCTCTTCTATCCCCTTCTTTATTTAATCTATATATCATTGCTTTTGTCAAAGCAGTTTCGGGACCTACTCACCATGCACCTATGCTTCATAATCAAGATCTTTCAATTCTAATTTATGGTGATGATACTGCATTATTATCTTACACATCAATAGGTTTGAAACACGTTGGCTAGTTTTGGTTCCTACTGTGCTGATTAAGGTTTAACTATAAATGCTGAGAAATCAAAAGCAGTTGTCTTTGCAAGAGGATGTCAACCCAAGAAAAAGGACTGTAGGATGGCAAATTTCAACACTTAACAAAAAACAATGTTTAGATATTTAGGAATGATAGTCTCCCAAGATCTATCTTGGAAAAATCAATTCCAATTTATCTCATATAAGATAACATCATATTTTTTTCTCATGGAAGGAGGGAAGGTATTACCCAGCAGTTATAAGGACTTTTTTGGATAAAATTAATCAAATGATACTTTATAGCATTGGAGTGTGGGTAGAAGGTATATCCGAGACTACTGATTCCTTCTTATTAAAATTCCTGACAAGAATAACTATAGCTATTTGCCAAGAATTTGCAGTTCCTTCATTAGAATCAGTAGCTGGCTAGACATATTTAGACTCAGGATTAAGATTCTTTTTAAGTATAGATCTAAACTCCTTTTTAGAAGAGGAGGAGATCTCTTCCAGAGTAAATGGAAGAGGCTGGTCAATCAGAGACTGGAACAACTAGACTTTACTCCAACTTTACTATTCCTAACAGAAAGCAAGAAAAGTGGATTCCAAAGGGTCAAAAAGCAGCTGATGCTAGATTTCAGAAGCACAATTCAGCAAGCAAGAAGGGTGTATTCCCTTGCCTACAATGGACGATCCCCCAGCTATTTTAGCAGCATATTTAAAATCCATGGCAGTTCCCTGATATTGTGAGTTTTTTTGGCTGCTACATTGAATGCTGTATGAACCCCAGAAATGAAAGGCTGCTTTTTGAGAATTCCCTTTTCAGAATGCTGATGTTTCTGCAATATGGGGAAGATAGGTACCTTGGATTATCTAGTTATTGAATGTCCCAAATTCAATGAAGAGAGAGTACAATGGATTACCCCAATACTTGAGAAGAATGAGCTCACAAATATTAATCAGAGCCTTCCTTTTAATTTTCAAGGTCAGGACCCATATATCACCAGGTCACTGACATCCTGCCTTTTAGCAGCCCAGCATGAAGTTAAACTTTTGTGACTGGAGTGAGCTCCCCTCCCCCCATGTGATTAGGCTTTAGACTGTGGCCAAAAGAACTGTATCAGGAAAGGAAAGGGAAGGGAAGGGAAGGGAAGGGAAGGGAAGGGAAGGGAAGGAAAGGAAAGGAAAGGAAAGGAAAGGAAAGGAAAGGAAAGGAAAGGAAAGGAAAGGAAAGGAAAGGAAAGGAAAGGAAAGGAAAGGAAAGGAAAGGAAAATCCCATGCCTGACTCCTAGTTTTGGGTAGGAGTCTTAAAAATGGTTCGTTTGTTGGTTTAATTTGAACCATGATGTTTTGATTTTTTTTTAGGGACTGGGATGAATAATCTATGATGGAACATATTAGATTCCCAGTTGAAATTCAAGCATGGGAAAAATGTCTATATCAATATCTTTCTCCATTTGGACATCTTTTTTTTTTAGTAATGTTTCTTCATACTCTTTTCAAACACATCTTTTGTAAGGTGTTTTAAGTATCCCAGTTTGATTTTAAGTATCCCAGTTTCTGGACTGTCATTCTAAAATGTAAGTTTCTTGGTGAAAAAGAAATGTACTGACAAAACTCAGGCTCAAGAGCAAGAAAAGCCTGTAAATGTTGATGAAAATTTGTTTATTTATGTATTTATTTAAAAATATATACATTGCCTCTCCAAAGACTGCTCCAATCAATGCCAAACCTTTGGTGGCTGTTTGGAAATAAAAGTCACTGCAATAAAATTCTCACTGCAAAATATTGACAGTAAGAACATACCCAAACCAATTGTGCAATGAACTGGGCTGATTTCTAAAAAAGTGAAACTGGTTAATTTCTTTTAAAAAAACAAGAAAGAATCATATTGCGACATCCATCATGAGGGAGAAGGAGATTCAGTTTATGTGACAGAAATAAGGTTCACTGCTAATCTGAAATTGTCCTTTCTATCTCTTCTGTCAGTGGAGCTATGCTGATGGAAGAGGGAAAGAAAAATTTCATTCCCTTTCCGCTCTCTACTGAAACCTCCTGATGTACATGGCTGCAGCCTCAAGAATAAACTTTTCCAAGGTCAGAAAGGACTGCTGAGAGAAGAGCACAGGAAAGATCCTTAATCCATGTGTCATACATTGCTATATCCAACCCCTTATATTTAAACAAATAATTATTAGTTTGATAGTCACATTATCAGAATCCTTATGGATGGCTTGGAATTCTCACTGCTAAATTATAGACCGCCATTAATGTTATGATTAAGTTACAGATTACCTTTCTTGAATAACTGAATAAAACTTTAAAGAGGTGTTTCTCCCAAGGATGGCTGCCTATATCTACGGCTGCCCCCCACAGGAGAAGTATATACCCATAGGCGTCAACTACAGGGGTGGCCTCCGAAGCTCACCCCCCAGAATTTTCCAAGGGTGAATGAGCCCCCCTCCCCGGGCACCAGTGCCAGTTCAAAACTCTTCTGCAGCTTGCTCTGAGCTGTTTCTAGCATCGCAGCCCCTGTTCTCCAGTGTCTCCTATTTCCTGCTTAGGAAGAGGAGAGAGATAATGGGAAGCATGCATGAGGTTGTGATGCAAATCTGAAGTAATTATGGAAATTGCAAATTGCTACGCTCATTCAACTGCAAAGATTGTTTGCTTTTGCTGTGGAACCTCCCTTGAAACCAGCTTAGATGCTCCTTCCCTTTCCTGCTGGCAAAGGAAGCCTCGAGGGCACAAGTAGAGCTGCTTAAAGAGATCATCTTTGTCTTTTTCACTCCCGCCCTTGTTGTTATTGCTCGTGTCCTCCTGTGAGTTACATTTTGGCTTTATGGGTAGGTGACTCAGAGGTGATGAAAAGCTGCTTGGGTTTCTCTCAGTGCACACCCTGCCAATAAAAGGGGCACTGTGGAAGGTAACTCTCAGGTAGTAAGGCAGAGGGTTCAGCCTCAAGAGGGCTTGTGGCTTTGCATTTATTTATTTTTTTGGCCCCCTGAAGGGGATTTTTTATTGCATTTTCTAAAAAAACTACAGAAAAAGGGAAGGGTATTAAAACACACTACAAGAAAGGGAGATAGAAAAGAAAATCCAAGGTATGGTGATCATATACAATGCTTACAAACATGGCATTAAGAAGAACTTTCAGTTATTAAACTTGAAGGTGGCAGTTAGATCCATCGCTTATAGAAGCTCTAGCTCATACAGACTGTTTGGAGTATACCTCTGAAATACACTTTTATGCAAACATCAGGCATCCTCATCATTTAAAATACAATAGTTTCTGCCCATCTGGCTATTATATTCCATCCAATAACCAACCATTACCTGCAATCCTCCCAACATCCAAAATTATTTAAGTGAAATTACTAAATACGTCAAAATTAGGCTTGAATATCCTTCTTCTAAAAGCTCACTCCATTTATACTCTTATTAAAAAGAAAGAAAGAACCTAAGTAGGCATCAAGTAACATCCCCTTCACCTCTTCCATTTAAAATACTACTCTAAATTGGTAAAATACATTTAAATTTCATTTGCACAATCATCATCAATCATCCATCTTTTCTATGTGAACCCTTCACCCCTATTTTATCCATACCTCCCCCCTTTAACCAAAAGCATTAACTGCAAAAATTATTCACTGGAGAATACTCTTCTCTCGATCTTCTTCAGCTCACAGTCCATATCATTGATATCTTCTAAAAATCCGCTATCTCCTGAACAACGAACCCACGTATCCACCTTTCACCCAACATTTCATTAGCTCTGTCCCCCCCATTAAAATGCCTAGTCACTTTATTTTTCGCTGTGTCAAGGGAGGACGTAGCTGCCATGCTGCCCCGCCAGTCTTTCTCAGTAGGGTTTATTGTTCAGTTAAACTTTCGACTTCCTGAAGAGGATTCAGTTTTGTTTTAATTCTTTTGATGCAACAAGCACCATCTTCAGAGGGGTCTGTTTATCTTCCAAATTGCCAGGGTCCCATAAATCCATCAACTCCTTCTCACAGTCACCACTCACGGAGATGTTTAGAGTTTCTTTAAAAAGGAAGAGGACTATTTCCAATGCCTAAAGAGGTTGTTTTCAGATGTTTACATAGTAACCTTGTCTTTCAAGGGTTTTTTTCCCCCCACGCTCTGTCTGCTAGAGGAAAGTTCTGCTGCGTTTATAGGTGCCATTCATAAGAGCACTTCAACACTTGTAAGTTTTTCCTTTCAATCCTTTCTCTCTTTTCACTCTACCCCCCTTAAAAGCTTTATTTTAACATTGTTATACGGGGGGAGGGAATTCCCTTTCCCCTCCGCTTCTTTTTTTTTTTTTTTTTTGAGGAGGGGGTAGACTTTGCTTCACTCTGACTCTTACTGTGATGCTAACAGTCTTTAAAAAGAAAACTTGCCATGTCTAGCCAGCCAGTTGACATAGATTTTCAAATACTGTTTTTAAAGTCCCGAATGTTTCCTTATCTATGGCTGAGTACAGACTGGCAGTTTGCCCCGGTAGCCAGTCGTAGCAAAAAACCCCCGGATTAAACTATACCGGGTTTTCCTGTCCACACAGTGGGGGCCGCTGCTGGAAGATACGGGACGGAGGCGCGCGGGAGCGTTTAGACTGCCGCACCAGAGGCGTGCTATATTTGCCGTTTCCCCATTAATGCGGCTGTGGGTGTATGGGTGTATGTGCGCATTTTGCCAATTTTTTTTTTTTTGCCCTGCAACACCGGCACCACATTGGGCAGTGGAGCAGAGCGCAGCCAATCACACCGCTGCTGCCTCATGCCCAACGCAGGTTGCTCCTGGCTTTTCGGCTGCGCGTTCAGACTCCCCGGAAGCGGAGAAACGCGCGACACATGCGGACTTTCGGATTTGCTACGGCTTTTATCAGGTGTTTTTTTAATCCGTCAGTGAAGCGCAACAGCACCGGTTGGCTACGGGTGGGGGACGCCAGGCAGATGTGCCTGTGTGAACGTCCCATTTACTCCGGGATTGAATCGTCGTTGGCCCAGGTCCCTTCCCGGGGCAAATTGCCAGTCTGAACTCAGCCTATTACTCGGTTCTTAAATCTCAGCACTCCTCCATCACAGTCCCTTCAAACTCCATTTATCCAGTAGTAATTAATCTCCTTTATCTGGTCATCCCGGGGGGGGGGTCCATAGTTACCTCTCCCCCATGCTTACAGGGATAAACTTCACCTCCCTCTGATCCTTTATACGTTTTACTTACCCTTCTTCAGTTACTTCATGGATTCAGCCAGTCGCTTAATTAGAACTTGATCAACATTGCTTGGTCCAGTAAGTGAAGCCTTGGCCAATACTGGAACACAGCAGAGAGACTGTTGGGGCAAAAGGACGCCCCACCCCCAGGCTAGAAGCCGGGGTGGTGGTGAACCTCAGCACCCCCTGACTCAGGGCTCATTCCACGAGCCCTGGAGGAATGCGTACAATTGCACCCCCTCTCTACCTGCTGGTTTGCAGTCCATGTCCCCGAGAGCCAGGAGAAACGGCTGCCATCAGCCTGCCAAACCAGAAATCGAGTCCGTGGCTTTGCATTTTTAAAGTATAGAACTTTTTGGTTCCAAATGGAGGTTTGAATCAAACAACTGTTTCCCCCTTTCTGTTCCCATCCCTCTTTAAAGCTTTTTTAATTCTATGGATTTTATTGCATTGGTTTTGTATGGGCTGTTGCCTGTAGTGTGTGTGTGTATATAAAACCATGCAAAAAGGTAATTTTACTACTAAGATATCATTGAGAAGAGAATCTCCGTGATCAGAGGCAGTGTACTGCTGGTTGCTGGACATGGGGGTGGAGAATGAAAAGTAGAGTTGTGCTTGTGAGACCTTCCTATGGCATCTGCTTGCATATTAGTGGGGACAGAATTTAAAGCTAAGTGGACTATTCATTTGGTCCTGCAAGGCTGTGTTTGCTTTCAAGTTTCTTTCTTCCTAGTGATGTAGAATTACCAGGTGTGTGTTTGTGTGTGCATGTGAATGTTTATTTCACAAAACTTTAATGTGATCTGTCTTCTAGACAGTTGCTAAAAAGTAGACAGGACGTTTACAAACATGACCATCCAATTCTATGTCGGGTTGCCACCCTCCAGGTACCACCTGGAGATCTCCTGCTATTACAATTGATCTCCCTGCGACCAAGATCACTTCCCCTGGAGGAAATGGCTGCTTTGGAGGGTGGACCCTATGGCATTCTACCCTGCTGAGGTCCCTCCCCTCCCCAACCCCTGCTCTCCCCATACTCCCTACCGCAAATCTCCAGGTATTTTCACACCCAGAGCAGGCAGCCCTAATTCTGTGTATTTATGGTATGTGTTCTGATGAAAAGTATGTATGATCCATTTTCTGACTTGGCTATGAGAGTTCCAAATAGTATGTTATGCATCACACAGGGGTATGCAAGATGAAGCTGTATCACCGGAGAATTGGCTCCTTTTTGCTACCAAAGAGTATTGTGGATTGCTCAAGTTTGCCTGCTGCTTTATTCATTTTAAGACCAATTTTGCCTGCTGCATCTTTTAAGACCAATTTTTAATTGCATGTAAGAGACAGCATATGGTGGAATGCTTTACTCTTAAAGGAACTCTTAAAAGAACATTCAGTAATAAAGGTTACACATCTGTTACAGTGTGAAGCTGTAACCTCTGTTGAGCCTTATTAGATCTCTGACTGTATCAAATAAATTACTGTTCTACTAACTGACATTCTGTACTATCCATCTGAATATGGCATTTGGATGATAGCTACTCTGAGGTCTCTCAGAGTAGGCTCCCCTAAATTTCTGGGGAGTCCTTCCTAAATCCCACATGGCTCCTTCTCCATAGATAGTGACAATGGCCTGTGATGTCATTGTGTCCTCCCTATGATGTCACTAGGCCTCGGTTCTTTTAAGGACCTAGCATAGCCTCTGGCCCAGTCCCGGCCCAGCCCCAGCCCCCCCTGAAACTGGGAAGTTTATGCCCTTATGTTTCGGATTCACTTACTCGCAAGTAAGATGGGGTAACTTCCAGCATGTTCCCTTTGGTTTAAAATCATGACACTGGAAAGGGGCTGTAGCAGAAAAAAATATTAACTCCTGAACTATGATTTAGCTTTCATTCCCAAAAAGGTTAGGCTGCTTTAAGGACAGGGAGAAAAAGAAAGAAGTAATTCAGTCTCACCTTCTTGCCTGCTTGCATTAAAACTCCAGGGTCTTGCCTGCCTTTTGACTCAATTGGTCCCTTGGCATGGCTACGTACTTGAGCAAATAGGAAATATAATGAGAAACTGGCTTCCTCATGGTATTTCCAATTGGAAATAACACAAGGAAAAAAATGCTTTATCACATTATTCCCAAATGGAAATCCTCTAAGAAAACTTGTTTCTCATAACATTTCCTGTTTGCTTAAAGAGAGGGATATATGACAAGGAGCCTTTTCAATATGTATCGCTGCTATGGGTGAGTAACTCAGTCCACTAGTCTTGTAGTGGTGGCGGGTGTGTAGAGGGTGCTAAATAAATACTTGTGTAAATTAAAAGTAATCAAAGGACCAGGTGGCACAATGGTTTTGTTCACTGCCCTTTCTTCTTCCACAAATCTAGCGTTAGAAGCACATCTGGGTTGGATCACAGCATCAACAAAATGAATTTGGTAGTTGGGAATCCCCGTGGATGCTGGTGCAAACACTCTGGTTGCCAGGAGATATTCATGAAAAAATGCTTTATGAAAAGAGTGTGGCAAGAAAATCTAGGCCCAGCCCTGGCTCCCATAGTGCCACATAGCTAAAATTCTTCGTAGTATGTGAAGCAATCACATTCAAACTTCCTAATCCCCTTTTTAGGGATCTATCTGAACTATGAACCCATACAAATCTGAAGAAAAAAAATCCCACAGGATGACAACTAAGTCTAAGTCTCACCCTCTGTGACCTAAAAATGCACCCAACTCTGCCCTGTAGCTGTGCATGGATGAGAGCGTTTAGCCACACTGTACAAGCTGTCTAGTACAGGAATAAATAGCACCCCCCTGAAAGAATAAATGGTCCTCATTCCTATTTGAGAGCTGAAGTTTCAAAACAGGAAAACTAGCTTAACTAGTCATAATATCTAAGGTCATAATGTATAAGGGCAATAAAAAGCACTTCCTGCAGTTTGTTTTTATCCATATATACTCAGTCATATTGCATGGGAATGGGCTGAGGCATTTTTTTAGTCTGATACCCTAACTACTAAACTACACACCAAATGGTGGTGGCAGGTGTGTAGTGTACTAGTTAGGGTATCAGACTAGGATGTGGAAGACTCAGGGTCAAATCCTCATCCTGCTACGGGTGACCTTGAGCCAGTCAAACTTGCTCACACAAAGTGGAGGAGGGGAGAATGATGTCATAACCCAATTTGGGACCTCATTGAATAGAAATTTTTTTGGTTAAATCAGGGGTCCTGAACATGGTACCTGTGGGTGCCATGCTGTCCACCAACATGTTTCCTGGTGCTTTTAAATGTTTTTTAGAAAGTAAGTGGGGTCAGGTGGGGCTTTTGCCCAGATAGACTTCCGTTTGGCTGTTGGAGATTTGATTGGCTATGCAGATACTTTAAAATGATGCTTTGGCAGCAATTGCCACCACAGCTGTGATAGAAGGTAAGCTGTGGGAGCCATTTTGTGTTTGGCTTCACCTCCTGTGGCAGGCATTTTGTGGCTGCACTCACCCTACTGTATCAGAATTTCAAAGGTGCCCACAGGCTCACAAATGTTGAGGACCCCAAGTAAGATATTTATATACCCTACTTTTCTCCCCAATGTGGACCCAAAGTGGGTTATGTCATAATTTCCCCCTTCTCCATTTTGTTGATGTAGGCTTAAACTTGGAGAACACAGAGGAATGGAGTTCCAGAGCATAAGAGTTATTTATTTAGTTAGCTATTTATATACCCTATTTAATTCTCATGCTCTGGAATAGGGATGGGCACGAACCAGGAAAATGGAGGTTCGTCCCAGTTTGTGGTTCCTGTGGTATCATGAACCATGAACCTTCTCGAACCTTCCCACTTAACAAACTAGTTCATGGTTTGTGAGGTTCGTGATGTGGTAGAACCGCCCACTTTGAGCTACAGATGCCAAACTCGCCATGAGTATCCTGCTGACTCTCCTCTACCTGCCCTCCAAGGTTGGCAAAGATTGGATTTCGGGGAGCTGAGTTACATCCCTCCAAAGCAGGTGCCCCCCAGAAAGTGTTCTCTAGGGAAATCAAAGCTGCAGATTCAGGACTGTGTCAAATGGACCTCCCCTGCAAGCTAGAGGCATCAAATTCACAGAGGACCTCCCTGAGATGCCCCTATACCTGGTCTCCAGGTTTGGTGAGGATTGGCTATGGGGGGCCAAGTAGCCTCCCCAAAGCAGGTGTCCCCAGGAAAGTGCTCTCTGGGGGAATCACAGCCACAGGTTCAGGAGTGTGTCTGCATGCTAGAGGTATCAAACTTGCAGGGGATCTCCCTGAACTGTCCCTGTTTGGTGAAGATTGGCTGGTGGGGGGACAAATACTAGCCCCCAAAGCAGGTGCCCCCAGGAAAGTGGTCTCTGGGGAAATCACAGTCGACCCTTCTTTCAGTGCCTGGGAGGTGGTGACCTGCCCACCTCCTTGTTGGGGACTGGGTTTTGGGAGTTGGCCCACCACACCCCCTCAGGCCTGGGAGTTGGTCACCCAGTTCTGAAAATGTATTCTGGAGGTGGCCAACCATTCCCTCTGGCCCAGAGGTGGTCACCCAACCACCTCTTTGTTGGGGACATGGATTCTGGGGGTGACCAACCCTTCCCTTTGTGACTGGCAGGAAGTCACCCACCCGCCTCCTCATTGGGGACTGGGTTTTGGGGGGTGGCCTGCCACACTTCCCCTCAGGCCTGGGAGGTGGTTACACAGTTATGACGATGGATTCTGGGGATGGCCAACCCTTCCCCTTTGGCCCAAGAGGTTGTCACCCGCCAATGTCCTCATTGAGGACTGGGTTTTGGGGGTAGCACACCACACTCTGCCTTGGGCCTGGGAGATGCTCACCCAGTTGTGAAGATGAATTCTGGGGGTGGTCAACCCTGCTCCTCTGGCCTTGGAGGTGGTCACCCACTTGCCCCTTCATTGGGTACATGGATTCGGGGGGGTCCCCTGTGCATCTCCTCATTGGGGACATGAATTTTGGGGTGGCCTACCCTTCCCCTTGCACCCAGGAGGCAGTCACCCACCCATTGTTGCTGCAGATGGGGCAACATTGGGTGCAGTCAAACAAGCTTGCTTGTATGGGTGGATGTTTGACAAGGTAGAGTTTTGCATAGGTGGATGTCAGTCCACAAAGTAGGTGTTGTGCTATGAGGCAGATCTTGGTTCATGAGGTAGGTGCTGTGTTCTGAGGTAGGTCTTGGTTCATGAGGTAGGTGTTGTGCTTTGAGGTAGATCTTGGTTCATGAGGTGGGTGTTGAACTATGATATAGGTCTTGTTTCATGAGCTGGGGACAGGTGTTAAAAAAAACTCCCACTGAGGGGGACTGTGTGGGCTCTCAGCCAAGGAACCCACTGGCTAAGCACCTCTGCCTGGCTATAGCACAGGGACTGGTGTGACAGAGCCCTGACCCTGGCAGGCACCACCCCAGCTGGGGACAGGTGTGCAAAACTCCCACTGAAGGGGAGGTTTTGTATGTGGATGTGTGGGTCCTCAGCTGAGGAACCCACTGGCTGAGCATCTTTGCCTGGCTGTAGCAGAGGCACAGGTGGTGACTCAGAGCCCTGAGCCCACTAGACTCCACCCCAGCCAGGGGGTAGGTGTTAAAAAAAACTCCCACTGAATGGGAGCTTTTGTGTGTGTGGGTTCTCAACCAAGGAACCCACTGGCTGAGCCCCTCTGCCTGGCTGTAACAGAGGGACAGGTGGTGGCTCACTCACAGCCCCAAGTAAGCAGGCACTAAACACACCACACCCCAGTGTTTTCACACTGAGGAATGACCTTCAGTTTCCTTTCCTTTTCTCTCTTGCTCTTACTTCTTTTCTGCCTAATTGCCTCCTTCCAAGTAAAATGAGCTCTGTGTGAGCTGGGGGTATATATCCATTCTGTTCCCATACAGCTGCAACAAAGCTCTCTTGTTGGCAGCCAGAGTTGCCTGTCCAGCTTTGGGGACCCACTATATGTTTCCAGGGCTGCAGAAGGGCTGCAGAAGTCCACCCCCCATTGCCTTGACAATTCATCAGCACCAGTGTGTCTGCCTCACAAAGCATCAGGTCCATAGCTACAGTGGGAGCTCCTGGGGCTCGGCCCCCCAAACTTCCTGCCAAGGCCCCACAATTTTGTATCTACCCCAGGCCCCCTGATTCTCTGTGCCACCCAGAGGACTCCCCACTGGAGCTGGCAGTGGCACGGGGCTCCTAAAGGAGAATCAGGTCATGGGACAGCAGCCACAGGAGCAGCCCAGGAGCAGTGGCAAAGCTGAGTGCACTGTGGCTAGGCAGGAAGCCAGGAGCCAGAGCCATGACAGGCTATTGAAGCCTCTGGAGTGCCCAGGAGAAACACTTCTCTCTATCTGTGTTCCCCACTCCATGCATGGGCCATGGAGGCAGCAAGAGCTGGGCTGCAGGGGGCTGGCACTGAGGAGCCAAGAGTGGAGCAGGATATCCATGTCACATGCACCCTTCTGTAGCCACCAGGGAACGCACTACAGACCCACCTGCACCTGTCCTGGCCAGGAGGCAGAAGGAGAGAGGCACAGGAGGAGAGAGGTACAGGCTGGCGGGGGGTACTCCAGGATCAGACTGCAAATGGGGGAAGAAGAGGGCCCCCAACCCAGTGGCCCCAGACAGACCAGGGGTGTGGCAGCCATGGGGGGGAGGAAGAGTGAGCATTGCTTTATTCCACTGGAGCCAGGCATACCCTTCCCTTCAGCCACCAAATGGGAAGACCAGCTGGGGCAGAGGCTAGCCAGTCTACATGAGTTTTTAAATTGTATTTTTAATTTAATGCCCTCTGACTTTTTAAAAGGCCCCTCAAATTAAGAAATCCTGGTTACAGGTTGCAAAGCATCACAATGAATCTCACATGAAAAACAGGGTGGTTTGTGAGAGTGGCAGTCTCATGATCTGAGGACTCACAAACCATGAACTGGCCAAATTTGTGATAAAATTAGATTTGTGGGAAGGTTTGTGCAATATTGGCAGCAGAACCTGTTCCACTGCAGCAGTACAAACTCAACAGGTCAAGCCAGAGAATCTCTGCAGTAGAAACTGAAGGGGGGGGGCATTTTTGCAAGCCCAGCAGAACCAGTGCAATGTGCCCAGCAATGTTCCCTCTAAGCTGTGGAGTCTTGTGAGCAAAAATTCTACTTTGTGAGCTGCAGGCATTAAAGTTGTGAGCAATTTGGCTACTGCATAAATTAGTTTGCTCTGGAACCATCCTTCCTGTGCTAAGACAAAAATGTGTGAGCTGGAGGCTAAAAATCTCTGAGCTGGCTCACACTAACTCAGCTTAGAGGGGATACTGGTGTCCAGTAGAACCAGTTCCACTGTGGCAGTGCAAACCCAAGAGGACTAAGGTCAAGCCAGAGAATCTCTGCAGTAGAAACTGAAGGTGGTGGGCATTTTTGCAAGCCCAGCAGAAACAGTGTAATGTACAGATTGCTCAGAAGAACACAGTACCACTGGAGCAATGCAAGTAAAAGAGGACTAATGTCAAACCAGAGAATCTCTGCAGTACAAACTGAAGGGGGGACATTGTTTCAAGCCCAGCACAACCAGTTCAGTGTACAAAATGTCCAGCAGAACCCAGTGCCACTGTGGCACTGCAAGCTTAAAGGAACTGATCTCAAAGAAGAATCACAAGAAATCCAAGTGGGGGGTGATTTTGCATGCCCAGCACAACCATAGAATGCCCAGCAGAACTCAGTGCCAATTAGGTTTGGGGCTCGTCAACAGCAGACGTGAGTCGTTTGAGCTCTGCGTTACTGCTGATTTCCTACAGCTTTCTAAGGGTCCTTCCAACACCGCCACAGAAGAACTCTCACAGGGAGAACTCCTAAGCATAAAGCTTGTCCAGCAAGCCAAGAGGGGAAGACAACCCCTCTTGGTTTGCCTGTTTTTGGGACTGCTTTCAAGAGGAAAGCTGCTACAGGATGCTCGACCAGATGCTGAGCACAAGCTGAACCCTGCTGAACCAACGGAGTCTAATAATAATTATGCAAGAAAGGAACTCTTCAACAAAGCTGAGTATCATTTTCTTTTCCTCTTTAAGCTAAGATAACATACATAGGACCATTAATGTAACATAACTTCCCAGGGCAACATTGGTTAAAAGGGAAAATAAGGGGGGGGGTTCCCCTTTAAGATGGCCAGTAAGTGAAACTACAAGCAGCTGAACAAATATAGGGAGGACAGTTTTTAGCTTATACCCTAAAGATCCAGAATTAAAAAAAAAGGAGGGGAGGGCTTCTGGTGGCGGGAAAACAACATGGCCACCTGATCCTGTCGCTCTGATTGACTTCCCCCTTCTCTCACCCATTACAGCAATCATTCGCAAGTATTTTGTTCAAACTATACGGGGATTGAAATAAAATCATCTGGGCAACCAAACCAGCATAAAATTAAGAAAATCCAGACAACCCTCACCTTCCAGCAGACGACAGTAAACCAGAGTCTTCAACTGGCATTTACAAACAAAATGGCATCTGGTTCTGAGGAAAAGATTAACCCGACGGCCCCAGTAACCTATGCAGCCCTAATGAATGCCCTGACTAATATGGAGAAATCAGTCTTGGAAAATCTCTCCTCACTTATTAAGCCTTTCTTTTTTATTTTTTTTAATTAATTTTTATATAGTTTTTAGTAGGTATTCTATATTGTCTTTTAACCCATACATTCCATAGCAGTTTATATCCCTTCTCCCTCCCTCCTCCCCACTCTGCTATTCCAATGCGTTAGTCCTTTATTCCCAGCCACGGGCACAAAGTCAAAATCTTGCACTGAATGTCCTTTCTTCCTTCTGTTGGTAGCCACTCCAGGTAGGTCTTCCATTTCGCCCTGATTTCTGTAGTCCTGTCTTCCCATCTGGTCTTCCTATTCACTCAATTATGTCCGACTGTACGTAATCAAACAAATAATTATGTCAGATTTCTACTGCCCACTTACTCTTGTCCTTCCAACCCAGAGCAATCACTGCTTTGCTTGCTAGTATCATTGCTTTAAATATAGCTTGGTTCTCTTTACTTACTACTGGGTTCCCTATTGTGCCCATTAACATTAAATTAAAGTTAATGGTCAGTGAAACTTTGCATATTTTCCTTATGATTTGTAGTATTTTGGTCCAAAAGGCCCTGACCTCTGGGCATTCCCACCACATATGGGAAAACCATCCTTTAGCCTGTTTACAATGCCAACACCTAGGGCTCATTTCTGGGATCACATTTGCTATTTGCGCTGGTGTTTTGTACCATTTTGTAAAGAATTTATGCTCCATTTCATTAAATTTGATCACCTTAATTTCCTCTATTCCTTCCATTATTTTACTTGCCAAATTTTCTGATATCTGACCTTCTTTGGTCCAAGTGTTTTGCAAGTAAGATATTGTCGTGTCTATATTTCCTGTAGATTTTCCCTGCTAGGCCCTGTTTTGATTTTTGCATCCCTTTATATAGTTCTTCTATTGGTTCCTCTATCCATATTTTCTCTTTTTCCTTAATTTTATTAACCATACTATATAGGCCTGTTATTTTTAGCCAGTGTTGGTTACCTACCTCTTCCACTATCTCGTGTACCAGTTTTAAGTTACGTCCTCTAAACATGTCTTCCAGTCTATAATAGCCTTTAATTTTAAGACTTTCCCACCATTTATTTCCTTTTATTTCGCTGTATATTGCCTCTAATGGTGTCCATCTTGAGTTTCTTCTTAGCCATAACGGTTGCCACTTACTCTAAGATTTTAATGCTGAATGCCTGGGGCCTTTAATTAGTTTGAGGTCTTTTTTTGTGACTTTGGAGAATATCCCAAATCTTTCTATATTATTGTTAATCTCATTCTCCAATCTAACCCATTTTTGCTCCTCCCCTTCACCTATCTCTAATAGCGACTTTATTTGAAGGGCTTCATAATAACTATTCAGCTCTGGGACCCCCCATCCCAGCTCCGCTTTGAGACCATGTACCAACCTTTTTTGAATTCTACCCTTTTTACTGCCAAATATCCACTCTCTAAATGCTCTATTCCATTGTTCTAACCTTTTGTTGTGGACTTCTAGTGTTATCATCTGGAATAGATATGTTAATTTAGGTAACCAGAACATTTTAACACTCCTAATTCTAGTAGATATACCTAGAGTTTTGTTTTTCCACTTCCTCATTTCATTCTTTATTTTCTTCCATATTGTGTTATAGTTCATTGCCGAAATTCTATCAATCTTCTTTTGTAACAATTTGCCTAAGTATTTGAACTTTTTAGTGCACATTCCAATATTTGTACTTTTGTTTATTTCTCCCCCCCCCCTCTTTATTCACATTGAGATACATGATTTCTGATTTGGCCATTTTAACCTTTAAACCTGAACTGCATTCAAAGTCCTCTAAAATAATTTTTACTTCTTTCATTGCTTCTTTGGGGTTTGTCATAACAACTATAATGTCGTCTGCAAATAAATTAATTTTTATTTCTTCTTTCTTTACCTTATAAACTTCTATCCTTACACAGTTTCTTATCCTTTCGGCTAGTTGCTCTATTGCTATAATAAATAGGACCGGTGAGAGCAGGCATCCCTGGTGGACCCCTCTCTGAATCTGAAAAGTTTGTGATTTAACATTATTAACCTTTACCACTGCTGTTCCCTCTCTCTATATCTCCTGAATTGCTCTTATATAATTATCTCCTATCTCATGCTTTCTCATAATCTGCCACAAATATTCCTGGGAGAGGGTGTCAAAGACTTTATAGACATCCAATTTTAGAAGACCTAACTTTTTTTTTTACCATGTTGTAATACATTTATTATATTCCTAATAGGGTGGGCTATGTTCCTGTCCTTTACAAATCCATATTGGACTTCTTTTATTATTTTAGGACTAAACTTCTTTAATCTATTTGCCAGAATTTTTGCAAAGATCTTGTAGTCTTGGTTAAGGAGGCTTATAGGTCTGTATTTGGTTTCAAAATTACTATTATTTCTGTTTGTCTCCATGTATCTGGGGCTTTTCCCCCCTTTAAAATTTCATTGAACATCATTTGGAGTTCTGGGGCAAGGATATCTACCATTTCCTTATAAAATTCACTTGTGAACCCATCCAGCCCAGGGGATTTTTCCTTTCTCAATTCTTTAATTACATCCTTTATCTCTAGTATTGTGATTTCCTCTTGTAATTTGGCTTGCTCGTTGTCCTTCAGTGTTGTTTTTACTTCTTCTACAAAGTCTGTTGTGTCCCTTTTCTTATATAATTTTTTATAGAAAGACATGAACGCCTTGCTTATTTCTATGGGATGTTGAGATTTTTGACCATTTACCCTTATACTTTTTACCCTTTGTCTTTCCTTCCTGTTTTTCAGGTAATTTGCTAGTCTTTTTGCTGAATTAATACTATTTCTTTGAAATTTGTTTCTCACCATGACTTCCCTTTTCCATAGTGTTGCTGAGTCTAAGTCCTCCAATTGTTTTTAATTACTGATATTTGGTTCTGTATCGTAGGATTGTATTTTTGCATTAGTTTACTTTGCAGCCTCCCCAATTCTTGGATTTTGGCCTGTCTTCCTAGGTGCCACTCCTATTTTATATTCTTTTCTTTTTTAATACAATGCCCCCTTATCACTGCCTTTGCAGCATCCCACAGGATATTGGTGGGTACTGTTCCTCTATTTTCCTCAAAGTATAGCTTTATCTGCTCAGACATGTATTGTCTACCCCTTTCTGTGGCCATTATTAGGTTATTATATCTCCATGTTCTGATTATTGGTTGCTGGGTGGATTCTATTTCAACGCTTATTGGATCATGGTCAGAAATCCATATTGGGTGAGTTGTAATTCCTTTAATCATCATATTACTGTTCTTTTCTAAAATTATATAATCTATACATGATGCTGTTTTATGCCTACTAGAAATGTGTGTGGGTTTGGGATGGTTCCCCACAGACTCATGTGCCTCTATTAGGCCCCAATTTCCCAACTTGATTGATTTATCTTTTGTTATGTCTATATTTAGGTCTCCTGTTATAATAACATCTACTTCGGATAATTGTTTAATTTTTTAAAATATTTTGCCCAGGAATTTCTTTTGCCCTTTGAGGCATAAATATTTACTATTGTATACTTCTTCTCATCCATTTTAAACTTTACTAGCAAATATTTACCATTCCTATCCACTTTTTTGTCCATGACCTCTAGTTTGAATTTCTTATGAATCAATACTGCTACTCCTTTACCCTTGGCATCACCTCTGGTCTCTGCTAGTATCTCCCAAGTCGGGTCATTTAGCAACGGCTTACTATCTTCTTTTTTTTTAATGTGTTTCTTGGAGGCATAGGACATCAATCTTTTGATCTTTTGCTAGCTTAGCTATCCTGTACCTTTTAAGGTTTGACATTAGCCCATTAACATTCAGTGTAAGTAGTCTTATTGTTCTATCCATATTCTTTATGATGCTGGGCTTTGAGTTTCCATGGGCCTGGGATTTTTAAACAGTTACTTAAACTACCCCTTCCCCTCCCCTCCTCCCTGTGGTAGAGTAGGCTTGTGGGGATAAGAAACCCTCCCCTCTCTCCACTTCATGAGGTGCATGCATCCCCTCCTCCCCCTTGATACTTATAATATTAACATTCATTCAAATTATGCTTGGATACTTCCCTTTAGGTGGCTTCCTCTAGTGAGTCTGTCCTGGCACATTTTTCTCCTCTTTCTGCAGTTCCTTCTTCTGGGTCTGCTTTACCCTCTGGCTCTTCTTCCATTTCCTCCTCCCTTATGTCTTCAGTGTTTATTCCAAGTTGTTTGAGCAGGTCTTTAGCCTCAAGGGCGTTCCATGCCATGAGTCTCTTCCCTTCTCGGAATATAATTATCGAGGCTGGGTAGCCCCAGGTAAATTTTACATTGTTTGTGTATAGTTTTTGGGCATAAGGGCGCATTAAGCTCTTTTTCCTAAGTGTCTCCTGGCAAAAGTCCTGTTTCACCCAAACTTTCCTTCCCCTAAAGCTCAAGTCCTTCCTCTTTTTTAGCTCCTTATATATTTGTTGTTGGTTTTTTTCTCAGGAGAACTTGATAATAACATCATGAGAGGCTCCTCCCTTGCCATTTCTTTGCAAGCAGTGAGCTCTTTCAATATCTTCTGTTTGGATCCTAATTTCATTGGTTTGCAATCATTCTATTATTGTTTCTTCCAGGTTCTTGGCAGATATCTCTTCAGAGATTCCTGTCAAGATTAAATTTGCTCTCCTGTTTCTGTCTGAGAGGTCATTTATCTGCCTTGTTAGGGAGATAATCTTCTGTTCGTTTGCCAGAGCCATTTCTTTGGCAGAGTTTGCTGTTTGCTTAATCTTGGCAATTTCCTTTCCTATCATAGCCATATCTACTCGTACAGCCTTAATTTCTTTGCATATTTTTTCGTGAGATGCTAGGAATGTTTTTTGAAGGGTTGCTATTTGTTCTGACAGTTCCTTGATATTTTTTGCTATCTTTATCAATTTAATTAAAGTTTAATGAGCTGGGCTCTTACTGTGTGAGTGTTATCTTACTGAATAGCTGTAAATAAGAGGTCTTATTACTTGCCATTTGAAGTCCCTGCTGCAATTTTGGTTTTTTTCTTTCTTCCCACCTAGTTATCTGCCAGAGTTTGGCTATTTACATTCCTTTAAGCTGTAAATTCCTTAGTTTCTTGGGGAACTTGGAGTTTCAGCATCCAACTTGGTTAGCGCATGCATGCCTCTTCCATTTATTAAGCCTCTCTATGCTCAAATGGAGGACATGCAAAAATCCGTAGTGGAATCCAAAACAATGGCAGAGAGCGCTATAAATGCAAGCCTTGGAATGCAAAATGAAAACCAACAATTACAACAGCTAGAGGACATATTAGCTGAGAAAGCCCTGAAAACAGATATGGCTCTTAGACAAAATAATCTGAAGATCAGAGGGCTGGATGAATCAATTGGAAGAAAAGAAGACTTACTGGCCATGAAAACTGGCTTGTGAAAACTGTGCCTCCGATGGGAGATTTTGCCCCTATAATTACAAAGGCTTACAGAGCAGGTCTGTTAGCCGTTTTGAAATCCAGTCCCTTGAGGGACATAATAGTGACATTTATGGATCTGTTATAAGAAACAAATCCTTATACAAGCCAGGCAGAAAGGACATCTTACTTTTTAATCAGACAAAACTGAGATCTTCCCTGACTTACCAAAGGAAGCACTTATTAAAAGGTGGGAGCTGAAACCGATCTTGACACGACTAATGGAAGAAGGCATCAGATATTCATGGGCTTCCCCTCTCATTTTTCAATTCACACATTGAGACAAGACCCATAGAATAACCAACGAAGAGGAAGACTTCAAAGTGCTTAGTTCTATGGAATTGATTACCTCTATGGAACTCTCCGGTCAATCTCTGAAACGAAAAAAATGATCATCCATGCCGACTCCTTCAAGAACACCACAACATCAGGAGGAGGAGATTTAAGAAACATTATGATGTCCGCTAAATAGGGTATATATTTTTACTTGCTTTTCAGGTGTTTTATAAAGCTTTGCACTTAAATTTTAAAACAAAACAAAAATATAAATAATTAAATAAAAAAGAAAGAACCTTTTACCTTCGGTGCCTGCCATTTTCTTTGTTTGTTCTTATTTTTTTTTTGCATGATTTTTTTTCTTGTCGGGCACCTTGCATTTGCATTTAAATTGATTATTCTGATTACTGATGTTGTGTTGTTTTACTGTGGGTTGCAAAAAGATTTATAGATGCAAGTATCTCATAACTTAACTGTGATTGTTTTAGAACTTAATGCTGTGTGCTTATGATGGAGGGAGGGTTGGGAGGTGCGGGATTTCTATGTCCAAAGGTGTGTTTTTTTTTAAGCTCTCTTTTCATAAGCTGAGGTTGGGACTAATACAGCGAACCTCAGCCTCCTGTACACCTTATGCTGCAGGAGCCTAGAGAGTCTGTCTCTTTTGTAATTCATTGATTATATTTAGAGTTTTTTAGGTACAAAAGTTAATTAATTTAAGTGTTTGCAGGCAGTTAACTTACAATTTGATTGGAGTGAGTGATTAAAAATAACTAATTAATTTCTTTTTTAACAGATTTCACTTTTTAAAAAAACAGATAGCCAGGTTTTGATACACTAAATATACATAATTAATTCATACCTGATTCTTCATACTTAGTAAACCACAGTATACATTGTATTACACATTTCACAACTTAACAACATTTTATAGGTACTGATTATAGAGATTAATCAATACACGAGGTTCCCAAAACCTGTGTTGTTTCATCCATCAGGGGGTTAACCACTCCACAGAAGTTCATAAAATGACTAATCTGTATTAGCTCTACAATCTTTATCTCACTTAATCCTTAAGAGAAGTCTGAAACCATTTTACTGGGCAAAACAAACACATCAGTACACACCCAGAATATTTGGTCCAAAACACACTGTATAGAGTGTCAAGGACATACGGTAAACACTTTCTTTTGATATCTGGTAGCCACCTATCTGTTTCTGTTCTAAAGTCTACAAAAACTGTTGTTAAAAATTCTCATTCATCCTTAATTGGAATTTTTTGTGTGATCTATCTCCTACAGATCTAAAAAAATAAAATAAGCAGGAAAGCAACATGCCTTCGGCGATAAAGATCTTCTCATATAACGTTCGTGGTTTGAACAACGTCATCATAAGAGAATTCAGAGTCAAATTAACAAACTTAATCCAGATGTTCTTTTCCTTCAGGAGACCCACATCAGAGATGACAAAACCCCTCTGTTCAAAACAAAAATTTTCAGCAACAATTTTTGGCCAAAGGCTCCTCAAAATCTAGGGGCTCTGCAATACTAATTTCAAAAAAATCTTAACTTTGTGCATCAAGCATCCATGGCTGACCCCAATGGGAGGTTCATATTCATAAAAGGGAAACTGAATAATATCCCCATCACTATGGCTTCGATCTATGCTCCTAACGCAGAACAAATACTATTTCTTGAGCAAACACTGCAAAAGTTGGAAGCCTTTCAGATAGGGGAACTTATCATTGGAGGGGATTTAAACTTCATGCTAGACCACTCAAAAGATCGATCGGCCTTTCAACCCAGAATTAGCAAGCTCAAAATAACTAAAACCAAATTGGTAGACACACTAGCTGCTCATAACCTTATTGACATTTGGAGACATTTACACCCCACAGAAAGGGACTACACCTGTTATTCTTCACATCATGACTCCTACACCAGAATTGACTATATTCTTGTCACCCCCTCCCTGGTGAATCTGGTTCATTCGTCAAGCATAGGCAACCTAATGTGGCCCAACCACTGCTGGGTATACTGCAATATAGCAATTAATTGTGATCAAAAAACACAGCCAAGGTGGATTTTAAATAGCTCTTTATTACTGCATATAACAGTGGTGTCTGACACTGAACAACACATGCACAATTTCTTCTTAGACAACTCAGTGGAAGAGGTGTCACCAATCATGCTGTGGGATGCCATGAAACCGGTTGTAAGGGGGCAATTGATATCTACAGCTTCCTTTATAAAAAAAAACAGAAACCACAGAACTCAAAAACAATATATCTTTCTTAGAAAAACAACATAAGCAGACAGGTAGTCAGAAAATATGTAGGCAATTATTAATGGAGCGTAAAAAATTAGAGATGGTGGAAATGAGGCAAATTCAAAAAATCATATTGAAAACAGAGAGGTTGGGCATTTACTTCTAGATCACTAAAATTTCTGTCTAAATGAATTAAACAACAGTAACAATCCAGATTAATAACAGCTTTGAAAGATACTCAGGGAAATCTACACTATGATACAGAATCAATATCACAACTCTTTTTGGATTTCTATAAAAAACTGTACAGCTCAAATGCAGAGGACTTAAATATCATAGAATTTTTTTTCAAAACAAATCCCATATCACACACTTTGACTGAGGTACACAGATCACAGATGGATGCTCCCATCACAAAACAGGAGGTTATGCAGGCCATTAAAGGGCTAAAACCAGCCAAGGCACCAAGTCCAGATGGTTTCACACCTGAGTTTTATAAACAATTCTCCCCGCTATTAGCTGATCCTCTATCAGAAGCCTGCAACTATATGCGGCCATTATAGTAATCCCCAAGCAAGAAAAGGACCCAGCAGAACCAGTCTTCTACCAGCCTATTTCACTCCTAGATACAGATTTTAAGATCTTTACGTCAATCTTAGCTAATAGGTTAAACTCATTCGTTACCCATACAAGACCAAGTGGGCTTCATGCCAAAAAGGGATATCACAGAAAAAACAAATAAGGCCCTTACAATCCTGAACTACTGTACCACGCACAAAATATCCACTGCTTGCCTGTCCTTGGATCTGGAGAAGTCGTTTGATTCAGTGGAAGTCCCTTACCTTCAAACTGTATTGCGCACAATGGGTTTTGGGAATAGATTCCTGGCAGCCATCTCAGCAATTTATACAAAACCTACCGCACAAATTAGAATAAATCAGAATGTTTCAGACTCTTTCCAACTGAAAAGAGGCACTAGACAAGGTTGTCCTCTCTCCCCTCTCCTCTTTGCCCTCTGCATTGAACCCCTTGCTAATCTGATTGGAAATGATAACACAATTCAAGGTATTGTACTACAGAAAAAAGAATTTAAGGTTTCGCTCTTTGCAAACAACATGATGAATTTTATTACTCACCCTCTTAATTCTCTGAAACCACTATACCAACATCTTTCAAATTTCAGCAACATTTCTGAACTGAAACTCAATGTAACCAAATGTCACATAGTTCCACTCAATTTAGATTGCCAAACAATTGTGGATATTAAGGTAGCTTATTCTTTTTCCTGGGCTAAGGATTATCTGCCTTACTTGGGTATAAATTTGCCATGGAGTTTCTCTGATATCTATAAATTTAATCATACTATATTGGTAAAAGAAATTCAAAAAGACTTGGAAAGATGGCACAAAATGAATCTGTCATGGTTGGATAGGCTGAACTTAAATCTTTTGTATTCCCAAAATTCATATTTCTATTTAGGACTATCTCGTTAGCTATCACAGTTTTAGAAATGCAAAAATGGCAGAATATGTTACTGCAATTCTTTTGGGCCTATAAACATCCCAGAATCAAGTGTACCACACTGTACAGAAATTCAGATAGAGGGGGAATAAGCTTTCCTAATTTATTCCATTACTACAAAGCAATACACTTGGCACAAATACTTAAATTACTGCACTCTTCCCCAACTTCTGACCAGGTAATCCTGGCAAACTTTTATTTGGTACCATTTCAAATTAAGGAAAGCATATGGCACTCACCATCGGACAGACCGGTGGCAATCAGATCCAATCCCTTGCTTTCTGCCTTACTGCATACATGGGACAAGAGGAGGGCTAAATTACTACCACCAGTCTCGAGACACCAGACATTTATAAATCAATTCTGGTTCCTCCCTGGTTTTAACAATCCGGATTTTGACAATTGGAAGGCAGCCAATGTCTGCACAATTCAAGATCTTAATCTACGGAAAAAACTTCTGCCAAAGGCTAACCTAGAAGCTAAATTAAAATTTCCAATCCCTTGGATATGATGCTTTCAAATATCTGATTAATGCTCAAAAATCAGACTTAATTCTATATTGCAACAGCCCCTCACAGCCATAGAATCTTTGATCAGCATAGCTGGAGTGATACAACGATGTTTAATTTCTAAACTCTACAAGGCATTAGCCTCACTGAATAGTGAAGAAATCCTAACATATCAAAAGGGATAGCATAAGAAATGTAATCTTACTCTAACAGCAGATGAATGGAACATTATATGGTCCTCACCACCGTTTTGGACAAAAATCACCTCAATGAAACTTCAATCATTCAAAATATTCGCACATTGGAATCTTACCCCACATAAATTGGCACATATGACCCCATCATGTAACTTAAAATGTTGGGGGAAATGTGGTAACCTGGGCAATTACTTACATTGTTGGATGGAATGCCCTAAAATATTTCCATTCTGGGAGGCGATATTGAAACAAATTAAATCTTTTAATAACATAGACATTCTCCCCATGCCAGAATGCCTGTTTTTGAACAGTTGGGTAGTTCATAGCTCTGCTTCTGCAACCGTGGAACAGGTCTCCTTACTGCTTTTTGCAGGAAAAATTGTTATTGCCACACATTGGAAAACAATTATGGTACCCACACTTTCTCAATGGTGTAAAAAGTTGTGGGATTTATATATTATGGCAAAGTCTTGGACAATCTTATGCGCTTTGACAAAATACCTGCTCCTACTTTTTTTGTTGCAATCTGGTTTCCAATTTTGGAATATCTCTCAGAAAATGATGATACTCCCAAAGTAATAGACAACCTATGGCTATGGTAATTTAGATTGTTAAGGGCTACATTATTGTTTGAGATTAATTCTCAGCTGTTTACTTTTCATCATTTATGCTGGCATCTAGTTATCCAAGAAATTCTTGGTCTGTATTTCACCCACTGTATTACGTATACTCAATTTATTTCTTACTATAATGTACTTAGACTCACAATTCTTATTGTTTTACTTACTTTGTCAGATACACTTAATGTTCAATGGTTTTTATATCTTTGTAATGTTGAATAAACCAATAAAAATATTGTAAAAACAAAACAAAACAGGGTAAAGCAATACTATGATTTGTTTTTTCTTGTTGTGTATCTACCTTAGCATTTTTCCTTGTGGGTGAAATGGAGAGCAGGAAGCTGAGAAGTGAAAGAGGCACTGAACGATGGCTGAGAGGTGCTGAGTCACTGAAGGAGTAGGAGGGGGAAGAAATGTGGAGTCTGGAGCTGTGACAGAGTGGAGTGGAGTGCTGTGGAATGGAGCAGAGAAGGAGGAGAGGTTGACAGAATGCTGTGGAGTACAGTGGTATGGCATGGAGAAGGCAGCGAAGCAGACAGAGTGACAAAAACTGGGAAATAAGAGGCAAGAAGCAAGAAGCAAGAAACAAACAGAGACAGTGATTGGACATTAACTAAAACAAAAGAAGAAATAGTGTTGTGGGAGAAAGATATTTATTTATGTAATCTCAAGATAAAAATTAAAGCTACAAGAAGGGTGAACAAGATGGCATAGATAGTATATTAATTAGTTAATGATAAGTAATAAGTAGATATAATAATTAATTAAAATTCTAATAGTTAAAAATAAATGGGCTCAGGGACTAGTAGAAATAGGAAAGCTTCATTAACATCCCCAAATCAAACAAGTATACAGAGCCAACTTAAGTTTAACACAGTGAGTATAACACAAATGCAAATCAAGGACTTAAAAAAATTGATACAAGAAACAGTAGCACAGGCTATAAAAACTACAGTTGATTCAACACTACCTGACTTAATTAAAAAGGAAATAGAACCTATACAGAACAAGATAGAAGAAATAGCACAACAGATGAAGATTGACTGAGGACATTAAAAAACAGATATTTGAAAATAAGCAAGAAATATTAAAGATAGCTACAGCATGTAGCAACACAGAAGACAAGGTACAAGACTTAGAACAGGAAATGCAAGAACTGAAAACAAACTCAGATAGACTCGAGGAATCACTAATAAGCTTAGAAATGGACAAAGCCGCTTTGACACTAAGTTGTCAAAACATACCTAAAACCATAGAGAAAAATCTAAGAGAAGAAATAATATGTAATTTAGTGGAACAACTAAATCTAGGTATATATAAAGAAGTAGAAAATGAAATAGATACAATATTTAGGAAAAACTCCGCATATGCAAGAAGACATAAAATCCCAAAGGAAGTTCATATAAAATTTACAAAAAGAAATATGAGAGATAGAATACTCAGATCAGCTATCCACACTAAAATAATTATCCAAGAAAAGGAAATAAAATTTTGGAAAGATGTTCCATGGAGAAAAAGAGTGAAGACAAGATTATATAGTCTTAACAAAACTATTACAAAAAAATGGAGCCACATATAGATGGTTACTCCCAGAGGGTGTACTATTTAATTATGAAGGTAGACGAAATAAAATAGACTCCATAAAGAAGGCAAAGGACTTTTTGGAACGATATGGAGAAAATTTAGGATGGCAAGAAGAAGGAGAGAGCGAAACGGAGAATGAAACATCTGATATTAAACTAGATAAACCAAAAAAGAATGCAAAAGCAAAGGGAAAAAGAAAATGCATTTAAATCCCTCACAAATACTCACAAGATACCAACATAGAGTTAAGGCAAAAGGAAACCAAAACAAAAATGAAGAAAACGAAAAAAGATTAAAATATTATCAGTTAACGTGAACGGGCTTAACAGCCCACAAAAAAGAAAGAGTATTTCACCAGATATACAGATTGCAAATGGATATTTCATGTATACAAGAGACACATATTAAACAGGAAGATGCAAAATATTTAACAGCCCACAAATTAGGGAAAGTTTTCTATGCAGCAGATACAAAGAAGAAAAGAGGTGTGGCTATCTACGTGAAAGATTATTTATGTCCAGAATTATTATACTCATCTAATGATGGTAGAATGATTGCTATCACAATCTCAAACCAGAACAAAAGTACAGTTATTTTTAACATCTATGCCTCAAATCAAAATCAGGAAGAATTCTACAAATCACTTCTAGAAATTGTAGCCGCACAAAACTTTGATCAGATTTGCATAATAGGAGATTATAAAGCGATTTTTGATACTAAAATAGATAGGAAAAGTCAGGCAAAAAACAAACTGGAAATATGCTTCCCAAAACCTTCTTTGAATTAGCAGAAGAGCAAAACTTGGTAGACACTTGGGAAATTAGGAACACAGACAAAAAAGATTACACATATTCGGCAAGACATAACTCTTTGTGTCACATAGCTATGGCATGGATTTCTATATAAATGGTTAACGAGGTGTTTGATGTTGAAATCTTGCCAAACACTTTCACAGATCACAGCCCAGTAATGTTAACAATTCAAGGGCAATGGAGAAAAACAATATGGTCTATGAATAAAAACCTATTATGGGATAAAGAGTTTATCAAAAGAACAAAAACAGAGATACTAGATTTTTTTAAAAAGAAACATTCAACCAGATACCTTGATAGCAATAGTATAGGAGACATTTAAGGCATATATAAGAGGTTTGTTTATAAACCAAGATGCCTGGAAAAACAAACCTAAAAGAAAGCATTATGAAAATATAAGCAAACAAATTAAAAGAGAAGATAAAATGAAGAACAATAAGGATATGGGGGGGAAAAATTAAGTTTATTACAACACCAAATGAGTTTACTATTGATGCAAGAAATAGCAAAAAAGATAGAATATGCAAAACAATATTACTTTGAAAACGCCAATAAACCAACCCAGTGGCAAGCGTACAAACTAAGGAAAGAGAGAGAAAAAAGATAATCAAAACTTTAAGAAACAATAAAGCCGAAGAAAAACATAATATACAAGACCTAAAACACATAACAGAAAAATACTTCCAAGATCTATACAAACAGAACCCCCAAAACATACAAATCATAAAAGGATATCTTGACAAATGAAACAAGAAAAAATTCAATGAGAAACAGAAACAAATTTTAAACGAGCCAATTTCAATATGTGAGATTATAGAAGCTATAAGAAAACAGAAAACAAATAAAACTCCGGGACCAGATGGACTACCTACTGAAATTTACCAAAAATTTGAAGATCAAATAATTTTACCATATAAAGAGGTAATACAAAATAGTATAAGATTATGAAAGCTCCTGGACTCATGGAACCAAGCTGTGATAACCTTAATACATAAACCCAATTCAGCCGAAAAGGAGATCAAAAACTATAGGCCTATATCTTTATTGAACGCGGACTATAAAATATTTGCCATTATAATAGCTACTAGAATGAAGAAAATACTGATGCAAATTATACATCAAGACCAAGCCGGGTTCTTACCAAAAAGGCAAATTAAAAATAATATTCAGACTATCATAAATGTTTTAGAATATTATGAAATGCACCTGGAAAAACAAATGGCAATATTTTTAGATGCCAAAAAAGTGTTTGATAATATAAGCTGGGAATTTATTCTACAAAAGTTAGATGCATGGGACTGTGGTACACAATTTCACAAAATTATAGAATCAATACATACAAACCAAACTGCAAAAATTATAGTAAATGATGACACAACAAACCATCGATATACAAAAAGGAAGATTGCAAGGATGTCCTTTATCTCCATTGTTATTCATATTTACATTAGAAACACTGAATGATTTGATACATGAAAATGATCAGATAACAGGGCTCAAAATAAAGAAGGAAGAGTTTAAATTACAGGCATTTGCCGACGATTTGGCATTCATATTAGAAGATCCAATTAAATCAATACCACATCTTATAGAAACAATTCAAGAGTTTGGACAAGTTGCTGGCCTTAAAATCAATGATAAAAAGACAAATATTATAACTAAAAACTGCACACAAAAAGAAAGGGATCAAATACAAAAAATAACTAAAATGGAGCTACCTAAAAAAGTCAAATATTTGGGAATAATAATATCCAATAATACTTTGAAAGAAGATAATTATATGAAGTTATTGACAGAGGTGAAGAACAATTTGCAAAGATGGAAAAGTCTTAATCTTCATTTATGGGGGAAATTGCGACGTTAAAAATGAACATACTACCTAGATTTTCATTTCTCATACAAAATATTCCAATTTTAAGATCAACTAAATATTTCATGAATTTGATAAAGTGTGTAAACAATTCATTTGGCAGAATAAGAGAGCATGGATAAAATGGAAAATATTATAGGGGAAAAAAGGAAGAGGAGGTTTTGGGATACCAAATTGGAAATTGCATTATAAAGCGGCTGCATTAAGTTGGATAAAAGAATGGTTAACACTAGATAATACAAGATTATTAAATTTAGAGGGCCATAATCTACTAATGGGATGGCATGAGTATATATGGTATAGAAAGGATAAGGTATTCACAAACTTCCAGCAACATTCAATAAGAGGAGCATTGTTAAAGATTTGGAAGAGGTAAAATAATATTTTTATGATAAAACTCCTAGATGGGTTGCACCACTGGGAGCATCTAGAAAATCTACACTGATGACGAAAGATAAATTAGAAACTTATGAGACACTGTTAGATAAAGACAATAAATTGAAAATGGAGGAAAAATTAGCGGTACAAAATATTAAACTAACATGGTGGGAACCGGCTCAACTAAAGAGCAGATTGAACAGAGATAGTAAAATAGGCTTTTACGAAAAAAAAATGAATTAGATAAGATATGGCTATCAACAAATGATGATACAAAAACTATATAGCCTTTTGCTTGATGATACCATGCAAGATGAAATAATTCAAACTACAATGGTTTGTTGGATGCAGGATTTAGGCTACAATAATATGGAAAATCTTAAAATATATGAGAGCTATACCGTACAAGGAAAACATATATAAAATGTTACCACAGGTGGCACTGGCCACCTGATAAAATAACTAAATGTTATATGAATGTATTGGGAAATTGTTGGAAATGTAAAAGAAATGTAGGTATCCTCTATCACATGTAGTGGAGGTGTGAAAGGGCACATAAATATTGGTTTAGTATTCATAAATTGATAAGAGAAATATTGAACATGGATTTAACCTTTTCACCTGAGACGTTTTTTATTAAATATCCTTCCTGATAGTTGTAAGAAACTTGAACTGTATATAATAACTTATATATTAACTTCAGCTAGATTATTGTTTGCCAGATATTGGAAAACAGATAGAATACCTGTTAATGAGGAAATAATAGACAGACTATTGGAAGTGGTGGAAATGGACCAGCTATCTATAGTACTGCAAGGAAAAGATGAAGAAGTACATGCCAAAAGATGGGAAAATGTGTATAAATGGATTAATAATAAGCTGGAAAGATATTGTAATTTACATGATACTGTTGTTGTTATACTATGGAAAACCTAAATAAATATCAAAAAAGGGAAAAAAGAATGCCCAGCAGAACCCAGTGCCACTGGCACTTCAAGCTTAAAAGGACTGATCTCAAAGCAAAGAGTCACAAATCCAAGCAAAGGTGTATGTGTGGGATTTTGCAAGCTCTGTGCAAGAAAATGAGAAGGGAACACAAAGGAAGGAAGGCCAAGAGGAGAAAAAACCATCTTGAAACTGACAAAAATGTTTCCAAGGTTGGGGAATTCTCCCTCCCCCTGAATGGCCTAGTGGTTTTCCCAACTTTCTTCAATTTAAGTCTGAATTTTGCAATGAGTAGCTCATGATCTGAGCCACAGTCAGCTCCAGGTCTTGTTTTTACTGACTGGATAGAGCTTCTCCATCTTTGACTGTAAATTATATAGTCAATCTGATTTCGGTGTTGCCCATCTGGTGATGTCCATGTGTAGAGACACCTCTTAGGTTGTTGGAAAGGGTGTTCGCTATGACCAACGTGTTCTCTTGACAAAACTCTGTTAGCCTTTGTCCTGCTTCATTTTGTTCTCCAAGGCCAAACTTGTTTGTTATTCCAGTTACCTTTTGATTTCCTACTTTAGCATTCCAGTCCCCTATGATGATGAGGACATCATTTTTTGGTGTTAGTTCTATGAGCTGTTGTAGGTCTTCATAGAACTGGTCCACTTCAGCCTCTTCTGCAGCAGTGGTTGGGGCATAGACTTGGATAGCACAAGTAGTCAGGGGTTATAATGTGATGTCTGACTAAATAAAGTCAATCAGACTTCATGGAAAGACTATCAACATAACCATCGTTCAAGTTTATACCCCAACTACAGATGCTGATGAGGAAGAAATTGAAAGTTTTATGCTAGTGTCCAGGAAGAAATTGAACACACACCTGTACAAGATGTGCTGATAATCATAGGTGATTGGAATGCAAAAGTAGGAAACTAACCACAATCAAATATTGTTGGAAGATTTGTGCTAGGAGCACAAAATGAAACAGGAGAGCAACTCATAGAATTCTGTGAACACAACAATTTTTTCATTGGGAACACAGTTTCAAGCAACCAAACAGACAATTGTATATGTGGTATGGGTGGGCATGAACTTGAAAAAATGGAGGTTCATGGTTTTTGTGAACCCCAAACCCAAACTTCCAATAACTTCTCCATCGCATGAACCAGTTCGTGCTTTCAGAAGTTCATGGGGCCACAGCCCCACCTGGAAGTGAGCTCTGAAGGCATTTAAATGCCTTCTGAGCTCAATTCCAGTTGGGGGCGTGGTTGCAGCCCCATCCAGAAGGGAGCCCTGAAGGCATTTAAATGTCTTCTCAGCCCACCTCCAGGTTGGGCTGACCCGACTGAGCTCTGAGAGTGAGCTCTGAAGGCTTTTTATAGGCCTTCAGAGCCCACTTCTGGGTGGGGCCTGCCCAGATAAGGGCCTGCCCATATATGAGCATATAAGGCCTATAAAAAGCCTTCAGAACTCACACTCAGGCTCACCTCCATACCAGCCTGAAGGTAGGCTCCAAAGGCATTTAAATGCCTTCAGAGCTCACTTCTGGTCAGCAGCCTGACCCAGAAGTAAGTTCCTCCATGTTGCCTGGGGAGTTAATTGCTTGGAGTCAAGCTGACTGGCCCTATGAAGTGCTATGACTCACTGAAGTAAAATGTAGCCAGTTGTGGACTGCTTCATCAACAAAGTCATCTCCCAACAAAGCAATTATATCTCCCAACAAAGCAATCTCCCAACAATCTCCCAAAGCAATCTTCATGATGCACAAAGTGGGGTGGGTTGTGACTTTCGCTTCATGCCCATCCATAAGATGTGGACATCACCAGATGGCCAATATAGAAATCAAATAGATTACATCTTTTGAAGCAGAAGATGGAGAAGGTCTATTATTTCTGCTGAAACAAGATCAGGAGCTGACTGTAGTTCAGTCCATGAATTGTTAATATCAAAAATTAGAATAAAGTTGAAGAAAAACACTAGAGCACTCATAGAGCCAAATTACTATCTAAATACATTCCTGTAGAGTTGAAAGACCATTTAAAGAACAAATTTGCATTACTAAGTTCAAGGGAATGTGAAAGAGGAGAACTACAAGTTGAAAACAGAGATAATATCAAGGAAGAATGCGCAAAGACTATTCCTTTAGCCAAAAGAAATGAAAAGCCTTGATGGATGACTCATGAAACTTTGAAATTTGCTAAAGATAGATGAGAAACAAATGTAAAAGGTAACAGAAATAGAATCAGAAGTCTAAATGCAGTGATCCAGCAACTTGCATGTACAGACAAAGAGATTATAATAACCAGTGTAATGAGATAGAAGAGAACAACAAAAAAGGAGGGACAAGAGGCTCTGTTCCACAAGATCCAGGAAATCAAAGGGAAATTTAAAGCACAGTTAGGCATGGTGAAAGAACATGGCAATACATTAACTGAACAGGACAAAATAAAGAAACAATACACTGAAGAACTACAGAGAAGAGATGAAAGGATGAGAGAATCCTTCAAAGAAGAAACTTTTGAAGAAAGTTTTAGAAAGTGAAGTGAATGCTTCACTCAGAACAACTGAGAGAAAGAAATCACCAGGAGCAGATGGTTTCCAATTGGCAAAGGTGTCAGACAAGGATGTATTTTATCTTCCCACCTATTCAGTCTAAATGTAGAACATATCATAAGAAAAACTTGATTATATTTAGATGAAGGTGGAGTGAAAATTGGTGGAAGGAATATTAACAATCTGAGATATGCAGGTGATACCACATTATTGGCAGAAAATAGTGAAGGCTTGAAATGACACAGATGAAGGTTAAAATAGAAAGTAGTAAACAGGATTACAGTGGATCGCCAAGAAGACAAAAGTAATGACTGCTGGGGAATTACACAACTTTAAGATTGACAATGAAGAAATTGAAATTATTTAAGATTTTATGTTTTCTGGCTCCATTATCAACAAAAAGAAATGACTATTGGGGAATTACACAACTTTAAGACTGATGATGATGAAATCAAAATTAATCAAGATTTTCTATTCCCTGGCTTCATCATCAATAAAAAGGGACTGCACCCCAGAAATCAGAAGGAGATTGAGACTGGGAAGGGCAGCCATGAAGGAGCTAGGAAAGATCCTTAAGTGTAAAGATGAGTCACTGGCAACCTTGATCAAGATAATTCATACCATAGTATTTCCCATTAATATGTATGGGTGTGAAAGTTGGACAATGACGAAACCTGACAGGAAGAAAGCTGATTCCTTTGAAATGCAGTGTTGGAGGAGAGTTTTATAGATACTGTGGACTGCCAAAAAAACAACAAAATGGATTTTAAATCAAATCCATCTTTCCCTACAAGCTAAAATGACTAAACTGAGGCTATCCCACTTTAGTCACACTATGGCTGAGTTCAGACTGGCAATTTGCCCCACTATAGCCAGTTTTCAGCCACGTTTCCCAAGCAGATTAAAGGGGCGTTCACACAGGTACATCTGCCTGGCGTTCCCCACCCGTAGGCAACGCGTGCTGTTCTGCTTCACTCCTGCGTTAAAAGGATACCTGACAAAAGTGGTAGCAAATCCTGGAGAGCGCCTTTACCCCACATTATTCTGCTTCCCGGAAGTGTGAACTCGAAGCTGAAAAGCCGGGAGCAACCGGTTTCTATAGTGTGCGCTGGGTGTTTCTGTGCATAAGGCAGCAGCAATTGGATTGGCTGTGCTCTGCTCTACTGCCCAATGTGGTGCCGGCGCAATGGGGTCCACCCCAAATCGGCCAGATGCGCTTATGCGCATGAGCGCATATGAATCCATGCGCCCATACACACATAGAGGAAAAAGCCGTTTACAGCCATGCCTCCACGCCAGCAGTCTGAATGCTCCTGCGCGTCTCCTCCTGGTATGCTCCCGCATCTGTCAGCGCTGGAACAGTTTATTCTGGGGCTTTTTTGCCACGACTGGCTCCTGCTGCAAACTGCCAGTCTGAACTCAGCCTATGAGAAGACCAGAGTTACTGGAAAATGCAATAATGCAGGGAAAAGCTGAAGGCAGAAGGAAAAGAGGAAGACACATGAGTTGGAATGCCTCAGACAAGGAAGCCACAGCTCTCGGTTTGTGAGTCTTGAGCAGGGTTGTTAATGATAGGATCAGGGGTCTTTTCGTAGAAGAACAGCTGCAGGAGCTCATTAGCATATTATATGCTAATTAGCTATTAGGCTATTAGCATATGCCATGCCCCCTGACATCACCGGAAGTGATGTAAGAAGGGGAAGCAAAAGGGGGGGGGGCATCTTCAAAAGCCTCTCCTTCCCTTCCCCAGCTGGCCAGGGTGGGGGAGCTAAGAGAGAAGGGGTTTAAAGTTTAAACTCCTTCTCATGAGAGTTGGGCCACAGAAGGAGGAAAGAGGGAAGGAAAGAGAGAGAGTAGAGAGAAGGAAAGAGTGAAAGAAAGAAGGAAAGAAAGAGAAGGAAAGGGGAGGGAAAGAAAGAGAGGGAAGAAGGAGGGAAACAGGGAAAGGAGGAAAAAAGAGAAGAGAAGAAGGTGGAAAAGAAAGAAAGAGAGAAAAGAAGAATGAGGGAAAGAGGAAAAAGAAGGAAAGGAGGGAATGAAAGAAATTTGGCGGCAATTCAGCCCCATTATATCCTATGGGCCATTGAAGTCAATGGTAAAAACATAGGGTATAATCTGGGGGCTGGAGGGGAGGGGGTTTGAGGGAGAGGCTCCAAACTCACAGGATAGCTGTTGGAGCCTCTTCCCAAGATACCCACCAAGTTTCAAGAACATTGGATCAAGGGTTCCAATTCTATGGACCCCCAAACAGGTTGCCCCCATTCCCTCCATTGTTCTCTATGGTGGGAAAAAAAGCTATCCTGTGAGTTTGGAGCCTCTCCCTCAAACCCCTCCCCTCCAGCCCCCAGAATATACCCTATGTTTTCACCATTGACTTCAATGGCCCATAGGATATAATGGAGCTGAAATTGACGTTCGGCTGCCTGAAAGACTCTCCAGGACGCCAGCTGGGGGCGGGGCTTGACTCCTGAGCTCCCAGAGCTGCACTCCGGTGCGCTCCCCCCCCAAAAAGACCCATGGATAGGATGTTTTGGAGGTCATTAATTCATAGCTTCTCCATAAGTTGGAAGTAACTTGACAGCACTTAACATACACACACATATTTAAATGGAAGCTTGGATTCTCATAACATGTTTTTCTTTGTTTGCAAAGAAGTTTACAGTTCCCTTATAATGTGGCAAATGATACAATAAGCAGGACTACAGAAGGAAAAAAGTAAGAAGATATTTCTCAGGATTCTTAAAGTAGCCCCAAAGAAAAATGCAGAAAAGGGCATTGGTGGGTCATTTGTGTCTGCAGGCTAAAAGTAGTCTTTTCTGCTCCATAGGTGTATATCTATTTTTATCAATGGGGTTCTCTAAAAACCACAGCAGCTGAGTCCTCTCATAATTATTTGTTCTTACCTGATCCTAGAACTGATTATTAAAAGAGATTTAAATAGCTTTTTAAAACTTTCAGACCTTCTAAGTAACAATATACAAATTGAGAATAAACTTTTTAAAAATATATAGTTTCCTCATTTGAATGGAAATAGCACTTAGAAAGGATGAGAATTCTGCCTGCATGCACAGAGAGGAAGAGTTCACATAATGGTTTGTAAGGCATATCAAATTTATTCTGTGAGGTAGATAAAGGTCTTTTAAAGGTCTTCACTTGTGGAATGAATTTCTTATCATGTATAAATTCTGTGTAAAATACATCTTTTTATGTGTTTTTTCCTGAAAGAAAGAGTAAAGGGGTGTGTATGTAAAAATCTTCATTTGTTGATAATAGAATATTTTAAAACACAATTACACACTGAATGGATTAATTATTATACAAATTAATATACTAGACTGAAAACTTAGAAAATGTTAAGCTAAGCTAGACCGAAGCACATAACTCTTTGTTGGAATGATATTTCTCTTTCCCTTTGCTTAAAAGATATAATCTGCTTATAGTATGTTATTTAATTGTGGCTGCCATTCTGGCAAATGTTTGCTAGCCAGGGATCCCATATATGAGGTGAGGCAGCAAGCATGTTGTATAAGTGCACAGCATAACATAGGTTGTGAAATAAAAACACGTGTATGGATGGATATGTGTGCATAGAGCCTGTATAACAGATTGCACTGTACACAGAGTAGATATGTCTGTATCTAACAGAGCAATCCTGAGCTGTGCCTGCATTGCAATGGCCAGCCACTGTGCAACCTTGGTGCCACTAGTCGGCTCCCTAAGGGCCAAATTACGCTGCAGCAGAGGGGAGAAAGTGTAGCTGGCTGCTTGTGAGGCCAGGTCCATGGCCTCTGTTGTAGCATGGCCTTGCAGCATACTGTCGAGGCAGGGGCAGCACTTTGATTCAACAGGAATGGCCAGTCCTGGGGCAGATGCTGTTGCATGTGACAGTTTATTTATTTATTTTATTTGTTTGATTTGTATCCCCCCCCCCCCACAAGGCGGGCTCAGGGCGGCTTACAGGCATGTATACAAATATAGTAAAACACAAAATATTTTAAAACAGATATAACAGTTTAAACCATCACAATTACAAAGTGCTAGCAAATACAGTTAATAGGCGATGGCGGCATTCTTTTGGCATCCAGATAACAGCAACCACCATTGTCCAGGTCCTTGCCAGGCTATTAGATATTGATTTGGTGCTGATGCTGGGGCCAGAGCCACGATGTTAGCAGCGGCATCCTAATTGAAAGCCTGGTGGAAGAGCTCTGTTTTACAGGCCCTGCAGAACTGTAAAAGGTCCCGCAGGGCCCTGATGTCCTCCGGGAGCTCATTCTACCACTATGGGGCCGCCACAGAAAAGGCCCTGGCCCTCATCACAGCTAGCCTGGCTTCTTTGGGGCCTGGAAGGGCCAGACAGTGTTGGGACCCCAATCTTAGTGTTCTCTGGGGAACATGTGGGGAAAGGTGGTCCCTTAGGTAAGTAGGTCCCTGACCATATAGGACCATATAGTTGGGGGTGGGAAAGGGCAGCTTGGGAGAGCCCCATTCTCCCCTCACCCCCTGACAGAGACCCCTGCCAATGACAGGCAGGTGGTTGCTGTCATTTGTTTGCCCTGCATGCCAGCATGTTCCATGGGCAAGCCCACCCCCCCATGAATACTTCGAGTGGTTTCTAGTCTCGGCAATCACCATGGCAGTCACTTTTTTCCAGGGCTCTGGGAGAGCCTGCCAGCGCCTACAGCTGGGTAGGGGTGCGATCGTCCATGCCACCCCAGGAGTCCTTGGGTTGGACTCCTAGCCATGGGATGCTAGAGAACACCCCCAGCATGACTAGCCAGTGAAAGGGGGCTCCTCCAAGCCCCGCCAGGCCCGCCGTAGAGTGCCCTGAATGGGAACAAGATCAGCACACTGGAGAAAACGTATGGTGATCAAGCAATTTTGAATGCAGAAAGACAATCGCTAAAAATGTGAGTCGAAGTGTAAGCGAGAATCACCCGCAAACAGCATGCTTCCCTAAAAGAAAACAAGGGGGAGGGGACTTCCCCCCGCTAAGAACTGTTTACAAGTGATTTTGAAGCCAGAAAAACGGGGGGGGGGGAGCAGCAAAAAGCGGTTCAAGGCAAATAAAAAGACTGTGAGAGCTTACCATATTGTATAATAACTTTCAAAGACTTTGACAAACTTTGAATAAAAGTAAACAATTCTCAAACATGGCACCACCGAAGGATCCCAAGAATAAGCTAGCGAAAGCTAAGCTTCCTTCTGGATGTTCCAGCCCTTCAGGTTCTGTTCCTAGACAGGATGCAACTGTGGCACTCTAAAGGCTGCTATCAGAAGCTCTTCACCCCCTGCTGGAGAAAATTACAGCTATTGATAATAAGCTTGATGCACAACAGGCAAAAATGGCTCTGAATACACAGAGGATCGAAAAAACGGAGCAGGAGCTTAAAGAGATTGATTCCAACTCAAAAAAGGTGAATAAAAAACTGCAGGTGTTGAAAAAAAATTGTCAAATCGAAGAGTCTCGTGTACTACAGCTGCAAATGGAAAGGGCAAGCATAAGGGAAAGAATAATCTGTCCGGGGAAGTTTCAATAAGATTCTCCCGAAGAAAAGTGAGAGACCAACTACTGAAAGTGACCAACAGAGTTATCTTGAAGGTAAAGGACAAGGACATTAAAGTATTGAAAGACGTTCCATTTGAGATAAGAAGGAAGAGAAGGAAATATAGAGACTTGGTGCTATTTCTACAAAGTCACAACGTTTCCTACAGATGGTTAATGCCTGAGGGATTAATCTTTAGATATGCAAATAGCAAAGAAAGGATAGACTCTGTTGAAAAGGCTTGTGAGTTTCTGCACCAACATAGTCGTCCATCAGGAGAAGGAGTTACCGATGGTGACAAAGAGAGTGAGGAAGAAGGAGAGACTGGATCTTCTGACAAGGACTCAGACGCTAAATTGGAGGCAGTAGTCCCCAAAGTAGGCTATCATTTGAGAGGGAAAAAAGGGGGAAAGTAGATTGTTAATGTTCTCTGGAGTACTTAAAATGTGTCTAGCATAATTCACAGCTCTTTTATTCAGCTGAAATTGTAGGTTAAATATCGAAATGATTTATTAATTAGATGATCATTTTTGGTGAAAGTCAATTTGCATTTATGAGGGAAAGCAACTATGTAACATGCTTGTATGATCGCCGTCTCTTGGGTTTTTAGAGGGTTTTCTTTTCTTTCTCCTGTAGACGGTAGTTCTCCCCTCCTATTTTTTCTGTTTGTAGTTTTTAGCATGTAGATATTAGAAAATGCAATAAAAGGGGGGGGGCAAAAAAAAAACGTTGAGCCTGCTGCAGGGGCTCCCTCTACCACTGATTCAAGGAACCCCTGTGACCTAGTGCCCCCCTGTGGTCCTTGAATAGATGCCTTGCCCCTGGGTGCCAGAGGAACCCCTTCCTGGAGCAGATGCACAGTTAGGAGCCTTATCCAAGCACTCATTCCATTAGCAACCACCATCTCCATCCCAGTGAGTTGCATAATTCCCTTCTTCTCCACTTCATGCTCACAACAACCCCATGAGGTTAGTCAGGCTGAGAGTGTGCATCTGGCAACTGGCCCAAGGCTACCCACCCAGCTTCCATGATGTAATAAGTGGGGAATGGAATCCAGGGCTCCCTGGTCCAGCTTCATGCTATAGCCAGTGCGATGAGGTGGCTCATTCAGCCAGACCACCCTCTGGCCCCTCCCCCCTTCACACAGAAGCCTACGAAGTGAGCGAGCCCTCCCCCTTAGACATTCCCTCAGGAAGCGCACAGTAGGCTTCCCAAGAACTTACCACATGCCGGCGGGGGATGGATACTTCTTCGCAGGACCATCCCCAGGGGAAGGAGAGGCGCGGAGCACCATGCCATTGCCAGGAAGGGATGGTAGGCGGCGCTCTGGCAATGGGGCTGGAAACTCGATGGTACCATCGAGTTTTCAGCCCCATTGCCAGAGCGTCACCTGGTATCACTTCCTGGCAATGGCATGGTGCGTTACCAGGAAGACTGGTCCGGCCGGGGAGCATTCGTCCCCTGCCCCCAGACGGTAAGTACATGGGAACCCTAGCGCACAGGGGGAGTGGTAGATGGAGTGGGGAAGGAGTGGGGCAGGGAGGGGCATGGAGCTCTGGCCATGTAGCACAAACCAAACAGCAGAGACAGAGACTTTATTGCACTAGAAGCTATGGCAAGGGGTGATGACTCCATCCGTTTCCACTCTGGGGACTGAGGGTGCCTGACATGGCATGAGTCCAAATGGGATAGCATCCCAGGTGAAACTTGGAAAGACTTGCTAGGCACAAAACTCTGCTTCAAGAGAAGGTCTGGAACAGCTGACCAAGTAGAGTGTGGTGGGAGGGCCTTGCATTACCCACAAGACTCTTTGTTGAATCTCCACCTGCAAGACAGTAAAACAGCCATGGCAACCAGGTGTGAGTGTCATGGCAGCCACAGCCATGGATATCTCATCCTGACAGGGTCTGCAAATATAGCCCCAAGGGGGGGCTTACCACAACACCCCCTTGAAGTGCATGATGGAACCTGCCAATACACACTCACCTGTCCTTTGTTGAAGTGCTCCTGGATTGCTTGTAATCCATCCCCTGCAGGAGCTCCAGCTGAAGGCTTTGAATCAACAAGGGAATGGTTTAAAGGGCACTTGCCGAACTGGCTCACCACAAGCGGCAGAGCAGCTGCTAGACCCCCTCCCAACCACACACACACCTTGTACCCTGCTGTCTCATGGAAAACTTTCCAGGGAAGTTTTCCCATGGCATGTCAAGGGCCATGATGCTGCATTGTGGCAGTTTGCATCACCCCATGCCTGAACCCAGTGCAGGAGACATTGAGTGCAGGAGACATTGTCATGGTGCCTTACCTCAAGCAAGGGGAGAGGGGGAGCAGGTTTGGGATGCTTGCACATGTTTACCTGCCAGTGCGCGGGGCCCCATGAGCTGAGTCTCTGAAGCTGGGTACCTGTTAAGGTTCTGAAATGGGAGAGGTCAGCCACAGAGTACACACTTCACTCTCCTCCTTGGGTGTCAGTGCCAAGTGCTGACCCCGAAGTTATAAGTGCCCTCTCTGTGCATCACCCATCACCAAAGTGCCTCATCCCTAGCTCTAAGTCTGCAGTTCTGGGAAGTCCAGGACAGAGTCCCATGCCTCGCACCCTAACTACTGAGCTGTACGAGGTCCTGGCGGAAGTTTGTGTAGGATGGAGGGGGCCATGATTGGGTGCTGGGGAGGGGGCTTGGCCACCCCAGGGAGAGAGAGGATTGGTCGAGGCTGTAGTTGGCATGTTGAGCTCCTCCAAGACTATAGGGTAGGGATACAGCAGTGGGCACCTATGGACTACGCCATGTTTTTTGTTGGTGCAACTTTATACTTCTGACAGGGGGCATTCCCAGGCTGAAAGGGCTCAGGTAGCTGACTAACTCAGGCTGTGCCCCCAACACTGCCCACAACTACACCAGTGGAGTGGCCTGTTCCTCAGTTGTACTGACAGCTGGCTGCCATACCCTGCTGCTGCCTGTGAGCAATGGGGCACTGCAGCAGCCCTGTGCTGTCGTATCTGCCAGTTACATCAACGTTCCTGGATTTACACTGACATAACTGAGACATACACCAATGTAAGGGTAAGTTGGCTCCCACAGCGCATTCAGCCCCCCCCCGATTGTGCTGTAAAGTCTTCCAAATAAATATTGCTTACAATCAGGAGAGGGTCCCCTCCAAACATACAGTGGTTTGGATCTAGCCTAGCATTTCCATGGGTAAAAGCCCTTCCATCTGCAGTGGACAATTTGTCCAAGGTCCTTTCCACCCTTGGATCTCATCCCTGGTTTTATCAGAGTTCAACCCGTGACACAATACCTTGCATTTATCCTTGGTTATAACAGCATCTGTTTATCCTGGAACAAGTGTGGGATGAAAACAGGGTGATCTCATTGTAATGTGGAAACAAAAAATACCCCGAGATAATTACAGAGGTGAACTCGTGTGTAGTGTAGAATGTAAATTCGGGGACAGGGTTGAACCAGGATTTAAGGTCTAGTGCAGAATCACCCCAAGTCTGCCTTTCTGCAGAAGCCTGAATTGCCCCTGAAATACTGTTTCTGGGACTCCCTTTTACCCCAGGAAGAGGTTGTCAGGGGCATTGGGGGGATGGAAAGGGTAGGCAGGAAAAAGGTGAAAATCCTTGCACCCATGGAAACACGAGTCTACATATAACCCAATGTCCTGTTCATTAATGACATGTAGGATTTCATTTTCATTCATAGTTCTTCCTTTCTTTACTGAAGAAGCAAGCTTATTTTATTTTTCATCCTGTTGTTCTGTTGTCATCTTTCATGTTCTTTTACCTGTCCCAAATCAGTTGTCTAACAGGGGTCCTCAACTCTGCAAGTGATTGTATTCATTTCATTTTCATCCTATTCATTTATTTTCAGGGACCCTTCCCTACAATTACTTTAAGCATTGAACAGTTGTTCAGTGGTTTAATAGGAAGAGCAAAATCAACAACAACAAAACAAAATGTGCAGTACTAAAAAATGGAAAACAGAACTTTCAGATGTTACATATAGTGGGAGAATAGCCTTGTGCCTGCTATGTCAACACAGCTAAAGTGTGTAGTCTCTGCATGCAAGTAACTTCTTCAGAACTTCAGATGTTATGCTGAATAGGCTTAACAAGGTGGGCGTGGCCAGCAGAGATGACCCAATGCATGGTCAGTCTATCCTCTTGTAATATCTGCACCAGGGTTTTTTTTGTAGAAAAAGCCCAGCAGGAACTCATTAGCATAATAGGCCATACTCAACAGCAGGAACTCATTAACATGTTAGGCCACACCCATGATAGCACAGTTCATTAGCATATTAGGCCACACCCCCATGTTGCCAGAAGTGTGGTCATCCAGCCACACCCACCTTTTGCTTCTTATTCTATTTACCTTGTTTGTTGTCAAAACCCAGGGCTTTTTTTGGAGCGGGAACTCCTTTGCATGTTAGACCACAAACCCCTAATGTAGCCAATCCTAATGAGTTTCTGCTGTTAGGTGTGGCCAGTTATGCTAATGAGTTCCTAATGGGTGTCGCCAACTTGGGAGTCAGCCGGAACTCCGTTCCTGTGCGTTCCTGCTCAAAAATAGCCCTGATTTGCACAATGTTAACAAGAGAAGAAAGTCTTAGGGAATGGGAATGTTTGTTCTTACAAAAAGATGCAATAAAGCAGTGTGGCTAATTTCACACTCCTTGGATAATGCACTTTCAGTGTGCTTTAGCAATCCTTTGCAGCTGGATTTTCCTGTGCAGAACAGGATAATCTACTTGCTAAAGTACATTGAAAGTGCATTATCCAACACATATGAAATTAGCCTGTGTTTCAAATAAAATATTCTCCAATGGCATGCTGGAGTCAGATTCTGAGAGCCAGGCCTTGGATGGGGTTGGAGCATGGAGGAGCGGCGCTCCGGGAGTGAGGCACTTGGAGGGTGGGCACATGACCAAGCCCCGCCCCCCTGCTCCCAGCAGAAGAAGGAAGGTAAATTTACCTTCCTGCCTCCTGCCCTATTCCCGGTTCTTCTGGCGCGCTGAGGTGCGGCACACTGAGAAGGCCTCCAGCCCAGTCTCTGGCTTCCTCTGGAGCACCCCCCCACCTGCCGCCTTTCTCTGCCCGTGTGCTGAGGCACACGAGCAGAGAAAGATCTCTGGAGTGCCCCCCCGCCGCCTTTATCTGTCTGCCCTCTTTCCCTCTCTCTCTTCCTTCCCATCTCTCTCTCTCTCTCTTTCTTTCCCATTCTTTGCCCTCTTTCCTTCCCTCCCTTCCTTCCCATCTCTTTCCCTCTTTTCCCCTTTCTTTGTTTTCTTTCTTTCCTTCTTTCCCAAAGTTCTTTGCCTCCTTTCCTTCCCTCCCTCTTTCCCTTCCTTCCTTCATCCCCATCTCTCTCCCCGTCACTCTTTCTCTCTTTCTTTCTTTTCCATTCTTTGCCCTCTTTCCCTTCCTCCCATCTGTTTCCCTCTTTTCCCCCCTCTTCCTTTCTTCCTTCCTTTCCTTTCCTTCTTTCCCAAACCCTCTTTCTCTTTCTTCCTTCCTTCCTCCCCATCTCTCTGTCTGTCTCTGTCTGTCTGACTCTGACTTTCTTTCTCTCTCTCGCTTTCTTGCCATACTTCCGGTGATGTCAGGGGGTGTGACATATGCTAATGAGTTATGCTAATGAGCTCCTGCACCTCTTTTTCTATGAAATGACCCCTGCTGAGAGCTGATGTTAGATTAACACTGGGGAGATCCAGGTTTGAATCCCCACTGAGCCATCAGCTCACTAGGTGACCTTATGCCAGCCATACTCTCTCAATTTATCCTACCTTCCAAGACTGTTGTGAAGATGAAATGAAAGGGAGAGACATGTCCACTGCCCTGAGCTTCTTGGAGTTTGAATGGGATAAAGAAGTGACAGGAATTGGAAGATATATCTTGGAAGGTTCTTTCTCAGCATGGCATCCTTACAGGAGAAGAAAGAGTAACATTCATTAACATATAAAGATGGTTCTAAATAAAACATTTCCAAAAAGCTCAAACTATGGGCAGGCCTTAGACTGATCCCTCACAGGGTTGCAAAACATGCCTCCACTGCTGCTGCAGCAGCAAGCAGTACAATATTGTAGTACAATACCTACAATACCTATTTATTTCCCTGCCTAGCTGGGAAAGTGGAAAAACCCCTCTAAAGAGCCATGAGTGAGGAATGCAGAGCTTGGTTCTGCCATTTTGAAAGCAGAGGCTCCATTCATTGCCATTTACCCTTTTAAACTAGATCAAAACAAATATTTGAGCCATTTTAACAAGAGAAAAACTGGCAGCCCCATGAGTAGGACATAATGCACATACTCCCCTTAAGTTCAGGGCATACTGTTCTCCATGTGAGGGGGAAAACAAACATGTGGACGCAGTTTTCAAAACCTGAATAGGTGCTCAAAGTCTGGTAAGACATTTTTCTTGGCTTTCAATAACCAGGGATAAAAAATTAGGATAAAATGACTAATTTTAATCCTTTTATAGGGTTTTCTTTAAGCTTTAACTTTTTTGTTGTTCTGCTTTAATTGTGTTGAGTTCTTTAAAATTGTTTTCCCACATCAGAAGGAAGTAAGGGAGGGAGGGAGGGAGGGAGGAAGGAAGGAAGGAAGAGAAACATAATTTGTACAGATTAATCTCACTACATTTAACCTGCAAGGAAATCCCAATTCTTTTACAAGATTTTAAACTGGTTAATTTTAAAAAGATAGGTGTTATTGTCTCACAATTATTATCTCTCATTTCTGCATCAGTATTGTAGGAGCTCTCTCCGCCCTCCCCCTGTAAAATTGACCTAGCATAACCAAAATAAGCAACAATCAAACAAAACCACCATTTATTCTGAGAATCAGCCACTGCTGAAATTGGCTTGTGTAATGACCCTACTAGTAAGAACTCATCATTGCTAATAAATGTGGGGGAAGGTATGTAATGCGGGCTCAAAATCAAGTGTTTTTTAAAGTTGTTCATGTGATCCTAATTCATAATATCTGTCAAAGTGAAATAAATAGGAATTCTGATATTTTCCCATTATTGCTTTATGTAAATTACATCCAATTTGGTGGTGAATTGCATCTGGAGCTTTATATTGTAATTATTATTAAGTTCACATATAATGAAATTGGCAGGTGTAATAAATTGATACAGTGTATTTGTGTAAGAAAAGTTAAAACACGGGGGGGAACACTGAAGACTGAAACATGAAATGAAGTATAAAAGAATCATAAGACACCTATTATTAACCCATTGTTTTGCTTTATTACTGCACTTATAAACCATAGTATAGGCATTTAGAATGAACAGATTATCTGTAAAATGTAATTAATGAGATAGCTTTAAAAAAGAGAGAAAAGAGAGAGAAATACAAATGAATCCGTTTGACAAATTTTTAAATGTGGGTTTTTTAAAAAAAATTCAGAATAAAAGGCTACATTTGTATATTTAGTGTAACTGCATCACAAAAAATATGTATTTCAATGTTGGTAAAGCAATTTAAGCATTATATATGTTTTTTAAAATTGTTTAATTTAGCCGCATGCACCAGCATAAAATTCCATCTGCTATTCCAGGAAGCCCAAAACTTTTTAAGCCAGCAGGCACCTTTGGAAATCTGACACAGGATTGTGGGGGCAACCACAAAATGGCTGTTGCAGGAGGCAGAGCCAATCACAAAATGACAGGGAGTGAGGTTATGCACAACTGATTGTAACTCATCAGCATTTCAGTCAGAAGCTCTTTACCAAGAAGCTTTTAAAAATAACATTATAACAATAGTTTCTTATGTACACACAAGTACACATATTGAGCTTGTTACGTTCTGAAGCTGAATCTGGCCTATACTTTCTCATGTTAAGCTTCAGACATAAAAAGGATTGTATTCAGTCGCATTTCTATTGGCTGGCTTCTGTGAAGCCTCTGTAAATAACCAATGACAATGTATATATGTGTTTGGAGGGAACAGACCTCACTGGTCTTTATCCTGAGTTTCTTATTGGTTCTTAAATTTGTTATGGGTGTGGCTTTGACAGCCCAGGATGGTTTAAAAAGGGAGCTGCGCTCCACTGTTCTGTGTGTGTGTGTTGTTGAGTTGAGTTTGCTATTACAATAAAGCTGAAATCACTTTGCTGAAATCCAATCGTGTTGAGTTGCATACTTAACAACTGGCGACGAGGATGGGATCCCAGATCTCAGTGCAGCTACGTGGGCCGACATCACGGCTAGACTCAAGGGCCACTTCTCGCTGCAACCATCAAAGATTGCGTGTCGGCATGCTTTTTACAAGCGGTGTCAGGGCCCTGCAGAATCCATCGCCGAGTACGTGATGGCCTTGTGAAAGGGGGCCCAGCCCTGCGGTTTCACCGACCTGGAGGAGGTCCTCCTCGACTGTCTCATATGCGGCCTATGGGATGAACGCCTCCAGCAGCGCCTTTTTGCTCACACAGAGCTGATGTACGCTATGGCCTATGCAGAGGCTGTTGCTGCTGAGACTGCTGAAAGGTCAACGCGAGAGGTCTGGCAGTGCCAGGTTCCCAGTTCGAAGGAGCCATCAGTTCATCGCCAATCCTCCAGCGAGTTGGATGGGGAGCCGGATGATGTCTGCAGGACATGTGAGGTACGCCCACCGTGGACTCAACCAAAAACTGCAGCACCGCATTTCTGTGCCGGCTGTGGAGGCAAACATGAGAGAGACCTCTGTTGGGCGAGAGAGCTGATTTGTCATTCCTGTGGGAAGCAAGGTCATCTGGCCTGAGTTTGCCAAGCAGCTAGGAGGTCTCCACCGTCTACGCCATGTGCAAAGCCTAGGGTTCATGACCGGAACGGCAAGGCATCTGATTGTCATCAGACTGACTCCTGCTGCTGCCCTTCAACGGTTCTGGCCACCGGGAACAAGCCCAGCCGAAAGATCCATGTCACGCTTCAACTGGATGGCGTTCCCTGCACCATGGAGGTGGACTCTGGATCATCCATCACGGTCATCTCATTGCAGACGTGGCAGCGATTGATGCTGTTTGTCTCCAGTCTCGACCCGCCTGACCGACTTCCAGGGCAGGCGTATTCCCTTGGCAGGAAGGGCCAAGTTGCTGGTAGAGTTCAAGGATCGGAAAGCCGAATTGTCCCTCCTGGTTGTGGAGGGTGAGAGGGTCAGTCTGTTGGGCCTCAATTGGTTCGAGGCTCTGGGTATTGCTATTACTGGTGTTAACCAAATATGCCAAATTAAAAGGGACTCTTTGTATAGCGAGTTTCCTGAAGTGTTTGGTGAAGGTTTGGGTCAGTACACTGGGCCTCTGGTGACCTTTGATTTGGACACAGCGGTTCGCCCCATTCAGCTTATGTATCGTAAGGTCCCACTCGCTCTAAAAGAAAAAAATTGAGGTTGAGTTGGACAAACTAACGAACCAAGGTATTCTGGAGCCTGTTCCTTACGGTAAATGGGAGACCCCCATAGTAACACCTGTGAAATCCGACGGCTCTATTTGAATATGCACCGATTATAGATGTACTGTAAATCGGGCTTTGCAACAACACTCCTACCCAGTGCCTGTGATCAGTCATGTGTTGGCATCCCTGGGGGGAGGAAAGGTATTCGCAAAACTTGATCTGGCACAGGCTTATCAGCAGCTGCCTGTGGACGATGCAGCTGCTGAAGCGCAAACGATTGTGACCCACAAAGGGGCTTTTAAGATAAAGCATCTTCAATCTGGGATAAACATCGTCCCTGGTATCTTCCAAAGCTTAATTGAGAGGCTCCTGCGAGGGCTACCTGGTGTCGTACCATATTTTGATGACGTGTTAATAACTGGTACAGATGAATCTGAATTGATGGCTCGGTTACGAGCAGTGTTGGGTCGCTTCAAAGAAGCTGGGTTGCGAGTGAAACGCTCAAAATGCTTTGTCGGTGTGAGCCAGGTTGAGTTTCTGGGGTTCCTCATAGATGCTAATGGGGTCCACCCCATGCTTGACAAGGTCTCTGCTATCAAGAACACTCCCCCACCTATGTCAAAAAAAGAGCTGCAGTCGTTCTTAGGCATTTTAAACTTCTACCACTCATTTTTACCACACAAGTTGTCTGTGGCAGAACCTCTGCATGCCCTGTTGCACAAAAATATTAAGTGGGAATGGGGGGAGAGGCAAAGGCGCGCTTCCTCAGCAGTCAAGGAATTATTTCTCGCCAACCCAGTGGCTGCAATCACACACACTAAATAATCCACTTTCAATCCACTTTCAATGCACTTCCCAACTGTATTTTACTGTGTGAACTGGAAAAATCCAATTCGAAAGTGCATTGAAAGTGGATTATTTAGTGTGTGTGATCGCAGCCAGTGACTGTAACGCTTCAACAGGAGTCTGGGAGACATGTGATGGAATGTTCCCTTCAGTTTAAAAATCTGTGAATGGTGAAAACTAACAAAGCATGGAGAAGAGTAGAATCACAGAATCATAGAATGTTAGAGTTGGAAGGGACCTTGCAGGTCAGCTAGTTCAACCCCCTGCACTCTGCAGGAGCATAGCCGAAAGATAGCCCTACATACCTACATACCTTCAACATACCCAAAAGATGATCGTCGAGTCTCCACTTGAAAACATCCAGCAAAGGAGTATCCACCACCTCCTGAGGCAGTCTGTTCCACTGCTCAACCATTCTTACAGTTAGGAAGTTTCTCCTGATATTTAGCCGGTAACGACTCCCTTGTAATTTCCACCTATTAGATCTAGTCTTGCAATCCGGAGCAAGAGAGAATAGATCAGTATTTTGGAACCTTTATACATTTCTAAATTATCTAATGTTTCTGACTTCCCCAACAAAACCTTTATCTTTGAGGTGCCAGTTTTTTCTTTTTTGCAGAGAATTTTTAAGTAGGGGCGCATACCAAAATGGCACTTTTTTCCTACAGCCTGAAATGGTGCAGTCCCATCTATCGTCTCATTATTTTGCAGTAGGCCTTTGGGATCTTTCAGTAATGATGGTACTTTTTAAAGTTTCGGACTTGCATGAGAAGACAAGAATTCCCCACTCCTGGTAATGACAAACAATTACAAAAATTTCCTGGCTGTGAGCAGGACACTAATTCCACAGCTGCAATATCTATTTCTCAGCTTTGCATACATTCTACTGGTCCTTCCTGCATGATGCTGGCGTATCTCTGTCGTATTAGTATAGCACAGAGCTTTTGTGGTTTGTACTCATGGTCTACAAAACTTCAGTTGAGTACAACTGTTTCTAAATTTCAGTTTTACAAAAGATATGATGCTAGAATCTTCTGTACTAATATTTCTGTAACTTCAAAATATCACAAAGGATGCCTTTGATGCATCATTGCAGTCATGAACCAGCTTTTATGGCCAAGTTATATACCCTTGAAGATTAGGATTCAGAGTGGACACATTAACCTAATGGGGCAAACTGTATTTCCATAATGTAACACAAATTAAAGCTTCCACTTTTTAATAGTCATCCTTTTGTTTGGGTAGGAGTCATCTCACAGATTGTTAAGCCTCAAGAAACTGTAAATTAATAAATCTAACAGCAAATACTAGGGAAATATCTTTTTTTCTCTCTCAAGTATATTCTTAAGAGCCAAGGGCTGTGGGTTTCCCCCCATGTGAAAATAAAAGATTTAAACACATCACTTGTTTAATAGATTGCCTCCCCCCTCTCCTGTATAATAGCAAGACTGGAAAAGCATGTGATGTGGGCATGATTGTTGTCTGCAAGCCTGTCAGCCTTTATAGACCTGGGGCCACATGAGGTAAACCAGACTTATGCCAGGTTCTTGATAAGTGATTTGGCTGTATGATCCACTGGGAACCATCTGATTCTGCTTTTTTAAGGTATGGTTCATCAATTCCTACTTGGTCCTTTGGTAATTCTGACCTCTGTTGGCACATTTCTTAATCAGCAATGTGTTTTAGCCCAAGTGTCATGGGCAAAATCTCCCTTCTGTTCAATCAAGAGCACAGCTTCTGCTGGATAAAGTGAATCTGAGATTTCAGGCAGGTTTGCAGTCTTAAATGCACTTAACTCATAAGTAAGCGATATGTGTTTGGGATTGGAGCTCACTTGTTTAAATGCTTTGCTGAACAGAGGACCGTTGAGACTGATTATACAGCCCTTTTACATTCAAGCTGTTATTATTCATGTTGCCTGCAACTCACTCATGTGAATAAGGGTTGTGAGATTAGACCCTTGAAGGATTATATGAAGTAAATCGCTATTTTGTTGAAACTCTTGGGTCATTCTAGAAACTTTAGCCTGCATTATTCAGTGTTGAGGAGTGTACTAAAAATTGCATTAATGTCACTCTTTGAACATAGGCAAAGGACAAGTGAATGTTGTCCATGATTTCCAACTACACAATTCACTTTGGGATAAGCTTCTGAAATGCACTAGAAATGCACTATTTCTCCAATGAAGTTCTTCACAGTTAATAAGCTAGTCAATGGAATGGAATGTAAATGTTTCTCCAATCAGCTACCACAGGAAAGACAACACTAGAATGGTTGAAAAAACTATTGTTCAAATTATTTTAATGCTTGATGGAGGGAAATTAGTGGCACCTGTTCAAAGAGAGAAAATAGCTGTCTAAGAACAAAAAAAGGTAATTGTAAAATATTCGTATGATCTCTAAAAACACATTATGTGTACGTATAATGCATACACATTGTGAAGTCCAGCTAATTGTCATTGCTAGTGCATATAAACATCACTGATAAACTCACATTTGTGATTATGCACACATGAAAATCTGTACATGGACCAAGTGTAAAATTCCTACAGTAAGAACCTTATTTGGGGTCCTGTTGTAAATTTAGGTTATGATACATGTTCTCTTAGCCTTCTTGTTGGCTCCATTTCCCTTATAGGACTTAATACAAATATCTCTTTCTATCTCTACCTGTACTTAGACTGGGATTGCCAATTCTAGTTTGGGAAATTCCTGGAGATTTGGTGCTAGGAGGGTCGAGGAAGGGAGGGAGTTAAGCAGGGATATGATGCCGTGAAGTTTAGAGATCAATTGTAATTCCAGAAGAAATCCAGGCTGTCTTGAAGTTGCTAACCCTAGCTTAGAGTGATGTTACCAGTTTTGTTACAGATAGCCCTGGCACATGGGAATGGTGAGCTAAAACACATAGAAGCACACAAAAGAGCGTTTAAATGGTTTCAATTATGTTCAAAGAGTAAGCATCTGAGACACTCTATTCAGGTGCCATAGCAACATACAGTAAAGGTGATGCTGAGATTAGAGTCTATATTTCTCAACAACAGCATAGGATTGGCAGGAATGGCCAGGGAACCAGTGGGAGACCAAGAAGTGGGGCCATGGCAGGTAGCCAACAGTCATAGTGTGACATTACTTATTGGAAAACCCAGGAACAGAAATCTGGGAGCAGTTCAGGCTTCTGCAGGAGGGCAGACTTTGGGAATCATGCTTCATGGGTAGAAGGCCCTTCTTCCATGGAAATGTTATTCTGGATCCAAATCACTGTATATTTGGGGGGAAAGCCCTCTGCTGATTATGGGCAATCTCAGTTTGGAAGACTCAGTTATAAACATATCTACTCTGCATACAGTGCAATCTATTATATAGGCTCTATGTACATGCCCACTGCTCCAAGAGGTGATGGGAAACAAGAGGCAGAGTGGAGGTTTGGCAATCTTACAATGGCCCCTGATTCTAACCTAAGAAACAGTTGACTTTTTTCTGAGGTGAGGAGGGAGAGGTGAGGGAAAAGAGAAAGACAACTGCAGTCAGGGCTGTGAACGCTAGAACACCAGGGGGGTTGTAGAAGATGGAGCAAAGAACTTCTTAGAGTCTCACTATCAGACTGAAGCTCAAAGTCAAGACTTTGTTGAATACTGACTGTGTCAGGAGACCCCTGGGAAGAAGGGCCTGGAACAGCCAGTGAATTCTTACTGCTTAACTGGCAAGGACAAAAGGTCTGATTAAAGACTCACACTTGGAGCTCAGTTTTAAATTAAGCTTCCCTACATACCTCATTAAAGATCTTGTTCTTGTAACTTTGTGCCACCAGGGTTGAGAAAGAAGTTGCTAGCCATTAAGTGCCTTCAGCACTTGCCTCAAATCTTATTTGCACAGACATGTTACTAGTTTGCATTGTCATTAGGTTCCTTTCAATAAAATAACATAAACATCCCAAGTTATACCTTGTCGAAGTCCATCCAGTTCCAGTTAGGAATTACATGCGATGTGTATTCTATGAGGGAATCAGTCAGATATACAACAGCTCAATAATTTTTTTTTAATGAACTGCTTCTCCTGTCGGTTGGCTGTTTCTGAGAGGCAGGAGTGACAGGAGTTTAGACCAATCAAAGGCCAGAGATTCTCCCATTGAGTCCCCTTATATGAACATTTCATGACAATGAAGTTATTTGTGACATGTTAGATACTAGGAATAGAACATTTCCATGGTGACACCTGTTTGTGAAATTCCCTCCCCTTATTTATCTGTCAGGCACCTACTTTGCTACGTTTTTAGACTTCAATTAAAAAAACCCTGTCTTGTTTCAGCTTTCACCTTCATTTGATTGTTCTGTTGTATAAATCATTATGAGTTATGGGGTAAATAAATTAATTAAATGATGAAACTAAACATCTTTTAAATAAAAAAAGAAAATCCATATAGAAATAAATCCTAACATCCTCTAGGAGACCTTTTTAAATCTCCTGTACAAGAAAAAATGAAACATTATTCACATTGAAACCTAAATCTGTTATACTTTCTCGGTGGATCTGTGTGGGGTACATGGCCTTTTTCAGCTTGCTGGCATTTTTTGAATTCTGATTACAGGATGGTGGGCCCAATCACTAAAGGCTGCCACAGGAGATGGAACCAACCACAAAATACTATACATAATTTTAATAGTAACTGTTCAACATTTCATGGAGAAGCTTTGTGTAACAGGATGCCTCTTCAAATGAACATATTGTTTAAAAATATTTTCTTGCATACACACAAGTTACCTTCAGTCTCTCAGTGAAGATCCGTGTACTGTGGTGGCAGCTGCTGATGAAGCCATTTTTTAAAATCACAAGCCCTTCTGGGCAAAAGTCCTGGTAGGTTCCAGGAAAGGTGTCAGCAGCTGCCACACTGGGGACCCTGATGTATACTATGAGACTTGTTGTGAATACTGGCTATGAGTTCAAACCACATCATCTTACAGAGATGTGCTGTATTCTCGTGGCTCTATCAGAAAAATTGGTTGTGGAAAAAGTTGTTTGGTGGGAGAAGTCATACAATCTATGCCACAAATCTTCCCAGATTCTAAGCTCTGTCTTTTCCTGTGCCACACCATGCAATGACTCTCTTAGCCTAATCTTCCTCACAGGGTTGTTGTTAGGACGAAAAAGGGGCATCCCACTTGGAGCTTGTTATAAACTGAGATCAAGGCACTGTTTCCAAAACAAGTGATCCATTTATTTAGCTCAAAACACAACACACAACAAGAACCCTCAAAGAATGATACAATACATACATTTTGAACTAGCAGGGTCACACCCCCTTTGTACCATAATATCCAATCACAATAGAGGGCTTAGGACCAATGGGATTCCTGCCATTGGTCAGAGTCTTTCTGGATTGGCCTGTTAAGCAACAGTGACCAATCTGACTTCAGGGTTTAGAATACTAGAGAGTCAATGGAGCTTGTGCCTGAAGCTCTGGTTTAGATTACATCACATAACACATAAGTAAATACATAGCAGAGCTCTTTCCTGGAGGATGGACAGGATAAAAATAGATAGGCAGTATATGATCTCACTGGAATGGAGGAGTCTGCCTATACTTTTGTAGTAAGCAGGAACCAGCAATCATTTTACTTCAGTTCCAAGGTAGTTTCTCAGCATACTGGCTAAATCCTTCTGTTTCACAATAGATGGCTTTACAGTAATATGTGTAACTAGCAGTAAAGCCCATTGTAGAAGCAATACAATGGGCTCTAGAAAGATGTGATGCATAACGAATGCATAGAAAGGTACAGAAGTGGAAGTAAAGTCTCACACATACAGCCAGGCACGCCTTGGCTCTCCCACCCCCCGGTCAAGGCCCCTGAAGCCAAGCCAGGCAGGCCTTTGGTTCTCCCACCCACCCCCATTCAAGGCCCCTGCGGCCCAGTCAGGCAGGTCTTTGGCTCTCCCACCCCCCTGTTTAAGGCTCCTGTGACCCAGCCAGGCAGGTCTTTGGCTCTCCCACCCCCCCGTTCAAGGCCCCTGTGGTCCAGCCAGGCTGCTCACAGCTCGGCTGCCTACCTACCTTGGGGAGTCTTTGGGGCTCTGGGAGGGGCCAGGACACACAGCGGCATGGAGGGGCAGTAGGCAGCAGCCTCAGTGCAGGCCGAGGCTGGGCTGGGAGCAGCAGCAGTGCAAAGTGGCAGGGCCAGAGTCACTGGGAAGTGAGAGGGCCGGAGTCTCTGTCCTGTCTCCTGAGGTGAAATTGTTTTCTGAGGTGAGTTTTGGCTCCTGCTGCTTCTGTGGGTGGGACTCAGGCAACTCAGCCAGTGCCTAGGGAGTCATTTTGAATGACAGATCAGGCAGCGAACTGATTTTGCCAAGCATAGAACCTTGCCAGACCACTACACATTTATATAATAGGACAGGATAGTAAAAACAGCTCAGTTTTTATCTTTTGTGCTTTCCTGCTATTTGAAGTATTCTTGATTTTGGGTTGAGATTTAAAGCACACATACACACAGGCTTTTAAAGATAATTGCAGGTATTATATTTGAAGATGCTAAATTTGTGACCAGGTTAATTGTGTACTGTGTCTGTAAAGTCCCAGATGATCTTTGCAAGAGTCCAATTGAGAAGAGATCATTTATTTTAGAAGGCAGAAAATGAAAGCAGTTATTAAAACAAAAAGCAAAATATTAAAGCTGAATGCGGCTCATTTTACTGAGACAGTGGTCCTTGATTAAATCAGAAGCTTGTTGGTGATCAGATCGTTCAAAAACATTTCAGGGCTGGTTTAGGCAGAACAGCCCTGTGACAGAAAAGGCCTTTTTAAAAATCAGTTTTTGATACTTCTATAGATTCTAACTTGTATCCATAAGGAGTGGACAGTTCATGTGCGTCATATTTGGTTTGTAAACTTGCCTGCTCTAATGTCAGTTTTAAGAATTATAAAGGTAACAATCAACCTTTGCTTTAAGAACATAAGAAGAGCCTTGGTGGATAAGACCAATGGTCCATCTAGTCCAACATCCTGTCCCACACAGCAGCCAACCAGTTCCTCTGGACGGCTAACAACAGGGTATAGAAGGCAAGGCCTTCCCCTGATGTTGCCTCCTGGCTCTGGGATTCAGAAGTTTAGTGCCTCTGAATGTGGAGGTTCGCCTCAGTCACCATAGCTAGTAACCACTGATAGACTTTTCCTCCATGAATCTATCTAATCCCCCTTATAGTTGTTTATTCCTGTGGCCATCACGACAGCCTCTGGCAGTGAATTCCACATTTTAATCACTCTCGGTAAAGAAGTATTTCCTTTTGTCCATCCTTATACACAAATCTGTGCCTGCATGCTCCCATGCCAAATTGGAAACACACAGTCGGAATCCAATGAGTTAGATGAATATCTGTTTAATGCACTGAAAACTGGGCATACAGGGCTGAATGCCTTAGCACTTCAGCAATTCCGAAACTGTATTCTGCCATACCCAGGAAGGACAGAAGGTCTTATACCCCAAATGACATCACATACAGTTTACACATTAAAGAATCTTTAATTGGTGCCAAGCAGTTAACATCATACAAGCATAATTTGACTCAGTGCATTTCTCAGTGGTGTCAGTAATTACACTTATTGACCTTGTCTTCAGAACATTGGGAACAAGATACACAGTTTTGTGTATCAATCCTGACCCTACTGCCCACCACCTACTGCACTTTTTCCAGCTCTGCAATGTCCTTTTTGAGATACAGTGACCAGAACTGTACACAGTATTCCAAAAACCGGTTCCTGCTTGATTATGCAGGAGCTGGTATTTGCCTACCCCCAACAGTTTGAATGGAAACACGTGGGAGAAGTCTGTCCAATGGAGAAAGGCCCCGTTGGAGCGGCTGTTAGGGCGAGCCTGGGAAATGCCAGTTTTTCCTTGCCCTGCAGCCAAAGCTCTGGGTTGGGGGGGGCACATTACAAGCTTAAGGCTGAACAGTCGTGGCAGATACTGTGCTCCTCCATCCCTTCTATGCACTCAAATATGGGCTGTGCAGAGAAAGGTTCGGGAGAAACTCTGGACCTAGCTCCGAGCTGGGGTGGTATTACCCAGTGAGGAGGTTTGATTTGCAAGCTTGTGGTAACCCATGCTTTATAAGTTAACCAAGTTGCAGATCAACTGTATTCAATAAATTTTCTAGTTTAATCAAGTCATGTGTTGTGTTTTCATTCAGGGGCGGGTGGGCAATGAGGCCACACCATAGCTCTATACAGGGGCATTACAATATCAGCTGTTCTATTCTCAACCCCTTTCTAATAATCCCTAATATAGAGTTTGCTTTTCACTTCTGCAGAGCAGTGGGTTGACACTTTCATTGAGTTATCCACTACAACCCCAAGATCTTTTCCCCTCTCAGTCTCAGCAAGTTCAGACCCCATTAGCCTATACTTGAAGTTGGGTTTTGTGTCCCAAGATGCATCACTTTACACTTAACAACACTGAACTTCATTTGCAACTTTGTCACCCACTCCCCCAATATGTGGAGGTCCTCTTGGAGCTCTTCACAGTCAGCCTTGGTTTTCACCATCCTGAATAATTTGGTATCATCTGCAAACTTGGACACTACACTGCTCACCCCCAGTTCCTGATCACTGATGAATAAATTAAATAGTACCACCCCACAATACCAATTCTTGTGGGACCCCACTGCTTACTTCCCTCCATTGTGAGAACGGACCATTGATTCCTACTCTTTGCTTCTCGACATTTAACCATTTTTTAATCCATAAGAGAACCCGTCCTTTTATCCCATGACTGCTAAGCTTATTCAAGAGTCTTTGGTGAGGTACCTTGTCAAAAGCCTTTTGAAAGTCAGGTGTATAATGTCTACCGGGTCACCATTGTCTACATGCTTGTTCACTTTTCTCAAAGAACTTCAAAAGGTTGGTGAGGCAGGACTTCCCTTTGCAGAAGCCATGCTGATTTTCCCTCAGCAAGCTTTGTCCCTCTATAACCCTAACAGTTCTATCTTTGATTACAGTTTCTACTAATTTGCCTGGGATAGATGTAGTGTCCTGGTTCCCCTCTGGATCCCTTTTTAAAAACTGATGTCACATTTGCTACTCTCCAGTCTTCTGGTACAGCAGCTGATTTTAGTGATAGGTTACATATAATAATAATACTAATAATCTTTTGATTTATTGATCGCTCACCCCACACGATCTGCAGGCTCTGAGCGATTTACAGTTACACTTTTGATACGAGGGACTAACAATGTTTATATAAGGGGTAGGGAGGACAACATATATAATTCTTTAATTCCACACACACTTGCAGATGACGGAGGGTTCGTCTCTGCCTTTGGACTAGTCATGTTCCAGATGGCGTTTCAGTCAGCCGGCTTGGTGACATCAGGCTTTCAGGACTCTTCGTGTCACAGCACCATACTGCCACCGCCTGGCTGGATCAGCCCACTGCAGGGCTTCTTGATGCCAAAAGAGATTTTTTCATAGCTTCCAGTCTTCGCAGCAGGACGTTCCACCATCGGCTAACACCTCCCCCGTGGTACCCATTGCTGAAGCTTTCGAATCGCTGGGTAGACGATGAGCTAGGGACACAGGCTGGCAGCTCACACCAGCGTGGGGCTAGAACTGACAGTAGTTCAGATGTTACTTATTAAGCAGTGGGATATATCCACTGCACCACCGGGTTAGTAGATCTATGAACTCACATCAGAGTTCTTTAAGAACACTTGGGTGTATGCCATCAGGACTCAGAGACTTATTGTTTTTTAATTTCCCCAATAGGTCTAGAATTTCATCTCTGGTCACCTCAACTTGGCTCAATTCTTCAGATTCCCTTCATGAAAATAGGGCTATGGCATGGGTATGAGCCCCAAACTTTCCACAGTGAACGCAGAAGCAAAAAGTCATCGAGCTTCTCTACCATCTCCCCATCTTCCTTTAGCAATCCCTTGGTTCCTTTTGTAATCCAAAGGCCCCACTGCTTCTCTGGATGGTTTCCTGCTCTGGATATATTTTAAAAAATGTTTATTGTCTGTCTTGATGCTTTTAGCAACTCTCTTCTCAATAATTAGGCATGCAAAAAAAAGGTAACTTACATTTGTTTTGCCAGAGCCTGTAGTTCCTCCTGTTCAATTCAATGGGACAGACCTTCTACTTTTTAAAAGAAGCCTCTTTACTTTTTATAGCTTCCTTGACTTGTGTTGTTAACCACACAGGCCTTCTTTTAGACTTGGCAGTGATTTGGGCTTCAATCAGTGTGGTTTTAAATAGTTTCCAAGCATCCTCTAGTGATTTGACTCTTTTGTGTTTCCCCTTCAGCTTCCTTTTTACAATTCCCCTCATTTTTGTAAAGTTCCCTCTTTTGAAATCAAATGTTACAGTTTTGGACTTTAGGGGTAACTTTCCATTGATCTGAATGCCGAATTGTATAGCATTGTGATCACTGTTCCCAACTGGTGTAACAACCTCTACATCAGGTCTTGAGACCCACTCAGAACCAAGTCCAAGACATTATCCCTTTGGTTGGCTCTGTGACCAACTGTTCCAGTGCAAAGTCATTTATGATGTCTAGAAATGTCATTTCTTAGAGTATGACTTGAGCTCATGTTTACCCAGTCAATCTGAGGGTAGTTGAAGTTTCCCAGTATGATAACATTACCTGCTTTAGTTAACACCCTTATTGCCTTTTCCATCTCAAGATCAGCCTCAAAGATTTGATCAGGTGGGTGATAGCAAACCCCCACTTTTAAGTAACTCTTAGGACCTAGTATTTCTACCCATATTGCTTTTCTTGGGGAGGTAATTGCCCTGATGTTTTCTAACTTATTTGATTATATTCCCTCTTTGATGTACAACATAACACAACACCAACAATCCATCCCTCACTGTTCTGCCTATAGAGCTTGTATCCAGGAATGACTGTATCCCATAGATTTCCCCCATTCCACCATGTTTCCGAGAGACCTACTATATCTAAATTATCACTGAACACCAAGCACTCAAGTTCCCCCATCTTGGCTTGGAGACTTCTAGCATTGGCATATAGTCACATATAATGTCTTTCCCTCTTCAGTAACCCTTGCCTCCCTTGACCCCTTAGTCGCCACACACGGCCCTCAGTCACCATCAAACCCTCACTCAGGCCCATAGCCAAGATTTTTTAAATTTGGATGGCCTTTTAAAATGTTGGGGGGGCATGGAAATAAAAATAAAATTAAAAAAACTCACATAGGCTGGCCAGCCTCTGCCCCAGATAGTCTTCCAATGTGCTGACTGGAGGGAAGGGCAAGGCCTGGCCTCCACCTGATGGTGCCACCAGGGAAACCGAGGGCCAGCTGGGCTGCCTTCACCACAGGGTCCATTGCTGCCTCAGCTGGGTGGGATCAGGAAGATGGCAGCTTGGCTGCCCCGAGGGAAAGGCTCTTTGTCCTTCAGCCAGCCGGTCCTGGCTGGGGGAGAGGAGAGGTGTGTGGGCATGTGGCAGGCTTGGGCACCTTCTCTGTCCTTCTCTTGCCTGACCCTGCCTGGGGACAGAGAGGGGTCTCAGCCAGAGGAGTGTCTGTTGACTGGCTGGCTGGCCCCTGGGAAAGAGCACAGGGCTGCCAAGGGGGTGGGGGTGGGAGCCAACCTCTCTGGGCCTGGAAGAGTCTTGGTCAATGCCCAGAGCAGAGCCCAGAGAAGGCCAGCTGACAGGTGATTCCCTTCTTTCTCTCCATTTGAGGAGAGGAGAGCTGACAGAGAGTGAGCAAGTGAAAAGCCAGGCCACAAGGAGCTGTGGAAGGGGATGGCAAGTGCCTCCAGTAGGTTCCTCAATGCCACTGCAGGCAGACAGTGTCAGCTTAACTAGCACCTCACCTCAGGGTGCACAGAGTGCAGGGGGGAAAGAAGGAAAGAGCACACTCCGGCAAAGAATGTTGCCTCCCCCTGTAACTGCTTGCGAATTAGGAAAGGGGCAAAGCAGGTGTAGGTTGCACAACTCCTGCTTCCTTTCTGAGGCATTTGCTACAAGAGGGATTAGGTGTGTCTTCTCCCCCAGGAAGAAGAGTCCTGCCTCTGTCTTCCACTTGGGAGCCCCACACTGCCACCAGCTCCAGAGAGTCAGGGCGCCTGGGGTGGATAGGAAGTTGAGGGGCTATAACAAACTGGGTTCAAGACACATTGGTAGTTAATCAGCTCATAGTTTATTCGGTTAGAGAAAACTGAGACAACGAAGCAGGACCGGAGCCCTGCTTAAATCCCCATTGCAGACCACACCCAAACACACCCCCACACCCATGATAGGATTATTTACAGTGTCCTCAAATCCCATAGGTCATTCCTTGGATCCTCATTACCTGATAGGTCCCTTCTAGGATCCAAGCTGGCTATTGTCTCTGGATGTGAAACTTTACTTCTTTGCATGACCATGTGCTAACCCAACCATGTGTGCAGTCCTCCGTTGGTACACAACACCCCTCCCCCCATGATTCAGATCTTTCCTAGCATACAAAGTCTTTTAGGTATGCAGGCTTCTTTTGTTCCTGTGTCGAACAACGTAGTTCGGTGGCTGGGGCTGCTTGCTCTGGTAAGGTTGCGGGCAGCATGACTGGGTCTCTGGGGGCCCTGCCAGGCTTGGTGTGCCACCGGTTTCTTTAGTGCAGGCCAGCTCCCTGGAACTTCCTGTGTCTGCTTTGGGGAATGCGCTTGTTTGCTGTGGTAGTTGGCTGGATGCTGAGGCCTCATCCACATTGCTGGCATCAGGGCTGGTGTCTTCATCCTCACAATCAGCCAGCCTGCTCGGGTCCACCAGAATTAGTCGGTGGCATAATTGATCAATGTGATGTCTCAGTAGCTGTCTGTCTTCTGAGGAGACCTCATATGACAGAGGGCCTGTGACTCTGACTACCCTGGCCGGAATCCAGGCAGGACTCCTGGCATAGTTCTGGGCATACACGGGGTCCCCTGGGAAGAACCCCTGCGGGGCTTCCTGACTTTCTGGTGCTGTGCTGTGCTCCAGGGCTTGATCTGGATGTAGATGGTCCAGATGAGTTGTAAGGCGCCGTCCCAACAGGAGCTCGGCTGGGCTGCGCCTGGTTGTGGTATGTGGTGTTACTCGCTGGCCAAATAGAAAGGCGGCCAGCTTGTAGTCCCAGTCCCCCTGGTCCATCCAACACAGGGACTTCTTGGTAGTTTGGACCATGTGTTCTGCCTAGCCATTGGTTGCAGGGTGAAATGGAGCGGAGCTGATGTGCCTGATTCCACAGTAACTCATGAAGGCCTGGAATTCTGAGGAGGTGAATGCCATGCCTTTGTCGGTGACTAGGGAGTCCGGGAAGCCATGGGTGCTGAAAAACCACCACATCGCACGGATGGTGGATCAGGACAAGGTGGAAGGGACTGGGACCACTTCTAGCCACTTGGTGTAGACATCCACCAAAATAAGAAAATCTGCTCCTGGAAGGGCCCTGCAAAGTCCAAGTGCAGTCGAGCCCATGGCTTGTGTGAGGACTCCCATGGCCGCACTGGGGCTCACAGAGGTTCCGGCCGTGATTCCTGGCATGTCTGGCAGAACTTTACTCGGTCTTCAATTTTCCCATCCATCTCAGGCCACCACACATAGCTCTGGGCCAATGCTTTTATGTGCACAATTCCTGGGTGTGTGTCATGCAATGCTGTGAGCACCCACTGGCGCAGTGGGGCGAGTATTACCACCTGGCTTACCAAGAGTAGGCAGCCCTTGTGGGATGACAACTTGTTCCTCTGGGACAAGAACACTGCAAATTCTAGGCCCACCATAGTGGTGGGCCATCCCCTCCCCACCCAGTCCAAGACAGGACAGGAGATGATCCTGGGCTGCAGTGTGTCAGGACACCCTGGTTACCTGGACCAGGTAATCAGAGAGTTCCTTGAGGAGGGCAGGAGCCAGGTCCAGATCGCTGGATGGCAGGAGAAGGTGGCTGAGAGCGTCTGCATGGCCCATTGCTTTACCAGGCCAGTGGACGAGCACATACTGGTAGCCAGCCAGAAAGACAGACCACCTGAGCACCCAGGGGGACAACATTTGGGGAGTCTGACGGTGCAGGGCTAGTAGACCCAGGAGCAGCTTGTGGTCTGTGACCACCGTGAAGGGCCGACTGTAAAGGTAATCATGAAATTTCTTTACCCCTGCCACGATCACCAAGGCCAATTTGAGTGTAGTTGCACTCAGCCGCAGACGACGTTCGAGAGTAATAAACAATTGGAACCTCCCGGCCATCAGCGAGTTGGTGCCCCAGGACCGCCCCCACCCCAAACGGGGAAGCATCACAAGCCAGAACCATCAGGAGGGACTTGTTGAAGTGAGCAAGGAGGCAGTGGAGGAGCTCCATGATGGCAACCTTGTGGGGTAGGAACAAGTGATAGAAATTCAAAAGGCCGAGGAAAGCCTGGAGCTCAGCCTTGGAGTAGGTGCGTGCAGGATGGCACGAATCTTGTCCGGAGTGGGGTGGATGCCCTGTGTGTCAACCGTGAACCCCAGGAATTCTACCTGTGGCACCCCAAGCATGCACTTCTTATGCTTCACCTTTAATCCAGTGTTGTTGAAGTGTTGAAGGACAGACCACAGCCGCATGGAGAAGGTCCCAGCATCGAGGGCCATGATTAAAACATCATCAAAGAAGGGCTGGACCCCAGGGATACCTTTAAGCAAACAGTCCACTAACCTCAAACTGCAGCCTCCAAACCCTGAACACCCCCCTGTGGGTCACAATCGTTTGGGCTTCTGCTGTGTCATCATCCACCGGTAGTTGCTGATAGACTTGTGCCAGATCCAGTTTGTCAAATACCCTGGCACTCGCCAGGGAGGCGAGGACATGACTAACAATGGGAACTGGATATGCATGATCCTGGAGTGCTTTATTTATAGTGCATTTGTAGTCTGTGCATATCCTGATATCCCCGTTGGTTTTTACCGGCATTATGATGGGGGTTTCCCAGTGTGTGTGGGACATGGGTTCTAGGTGATCCAGCTTGATATCTATTTTAGGGCATAAGGCAAACGGGGCACGCCTGGCCTTCATGAACATGCGCCATACCGCGGGGTCAAGGTCGAGGGAAACTGGAGATCCAGTGTAGCGGCCATGCAACCCATCAAATACGGCTGGGAACTAGTCACACACTGTGTTACAGTCCTGTGGCTGCACGTGGTTCGCCCTGGTCACCCCAAACCCCAAGGGCCCAAACCACAACAGTCCCAGTAAACTGGTGAGCTTGCCTTCCGACACCAGCAAATCCACCACTAAAGTCCTTGTATTGAACTCTGAATTTGCCCCACCCCTTGATGACCACCGAATTCTTTTGGAAGTCTCGTAGGGTGAGACCAACCAGTTTGTCTAGGAGGGCCCCCCCCTTAGGGGCAGAGTCCTAAGAGTCTCTGCCAAGATGATGGAGAAGGAAGAGCCTGTGTCTAGCTCATCTTGCTTGGGGACCCCTCTATTAACACAGTTACATGAATCTTGTTGGGGGCATCCCAGGGCAAATTCAGTACCTGGTGCTGATGGTTGGCTGTCATGGTGTGTAGTTCCACTGCTTCTTGGTGGGCAGTTGTCCATCATCCGTAGGGCCCATGGGAGCAGCAAACGTGCAAGATGGTCGGCCTTACCGCAGGTTCAGCAGATCATGTTGCAGAACCAGCAGGAATGGCATTTGTGGTCCTCACAGCAGCTGGCTCAGGGCATTTGTGAGCTGACCTTTGTGAGTGCTTGGGTGGTTGTCCTTGCTGGCAGGGCATGTGCATTGTGGCGAGCCAGGCAGCAGACTTGGAGTACCTCATTTTCGTCCAAAGCATCGGAGCTCTAGGCCGTGGCAGTCTGATAGGCAGTGTGTGTCTGTTGGTCCCACTGTGCTTTTTCAAAGGCCGTGGCCACCCGGAGGGCCCTGTCCAAGTTGAGATCATCGTGACTGATGAATTTCCTTCTGAACTTTGATTCCCGGATGCCCCAGACAAACTGGTTCAACAGGGCATCCTTGATGGCTGGGAATTTGCAGTTGATTGCTAGCCTGTGAACGTCGGCCATTAAGGCAGTGGCCAATTCTCTGGACTGTTGGTTTTGCACAAAGAAGTCAATTTGCATTGCCATCTTGGAGGGTTTCAGCATGAAATGGTAATTGAGAGCTTTGACCAGCTCATCATAGGAGGTGGTGTCCAGGGTCTTGGGTGTGATGAGACCCTGGACTAAGCTGATCATGGTGATCCCACACGTGCTGAGCAGCCAGGATTTATTCTTCTCTGCATCCTTGGTGCCTTGGATAATAATAATAATAATAATAATCTTTCAATATATTAATCGCTCACCCTGCATGCCTGCAGGCTCTGAACGATGTACAGTTACTCTTTGAGATGTGGGACTAACAATGTTATATAAGGGGTAGGGAGGACAACATGTAATTCTTTAATTCCACACACACTTGCAGCTGACGGAGGATTCGTCTCTGCCTTCAGACTAGTCGTGTTCCGATCGGCGTTTTTTTCAGTCAGCCGGCTTTGGTGATGTCAGGCTTTCAGGACTCTTCATGTCACAGCGCCATACTGCCACTGCCTGGCCGAATCAGCCCACTTGATGCTGAGAGAGATTCTTCATGGCTTCCGGTCTTTGTAGCAGGATGATCTGCTGTTAGCTAACACCTCCCCCACGGGAGAAGTGCTTCAGCTGTTCAACCCAGGCTTCCCACAGCTCCGGGTGAACCAGGTTGAAGGAGGAAAGTTGTCCCGGAGCAGCAGCCATGACTGGAGAAGTGATGCGGGATACGGTGAGCTGGTCCTCGATGTGCAGTGCGATGCTTAGGGCAGCAGTGGTAGCCTCAGAGTTGGAATGGTCAGGCATGCTCATTTGGGATCCCACCTTCGTCGCCAGTATAACAAACGGTTCAAGACGCATTGGTAGTGAATCAGCTCATAGTTTATTTGGTTATAGAAAACTGAGACAACCAAGCAGGACAGGAGGCCTTCTTAAATCCCTCTTGTAGACCACACCCAAACACACACCCACACCCGGTATAGGATTATTTACAGTGTCCCCAAATCCCATAGTTCATTCCTTGGATCCTGACTACCTGATATGTCCCTTCTAGGATCTGAGCTGGCTATTGTCTCTGGATGCGAAGCTTTGCTTCTTCCCATGACCACGTGCTAACCCGACCGCATGTGCCTTGGTAGGATGTCGGGTGGGCAGGCCCCAGGAGGCCACACCATAGCTATGGGCCTGCCCTCACTCCCAAGTTCTATTATGCTTCTATCAGTATTTGTGCAATCATCCCTTTGGACTGAATTGTCCCAAACCAGAGGCTCCCCAGCTCCTGTCAGCTTTTCCCCTGGGTTTAGTTTAAAAGCTGCTCTGACATGTTTTTGATATTAGTCACCAGCAATCTGGTTCCTTTTTGGTTCAAGTGAAGTCCATCTCTTTTGTACAGGGTCGACTTTGTTTGGAACTCACTGGTTTAAGGTACTTGTCAATTGCCAGTAACTGGCTATGCCCTTCCATTATCCTAATGGCCTATCTGCTCTTTCGAAAAGATAAACTCTGTAATTCTGTACTGGTTTTTCATATAAGGAATCTCAACTGGGGAATCTTTTTAGCATACTTAGTTACAAAGGCAATACAATCAATGTATCATATGATTTTGACAGGCTTAGTAAAAAAATGCTGGGATCCAAACTACAAGTGATGGTGGCCATGTCCATCTCATGGCTGTCAATGCCATTTTAAAAGCATTTGTAATTCTTTAAAAATTGCTGTGAGACCCCAATCTGGATTGGGTGCATTGTACTGTAGTCCTAGGAGCTTCTGTTTCGCCTTTTTGGGTCCAAAACTAGCCCCAAATGGGAACTTGAGACCTCACAGCAATTTTAAAATAACTAAAAATGATTTTAAAATGGCATCAGCAGCCACAGGATGGATCCATGCCCATGTTACTTGTAGTTCAGCCTTCAGAAGTCTCCATAATGCAACTGGAAATCCTAGAAGCTCAGAAAAAATATATAGCGCAGGTTAGGAAAGGCACAAATAGGTATAGAAAAAAGCCTGCATGGTTAACAAATAAAGTAATGGAAGCTGTAAAAGGTAAGAAGGATTACTTTAAGCGGTGGAAAGCTAGTCTTAGCGAGGTTGATAAAAGGGAACACAGACTATGGCAAATAAAATGCAAGTCTGTGGTCAGGCAAGCAAAAAGGGAATATGAGGAGCATATCGCAAAAAACATAAAAGCCAACAATAAAACTTTCTTCAAATACATTAGAAGTAGGAAGCCAGCCAGAGAGGCAGTGGGGCCCTTGGTTGACCAAGGGGTAAAAGGAGTACGGAAGGATGACAGGGAAATGGCTGAGAAGCTGAATGCATTTTTTGCCTCTGTCTTCACTGTGGAAGAGGAGAAGTGCTTGCCCACTCCAGAAGTACCGATTTTGGGAGGGGGGTTTGAAAGACCTGAATCAGATTGCGGTGACAAGAGAGGAAGTCCTCCGACTGATGGACAATTTAAAAACTAATAAATCACCAGGCTGGGACAGCTTCTCTTGCAAAAGAGAAAGTTTTATTGTTGGCCTTTATGTTTTTTGTGATATGCTCCTCATATTCCCTTTTTGCTTGCCTGATCACAGACTTGCATTTATTTGCCATAGTCTGTGTTCCCTTTATCAACCTCACTAAGACTAGCTTTCCACCGCTTAAAGGAATCCTTCTTACCTTTTACAGCTTCCATTACTTTATTTGTTAACCATGCAGGCTTTTTTCTATACCTATTTGTGCCTTTCCTAACCTGCGGTATATATTTTTTCTGAGCTTCTAGGATTGTATTTTTAAATAGTCTCCAAGCTTCCCCAATGGTTTTGACCTTCTCCACTCTTCCTTTCAATTTCTTCCTCACATGTCCCTTCATACCAGAGAAGTTACCCCTTTTAAAGTTAAAAGTGGTTGTGTCAGTCTTTTTGGGCAACTCCCTATCTGTACAAATGTTAAACTCAATGACATTATGGTCACTGTTCCCAAGTGGTGCAATCACTTTTACATCTCTCACCAGGTCTTGGGTGTTACTTAGGACCAAATCCAGGATCGCCTCTTCCGTGGTAGGATCTGTGACCATCTGTTCCATAGCACAGTCATTGAGAGTGTCTAAAAACTCAATCTCTTTTTCCCGACTAGAACTCATATTGACCCAATCAATGTGTGGGTAGTTCAAGTCGCCTATTACAACACAATTATTTCATCTAGCCGCTATCTTTAATTCATTCATAATTTTATAATCCTCCTCTATCTTTTGATCTGGTGGGCGATAACAAACTCCCACAGTTAAGTCTTCTTTTGGACCCACTATTTCAACCCATAGCATTTCCAGAAGTGAATCCAATTCTCTTACCCTCTCAATCTTACTGGACGGTATACCCTCTCTGACATACAGAGCCACCCCACCTCCGAAGCTCCCCACCCTATCCTTCCAATATAATTTATAACCAGGAATCACCGTATCCCACTGATCTTCCACATCCCACCAAGTTTCTGAAATACCCACAATGTCTATTCCCCCCCCCAACACCAAGCATTCCAACTCCACGATTTTACCTTGGAGACTTCTAGCATTTGTGTATAAACACTTATAGTTTCCCACATTTGTTAAGCCCACAGCTTTCCTCTTGCTGCCTCGAGACCTTGCCAGGCAGTTCCTATCATTACCCACAGTCTCAGTGGACAATTTTAATCCATTTCCTTGTATAAAAGTAACAGCTACCCCTTCATCTCTTTGAGATGAGCCATCCCGAACCAGAGACTTTTCATCTCCTGTTGGCTTTCCCCCATTATTCAGTTTAAAAACTGCTCTGCCACCTTTTTGATTTTGAGCGCCAGCAGCCTGGTTCCTTCTCGGGAAAAGTGGAGACCGTCCCTTTTGTACAGCTCCCTCTTGTCCCCAAAAGCATCCCAGTGCCTAACAAACTTGAACCCTTCCCCCCTACACCACCATCTCATCCACTCATTGAGACTCCTGATCTGTGCCTGTCTCTCCGGCCCTGCGCATGGAACAGGTAGCACTTCTGAGAAGGCTACCTTGGAGGTCCTGGCCTTGATTTTCCTGCCCAGCAGCCTAAATTTCTCCTCCAGGACTTCACGACTGCATTTCTCCACATCGTTGGTGCCATTGTGCACCATGACCACTGGCTCCTCCCCAGCACTATCTACCAGCCTATCTAAAATATGCGTAATATCCGCTACCTTCACACCAGGCAGGCAAGTCACCATACGGTCAGTACGCAGGTTCGCCACCCAGCTGTCTACCTGCCTAAGGATCGAATCACCAACTACCAAGAGCCCCCCTCCCACCCTTCCCAGGGACGGTTCCTTGGTACGAAAGGATACCCGTTCACCAGCTGAAGAAGAGGTCCCTTCTGAGGGCACATTCCCCTTATCCTCAGCATGGTGCCCCGTTTCCCCTTGACCCTCATGCTCCCTGGCAGCAGCCGGGCTGCCAGATCCAGAGTGGGACATATCTAACATATCTGACTTTTTCAGGATTTTTTTTTGTTTTTGTTTTCCTGAAATAACCCTGATACATTTGGAATGCCAAAATATACCCTCCAAATACCAATACAGTGTTTTTCAGGTATATTTTCAGTTTGGGTAGACCCAAATGCACACCCCTAGTGCTAGACTAAAATAGCAATTCAATGCTATATTGCCAGCAATTAGCAAGGAAAAATTAAAAAAAAAGACTTAAAAGAATGCACTACAAAAAAGTATGTGTGGGGAAAATGCGGCACATTTCAAATATCACGCCACAGCAATTCAGAAGCCCAAAGGAGATCTGAAAACAGAAGAAAGCAGTTTTTTTTTTTTTTAAAAAAAGGCTCAACCCTGCTTTTCGAACCAGATACAAGCAGCTTTGTATGAGAAGGTTAAAAAAAATCCGTCAGCAGCTGGGAGCCAAAACGGTTGTGTCTGAAATGACACACAAAAAATCTGTTAACAATTGGCTGCTAAAATGAATTATAAAGGCAATTTGGGGTAGTTCAGAACCCTGGCTTTCTAATATAAGACTGGAATCTGTAACGTTAGTTTCTCCTGGCTGAATAGATTATTTATTTATTTAAAACATATCAGTGCCATCTTTCCACACAAATAAGTTCCCAGGGTGGCAGGCATCAAAACATTAAAAACATTTCAACATTAAAAATATTTTAATGTACAATATCTACAATACAATGTATACAATAATTCTATAAAAACATGTAATCACACACAATACCAAAACCATGGAAGAAGGCCAATAACAATTACTGAGGATATGCCAAACAAAACAAAAAGTTTCTTTACCTGCTGGCAAAATGCTGGTGCTATGAGTGAGAAGGCCCTTTCTTGGGTTGCCACTGGTCTAGGCTCTGATGGTGGGTGCAACCAAAGCAGGGCCTCTAAAGACCAAGGCAAGAGAAATTAAAGCCACAGATTTTGACATTCTGAGTGGCAAAGCAGAGGCATTTAAGCATGCTTGGAATCCTCTGTTTTGTTGCAAACAACACAGTTGAAATTCAAAGATGAACCCTATGCTGTTTTTCCAGTCACCAGTTTCTCCTCATGAGTTAAGTTTAGGAGACAAGGGAAGGAGAATAACTGGTGGCCAGCAGGACTGGGAGTAAGCTCCCAAACTGGTGGGTGTGGTGAGGTAGAGCTTCTGCCCTGCAAGGCTTCTGATTGATAGCTGGAGATTTGATTGGCTGTGTAGATTTTTAAAAATGTTGCTTCCCTGTCCGCATCTCTGGTAAAATTTAAATATTCTCTAATCCATTTATTATTCCATTCATGCCATCTGGAACATCTTTCTAGCAGACATGGTTTGTGGGATCCATATAATCAAGCATGAAACATGGTAAGGGGCATTTAAACCTGGCAACTTCTAGCGGAAATGGTGTAATGGGAAAGAGTATTTTGGTGACTCTTGCACGTAGACTATTAATCTCTGGACCATTATTCAGAGTATTGGGGGACACACACAAATGAGACTTTTGAAGATTCCCATGATTCCATGAAATGGAAATGGGAAAATAAAACAAATGCAATCTATCTCCTAGGTATGCTTCAAAATCAGGATCATGGGTATAACCTATACCTACAGCTACTATTATTTTTTAATATGTCCGCTCTGTTATGAAATAATGCAGTCCTTTGCTTTTACCTGGATTCTTTATCAAGTGCACAACAACAGATGGGCTTTATATATCTACTGGCAATGAAATGATTTCAATGTAATTTATAGCAAATGTGATTATGTTCTACCAATTTACTTGTGTATTACATTTCTATACTGTCCTTTTTCTAAGGAACCCAGGATGTAATTCCCCTTTCCACATTTATAACAGATCTGTGACATAGGCTAGGCTGAGAGACAAGCTTGCCTAGAATGGAGATTGGAACTCACTATAACACAGTGACCTTCCCAGATTATACTGACTTTCTACATATAATTGGGTGTCATGGTTCATGACTGTGCAGACAGGTTAGTGTATATTGGGCAGTACCCCAAGTGAGCAAGCAGGCAGCTCTGTGATTGTGGCTATACTTTTTTGCACCAGCTGCAACCACTTGGCTGCAGGCTCATCACTTCACACTAATCCAGTGGTTTTCATCCTGGTGGCCAGGGACCCAGGGGTCTACAGAGTTAGTGGGAAAGGTCCTTGAATCTATATGCACAAGCATTTTCATTTTGTTCTTTTTATCTTTAATACAACTAATATCATGTCTATGCGCGCGCATGTGTGTGTGTGGAACCCACAAAATGTTAAGGGATTCTTATGCTCAAAAAGGCTGGGAACCACAGTGTTTACATAGTTGTATTCCTACACGTTTACTTGGAGAAAAAATCTGTTACACAAATGACATGTTTTAAATTGCCCTTGATAATTTTGTCAAACATGGCATAGACATAGACACGTTTTTTAAAGTGCTTATGGATGCAGTTTAAGTTATTTACACCACTCCTAGGCCTAGACAATTTAGGTCATAAAAAGTATGACTGCTATTCACAAACCAGTTACTCCAGAGCACCAGTTACTTCAGAGCACTTCAGCAGGACTAAAAGTGCAATTCTAAACACAATTATGCCCTTCTAAGGCCATGGACTTTGATGAATTTAGAAGGATATAACTCTGTTTAAGTGGCTTATAGTTTGTATTCCTTTCTTTTTTTCAGGTCAGCCGGCTCTCTTGAGATTTTTTTAAAGCACTTAATAATTGTCCTGTAAGACACAGAGAGGGTTAATTTTTTTCTCCAGTCTGAAAGTATGTATTTAATATGGGAGCATATTTGGTGTTCATTGGCAGAGCAACAATAGGAATGATCTTGCTTTATGTACCAGTTACAAGGTTTAGTATCATTATACTGCATGCAATATTAGTTTTTATTAGTCACCATTAACAAGATGCTTTCTACTTGGATTCTCATTTACTTGTTCAATGCAAAAAAATTATCTTTGCCAAAGAGAAAAACACATCTTCATGTCAGCTATATTAAATTAAAAAACTGTTTACCCTTCCTAAGGAAAGCATATGTATCTAAATAGGCATCTTTTACAGTTTGCATAGTAGATTGGAAATTAGCATTTTTGTTCATTTTCCCATGTATGCACAGCGCCTGGAAGAGTAATACTCCATGCATATCAGATCAGCCAGCCTACAATTTTTGTGCAATATATTATTTGGCAATCTAAAATTTGTAATTTGCATGAAATTGCTTAAT